>CM031924.1:6213593-6813593 GCA_018703695.1 Prunus fruticosa
TATTGTACTAAATACATTATATGTTATAACATTTTACATATTTCTCTTTATTATTACCTTTTCTAATTGCAATTTAAGTTTTTCATTATTTATAAATAAATAAAAATGAAATGAAATAAAAAACAAATTTATTTACCAAAATAGTGATTAATAGATTTAATTAAATATATTTATTTTGCCGAATGAGTTAGGGTAAGCCGCAGAATGTATTTTTAAAAATACACAACAGACACAAAATAAATTTTACGAATTTATTTTTTGCACGCAAAGTATTGTACCTGAGTATATGCGACAAATATGTTTCGTAACGGCAATATTTAATCACGAAATAGCTGATCGCACAAAACCGCGACGCGCAAGTGGTAAACCGCGCAATGTCCTTACAACGCTGTATGTGTGGCGCAAATGTGTTAAACACGAAACACGCTGTCGTCCCTATTTAGCAAAGGATACTATCCCTAACGCTATGTTAATGCAGCAATCAGCTCGTAACGCAGAATTTAGTTCAACCACAGAGAGTGCATTAATCCCACAAACTCCTGTGGCAAAGGGTGCCAGGGTCAGCTCTGCAACAGGTAAACATCGTAAGACAAATTGTTTTCTTACGATTGTTGCCACGACGGCTTTTGACGCGACAAAATCTTCTCTCGCATCTCTATTGTGCGACACAAATGTCTTTGCAGCGACCAAAGTTCCTCATCACAAATACAAAAATATCATAGTGGAGGTAGAGGTTGGCTGACAAACACATAATAGATACTCATAGAGGCACATGATAGACCACACTGCAAGCAACAGCAAAACAACATACCGACACGTATGGATGATGCTTGGAGGGTGATGAAAATTAAAAGGAAAACATAAATATCAGGCAAATTACGAATAGGTCACCTAACAGTAGGCTGATCAGTAGCTAAAGCCTTAATATCCAAGCCATTTATAGTTGCAATAGAATAACAGATACATTTTGCACCAATTCTGGTGAGATCTATCATAAAACCAAACCATCCAGAACCTTGAAGCTCTCTTAGGTCCTGGACTAATCCAAGCAGCAACTTCCCTGTGTGGGGTCACGGTTCCCTCCTCTGCACAGAGCTCAACTGGGTCACGACTTCTGAGGCATACAACTCTCGTACAGTTCAAGCCATTCTCTTTTGCTAGCACCAGTTCTCATATCCAGCACTCGGGCACCAAAATTTATATTTGTGAGTTCTTGCTTAATTTTTGTGACAGTGAACTTTTTTTAAGAATCATCTTCCGAGTTAGTTTGCTGACTGCGGTATCCTCATTGTCCCTTGAATACTGAACCGCCATCTTTTTGCTGTGTGTGCTTCAGAGGGCTCGTCGTACTTCTAGACCTCTCTGCTATTTTCAATCCGGTCACTCATCTCCATGTCTTGAACAGAGTCGTGCCCATTTCATAAGTCATCTCTCCCTTGAGCATTACCCGTGGGAAGCAGTCTTTAGCTTCTGCTGCAGTGCTGTTTTGGTTAACCAAACCAAAGTTGACTCTTTGCTAAACTGAAGAATCGAGTTTTTTACCTGTGCAGCTTGTAGCTGAAGAGACAGGGAGTCTGCCCTATTGTTTGCCATATTGCGTGTATACACGCTAACTACGCAGAAGGCCTTGAAGGATGTGAACAGTACTTCATCTGCTCATTATTTGATTATTTTAATAATGATTTCTCTATTTCGTTGTAACTTTGTTCAACTATTGCCTCCCAAAGAGCAACTTTTGAATGAGCTCCTATTTCTGGTCCACCAAATTATATCTAACTCATCATTGTAGACTATCTTGTTTTACCTTTGCAAATTTTTCAATATGCCTCTCAGCCCTCTGATTTGGGCCAATCTTTTCCATTGCCAACTTCTGCATCTCACTCTCTTATCTAGCTTTTGGGGAGCAACCTGCCGCTGAGCTTTAGTGCTTTATTGGCAATATCAGTAGCTCTTGTGGCTTCTTTTTCAGCGATTTTACGCGTTTCTTGGACTTCATTCGGTATTTTCTTTCAGATTCGCATTTCTGCTTCCGAAAGATCTTCCCCTGCTACCATATCTTTTTTCTAGCTCAATAAAATTGGGGCCTTTGTCATTAGCAGCTTTGATTTTTTGACTTAAGTCGTTGATTTTGAGCTTAGCCGATGATATTTCAGAATCATAACTGTCTACCTTTTGATTTGGCAGTCTGCAGAGATGTGTAATAGTAAAGTACCACATCATTGATTAAGTCATACACCGTTGAAAAGAGAAACCACAAAAGAAAAAGCAAACACGTACAAAATAAGAATTTTCCTCATTACAATTTCAATGATTAGGAGTATGCATTAAGGTGTCTGTGTGGGCCTCTGTGTGTGTGTGTGGAGAGGGGGGGGGATTAGCCTTCTGACCAAACTTGCTAGCAACTCTCCCTGAAGGCATCTTCACTCTTTGTATCTCAAAAATCCCATTGTGTTTTTAGGAGTTAGAATGAATGTTTGGTGAATTTCTAAATTTGAAGGTCCTCCAGTTGTAAGCCCCGTCGCGACACAAAAGTAAAATCACTAGATACAAGTTTGAAAAGGTGCCAAATTTCGAATTTTGGTAATTGGAGTAATGTAAAATTAGTAAATGTGAGAAGGTGGGCAGAAGATTGAAACCGAAAACACTTTGAAATTGGTTTTAAAATTAAGTGTGAATTCTTCGAACGCAAATTTTCCTTTTTTGAAAATAAAAAATAAATTTTTTACAAACATGTTCTTAATTATTAATTTAGATGTGTCTAATTAAAAGGATTAAAGACCTGCTAATGGTTTTTAGATTAACCCTGAATAACCTAAACCCTTAACAATTCCACTTAGCCTCTCTGACAAGTATTGGACCTTGATGGTACGGCTAGGGAGAACATACGTAAATGCTGACAAGAAAACACTAACTTTGTTGTTGGCAAAACAAAAGAAGTGTTAGGAACACTCATGATCTGCACGTATTGCCCAAAGTTCTTTTTTTTTCAAATGTATTGCTACTCCGTTTTCTACTTCTTCTTTTTGACATTATTCTAAAAATACATAGATAATTGATAACAAAACAAAATTGCAGAAGATCTTCCCACAAAACATCATTGAAAATGTCGAGGGGATCCCTGGAGGGCCGTTGAAATCACACCTCTTGGCATCCCCTTTTATCACAACCATTAAATCTTTATATCTTGGATCGGTGCATGTATAAAACTACTAAATTTTGCTACTCAAAACGTTTCTTTTTACTTGATCCATATTTGTTTCAATATCCAAAGATATTCACTATTAACTTTACATCTTCCCAAGTTTTCTCAAAGTTCAAGGTATAATGAATAAAACAAAAAATAAACAAAATGATTTTAAAAAATTATAAAATAGAATATTCTCAAAGTTTTATTGAATAGGGTTTTTCTTTTAGGTTTACGTGGATTTAGGTTTTTGAGGGCCTTTATTTAGGTGCGTTTTCAGCTATTTTTGAAAGTTTTTATAAAACTCACATTTATGAGGGTAGGGTAATTTTAGCTTTTTTTTATTTTATAAAAACTCCATGGTGCCTAGAATTGGATTGGATTGGATTGGATAAGTCACTAAACCTAAGGTATATTGAAGGAGGAAAATAAAGTTAAAGGTTAATGACTTTCAATGTGGGGGGATTAGGAGAGAACAAAGGTATTGTAATCCTACCATTTTGTGAGGATTAGATGGGATAAAGTTTAAAAAATTTCATTTCTTCCTTAAACATGTTTAAAATATAGAGAGTATCAAATCGAATCCTATACTAGTCACCCAAACTTGGCCATATCTGTCATGTCCTACAGATGGGCAATTGTAAGCAGCTTCAGGGAAATTTAGTTCATTATCAAAGTTACGGTTTGGAGGTTTCAGCAAACTTTGTTCTATTGACCTGGGCAAAACCACGTTAGCATGAAAAGATGACATTATATCACAGTCCAATACCTTTCCAATATGTTTGGATGCGGTAAATAACGGGATTTTAATAGTAAATCGGTATTAAAGGAGCGTAGAAAATGGAAAGTTCAGCGTTTGGGAAAACCAACTTACGATTTGCCAAATTACACGCGGGAAAATATCGTGGAATTTGCACATCTAAAATCTCAGTTGAAATTCCATGGTAATAGCGGATGTAATAATTCCCAACAGAGAGGATTTCATCTTCTGCCCAACTCCTCCATAACCTGTCTTCTGCCCGCCAAAATTTTCATCTTCTGCCTGCCAAAAATTTCAAGAATAACCTATCTTCTTCAAAGAGAACAAGCCTGCGCCCCGTGGGTATTCTCGTGATGGTGTTCTGCTAAGTTTTCTTGTGAGTTTCAGTTTTCAATTTCTTTCCTTGTCGTTGGCCTCTTTTTTGTCTGCTATATTGATTCTTTTCATCCATGGAACCAGGGTTCTGCTTTTATTTTATTTATCCTCTCTGTCTTTCAATTTGACAAGAAGATTGCTCTTTCAATGAAGGATAGAGTCTCAACTATTGAGACTCGTCTTTCTATGTTTTCCCAGACTCATCTTTCTCTCGCTCTTCCCATGGCTATACTTGCTAATTTTGAGTTCTCTATTTTCCTTTTTTCAGTTAATGAATCTTGTTTACAAGATAATAATTCTCTTGTGTTCTTCTCCTGTGCTTGCCCCTGCTATGGGCTTGGTTGTGATTTATGTTATATTCCTATTTTGTATTGATCGTATTGTTGATTAGTTGGGATTGAAATTGTGGTCTGATTGCATTTTGGAGCTTACAATATGTGATTTTTCCTTTTTCTTTTATGTTTTTTGGTTGTTATTGATATCTAATCTGGAGGACCCATTTATTGCTTTTCTAAAGTTAGCTCTTTGTTTTTTTTTCTTTTTCTTTTTGTGGGTTTACAAGTACATCTGTGATTGTTTTATTTCAGTTTGTAGGTGGTGAAAAATATGCTGGATTCATATTTTCTGTGAGAGTTGGTTTTCTGTTTCAATATCACAAAGAAGGTGGGAAAGTGTTAAAATTAGTATAAAAATGTTGTTTATCAATCACATTGCATATTGGTATCAGAGTATTATTAAATGCATACTTCGGACTTTGTTTTGTTCCTCTGGTTTTGGTTCTTTATTTTCATTTGTTTTAGTTGTTTTGGTTTCTTCCCCTGGTGTCCTTTATTATTTCTGGGCTATTGGATGTGTGTTAGTTGTAACTGATAATGATTGCAGTCAATGTTTGACATCTCCTGGAAGTTTGAATGTGCTCAATACTGGTTATGGTGAGCCACCTTACCTGTATGTAAGGTGGTATTTTGATTCTGATTGCATAAAGTCACAACTGTCATGCTTGCCTAATTATATTTTGGTCTCAGTAGAACAAAAACCATGAATGGAATAGAAAGATTACGTGACCATTTCTTCTCCTTAACAAACATTATGTAATGGCTGCAGTTGGGAAAGATTATAATCAATTTACTTCTCAAGTGTTATCCAAGTGCTTTAAAAAAAAGATCATAATCAAGTTGAAACTAAGTTTTCGACGAAGCTACTTCAAGCAGAGTCCTGCCATTGAGTTGTATTATGATCAGTGTCCAATTTTTTGGCTGTAGCCATGAAATATGGTCGTGAAGGAAAAAAAAAAATGTGTTGGACAATGCCAATTATTCCTATCCAGATTTTTATACAAGACTGTTGGAAAAAAAAATGTTGTTACTTTTAATTCTGTAATGACTATCCGAAACACTTAAATTGTAATTTCTATTATTTCTTAAACTCCGCATATATGACATCCAAACGGCTGAAATTTGCAATTGACCGAATTTTAATGATGTAATTGGAAATTCCGCCATTTACAATTTCCATGGAAATTAGAATTACTTCATCCAAACACACCAGAATGTCTAACATCGGGAGGGAAATCATGAACTCGATTTTAATGACTGAAATCTTTATAATATAAAAAGCAGAATCAATACATTTACAGAGATTGTCTTTCAACATTAGAAGCAATTCCTAATAAAAACACAGGTTTTTGGGTAAAACAAAATGAAACAGAAGGATATGTACCAAAGATGGTTACAGAAGATGAAAAAGACCAAGCTTTTCTCAAATAAGACAGCGAAAGTAAATTGAATTGATTGCATTACCGCTTCCAGGTTGTCTTCTTCACTTAGGGAATTGCATGAAAGAGAACCTTTGTATTGTCATGGTTCTTCCAAGACTTTTCAACCGTCCTATGGCAAAGAATCCTTGGATCAGCCATCCGTCCAAGAACTTTTAGTAGGTAGAATCATGACCAGGACTATCTGCATGCATGTCCATCGAGGTATCATTGGAACTTGGAGGATTAGCATTCCCGGTTCGGGTGGAGAAAGTTAGGTTCATTGTTTCGGGCTCCATTTCCAGATGGCAGACCTGCACCTGAGTAATATCCATCTTGAGAATGTGATACTGCTGAAGACTCTGGCGAACAGGGCTTGACAGAGCATTTGAGAAGACTGAATTTTTAGATTGGTGATCACATTGCTCAGAACAAATTCCCTACCCAGTATTTGTTGGGCCAGATGAGCCAGAAGAAACTGGGAAACCTGAGTTTGTGAAATGCACAGTGGGCTGAAGATGCTGATGTTGAAGTGGCACCCTTGGGGGACATTGACGGCTGCTCCTCTCCACAATAGTCCAACTCATTCTGCATGAAGGCAAGAAGAAATTTGTAAGCTGCAAAAATGAGTGAAATCCTTACCGAATATATATACACATATGGATGAACTATTGTCATCCCTAGGCAAAATAACTAAAATAAGTAACCCATCTTGAACAATTAGATTCAGATTTAAAACATTCCAATTTTTAAACATTTTAATCCTAATCCTCAATTGTCAATCTTTGATCTCATTCACAACTACTACTTTACTATTACTAAACCCTATTTTTATCTTTTTTTAATACCTGAAATCCCTCAAACCCACATCCTGGACTCAGCATCAAAACTAGGGCCTCTGCCAATCCCTGCGAATCTTTTGAAGACAGGAAACTCTAGCAATAGCTAAATATGTACCTTGAGGAATGTAGCACTACACTAATAAGATTAATAATAATAATAATAATAATATTATTATTATTATTATTATTATTATTATATTGTTGTTGTTGTTGTCATAGTCATTGTTATTACCATTATTGTTGTTCTTAGGATTTTATTATTAGGGGTTACTCTAGCATATTCGTCTGACAATAAGGTATTTGAGTTTACCATACTCGCCTCACTTTTTCCCTTCAACCTCTATTCTCTCCTCCTATTATTGTACATCAATTGGAATCACAACAATCCTTGTTCTATTTCTTAAATTCAATAGAGATGAACTGGTTAAACCAGTGTCATTAATATCTGTTTCCAAAAGGCACATCTTTTCATCGGTAACGGTTTTTGGCCACAATAATGACTTGATAGCCCTAATGCAACAACTAAATCTCAATCCCCATTTGAACTCAAAGGGAGAAGGATCAAATCAATGTGAAAATGTTTGCAAAAGCACTTTCATCAGTGAACTAATTCATTGATGATCACAATGAAAAAAGCCACACAAAGCAAAGAGTCATGACTACTGAACATGCAGAATCTGTAAAATCATGTTAACGCAACATATTGTATTACATCAAGTGATGATACATTTCATCTGCATTGCTTAAGCTCATAAGGCTATAATCCAAGTTTATTTAATCTTACAGAAATGTACAGTCATTGCATACTTTTTTTTTTGGCTCTATCTCATTCAGCACGTATCCATGTCTAGTTCAACATCTTAATCATAACAGAGAAGAATCTCCGGAATGAAGCACAGAGAAGTGAATTTAAATTAGTACAAATCAGAGGAAAGGAAACATTCCACTGTAGGTATGACAAGAACCTTAAGCACAGATTCTTATTTGCTGGATATTAAAGGGTAGAAAAGTCTTCCCTTGCAAACCTCAAGAAAGAGCAAGTGAAAATTGAAAAGTGAGAAGCACATAGCTCTGCAATGACTAAAGTTTCAAACGGATTTGACAATTAAATTCCAGTTCTGGCCAAATTCCACAGCATCTACAAACCGTGGATTTCATTCCTTCTTTTGGGGGAAAAAAGAACCATGGAATTTTTCAACTGGGGGGACAATGGAAGCAATCCCTCACAAAAGTTCAGCATAACCACAACAGGGTCACACTCAAAACTAACCACATCCAAGCTATGCTACCTAGAAGGCAATGGATACAGTAACCTTATATAGTCTCATATATATTCAACACCAATCCAAAACATACATGCATGTGCATCCAGTCTTAGCAAGAGAAAATTTCAAAGTAATTAACATGAAATTTGAGTAATGTAACAGAAAACAGCGGGATGGAATATATGGAAGAGAGAAAGTGACATGATCAAAATAAGCTGCAATAATTAGTATATTTGATGGCTCATAAAAAGTTCAGATGCATATTTTCTGTCAATTTGGGATAGTTTATCATATTATGAAACAAACAATCAAAGACAGAATCATAAATCGCTATAAAAATCAGACCAAAAATAATAATAATAAACAAACCTGAAGATAACTGACTATATCCATTGTTGTAACTCTTGAGCCTCCTTCTTGTTGTCTACTGATCCACTGATAAATTTTATCCTGAAAAAACATATTTAACCAAGGTTCCATCAATAAAATGTAAAAATGTAGTCCCATTTAAAAGAAATTTTACACATTAATAGGACAAGTAATGTATGTACTAAGATTTTAAACAAGGATATAAGGCATTTGCAGAAAGTTTGTAGACCCATTGCCTAATTGGCTACAAGCTACAGAAAGTGAATGAAATTTTGAACAGGGAAGCATAAAGAAGCATGAGAAACCCGCACCCTCAACGAACTAATGGAAAATAACATATTTAACAAATTTTTTAAATTTAGAAAAAGCCACACACAAGCCTAGGCTGGTTTCAGCCAGTTCACGAGAGACCTTTCCAGAAATATGCAAGGAGGAAGAAAATATTAAAGGCAAATCCATGTACCAAAAAGATAACTGTCAGAGAAAGGATAGGGGTTCAACATATACAAAAATAGTGGAGTCCAACTTACTAGAGAGTAGAGACATACCCCATCTTTTAAAAGAAAAGGGGCCAAATCAATGAGTTGGAGAAAGAATGGAACAAATCATTGAGTACTGAAGACCAAATACAAACCCGTAAAGATATCAAAGTCTAGAAATATTTCCCACTTGAAGTTCTATGCCAAACAGCATCAGAATAGCAGCAAGAGTGAAGAAAATTTAGTGACTTTAAATCCAACTAAAGGAAATATCTTTTGTTTCACATGGTGATAAGAATCAATCATGTTATCTAATATTTAGGGTTTTTAAAGATATAACATCCAATTTAATCATAAACTAAAACAATGCATGAATAATTGGAACTCCCCACTAATTATCTAAACATTTGCATACTTTACATTACCGACAGATACTAATGAGAAATTTGGGCATTTCTTATCCAACCAACTTCATATGACATGCTCACTCAAACTAATATTCACCCAATTCAAAACCAAACAAAACACACACCAACTCATGAACCACAAAATATACGAATCCCCAAATTTCTAACAATAATTGGAAAAAAAGGGACCAACTTTAATTGATCCTGAATTAATAATCAATAACTGAATGAGGGAATCTGCCATTAAGATTAACAACTATCAATTAAGAAGATGATAAAGAAGAGAAAGAGAGACGTACGAGGGCGTGGCGTTCACCGGCTTGAAAGGAGAGCTTTTGGTGGTTCATGGCCTGAGTGTAGAGCTGAGAGAGAGAATTAGCGGCGCTGCAGAAGGAGGTATACATGCTTCGATCCACCTCGTCGAGGCTGGTGGCTATGGACTTTCTCTTCTTCCCCATGGCTAAGGCTCTAATCTTCTGATGATATCAGAAGAAGAAGAAACCAGCAAAAGGGTTTGTTGTCTCCCTCTTTGTGTGTGAGGGATTTCTGGTCTGATCAATTGATAAGAGGAAGAGAGTGAATTTATATCCCAAAAGGAGAAGAAGAGGGTTAAAGCGTTATTGATTGGAATTGGGAAATTGGGAAAGTGGGCTTTTTGTTTTGCTACATACACACGTATATATTTTATCAGAGGGCAGCACCAAGGTTTTCAGAAGAGGGAAGGACACATGGTTACTATCGTGGGAATTGGGCACCACGTTAACATTGCTTCCATACCCAAAACTGTTACTTTACACTCTATCTTTTTTATTTCATTTTTTTTCTTCTTTATTTTTTCCCAAAAGTAACCCAAAAAAAATATTACAAGAGGTTTCTTGAGGTTTAGTCGAATTAGAAGGTAATCCTTCTATTTTTTGGAAATTACATTAAGAATTAGTCCTTTACAAAAAAAAATTAAAAAATCATCAAACAAGGACTTATTATCAGTGCCGTTTCAACCCAAAATACGTAGGCACAAGAACAGGACCCAACAATCTAAATGGCACAAATTTTTTTGAACTTGTCCATATATATAGGAGATTGTAAAAAAATTTATATCTCCCCAAAGGTGTGATTAGGGGTGGGCATGGGTTCAAGTCCGGTTGGTTTTGAATTATAACCCGTAACCTAATCCATACATAGCAATTTATAATTTTTTGAATTCAAGATAATTTCATTATTAAGCCAACCCAACACTCTAATAATTAAGTTCGGTGGTTTGAGTGGCTTGACCTGAAATTGTGCACACCCCTAGATGTGATTGCATCAATCGTTGTCAAGTTGATGCATGAGTTCTCTTTGGTTTTTTTTTTTAAAAACAAATGTAACTTAGTTAATTTAAATAATGACTATTTTACAATTTTTATACGCTCTTTATCACATCTCAACTCATTTTGATCGCCCTCTGTCTTTATTCTCTCAACTCCTGCTCCTCGTCACCACCACTCCATTTCACCTTTTTATGTCCCTTAATTGTGAAATTCATCTAAATATTTTTTTTTCCCTATTAAAATTAGGGAGAGTGGGTCACACCTTTCCCTAATCTCCTCCATCTTCCTCTTCTTTTTTGTCGGTCATCATTTTTTATATGGGTTCTTCATATTTTGATGGTTAAAATGATGTGTATAAACAAAAATGGAGATATAAAGTCTGAAATTTTGGGATTATTTCAGAAGTTTCTTTGGTTGAAAATTTTGATGATTGTAATTGATGTCTATTAAAATTAAAACAAAGGTTTTAAAATGCAATTTTTTGGGGATTGTCTATATTTTCTTTGATTGCAAATTTTGAAGGTTGTAAATGATGTGTACAACAAAAAAAAAAAGAGAGGAGATTTTGGGTTGATTTTTCGAACATGTCTAAACAAAAGTTTAACCTTTTCAATTTGAAAAAAATTTGAATAACCATAACATATAGAAAAGTATTAGTTGACGGGAAAAGCCAACATATTTGAGTTGTGTCTCTAGTTATTAAATATATAGAACTGAATGTGTTATAGTTGGGTTTGAGGGAATTAAGATAGGGAGGCCAAGGCGATTGTGGTTACTATTTGACCTTCGTTATGGGTCTTATAACACACTTCTATAGTCGACAACAACAACTAAGATCATCACAAGAGGACTTCGTGTCCTTAGCATAACCTCTCCAACAACAAATCAAGAATCCAAAACGAGTCACAGACCCTCAAACCAAAGTAAACATCAAATTTTAGTCACCTTAGGCATAATGGGCATATGAGAGCATAATCTACTTGTTGGCGTCTTTTTGACCCAGGAGGGCGGAGACCATTCCAACACTCATGCCAGAACTTGCTCTTCCGTGAGGTAGGATGATGGTTCTTGGTAGTGAGTGATCTTCCAACTACACCCAATTGAAAGTTGGATCAGGCTTAAATGAGAGAGACCGGCCCGAACCCTCTCTTAAGGGCCGAAAACTGGCTAGTCTTTTGAGTTTGTTGGATTGTGTAGGCGTGCCACTATTGGAATCGAGGAATGACCCAATAGAATTGTGATGAGTGTATGCTTGTTTGATTGTATATTGGATTTTGCACTGATCTTGACCTCTAATCAAGCCATTTTGCTCTAGGGGAATCGGCTCATACTAGTTCTTTTCTATGCCTCGATTGAGAGGACTTCAACCCCGCTTGGAAAATGATTTGAATGCTTCGCATCCTTTCCCTTCATCATCACCAATTTCATTTCCGTGAACTTCTGAGATTAGTAAAATTTCCTTAAACAAAAACCCTTCTCTTGATTTTCGTTCTGGGCGGCAAAATTTCAACAATGGCTCCAAGAAACGAAGTACAAGAACAAGTAGCACCTGTTGAGGATGTTCCCAGCTGGATTTTGAGCGAAGGAATTAAAGGACAAGTTGCGAAATTTCAATTTGTTCTTCGGGCAAAACAATAGAAAGGTGTTGACCGTTTCCTCTCGAACACTTGAGAGTTAAGAACGCCCATGTTAGGTCCGAAATATTTGGTGCTAAACCAGGGCAAGCCTGAGGGCTTTGGATACCAGTATGGTTAAAACCCTTACCCCTATAGTATTTTGGATATAGGACGGAGTTCGTGGGGAATTCAAGTGTTGTTGGTTCGAATCCTAAAGTGGTCCCTTCTAGCAAATTCAAACCTTGGAGCGAATGGGTCGAAAGTATGCCCTAAGTTCAAGCAAAGTGAAAAATAATGGCATATATGATGCCATTATGCTTTCAGAAAAAAAATAGCCCTAAATTTACATGTGCTGAGCGTTGTCGTGTGTTATTGACAGGTACTTCCAATACCTTTGCATTTTATGGGTTGGGACCGATGACTCCTAGAATCCTGGACAGAGATTGTTAGGGTTTTGTCCTCATGGAGTAATCGTGGATGCTCTTGGGATTACGAGGTTAGAGGGCGAAGGCATAGGATTTCTCCTTCATGCTAGTAAGACGAATTGCAAAGGAATAGAAAATTCTTTGTCTTTCTGCGAGCTATCAGAGTATGGTGGATAAGGAGCAAAGAACACCTCACGTTCTTGTTATTCCTGGTTGAACCGAATTCATCTTCCATAATCCTAAAGGGTTTGTTCAGCATGAGTATGTGCATCTGTAGAGGCCCTACATAATGAGGATGATGTGGCTACAGGGTCCCGTTATATCCTTCACTCTATCACTACCTTCATCAAATCACTACGAGAGTTGATGGACCTTAATGTCTTGGTCCTATTTGGATGATCCAAATATGGTTGCAATGGTATTTTCCTAAGCTTGGTTAGGGCAAATTGGATTATCCCGAAGATGAGATTCCAACCATTACGATTGTCAGCAGCCCGAAAGACCCGTGAAGCTAAAGAGTGTTTATATTCTTTCATGATTGCAAATAGTGGGAAGAGAGGCAATGGCTACGACTCAGTGATTAGAGGGTATCCATGGTTTATGAATAGAAGAATATATGAGCTGGATGCAGAGGACACCACCCTCATCCCATGACAAGCTGCCAATCGCTCAAAAAGCCTTATCCTTTGATAGGTAAAGACCTTCTATTTGGCATCAGCGATTCGTTAGATAGGTGTTTGTACAGTGTAGAAGCCTACAACCCCAGTTTGTATGCAGGTAATTCGAATTAACCCAATCATTCCCAGAATTGCAATATGAAAGTGTAACGGGAAAGTTATTGGCGAAGAGTCGATCTGCTCCCCGCATGATAATGTGAAAGAACATCCTGTATGAGTATATTTAGGGGCGGAGCGTGCCTCTATCCGCCCAATCCTCTCAGACCAACTCCTTCCATGAGTGTTGGTGCGCCAAAATGGACACTTGGTTTCCAAGAGTGCCAAGCTTCTTTCACTCTTACTTTTTTCAAATGAGTGTCCCTTCGCCTGAATCCATGACAGAGTGTGAAGAGCTATCCCTGTTTTGCGGGCTAAACAACATAGCAGCATATATTCTCGCAGGTAGTTTTAAGATCTTCCTCAAACTACCTGTCCTTTTTATTCTACTTTAAACTACTAAACCTAACAATCTGGATTGTTTTTGGTTTGTGAGAGAAACAAGCTTTGGCTTTCGAAGGGCTAGTCATCAATCTTCAAGTAAGTTTTCTTCAATCAGGGTGTTTTGTTGTAAAACCCTTTGCCTCCTTTGTTATGTCTAATAAATCCATTTTGGGTTATGATGTAGCCTTGCCAAAGGTTTTGAATAAAGGGGAGAGCTCAAGTGTGCAAGTGTCTACTCTCTAGTCTTCATCAGGCTTAGTTCTAGGGAGATCAATAGTATTTCCTATTATTGAAGAAGAACTGTGAGAAGAAGAAGCTTTCCTTATCAAGAAAAGGAGAAGATCGGGCACTAGTCATTCGGCCCCAGTTTACCGTGATGAACCGGGATGAGGCGGGATGAGGGGAATGGCATCAGGTTGCCTGATCTTAAACCTATTACTGGTAAGACAAACTGCTCTTCTTGGTCACATCACCCCTTCTATGATTCTAAGTTGTTTCTTATTCTGTTGTCTGCCATGACGGTGGAGGGAGAGAAAATGGGAGAAAGCTCATCTTACCTCCAAGATGAAGTGGAGGAAACCAAGTCGTTCCTCCGAAAGGTGAGAAAAAGGCGAAAGCTGATCCTACCTTCAATGAAGGTGAAGGGAAAACCAAGTTGTTCCTCCAGCTTAGGTTTGTTCCTCTTTGGTCTAGATTTTGACTTTTGAACATTTCGTTGGCTCAAAGAAGAAATGACAAAACTTCCATTTCGGCAAATAATTCGTGAGGAAGCTATAGTGATTGGAGATTTTCTTAACAATTGTGGAGGTTGGGATAACGAAACCCTCCCCTGAGGTAATTCAAAGTTTACTTTGATTTTGAATTTGAAATTTTTTTAGCAAAAGTTGACAAGAGTTGCCTTTGTCTTATCAGGTGAATAAAACGGGTACCCGCCCCGGAACTCCAAGAGAAAAGAGAGAGAGAAGAGGCAAAAGCTGATCTTGCCTCCAAGATGAAGTGGAGGAAAACCAAGTCATTTTCCCCTCCAACTCAAGTTTGCTTCCTCTTTGGTCTAGATTTTGACTTTTGATCATTTCATTGGTTCAAAGAAAAAATGACAAAACTTCATTTCGACAAATAATTGGGGAGAAAGTTGTAGAGCTACTGAATCCTCCGGCAATTGTGGAGGCCCGAAAATCGTAGACCCTCCTTAAGGTAATTCAAAGTTTACTTTGATTTTAATTTTGAGGTTTCTTTATCAAAAGTTGACAAGAGTTGCCATTGTCTTATCAGGTGAATAAAAAGGTGGCTGCCCCAGAAACTCCGAAGAGTTAAAGAAGTAGAGTTAATGCCTCGAGCTAGTATCTCTCATGCTGTGAGTTAAGTGTTGTGTCCCGATACTTGAACCAAGGAGAAAGCTCTTCAAGTACAAAAACTCCCAACCTTAGGTAGTTCAACTCAAGAAGTTGCTACAACAATTGTGCATGGTAGTGTAGCTAGGAGCAAGGTATTAAATATCGATATTATGGCGATATTATCCCGATAATATCTGATTTTTGGGGGCCGATATTTTAGCAACTAACCATGGTGTTATCGTCAATATATCGATATTATCCCGATATTATCCCGCAATATTATCCTGATAATATCAGGGAGATAACTTCAACATTTTTATGAATGATTTGGGCAATATATCAGATTATCGGATAATATCCCGATATGAAAACCCAAAAAATACATGAAATTTTTTGAAAAGCCTCCCATGTTGCGCATAGAGGGATTCCAAACCCCTCCCATTTTACTCCTTCAACACCTTAACCACCATATCACTTATGTTTTTGTGAGGTCAAGAAGATGACTCGATAGAGAAAGAGGCAAGGGGACTTTGTCAAGTCAAGAAGATGACTCGTTATTCAATAACTTCGGACTCGTTGGAGTAGGAAGTAGTAACTATGGTTATACTCATAACCAACCATTTCCCCCTACCCTTCATATCCCATTCCTGTTGGGATGAAATAAGCGACTCATTGAAAGAATCCAGAGACTCAATCTTCAAATGATTTTGCTTATGGACAACGTCAATCAATCTCGATCCATATGGGTGGCATGTTAACAATTACATGCAAAACTATTTTGGGGATTTATCATTTGATGACTACTCTTCAAAATATACTTACTCTACACATAGAGATGATGAAGATAGTGAAAATTTTGAACCTCATAAGAACTCTATGTGGTACTAAGTCACTCATGTATCTTACCATGCAATGTATGAAGTGTAAAATATTGTAGTAATTCATTATGTATAAATGATTATGGTGTGTTTAATCTTCTTTCATTAATTACTACATATTTTCTACATTTACAGTGTTTGCCAGCTCGCTATATAATCAACTTAAATCAGTTAAATCCATCATGCAATGCATTTCCTCCCAATTTTTTGTGATAAACTAATAGATAATTGACTAAATAAACATCCTGCAAAGTTTCAATAAAAATTTCCAAGTTTTTTCTTACAATTTTTGTGGTTTTTATTCAATTTTTACCGATACCGATAATATCCCGATATTTCCATCGATATTTCCGTGTTTTTGGACTTCCATATTTACGATACCACGATATTTTAGACCTTGGCTGGGAGAGCATTTTTGCAGAACTTCAAGAGTGCATATGAAGCTTGTAAGCTACCAAATATTGGTCAAACTAGAAACTCCGGGTTTCTAAGTTCTACATAATTTGGATATGCTCATCAAAATGAGAACCCTATGTTGCGTATTTTGAGCTGCACCAAAATGGATTCAGCTGCATCCTGACTGAGAATACTCGCAAGTGCACGAGCCGTTTGGTAGTATAGCATATGTAAGTGCGAGGTCGATCCACGAGGATTGGTGATTGAATGATCCAATTCATTTCCCCTACATAGAACAGAAAATGAAAAAGAAAATAAATAAAACAAGAAAAAAAAGAAATAACTCAAGCAAATAAGTTCCCAAGTTCAATTAGATTAACGGATTGATTTTAGCTAAAGTATGATTAAGCCATGGTGTTTGGTCCTAACCTTGTGTTCCTAATTCCCTAATTTGATCATTTGTTGTCTAACCTAAAATTAAGCATTAGGAACCCATTAAGCATAAGAAGAACAATTTAAACAACCAAGCATGTATCTAATCCCTATTGTTTGAATGTCCATACATACTCTTCCTATTCATAGTTCAATTTGAATTAAAGCATGGTGTCTACTCTTAATTCAAACCAAGATAGCTAACATGCAAGCCTAAATGGTGATCAATCATTCAAACTAGCATATTAACTTATAAGCATAATGAATAAGAACAAAAACCATAATTGAAACTTGGAAACTAATTAAACTTGAATACTTAAGAAAGAATGTACATTACAAATAAAAGTAAAGTAGAACTAAGAAAACTTGAAGGAAAATTTAGTAAAATCATTTTGTTACAACAATTGACAACTTGAAAGGAAACTAAGAGAATTTGAGGGAGAGAAGGGAATGGATCTCTAGAGAAGTGTTTGAGAGCTCCCCCCCTTGGGGTGTGATTTATGAAGCTTGAAGACTTCTCTATTTATAGGGCTAAGAGGGAGGAACAACATGATGAAATCCAACACCACCATTCCTCATTTAATACAACCCATAACTCACACATCATCTTGTCTATGTTAGTGTGGTTGGAATCAATCTCATCCCATACTTCTTCTGCTGCACCTCAAGCTTTCTTCACATGGGATTTCAAAGATGTTCAATTGTGACCGCCTTTTGCTGCCAACCCATGTGGGTTGTCATTTGATTGCTGGAAAAAAACGATTCTTCTGAACCAGACTTGGTGTAGGAAGGCCAGAGGTTTCAATATGTATCCAATGGGGCTCAATTTGGATATGTCATAATAGACACCCATTGGAACAACTTTTATGAAGAATGTATTCCCATCGGAGCACTAGAATTGTGCGTTTTAGGCCTTGCAAGTTGGCTGCCGAACAGAGACTGGAATTGACTTCATTTCATTTATGCTTTACATGCATGCACATGCTTTCTCTTTAATAGCTCCATCATGTACCAACTTGCTCTTTTAGAATTTCATAGCTGGAATGCCTCCCTACTTCACTCATTATGTTGGGTACAAAGTCAGTTATAGTTGGGGTGAGGCATATGGCTAAAAGGAGGCACATGGCAAAAAGCTGGCAGTTGCAAATCCTCCTGAGCAAGGTTGAGTGTTGGACGGGCTAAGCACTCCACATATGTTCAATTGGGCTGAAATTTGGATATGTTGTACTAGACACCCATTGGAACAAGTTTCATGAAGATCTTCACCTCATCCGAGCCCCAGAGCATGCTGATCCAAGGCCACGAAGTTGACCTACGAAACTGGGCTGGCAAGGGGCTGTAGCCAAAATTAGTTTGTCTTTAAGCTCTTCTTCCATTCACCCAAATCAGGCCTTAACATGTATGAATTGCATCATTTCCTATCCAAAGCCATCATTGTTACCTAAAGCTCAATGAATTGAAAGATAAACACAAAAAGGATTAAAAGCACAAGTTTAACTCAAAAACATAACCAAATCATAAGCTAGAAGGGTACGAAATGATATACAATTATGAACCGATCACCCTACTTCAAAGAACTTCTGAAATCAAGCCTTTCTTGGCTTCGACAAGTTGATTTCTGATGTAGTAGTTGGATAAAATTTTGGGCAATGCTCTTAAGCTCCAGAAGTGCCTATAGCAGAGTTAGAGGCCAAGTCATTTCATAAATCGATAAACTTAGAAATTGATAATGTGAAGGACTTGGTTTCTTCCACTTTAGCATATATAAAATAATTGCTAATTGATGAAATCAGCAATTTTTCTTGTTTTGATTTTGTTAAACTATTTAAGAATTCTCGGATCTTATAAAGAAATTAACCAGAAATTTTGGCTAAGTCTTATATAAATGAGAAATTCAAATAGTTAAAGCCCTGGTTTTAGGCCCATGGATCCTTTTTGGGCTTTTTTTTAAATGAAATTAAAGCCTTTTAGATATTTGAATTTTCAAACACAGCGTGACATTTTCCACGTGGACAAAAGTAATAAACAGCTCGAAAAAGCTAGTGGCACCAATCTTTTAAAACTCTCCAATCGCAACCTTTCCCTATTCCACTTCTTCTTTCCGTCTCTGAACCAATGTGAAGAACTTTGAAAAACCCTAACTGTTATTCCTTGATCAAACAACAAATTTTTCGAATGGCTCCCAGAAAAACGTCCAGAAGAAAAGTTCATAAAGAAGTTAAGAAAAAGCCAGTGAGTAGGGTAGTCGAACGTGACTCTTCCACTTTTCTTTCCTCCGATGACAATCCAAAACGGCCACCCTATATCGGGCAAAGGAATAGACGTTTTCCCAACAAAGATGGGCAAGTTGATTCTTAGATTCTCCAGGCGATTATCCCCCAATTTCGCGTCTGTGAGGATCACATCAACTTCCATGGTCGTGCTTGCATCTTAGGGCCAAGGTATTTGGAAGAGAAGGTCAGCCAATTGGTCAAGTGCGAATCTCACGACTTCAGGGCTCCTCTTCCTTTCAAAATCCGAAGGGGATTAGTTGGGGAATTGGATCGATGAATTTTGCCTCGTTTCTACCCTAAAATGGAGATTAAAGGCTGCGAAATGAAATGGGCAAACTGGGTTAAAGGATGGAACCCCAGTTTAGGGGATTGGGATAAGCAACAGCATATATTACGTCATTATGGGCTCAACCATTCCAATCCAAGCCGACGCGCCCTCTATTGAGTTCAGCACTAATGTTCTAGAGCAATGACACCAATACTTTTGACTTTGGAGTCGACATAATGTCAATTTCTATTCTATTTGCCGTAATTTTCGGATTTCATCCCCATGGTAGGAGTGCTGATTGCCTGGCCAATTTGGAGGACTCTAGAGGAAAACGTACAGATTTGGGGTAAGAATAAATGAGATGAACCAGCTAATCAATACCAATCGGGCCTTTGGTCAGATTATGAAGAATTTTCGAAGGTGTGGAGATTGTTGATCCCAAGAGAGAGCATATGATGTTTTTGCTTTATTGGCTCAATCAGGTATGTCTTTCCCAATGTCTCTGGTAATATTACCATGGAGTGGATCTTCCTGGCAGAAGCATTAGCAAACCATGATGACCTAGGCATCAAGCCACTGCTCCTGGCTAATTTTAAGTAAGTTCTTGGACAACTTATTGGTTAATTTTAAGTATCGAGATTATGAAAAACTAATGGGTCTTCTTAGAGATTTGGGTAGCAAAAGGTCATGCTATTGGTACATCTTATAGTATGTAGCCTATAATGGTGGTTCCATACAATCTACCACTTTGGCTGTATATGAAAGAACAATATTCGAATACTGACTTTGCTTATTCCAGGCCTTAAAGCACCAGGCAAGGAACTTGATGTGTATTTGCGTCCATTAATTGATGAGATAAAGTATTTGTGGGAACAAGGTGTCCAAACTTATGATAAGCTTTCTAATACTATATTTAACATACGTGCAGCTGTAATATGGAAATTTATCTTGTTGGAGTACAAAAAGTTACAAGGCATGTCCTGTATGCCTTAAGGATAAACATCTACCAAGTTGAGAAATAAAATGTGTTATATGGGGCATTGTCGCTACTTAAAAAAGAATCACCCATAGCGTAAAGATTATCAAAATTTTGATGGAAGTATTGAGATGAGGGATCCCCCTATAGAATTCTCTGAAGAAGCATATTGCTTCAGTTTAACCACCTTATGCATCGTAAAGTTAGTAAACACCTTGATAATTTGGATAGAAAGAGAAAGCTGACACCTATGGAGTTAAATTGGACAAATAAGAGCATTTTCTTCGAATTAGAGTATTGGTCCAAGCTGAAAATCAGACATAACTTGAACATAATGCATATTGATAAGAATATATGTGATAACATTATTGGGACGTTGTTGAACATAGAAGGAAAAACAAAAGACACACCCAATGCACGCTTGGATTTGAAAGACATGAATATAAGAATGAATATGCATTTAGATAAAGATGAAAAATGGAAAGATTAAGAAGTATCTTGCAAAATATACATTAGAACCGGCTAACTTTGAGTGTTTTGTGAATTTTTGAATTTTTGAATTTTGTTAAATTTCCAGATGGGTATGCAACCAATATATCACGAAATGTCAAAGATGGGAAGATCTTCGAAGTTTGAAGACTCATGATTGTCATGTTCTATTGCAACGAATTTTACCTGTTGGAATCCAACCATACCTAAGAAAGAAGTATGTGCACTACTTGTAGAATTGTCAAGCTTTTTCCAACAAATTTGTGCAAAGACGTTGAATGTTGTGGATTTGGACAGATTTGAGGTTGACATTGTTTTAAATCTCTGCAAGCTTGACAAAATCTTTCTGCCAACGTTCTTTGATGTCATGGTTCATTTGGCTTATCATTTACCACATAACTTGGGGGACCAATAGGGTATCAATGTGTACCCAATAAAGAGGTAATAATTATTCATCAAGTAGTCATATTTTGTAGTTGATTCGCTTTGACATGTATTTGTAGATACTAATATGAAATAATTCATAGGATGTTGGGGAAGTTAAAGGGCTATGTAGGCAATAGAGCTCGTCCAAAGGGTTCCATTATTGAGGGATACACTGCTAATGAAGCATTAACTTTTTGTTCAATGTACTTACGTAATATGGAGACAAGTTTCTCTCGTCTTGGTCGAAATGACGATGCTAGCGAAACGAATGCAAAGCTCTTAGTCTTTTTCTAGAATGCACGACCCTTTAATGGCTATAAAATGCTTTTATTGTCAAAGTGAGAAATGGAACCAATTTATTGGTATATCCTAGACAACTGACGAAATTGAACCATTTAGAAAGTAAGTAAACATATTAGTTCTTTTATTGTGTTATTTATGTCTTGCTGGAATTTTAACGTTGAATGTTTTTCTTTGTTTTGGTTTTGTTTTTACAATGAGCATTCGTCAAATATTAGAGAGTGAAAGCCCCTTTAACATAGAACAAAGACTTAGGCAATCGTTTCCCAATGGTTTAAGAAGCGTGTCAAATCATTGTATACCCAAGAATCAACGTTGGTAAATAAAGAAGTGTTTGCATTATCATATAGGGTTGGTACTTATACTAGATGTATTGTGAATGGAATTCGGTGGCATGTCAAAGATATAGAAGAAACTCGCACAACTCAAAATAGTGGAATCATGGTGCCAAGAACACATGGTGATCGGGAAAGTAACTTTTATGGTAGATTAGTCAATGTTATTCAAATAGGATTCACATATGGATATCATGTCGTCCTTTTCAAGTGCGAATGGTTCAATATAAGTACAGAAGTGAAGAGAAAGAAAAGGATTGTTAGGCTTGTTCATGATTATCATCTCACGTCAATAAAGTCAACGAGTTTATGGTACAAAGGAGATCCTTATGTGCTAGCAAAACAAGCACAACAAATCTTTTACCTTGACGACCCTTACTTGGGCCAAGGTTGGAGGGTGATTCAGAAGATTCCACATACACATGTGTAGGATGTTCTTGAGAATGAGGTGGCACACAGGATCTACACCATTGGTCTGGATTGACCAAGACCACGAAAATAGTCATCGCAACCCATCGCAAACATGCTCTCAATCTAGTTAGGATCTAACTTAAGACCAACTAGATCCAACTAAAATGAAGCTTGGACATTAACCCATGAATGGGTCTAGACACTTGCTCGGATCAAAGTTGATGCCAACCAATTAATTACGAGCACAATGACAAGCCTTGCTCGTAGCCATCACACATCATAGGAGTGATACAAGCTTTCATTGAACCTTCATGGTTTGCAATACCAAATGTATGTGCCACAAAAATATTTCACTCATCTAGGCCATGTGCATTTATCCCACATTGAAATATTACACAACTATTGCACCTTCTGTTGTGTGGATTCAGCTGCACCAAAATGGATTCGAGTTGCATCCACAACTTGTGATACTCGCAAGTGCACGAACCGTTGGTAGTTTAGCGTATGTAAGTGCGAGGTCGATTCCACAGGGATTGGTGATTGAATTATCCAATTTAGTTTCCCTACACAAAACAGAAATAAAAAAAGAAAGGAAATAAATAAAACAAGGAAGAAAGAAATAACTAACTCAAGTAGATAAGTTCCCAAGTTCAATTAGATTAATGGATTGATTCTAGCTAATGTATGATTAAGCCATGGTGTGTGGTCATAACCTTGTGTTCCTAATTCCCTAATTTGATCATTTGTTGTCTAACCTAAAATTAAGCATTAGGAACCCATTAAGCATAGAAGAACAATTTAAACAACCAAGCATGTATCTAATCCCTGTCCAAATGTCCATACATACTCTTCCTATTCATAGTTCAATTGAATTAAAGCATGGTGTATACTCTTAATTCAAACCAAGATAGCTAACATGCAAGCCTAAATGGTGATCAATCATTCAAACTAGCATATTAACTTATAAGCATAATGAATAAGAACATGAACCATAATTGAAACTTGGAAACTAATCAAACTTGAAACTAAAGAAAAGAATTTACATAAGGAAAAGTAAAGTAGAACTTGGAAAGACTTAAAGAAAATTTCAGCACAAAAGATTTCATTACTACAATTGAAAACTAGAAAATGAAACTAAGAGAATTTGAGGGAGAGAAGGGAAGGGAGCTCTAGAGAAGTGTTTGAGAGCTCCCCCCTTGGGGTGTGATTACAAGCTTAGAGAACCTCCCTATTTATAGGCCTAGGGGAAGTGAAAATCTGAATTCAAAAAGACTAATGCATACAACACTTGAATTATAAAATCTGAAATGGTTGATGCACTTGAATTAGAAAATATGAATTGGATGATGCACTTGTATTAGAAAATCTTGAATGGTTGATGCACTTCCCCATTAAATCCCACTAGCAGCCCTAGCTCATCTTCATGTCACCATGACCAAGCTTCCAACCAGAAATGATAGCTCATTCCTAGCTCACCATGACCAAGCATCCAACCAGCACATGTTGAGATCAGCATGACCAGCAACTTCAAGGGCTTACAACTTGGGCTTCTCTTAACCAAATTAATACTTTAAGCACTCCAACTTGAAGTTCAGAATGTCTTCTTTCCAGCCATATATCATTTGGGCCAATCCAAGGTCGGAGGAGGAAGTTAAGGCCAAAACAAATTGCTAACTCATTTTCCGCTGATAAGATCCATCCTGAGCATGGTTCTGTGTTTGCTAGGTAACGGACGCCAGATTTATCCAATGGGGCTGAATTTGGGATATGTTATAGTAAACACCCATTGGAACAACTTTCATGAAGAATGTGGCCTCATTTGAGCTATGTAGGTTGTTGAAACAAAGCTTGCAATATGACCTACGGAACTGGACTGGCAGGGGCTGTAGCCAATATGAGTTTGTCTTTAAGCTCTTCATCCATTCATCCAAATTAGGCCTTAACATGCTTGAATTGCATGAATTATTCTCTCTAAAGCCATCATTATTAACTAAAGCTCAATGAACTGAAAGATAAACACAAAAAGGATTAAAAGCACAAGTTTAACTGAAAAACATAACCAAATCATAAGCTAGAAGGGTACAAAATGATATACAATTATGAACCGATCAAATACCCCCAAACCTAGATTTTGCTAGTCCTCGAGCAAAACAACACAAAACAAAGTTAAAAATAAAACAAGAAGTTAACTAGACCACTTTCGTAGGTAACTCGATTGCATTGAGCATATGCAACAAACCTTTAAACCTCTAGGCATCCCTAGTAGGAGGAGTTGTGTCTCCTGAGGGTTTAACAATATAAGATACCCACAAACGTTTTTTCTAACTCTACAAAACAAAATGGTTAGAAAACTTTATTAGATTTGTTAGTCCTTAAGCAAAATAAAAACAAAAATAATTAATAATTACAAAAACAAAAACAAAAAAAACAAAAAATAATTACAAAAACATAAACATAAACATAAATTAAAAGAAAAACAAAAAAAAAACTCAAAACAACCTTTCCGAACATTTTATGAAGAGAAACGACTTATGCACATGACTTAAACGTTTTAACAATGAAAGCTTAATTTAAACATTATTTACAAGGCAACAAAGTTCAAAACATAATATGCTCAATGTGTAGTAGTGTGATAGCCAAATGCAACAAATTGCCCAATCTTAGTTTTCACACAATTTCAAAAATCATACAAAGCACAAATGCAACTTCAAATCTCACCAAAGTTGTCCTCTCACAAATGAATCACTCAGAAGAGGGCTACAATGCAACACTCGGTTATAAACATGAGATTAGAGTTAAATCATAAAGGACTTAACTCCAAAATAGGAAGATGAAGAACTTGCATTAATATGATCTCAAGAAGGATGCCAAACACTTAAAAGTAAGAAAATGCATGCAATTCAACCATATGACATTTAAGATCAATTTAGGTCTTTATTATAGGTTGTAATGGGGCTAAGGGTGTAAGGTGAGTGAGAAATGAAAGGTATGGATAATACAAAGTCCAAGGAACTCAAAATATAAGAGCATAAAGTAATAGTTTACAAGACTTCGAATCATCACGATTAGATTTTTTTTCTTTTACATGATCAAAACTCCTTATACCTTCATTTACAATGGTTTACACTCCTTTCAAAACAACAATTATTTTTGAAAGCCCAAAAATGAATTTTCAATCAAGCACCACTATTTAATTACAACTTTTTTTTCTTTTCTTTCACCAATTGTGTGAATTTCTTTTTTTTTTTTTTTTTTCTCTTTATGTAATATCTCTTCCCAAACTTAGCATGAAAAACACATCCAAATTAGAGCTCATGAATTCCTTAGAAAGGTAAATATTTGTTTTTCGGGCTAAGGCGAGGAAATATAATTGGTAAAATGAAAGAAAAGATTTACATGTAGGCTCAAAATGGTTAACAATGGAAAATCATGCTTAAGCATGCATAAGGTTAGCTTGAAAGGCACAAACGATCCAAAGAGGGCCTTAATATCATTTCTTAAATGTCATGAAATCAAATTGCAAAAGAATGAATGACTTTTAAGTGTTCAACCAAATCAATGAATAATGAGATCAAACAACAACTTTGATAACAAGAAAATAAGAGTATGTGTATAACACTCATGAAATGAAGCACAAGGCTCAAAAGCTCACATTATATGGTTATATAAGTCTAATTTATGCTTGATACAATTCTTTGGGTCATGCAAATCCTTTAATTGGAAAATTGTGAAACAAATGGCAAGTGCAAAGAAGGTTTCGAACATATCATGCTAGAATGATGCCAAATTAATTAAATTTTTATTTTTATTTTATTTTTTTTTTACAATAAAAATTTACAAGGAAAAATAAATAATAGATAAAATTCAATTTTCATTTAAGTCATGCAAACATTTATCACAATCTCATCATAAGTGTTCGGAAAGTGACTCAAAACAAAATAAGACTCAAAATATAGAAAAAGAAAAACAAGCAACAAATTAATTAAATTTTTTTTTTTTTAATAAGAAAAACTAAATTTACTTGGTAAACTCCAATACCCCCAAACCTAGAAATGAGCATTGTCCTCAATGTTTTAAAATTTAGGCACAAGCAATGGCAAAAATAACAAATGAAGGTATTAAAGCAAATAAACAAAATCACAAAACACACAAGAATTAAAATACAAAAATAAAATAATTACAAAATAAGAATTTCAAAACAAACAAACAAATAAAATATAAAAATATAAATAAATAAAAAAACGAAACAGTAAAACACTCGAAACAGGAAAGCCCTAAACAAACAGCCTTACGAAAACCAAAACCCAAACGATTGAAAACCCAACCCAAAAGAAAGTTAACACACTTTGAAACCTAACAATGGTGAAAACCCGAAGCCCACATTGAAGTCCGAAGCCCACATGTTATTTTTATTTTATTATTATTATTATTTTTAAATAAAATGAAACTTGAATTGGGAGCGCGAAGGCGAGATTTCTAAAAGAAAGAGTGTGGTCCCTGATGCCTTGGTTCCTGGGAAGTCACGGGGAAAATAGGTGAGGGACGTGTCGGCGTGTAGAGGCCGCTTTCACATCCCCCAAGCTAGAATTATTAGACTCGTAGGAAGGCGCGACGACTTTTTCACTTGAAGGTGGTGAAATGTGAAAATGCAATTAAGGTGGGTTGGGAAACGGGTGCGGCAACATATAGAGATAAGCCGTAAGGGCCGCATAGAACTCAGAACCGCAATGGCTAGGGTTAGCAAAAACTAAGTCTATAAAAGGTAAAAAAGAAAGGGTAAAAAAACACAAACTTAGAAACACACAAAAGAGAAAAGAAAGAAAGAAGAAAAACAAGTGAGAAATCAAATGGCCTCTAACTACCCATTTTCGTTGGATCTCAACCTAGCTCCACCGACTCAAACACGAGGCCAAGCAGCGGCACCAGGTATGGATGCCCTACTTTGCCTCCTCACGGGGGCATGTGACCGTCAATGACTCAATACTCCTGGACAACGATGTTGCCATTGGAGTTGGCAGAAATTTAGTGACTCCCAAAGATATACATGTGTTCAGGACAAGGGATGACAACCAGGTCACGAGTGATGCCCTGGCACTGAGCGTGCAGAGTACAGCATGTGTCGCAGTTTGGGTCATCGCCTACTTGCGAAGTCCCATGAGCTGGAGGTGTTGAAAGGTCAGCTGAGCGGCCAGCGGAGTTTGGTTGAAGACGTCAAACGCTATAAAAAGCTTGAAAAGGGAGAGGGCAAGGATAGTGGAGGTGAATCGAGACACAGCTGAGAAGTATTGCGGGACGAGAATAAAAACCTATCAAAAATGGTAGAGTTGTATTCTCGCGACATGCGAAAGCAGCTGGAGGACCTAGACCGACCGGGTAAACGCAAGAAACCAGATCGCGAGAGTAGTTACGCTCAAGCTAAGATTGCGATCTTTGGGAGCTCAAGTGATGAGCCCCAAGAGGCTGTGCATGAAGCCCCGAAGAGGACAGCCAGGAGGGCCAAACTCAAAGCTCCAATGGTCGAGACACCGAGCACTGGAAGAAATGACTTCTCCTGCATTATTGATGTTTATTTTATTTTTATTGGTTGTTTTTGTTTTTGGTTATTTTGTTTCGGAAATAAAAGAGTAAGTTGCAGAAGGAAAAAGAAAAAGAAAAAGAAAAACACACTTCCCAACTAAAATAGAAAATGAAAAAGAAAAAACACTTGCCAACTAAAATAAAACAAAGACGACAAACGGAAAAGAAAACACAGTTCTCTAACTAAAATAAAACAAAGATGATAGCCGAAAGGAAAAAGCAAAAACACAAAGCTCTAGAAAATGAAAGTAACGGGCAAAAATATTAAACACCAGAAAAACACGGAGAAAAAAGAAAGAAAAGTAAAGTAAAGGTGCTCCCCCTCGAGCATGCCCGGAAATCCGAAATGGTGTTGGCGCCTTCATCAGCATATGTCTATTTAAAGCACGCCTCTACAAGCGGATGATACCCAGCATTTCTTCCTCCAAACTGAAGGAAAAACATCAAAAAATCCAGAAACAAAAAAAAATGGCATCCTCATGCACTCACCTTGATGATCTCGACCTTGAGTTGTCCCTTGCACCTCCGAATGCCCAGAAAAGGGCTCCTCCAAACACTGTCTTCCCAAACTCTTCATATCATCACGGTACGGCTTCAAACTTTGCTAGAGCAATATCCGAACTTTTCTGAGGCACTGCCGATTAGAGGCAGTGCTGCTTGGAGGCATGATTAGCAGCAGGCTACACCGGATGGGATCATCTCGTGTGGCACAGAGGTCCTACAAGGCAGCGGTGGAGGAGTCTAATAATTTAACTGTGCTCCATGTGGTCTCGGCTACCAATTTGGGCATGCGATTCCTGGCAAGAACACGGGAGTGTGCCGCGCTGAGCGAGGAAGTAGCTTCCTTGAAGGCTATGGTGGCGGACTCCAGAAGCGGCTCTATTGTGCCAACCAGGATGTGGAAGAGCTAGAGAAGAATGAGGACCATGTAGAGCTGTTGCAGATTCTACAAGTGCGAGACAATAGAGGCAAGCCATGATGATGATGAAGATGAAGAAGAAGAAGAAGATGATGATGAAGAAGATGAAGAAGAAGAAGAATATTTTTTTAAAAAAAAAAAATTTCTTTTTTTATTGTTTTTGTTTTTATTTTGTTTTTGTTGTTTTGTTGTTTTTTTTTTTTTATGCAATGTTTGAAATAAAAATGTGTTTTAACACTCAGAAATAAACTAACCAACCAAACCACGTAAATAAAAACATAAACTAACTTAACAAAACAAAAACAAAAACAAATCAAAAACAAAGACTCAACAGAAAAGAAAACAAAGAAAATAAAAATAAACTTAATTTAAAAACACACGAATATACAAGCAACTCACGGATTACCAGTTAAGGGCCTCAGAAAACAGCCAGGGGGATCCGGGAAGGTTGGAGGGGTCACAATGGTCCCGCTTAAAAACCAAACTTCTTAGACACCGAAGGTGTCGCCTATAGAACTCCTAGACACTGGATTGACAGAAGTGCTCACTGGGGTTACCATAAGTTAGCTTGTATGAAAAATCTTTAATTTTTTTATAAAAAGAAACAAAAACAAATTAAGATAAAATGAAACAACAAACCATAAACGAAAATGAACTAAGTACTCTAAACAAACTCAAACAAACGAAATAAATTGTTGTACTAAAAGAAACAAACCAAGAAACCAAAGAAAAACACAAACAGCACTTTCTATCACCTATTTATCACCATTTGGACCGATTCGTTTCTATGTTTTTCAGCTTCGACCTCTGTTCAGTTTTTAGGCTATAACTTTCCAACCGTAAGTCCAAATTTCACGTTCTTTAAATGGTTGGATTCATCACAGAAAAACAAAGAACCCAACGCGGACCAAAAGGCAAAAACAGTTATGGAAATAAATAGAATTCAAAGAAGAGAAAGGATTGAAATGCTTCCCCTTGAAGCGATTAGGTCGAGCATGTATGCACTTGGAGGTCGCAACTTCTCCCATTGCTCCACACTTCCTATCTTTATCATTGAAGTTGCCATCTCTCTCCATTTTTATTGAGCTATTTACATTGCTAAAACAAACACACACAAAAACTTGAAACGGAATTAAAAGATTAGGAAATAAAAACTAAAATGAAAAGGAAAATCAACACACATTCAATTTCATGCTTCAAAGTAACAAGTAACAAAGTAAATCAAACTAGCTTATGAAGTTCGTTCTTTCTCAAATATGATTATCCATATGGTGTGTGGTTTTAATCAAGTATTCAGAAAAATCATTTAGCTATGGTGTTTAGTCTAAACACAAATTCCAAACCCATTAAGAACAAGAAGAACAATAGAGAACTAAGTAGACTTTAAACATGGTGTTTGTCTTCAAATCTACCCATTCATTCACTAATCAGTCCAAGAGTCATATGGTGTTTATGTAAACTTGAACAAGATATTTAATTAAGAGCAAGTGAATGAAACCATAAACTAGAAATAATCAACATGCTACTTGAACCTTTTTGTTTTTGGGTGTTGTGTAAGCTGGGACTAAACCCAGTTCTCTTGCTTGTTAGGCAATTGTCCTTGTCCGTTGGACTACAAACACAACTTATCAATTAACCTCATTAACTTTAAAACATGAAACTGTCTAGTTATAAAAAAGATAAAAATAAATAAAAAGTAGGAAAACCAAATAGAATCAAACAATGTTACCGATCCCCTCAACGGCGCCAAAAACTTGTTGTGTGGATTCAGCTGCACCAAAATGGATTCAGTTGCATCCACAACTTGTGATACTCACAAGTGCACGAACCGTTGGTAGTTTAGCGTATGTAAGTGCGAGGTTCGATTCCACAGGGATTGGTGATTGAATTATCCAATTTAGTTTCCCTACACAAAACAGAAAATAAAAAAGAAAGGAAATAAATAAAACAAGGAAGAAAGAAATAACTAACTCAAGTAGATAAGTTCCCAAGTTCAATTAGATTAATGGATTGATTCTAGCTAATGTATGATTAAGCCATGGTGTGTGGTCATAACCTTGTGTTCCTAATTCCCTAATTTGATCATTTGTTGTCTAACCTAAAATTAAGCATTAGGAACCCATTAAGCATAGAAGAACAATTTAAACAACCAAGCATGTATCTAATCCCTGTTGTCGAATGTCCATACATACTCTTCCTATTCATAGTTCAATTCGAATTAAAGCATGGTGTATACTCTTAATTCAAACCAAGATAGCTAACATGCAAGCCTAAATGGTGATCAATCATTCAAACTAGCATATTAACTTATAAGCATAATGAATAAGAACATGAACCATAATTGAAACTTGGAAACTAATCAAACTTGAAACTAAAGAAAAGAATTTACATAAGGAAAAGTAAAGTAGAACTTGGAAAGACTTAAAGAAAATTTCAGCACAAAAGATTTCATTACTACAATTGAAAACTAGAAAATGAAACTAAGAGAATTTGAGGGAGAGAAGGGAAGGGAGCTCTAGAGAAGTGTTTGAGAGCTCCCCCCTTGGGGTGTGATTACAAGCTTAGAGAACCTCCCTATTTATAGGCCTAGGGGAAGTGAAAATCTGAATTCAAAAGACTAATGCATACAACACTTGAATTATAAAATCTGAAATGGTTGATGCACTTGAATTAGAAAATATGAATTGGATGATGCACTTGTATTAGAAAATCTTGAATGGTTGATGCACTTCCCCATTAAATCCCACTAGCAGCCCTAGCTCATCTTCATGTCACCATGACCAAGCTTCCAACCAGAAATGATAGCTCATTCCTAGCTCACCATGACCAAGCATCCAACCAGCACATGTTGAGGTCAGCATGACCAGCAACTTCAAGGGCTTACAACTTGGGCTTCCCTTAAGCAAATTAAGACTTTAAGCACTCCAACTTGAAGTTCATAATGTCTTCTTTCCAGCCATATATCATTTGGGCCAATCCAAGGTCGGAGGAGGAAGTTAAGGCCAAAACAAATTGCTAACTCATTTTCCGCGCTGATAAGATCCATCCTGAGCATGGTTCTGTGTTTGCTAGGTAACGGACGCCAGATTTATCCAATGGGTCTGAATTTGGGATATGTTATAGTAAACACCCATTGGAACAACTTTCATGAAGAATGTGGCCTCATTCGAGCTATGTAGGTTGTTGAAACAAAGCTTGCAATATGACCTACGGAACTGGACTGGCAGGGGCTGTAGCCAATATGAGTTTGTCTTTAAGCTCTTCATCCATTCATCCAAATTAGGCCTTAACATGCTTGAATTGCATGAATTATTCTCTCTAAAGCCATCATTATTACCTAAAGCTCAATGAACTGAAAGATAAACACAAAAAGGATTAAAAGCACAAGTTTAACTCAAAAACATAACCAAATCATAACTTGTCCCTTAACATTACTTTTTCAAATTTGGTACTCACCATGACTGAGGCCACATAGGGTCTTTGTTACACACCACACATGTGTCAGTAGACCTCTAAGTCTTTCTTTTGTGCAAGTGATTGGTTTGCTTGCCAAATCTTTGGAGTCGTTTAGTCTTAGATGGTAGCTGACCAAAGACCGTCATCAACAGTGATGATGATATTTCTACGTAATTCTTTATAATTCCAAATAATGATAGTAATAATAATGTCATTATGTATATTGTTTTCCATCTTATTCACATCCATCCTGTTTTTGTTACAATAGTAATATTTTAAGAAACTTTATCATAATTTGATTAGGTTTTCAAGTCAAAATGACAGGACCCGACTCAAATTCCACTTTGGAATCCGAGCCGAACCCTACGCATGTCCGACACCTGGCGAGTGCGGGCACAAATGACCAAATTGCCCTTCTAATTAAAATCCAAACTTATTTCAAGTTGGACTTCTGCCAGAAATCCGTTGAGTCTCCCCTGTAAATAGCTCATTTTCCAAAGTTTTCACTTGTACAACAAGCAATCTAAATATCCTCAATCGTTCAGCATACACAAAAACAGAACTCATGCAATCAAACATGTCCCAAACCAAAGTCCAACGTTACTGATATGATAACATTCATGACATCATGCCTCATTAAATCAATTAAGTTTGTTCTGACCATTGAACTGATCCCAAATTTTAAAACAAGATAAGTAAGATAACATATTTCAAATAATTCAACTGAACATCTTTTCCATCACTAAATCTCGCTGCTGCACCTAGTAACACTAGGTTGCCTACGTACCCTTAACAAGGGGTCAAGCCACACGTATACGTAGTTCTTTCAATGTAATTGCAAAACCATCTCTCACAAGCTCTGACGTACATTCTTTTCAACTTTTCCAATCCTCAGAACAGTTGATACTCAGAATACATGTAGGCCATTCCTTGAATTTCCTCTAGTTTATAATTCAATATATATATAATTTATATGTTATTGGCTTAAATCATATATATATATATATATATATAATTGCAATAATAAAAAGATAAAGATAAAAAGTAAAATAAAACAAAATAAAAGTAAAATTAAATTAAATTAAAACCAACCAGCTCCCAAAGACACTTCTACCCTTGCATCGAAACTCACATAAGGCTCATATATAAATATATGTATATATATATCAACAACTTAATTAAAAAATATATATTTTTTCATCTTTCACTTGTGAAACAAATTTGTCGCTTAAGAAAATAATGGTAATTGTATAAAATCCTCAATTTTAGTTTAAAAGCATCTCAAAACTGAAATTCTCTCCACCTAGGTGTATCCTCATTCCTGATTCGTCAATTCCATTATTACCATCAATTCCAATATTTTTCTGTCAATTCCAAATATCATATCAATTCCGATATTTTCCGCTTTGGGCCCCCCTCTCTGCCCCTCACGGTTTTGTTTCTGGGAACTCACTAGCAACTTTCCAGGAGGTCACCCATCCTAAGATTGCTCTAGTCCAAACTTGCTTAACTTCGGAGTTCCCATGACTCCGAAGCTAGTGAGCTCCCAAGAGTCCTCGTGTTAGATGGAGGTGGGTATGTACATATCAGGCTCATCACCCCTTCTTCGTTGGTCAATGTGGGATGTTACACAAAAAGTATCAATTCACATCCAGTAGTTGAGTTGCTATAAATTTTCTCCTTAATAAGTTGGTTAATACTTTGGTTTCAAAATCATCTAGTGACTCATAAAGTTGCAAAGGGTTTATCAAAAATCACAAATGCGTGTTTAGTACACATTAGGTTTCTATGGTTTGTTGGGGTTTTATATTTTATATATATAAGGAGAGCTTAAGTTAGAATCCCTCAAATAGGCTTATTTGAAGGGCACCCTTATAGGGTCTACTCGCATTGTATTTCACTAATCCAAACCGTCTATTTCGTAGATATTCATTCAAAGATAATCTCTACAAAAAATCACTTGAATCCAATGTCATTTGAATACTCAATTAAATTATTGAAATTTTAGTACTTTCTTGAAGCAGTGTGTTCATTGATTTTGTAAGACACAATTAGATGTCGAAATAGTTTCCGATTTGTCTAATTTTTTGCAAGGATGGTTAATGAATGTAGACTTAAAAAGTAAATGGTTCGTAATCGTTAAAACTTTTTTCTTTTTTTTTATAGTGAGCCCTAACGAGTGTCCCTCAAATAAAATTATTTGAGGGATCCCTCAAATAAAATTATTTGAGGGATCCCTCAATGTAGTGGGCTCTATATATATAAGTATTGAAATGGTCAACTTCATTACAAGTATAATAACTTTCTTTTTTATTTTCATAAAATGAACACAACAGCTGACTATAAACTCAACTAACATTAAGTTGGGTTTATAAGAAACCATGAGCGCGTGTTGTGTACATTTGCTACCTTGATTAACTCTAGGAATAGTTTTGTCTCGGATCAGGGGCGTTTCTAGCCTATGACAAGATGGGCTCTTGCCCGGCCCAAATTTTTGTTAAAAAATTCTTACCTACACTACATATGTCCCCCACTTAAATTAAGCATATACAAACTTGTACAAACCTTTTTTCTTTCGTTTCCTTCCCTCTTCTCTCCCTCTCTCTCTCTCTTTCTTTTTTCCGTTCTTTTCCTTCTCTCTTCTCTCCCTCTCTTTTTTTTGTTTCTTTTCCTTCTCTCATCTCTCCTCTCTTTTTTTTATTTTTCTTTTTTGGTTCTTTTCCTTTTATCTTCTCTCCTCTCTCTCTTTCTTTTTTCTTCCTTTTCCTTCTCTCTTTTTGTTAAAAAAATATTACCTACTCTACTTACAATTATTAATTTTTTTTGTCTCACACAAACCCCAAGCCCGCTTATAATTTTTTTTGTCTCACACAAAGACGGTTGTTTCAGAAATTCCAGAAATTAGTTTTTTTATTTGTAGATATAGATGCATTTGAGGGTAAGGCTCATTACGTCCCCTCACTATTTGTATCTTTTTGTGTTCATTACGTCCCCCTCACTATGTGTATCTTTTTATGTTTATTAATGAAATTCACTCATACCATCGAGTTTAGTATATAAGTTTTGCCCAGGTCAGCTTTCAATCCTGAAACCACCACTGTCTCGGATGGGGTGAACTTGATTTAGCACAGTAGGTTCATGCATGTTCATGTATCTACCATTAATGCATCGTACTCATACATAATGTATTTTCATTCATGCATGATCATGTACCCTCGTTATTGAATGCATCTAGTAGATAGTCCTATATATCTGTGTGTGTGTGTGTGTTTGTAGCCTTGAGAGGCACACTCAGATTAACACATTTTGAATATCAAATTCCAAAGAGTTTTGATATCTATTTTTATTTTTTAATTCCTCCTTGAGTTTTAAGGTCCTTCTAGATAGGATTTCTCTACAACCCTTAGTTTTCTAAGGAGTTTATCTATTTAAGTGCTTCTGCTACATTATCTTTCAATAGAATCAAATTGGTTAAATAGTACCGATTTTGATTTTAATTTGAGGTAAGAATCGGATCGTGACCACCCTAATCGAAGGATAGCTCCTTGGCTAAGTGGGCAAAACAATCAAAATCTTATCTTAACCTTAAATCCTATCACTCATAACATAATATGCTAACAAGTAAATTAGTAAATATTTTTTCTTTTTCGAAAAAAGGGGAACTTTGAATTGAATTAGAAATTTTGTAAGCCAAGGGTAAGCAAGTGATACACAACTGTAATTTGCATAAGCAAGCATAACATAACATTGGCGTTCCAGTTAGCTGGCGGCAACATTAGCCCCTCCACGAGCTCTTCATTGCCCAACAGACTCACACTCCTTCCTTCTCTCCAAATCTGTGGGACTCAATTGGTTCCCAAAAACGAACGAAGCCCATAACCGTATGCACCAATCACAAACACACATCAAAACGCATCGCTCTCTCCAATCAAACCCCAACATTTGCATTTCCAGAGGTCCCAGCCTAGAATCTCGCTCTCTCTCTCACTCGTTCCCTCTCACTCTCTCTGTTCGTTACTTGGGTACGTTTCTGTTTCAGAACCATTGCTCACTTGCTTTTCGATGTGTGATTCTGGTTCAGTCGTCACTGTGATCCGTATAAGTGGATGACTTTTGTAACCAGATCTGCTTAATTGGGCTCATTTTGTTGGTGGGTTTTTGGGATCTGATTGTGGGTTAGATCCTGCTTTGAATTTGATCATTTTTTTTTGTTTGTGGTTGATCTGGAATGCTAGTAGGTCTGTCTGTCATTGATTAACAATTTCTTTTTCTGTATTGATTTTTGTGAAAAAATAAATTGCTCCTTTGAAATGGCCAGCTGGGTTTTGGTAGTTCCATAATTCAGTGAATTGTAGGTCAAAACTGTTTAGACTCTCTCTCTCTCTCTCTCTCTCTCACTAGCAGTTTGCACAAACTGAGAAGGAAATGGCAAAATGTTGATGCACTAGAGAATTTGCTTTTAGTATATAATCCGGGCACCAAAGCAGGAAGACCCATCTCTGTTTTTCATTCATTGGCTTAACTGCTCGGTAACGTTGAGCTCAAGGAGGGAGCAGTATGTGATTTGAATTGCTGACTCCTAATCTTTATGTGCACATGTCTTCAATTTTAATTATTTTTATAAAGATGGGAAACAATATTAAGCTAATTCAGATCGACTCCTTATAATTTGATAGTTTTCTTTATTCTTTTCTTTTCTTTTCTTTGGTAGTTTTGTCTGAAGCTCTTTTTATCAGTTTTGGAGTTTCTGTACGAGCAAGATGTTGACTTTTATTTTAGTTGTTTATGAAAAATATGTCTATAATTGAACTATGGTTTTTATTTTATTTTTGTTATTATTATTTTCACTGGCACCAATGTTTTGAATTATACTTGGAATTTCAAGAGTCTTAATTTATTGCGGAATTTCAGATTTCTTATTTGTTTCAGTTGTGTCTTTTTAGAGTGTTTTGTTCCTAAAGCGGAAACTTCCGGCTTCATCTGAATGTAAATGGATGCCTTTTTGGAGGCTGAGGGGTAAAGGCTCTCTGCAGTGGCCAGTTGATAGAAATATATAAAAAATGGCTCCCACAAGCAAAGCTGATAAGAAGGCGGCAGATGCAGCCGCATGGATGTTCAATGTTGTAACATCTGTTGGGATCATAATTGTCAATAAAGCTCTAATGGCAACATATGGCTTCAGTTTTGGTAAATCCTGCTTCTTCTTTTTTATTGTTTTGGCTTCAGTTCAGTTGGGATCATCAATTTATGCTGCATTTCCCCACCTCCCTGTGTGGTTGTATACTTTTGTGTTGAGTTATTAAACAGAATCTTTTTTTCAGCCAAAAAGTGTTTTTTTTAAATAATTCCTGTTGACTCTTTCATGAGGTGTGCCATTTTGCTTTCATTGATTCAGATTTGAGTTAGGGTGTTTCTGATATGAGTTTAGATAAAATATGACCCCATGGGATTAAAGACCTTTCTTGCATCTCTTTTGCGAACTTTTTAAAAATTGGTTAGAAAAGGTATGGGGCATTGCTCCATATGGTCTTCAAATTATGATGGTTCAAGATTAAAGGACAAAGATGTTATCATGGCTTTTTTATTGTCACGTTAGTAGGTGGCAGGAATAGAATGCAATGAATCCTGCACCTCACATACATATGGTCTACAATCCCCAATTTTTAACTAGAAATCACTAAGATGAAAGGTATATAATTTGAGGGGGAACTGACAAAATATACAAAAAAGTCTTGTTACTTCCGGTTTTGCTTTCGTTGATTAAGATTTGAGTTAGGGTGTTTCTGATATGTTTTCAGATAAAATATAACCCCATGGGATTAAAGACCTTTCTTGCAACCCTATTGGAGTTCAAATTATGATGCTTTTAGATTAGAAGAGAGAGATGATATGATGGCTTTTTTGTTCCGTCACATTAGCAAGCGGCAGGAATAGAATACAATGAATCCTGCACCTCACATACATTTGGTATACAATCCCCAATTTTTAACTAGAAATCACTAAGATGAAACTTTTGTATATCCTAATTTCAGGGAAAAACTGTCAAAATATACAAAAAAAGTCTTGTTACTTTTGGTTTTGTTGAAAGAGATGCATGTTTTCTGAGTACCATGTCATCAATGCGTTCATTTTAAATTAATGAGTTAATCTTTTGAGAACAAAGTGATCAGTCGACAGTAATCACTCATAATAACAGAGCGTTGCTTATGACCAAGAGGTAGATAGAATACTGGGGAGCAATACGGGTTGAATGGTAAGACTAGAAAAGGAAAACATAGCAAACGTTAAGTGCAAGAGAGATAAAGACTGCACTATTTGATTTTCTTTTGTAAGAGGTAACCGTATAGTTCTGTTATGAGTTGTGATGGATTTGGAGTTGCTAGACAAAATAGATATGACATCTAAATATAACTTGCAATCTGTAGCTAGATTTAACTTTCAGTGCTAACCTTGAGATCATGATGGTTGAAGGGAAAGCTTCAATAGCCTTGACCTTGCTGCTTATCAATTGGTTGTTCTTGTGTTTACTTCTTTGTAGGAAAATATGCATCCAGAATATTTATATAGCCATAACGCATGCTATTTATCATTGCAACAATTTGCAGCTACAACATTAACTGGTTTGCATTTTGCTACGACAACTTTGATGACGGTTGTTCTAAGGTGGCTGGGATACATTCAACCTTCTCATCTACCTGTGTCTGAGCTTCTGAAATTTATGATCTTTGCTAACTTCTCTATTGTTGGAATGAACGTTAGTCTAATGTGGAACTCAGTGGGATTCTATCAGGTATAGCTAGGGGTTTGATGTACTTTGGATTTAGCTACTGAACACTGCAATTTTTTTGGGGGTTACATTTTCTCTGATGTAATTGGCAGATCGCAAAGCTGAGTATGATCCCTGTATCATGTTTACTGGAAGTTGTTCTTGACAAGATTCGTTACTCAAGAGACACGAAGTTGAGCATAGGAGTTGTTCTCTTGGGAGTTGGTGTTTGCACTGTCACTGATGTGAGTGTCAATGCCAAAGGCTTCATTGCTGCCTTTATTGCTGTATGGAGCACTTCGCTACAACAGTATGTAAGTTCTCCATTCCCCAACACATCATGCATTCATGTCTAGACAGACAGACAGACAGACAGACAGACAGATAGAGATCTGTTGTGATATAAATGTTTCATTTTTCAGCTGAAATGGCTTGGTATTGAATGAAACTCCTGAAAGGGGCAGAGTCATTGTCAATATTTTATGTTATCATGGTTGGCAATTGTTGCTCTGGACCAATCCATGTCAGATACAAATAAAATGAAATAGTAAAATTCGTCAATGGATTGCCTCATGTCTGCAATTTTGCCAAACTCTTCTGAAATTGTTGATAATGTCTTATCTAAAAGTCATGTCAAATCTTTAATTGCAGTATGTGCACTTTCTTCAACGGAAATATTCACTTGGTTCTTTCAGTCTGTTGGGACATACTGCTCCGGCTCAGGCTGGATCTCTTCTGTTACTGGGCCCCTTCCTCGACTATTGGTTGACAAGTAAGAGAGTTGATGCCTATGACTATAACTTTACATCTCTGGTAAGTATAACCCTATTTATTTATGTGTTGTGATTACCATAATCATCTTAAGCTGATTGTGTCAAGATTCGACCTAAGTATTGCAAGCATCATTAGGAATATACGTTTAGACTTTTACATCGTAATGTTGTTAATGATGTGATTATCTAGTCACGCTAGCGACATATGTACATGAACACCAATAAAATTAAGTCCTTATCATACAAGAACGGCATTGTCATGTTAATGATCTAAATGTTCTAATGTTAATATAGATGAACTGCTACTACAACTTAGTTTTGTTTGTCTCCATTGGAGTAACTCATTTGTAATAAAGTTTTGCTACTTTCATCTTAACATATTATTCAACAGGGTATTATTTTAATGTGGCATCTATCCAATTCCAAACTAATAACTTCTTCCTTGCACTTAAGTTTTATGATCTTTTGATTTAACAGAAAGGTCATTCACAATTCTCGCTGCACTTCTGTGTCTGCAGATGTTTATATTTCTTTCATGCACAATCGCAGTAGGCACCAATCTCAGCCAGTTCATCTGTATTGGAAGATTTACTGCTGTGTCCTTCCAAGTACTTGGACATATGAAGACAATTCTTGTTTTGATCATGGGGTTCTTTTTCTTTGGAAAGGAGGGTCTGAATCTGCATGTTGTTTTGGGAATGATCATAGCTGTTGTTGGGATGATTTGGTATGGAAATGCCTCATCTAAGCCCGGTGGAAAGGAGCGCTGGAGCCACGCTCTCCCTACAATCAGGCAGCAAAAACACACTGGTTTTCCTGAATCTACCGAACATGATGGAAAAGTTTAAATTCATTCAGGTCAAGTAAAAATGGCTGATTTCAGGAAATTCTTAAATCATTTGAGGCTAGAAAAATCGACATTTCTTCAAATTATTTATCCTCATTGTAATTTCTATTTGTTATCAGGTATTCAGTCCCTTTTGGGGAGTGGATACATCAAAGATAGGGGAAAATTCCACAAAACTTCCATTTTTTGTTTACATCATCATAATAGTAATTTTTTTTTTTTTTTTTCAGCTTCTGCATTTGCCAAAATTTGTCTGCCTACAATGTCTCTCTGGGCCTTAGGAAAATAACATTTATTTTCCTGGTCTTGGCTGCACAACAAATTGATTCCTAGATTATTCTTTTTCTTCCAAGGCCTCATTTGGAGTACATGGGCGGATAAGCAGGAGACCCAACGCAGCTTTATTTTATTTAAAACATGCAACTCTAACCAATTTTGCATTTGACCAAAAGATGTCTTGTAACCGCAAAACAAAAAAATATATATAAACCTAAGTGCAACTCTGAGTACTTCAGTTGGGAAAGGCCCCAACAACTAAAAATTTAAGCCCAATCGGCTTGGTCAGATGACGGCCCAGATCTGTAGTGTTTAAATTTCCCAAAGCCTTCAAGGAGAAAATAAGAAAGTTTGGGATGCAAAACACCAAGCCCCGTTTGGTTCACGAAAGAATTTGAAAGGAAATTATTTCCCATGTCATTTCCCAAGGGATGGGAAATGGAAGATTATTTTCCCACGTTTGGTAATGCTAGGAAAGTAATTGGGAGATATCACTTTATTTCATTTCCCATGTTTGTTTTGAGCATGAATGGAAAACAAAGTTTGTATAAATTTTCAATTATACCCATATTAAATCAAATAAAAAATGAATGCATTTAATGATATATTGTAATTCTAAATTGTTAATGGGGACAAAATGATCATGAAAAATGTTTATTTATGACAGGAGAAACAATTGTGTGCAACGGGATAGCACCGTTTTGCTATTCCTTATCAATCACGCTATGTCACGCATGATCATTTTTTCATTTGGCATAGTGTGATTGGTCAGGGATTCCACTTGGCATAACGTGATTCATCGGTGATAGTAAAACAATGTTATCCCCGTTTCATACAAGTTTTTTCTGCCATGACAAACCTTTCTTAACTACTCGAGTGCAGTCATTATCATTGTCATCAAGCAAGCAACTACAACCATAACATTATAAGATCGAATGCATGAATAAATACTCAGGTCTCACAACACTAATAATAAGAAAGAGTCGAATCGAAAGGGTAAAAAAATCATCTTCACTTGTCTAAGAAGTGCAATAAAAAGAGTACCATTGGAATTGACAGGTTCGACGAGCAACTCCAAGATCGTTATCCAAAGTCCTCATAATTTGTGTACACAGTACCTGTAAGATCTATACATAGGAGTGAGCATCAGTTAAGTTTATATTCCCCTAATAGGGAGACATCCGAACCAAGTTTGAAAATAACAAGTATAGTAGTGTGTACACAAAGTTCATCTTAAAACAAACAAAAACCTTTTACTCAGTTTACAATAAAACAGGAGACTGAAGAGGGGGTGGGTATTGATACAATCGCATTCCACCTCGAGCCTTATTCCAAGCAATAAGAAAGTCCATTACATCACTTATGTTTAAAAAAAAAAAAAAGAATTATTGTGAGTATCAACTAAACCTTTCTTTCCTTAGAAGTTAGAACCAGCACCATGGCTCCCTTCCCCTTCTCCCTCCAGTCCATTATCATCACCAGTCTTTCTTGTGAAGAAAAAGGACAGTACATGCGAATATGCATCGACAATAGGGCTCTCAATGCTAGCATGGTGAAAGTTGGTAGATGAATTACATGGTGCATCATTTTTTCTTTGAAATTAGATCTTAGGTCTTGACATTGAGGCATTCGTATGCATCTTGATGATATACGTGAAGGGGACTCGTAATGGCCATTTTGAGTTCTTGGTGATGCCCTTTACCCTCATTAATGCACCATCTACATTTCAAAGTCTCATGAATGATGTACTTCAAGCTTATTTGCGAAAACATATTATGGTATTTTTCAATGAAGGGCTGCCTTCCATCCTAGGGTATTAGGTAAGGTGGAATAAGAACTACGAAATATGAGATCTAATATGTTAAATGTCAGGGAAACTATTAAGAAAACAGATGGGGTACAAAGAAGAGACTGATAAAATGAACATAACGCATTTCAACTGGTTTGCTGTCCACGCCATTGGAGTTTTGAATACGTGCTCAAGTCTCAAGTGCATAATTTATTAGTGAATTAGAGGAAACAAAATCAATGCATGAGAAGACTGGTTTAAGAACCAAATTAGGATGACTAGGGTGACAATTAAACCATAATTATCATTTACACAAATCTCCTTCCATGAGGGACTGCCATGTCTCGTCAGAAAAGAAAATTTTGACAGTATGACTGACACCTTGGACCCAGAAGAACAAATGAATATCTATTAACCTGCAAACTCATCTTTCAAGGCAATAAAGATGCAAGTATCTATTGTGTAAGACAAGTCTCACATGAAAAAGAAAAAAAAATTATACACCTGAAACTAATCGATTTCATATGGAAATACTACAACCCAATTCTTTGGCGGCAGTATCAAGAAATTTTATAGGCATTCCAGTCGCAAGTCGGCTATGAGCTTCCCATGTCAAGCACTTTTCCACATCAGCTTGCCAGTCAATCACATCTAAGTTAAAATACTTGTAGGAAGGGCCATGAATACCATTTATTTCCACCGGATTAGGGTTAGGTCTAATTGAACTGGTTTGCAAAATATCACGAAGAACTGATGTGCTCAGAGCACGAACATGTGCACTCGGATGAGAAAGGCATCGGATGGTAGCTGGCAGACGACACTGCATGAATTGGAGCAAATAGATCACATAACTAATGGTTTTGCATAAACATTATAATGAAATAAGCACTTCTTTCGTTCTTTCTTTCTTTCCTAATTTTTTTTTCTTGCAACACTGCGTCTATTTGTTCTCAAATTTCATAGGATCATACCAAGTGATTGTATGAATCAGCTGGCTATTTTACCTTTAACAGGTTCGAAAGGCCATCTGCGACTGCCAGCCCAGATTCTCCCCACTCGAGCACAGGCTGAATTGCTCTAGCTGTTGCTTCCAGTAGCTGCCCATTTATATAGAGGTTGATGCTTTAATACATTGAAGGTTAAATTGATAACTGATAAGTACTCACTCTATGCTACACAGAAAAAGTGTATGACCAAAAAGAAAGAAAGAACGCTAAAAGCATTAGATAAATAAAGTGCAAATGAGGATCTAAAATGGATGAGTAACTATATTATGGAAGACAGGATAAGGAATGAAGATACTGGAAAAAAAACAAATGTGGAAGCAAATTAGCACCAAGTGACGCTAAACTGTGAAAGAGTTGCAAGGTGATCCAGTCATGTGTCATTTGACAAAAAATTGTGAAAGAGTTGCAAGATGATACAGTCATGTCATATTTGCATGGTATGAAAAAGTGATTCCATTCTAGTTCATTAAGCCTAAAGAGTTGAGGACTGCCAAAAATTGAAACAGATAGAATTGAGCAAAGACATGGTCCTCAAAGAAGAAAAAGAGATTAGATGGGATTAAATAGTGGAAGCAATTCACTTGCCAACCCCAATTTCTTGGGATTTAGCTTCGCCAAGTTTAGATTATCAAGCTTTTTCCCCTCATTATAGTCTTGAGCCTTCAGCAATCTTATGTCTAGGAAGGTTATTTGAAATGAAAGTATGGAAGATCTCAATGTGAACTGCCTGGTGGTCAAATCAACCTTCAGTTCGGATATGGACAGTGTTCCTTAAGTGGCCAAAAAGAAAAAAAAACATAAAATTTAAAGCTAATATTCAAGTCTTGGCTTAGTGAACAGAAGTCATACGCCACAAACATTAATGCAGTCACATCATACCTCTAGTTGGGGTAAGGTGCAAGCTTCTCCATCAACAAGCATCCCATCAGTGGCACGCAAAAGTAGATCTGAGGCACTTGACAAAATTACCAATGACTCTGGGCTATCATGAATTCTCATCAACTCCACAATCAACTTTACAATCCTCTGGTTGATTCTCCACATCTTCTGACCTTGATCATCATCTTTGGCAATCCAAGGCTGCAATTCCCTCTCCGCCTGACATGAGTACAAAGTCATGAAACTGACTAAAAAAAAATAATGTAATTTAAATAACAATAAATCAGAAAGCCATTGATGTGGACAACGGCCAGGAAACAAGCCTTCCAAAATCAAGTGATGAAAAGAATTAACAAAACCATGTTTTTCTACTTGTTACGATGAAACAGGAAATGGTGTAAACTGAAACAAAATCATGTGGTGTTCAAGTCAGTAGCCAAAGCAAAAGTTATAATGTGGCAATGTAAAAAGTGAGACAAAATTTAGACCTGAAGAACCACTGCAGTGGCTGCTTTTGCTGGTGTTGCTGACACAACATTGCATAATGCATCAACGACCTAACATAGCAAATAATATGGTTAAAAATTACATGTCAAACATTATACATTTTCAACGGAAAAATGGCAAACAATAACTCAAATGAAATATAACACAAATGTATCTGATGAATTACTGATTCAGAACAGCATAAAGACACAAAACCTACTAATAATATTGGAGATGATGATGATGACGGTCATGCAAAGAGACGCAAGAAATATAAGATTACCTGCCGCCATCCTTGTTGAGCAGAAGTGCTTTCTGCAGAAGGCTGGGTTTCAGGAGCTGCAATTAACTTGTGCCACAACAGTGAGACAACTGAGAAACATAGCTCTTGTTTTTCTGTGAGTACTGATCTTAGAAGAACCTGTGCACTGCAATTAAATCCTATATGCCTGTCCATAGTAAGAAAGTTGGCCAAATCTGAAGCATCTAATGGGAAATTTGCAACACCTTTACCGGAGGTATTTCCGGACCCCTCAAATGAATGTGATGCACTCTCAGATTTGTGTTTAGTTTCTGAATGTGCTGAATCCTCACACTGCAAGGCAGATGGCTGCCCTACATTTAAGCATCTACTGTTTCCACCTTGACTTAGTTTTCTGCCTTCAAAACACACAACGGAATCCCTCCAAATTGGAACTTGCATCAAGTGTGCTTCCAATGGTTCAGCCTTGTTAACGATAGATGCAACAGCCTTACTGTGGAAATCAATGAGGTTGTATAATGATGAGGCTCTGGAGCAAATTTCACTGTCCCACTTACATCGCATCAAGACAGAGAGTGCATGCATGCAAGCTTTTGACCATCTAAATAATTCAGAAACATGAGCTGCAACCATGGCTGCTGCAATTATCTCATTTGAACTGTAACTCCACGAAGTGCCAATGGAAGATGGCTTCAGCAAGAAAAGTGCCTCCAAAATGGCTAATATTCTGCGTGTGTGACAAACTGCTGAGTCAACACTACTCCGAAACTCATTAGTACATACATTTTCTTTGGCAGGCTTTGCCACATTTTTTGCATCTTTAGAGTGAGCACGATTAATCCCCTTTGAAATCAAAGGGAACAACTGAAGCTCACATGCAAGAGCACAAACAGCAGCCAGAACATAAGAATCAAATGCTGCTACAGGCCCCTGTTTTTTTGTCTTTTTAGTTCTGTTTCTCTGCTTATCTGACATCTTTGGTGATTCTTCAACGCTCTCATCAGCTGGGTAGCTTTCTTCAACTCTTGCTTTCTTGCTCCCATTGGACTGAGCTTCATGACTGACGCATACAGTTAGCACAACAAACAGTAGGCGTGAAGCAAGCTCTACCGAGGCACATGATTCCAAGAATAGTGAATGAACCATTGTACGAAGCTCTGCCACAGCCAGGTTTTTTGAGGTCGAACCTATGCCAAAAAGGTACCTTGTTTTCCTGTTTTGCTCTCTTGATGACTCGGGCGGAAATGTTCTCTGAAGAATCGCTTCAACAGTGGCAACAAATATCTTCATAAGGCATGCCTCAGACGGACTTCCACGAGGAAGATATTCCAAGACCTTAAGGAGGGGTATATACAGATTCCATGATAATATTGGAGGTTGTAATGGAGTGGCGACAATGATCTCAGGAAGGTCAACTGCAGAGGAACTTAAAGGAATGAGGCCATACGCAGCTTCCCATATGGTACAAATTCGCCATTCAACCTCAGGCCCATGGGCACAGAGCATAGAAGCAATCCCTTGGGCAGTAGCTTCAATTGTTGCTTCGGCCTCAGGAAGTTCAATCTGGTTAATAGGGAATTTGAGGTAGTATTTAGGTTCATTTAATACTTAATTCTTTTCAGAGCAAAACAAAACTTCAGATCAAAACAAGAGCGGCCAAAACAAACTAGATCAAAGTGCGTTTTGGCAGTGGAAAGCATAAAACCCTGGAAATTAAAAGTTATTAAAAGGTACCTGCTTCTTGTAGCTTGAGATGTAACCACCCAAAGGCTCATGCTGAACTTCAACTCCATCAACTTGTCTTAGTGGAGGGAAAAGCAATGCAGGCTGTGAGAGTATTCGGAAAAGTAAAGCTGCCGCAGCATCAGCTGCTATACCCGCTCTCATGGACATTGCAGTTCCAATTGCACGCAAGAAATGCAAATGCATCCAGTTCCTAGGAAGCTACATGAATGACAGAGAAAATGTAATTAACAAAATTTCTGTATTCATCAGTTTCAAGAGCTACTACAAATTAATATATATTTCCACCAAAAGAGGAAGAGAGAGAGGAGAGAAGATCATCTGAGTAACAAATAAGCTGTCCCTCCATGTCACCTTACTGGATGATGGAAACTTACAGTTATTAGTGTACTGTTGTTCTAGAGCTTGGATATAATTCCATTGATTGTCCATGCACCATGACATGAATTAAAAGATTAAATGTTGATTACTCTATGGCATTCAACTGCACTATTTACATAACTACACCAACCTGTCTTTTGAAGTATTTGAAAATACAAGATGTTGGAAAATGACACGTCCAAAAAGCTTAAGCTATTAACAAGTGGGTAACAATCTGCAAAGGTGCAATTTTCCATGTCATGAACCAATTATCACCAAACCGAGGGAACTGGGCATATGATATATCTGCTTCTGCAGCATGTACCAGTTAACAGGAAGGATGCCTTTCACATCATTACTTTGCAGAAAGTTGAGCAATTCTGGGTATATTATGATGTCAAGAAGCTTCAAAATGGCTGTTTCTTTATCAGAGCTTAAAAAATTACAAATCAGTCGATTTTGGAAGTTGCAACCAAACCATGATGAAGTATGGTTTAACATGTAAATGGGCTATGATCACCAATGTTCAGAATATTGTTGTAAGAAATATAAAGACTATGTTATATGTAAATCGGAATGGAGATAGCTTGATGGAATTACTCTAAGAAGAGACCACTGAAAAATCTTTTTCGATAAGAAAAAGAAAAATAGTACCAATTATTCAATCTAATGCTAGTGGAGGTTAGATATAACTGAGAGGAGAAAAGCATTTTGAAAGATATTCCTATAGATCAATGACAGTTTCACGTTTACCAATCTATTTTAAGCAGGCCATACAAGAGATGCCAAAAAGATGAAGACATCGGTCAAGTTTGATATATATCACCAGGATAGCATCAGAAGATAATTAAATACGTCCAGCTTACCCTTATGCCAGATGCATAATCTTCAGCAGCACGAAGGAGTTCCACAAGCTGTACAGCTGCATCAAGTGCATCAGGAGCCCATGATGGTGGTGCTTCTAGAAGGCCAAGAAGAAGTCTTTGGGTGGCACTTGGAGTAGCAATAGCATAATACCTATTGCATGAAATAACATATTAACAAATATTAGCAAAACTCAGGCTGGTACACAGAATGATTCAGATCCTTCCCTTTTTTGGTGGCTCGAGAGATGGACATTCAAGATTTACCTATGAAATAAGCGTGCATATGGCTCAAGAGCAGGTAACCCCGCCACTAGGTGCTCATCCAAAGCTGTTGTTGGAGGAGGAAGTAGGAGTGCAGGGACAGCGACTGCCGTCAAAGTAGCAGTCTCATAGCGAGCAACTTCCTCATCACAAACACTTAATATAACTCCAGCACCGTTAGCAACTGCCCACCTTGGAGTCGATGGCATGAGCTGGGGATGTTTTCCAGATCCACGAGAAGAAGCTAAGAGTGAGGAGAAAATGGAAAAAGAAAAAGAAAGTCATTCATAGGGGAATCGTTCATGTTGAATAGAATTTGTAAGGAAATTCTAACGCTATTTTCCTTTATATTTGAACTTAAAAAACCAAAAAAACAAAAATAGGTTTCCTCAGCGTGTCAGAACATCTCTAACAAACAATGAGATAAGTTGGTGGTCATAGTGATGGAGGCGGGGACGAGGAAGGGCAGAAAACAACAATGACAAAGAAACAAAAACAGCAAAAATTACTAACAGTTACGAAAGTATACACAAGCTGGTAAGGTTCTCACATCAGGTGTACAATTGAACCTACAAATTTGCTAGAAGGTAATAATTTTAAAGCAATTGAATATGTTTGTTGAGTCATGTCATGTAGCACAAGATTATATCTAAGTCACATGAATGTTATACATAAACTGCATGCAGTTCGGATTCCATACCACATGTTAATGTTTCCAGACGAAATTTCTTATTATGAAAGGCACAAATTGAAATCAATTAAAAAATTACAGCAGCAAGATCACATTCTATACTGGTGAAGGAAGATTTAACTAACCAGTTGATGGTGGCTTGAGTTCTCCAGCAGCATATTTTCCCATAACCCCACTACACCTGTTAAAGCATACAAAGGTTTTTTATATTACATGAGAATGAATAAGAAAAGCAAAAACAAGATGAAATAATTTCCTACATCAATTTTGTGACAAAGTTTCAAACTACCATTTGATTGCATTTAAATGTTCTTTTTAAAATTATGACAAAGTTTCAAACTATCATTTTTCCTTTCATTTAAAAAATCAATTTGGATATATTCATCATTTGAGATATTTATTGTATAACAAAAATTTCACTATCATGGAGGGATGAGAACATCCTGTCACCTTGAAAATTGTTTCAAACGTTGAATTGCAAAAGAACTAGTGTTTTCAATAAAAAGCAGGCCGATTGGACGCAAAGGAAAACAACCACCAAACATGATCCATTTAAACCTTTCCTTGCCAAATTATTGGGAAATAAGACTTTTTAACAGTTGACATGTCTTCATTGGTCAAAACAGTAATTTGAAAATATAAAATTTATAAAAAAAAAACTTTTTGATGGAGTGCTGCCTCTTAATAGGCAAGAAATAAGAACAAACCTCTATTGTTTACTCTTTTAATTTGTGATTGGAGTGTGTGCCGCTTTGCACATATACACGACTTGAAATCAACAACATAATGCTTACGACTTTCAACAAAAATAACGACACAACCTCAATAAAAACGTGCACTCACCAGCGGAAGTAATCACTTCTGATACCTAGAGGTGCAGCAAGCAATATATCAGTAATCCAAGGAGACAAAGGCCTTATAGGTTTCCTCTCTTGTTGTACCAAAGGTATATGGCTGGATTCACCATCAACGGAGTCACTTGTTGTAGCATGGCTACCACTACTGCTTCTTTCTGTTTCACTATTCTGTTGCTCCACCTTGTATATGGGGCGATTGTAATGAGTTAAGATTCGTAAAATCTCCCCACATGCCAGAGCCCACTGCTCAGAATACTCATTCTGTGAGAAGTCGAAAGATACAAATAAGTAAATAAATAAAAATACTTCTGAAATACATACAAAGAACATTAAATTTTATAAATAAAAAAAACTTGGATAATTTTTAAAGAAAAAGAAGACATGTACTTCTTGGAGAAATGAAAGTGAGGTGTAAACAAAACAAAAAATAAAACAGATTTTAAATGGCCAGATTAATCTGCTATGGCATCACCTCACTGCTTGGGCAGACCAACGATATGAAAGAAGCAAATGGTGGACTGATCCTTTCATATGCCAGCGTACCATCAATGATACATGAAATAATTGGAAGGATAACAGCATGCCCATGCTCAGGGTGATGAAGGACAAACATAGCTGGAACAAGTCCAAGTAGAAAAAGCAGTCATTATGCAGCAATGAGAAAACATCATATGAAACTATCAGGTCTAATCAATCATGTCATAACTAACAAGGGTAAAGTATGAATACCCAGGACATCATCAAAGAGACGCTTCACCTCCGATGGATAACGGTTACGGATCAGCTGTCATCAGGCAATATGTTAGTTCAAACATCTGTTATAGACAATTGAAAAAAAACAAGCAAGAAGAATTTCACAAACTTTTCACAAGTATGCAGGATAAGACAAAGCTCATGATATAAACACAGCATACCTCGGCAATGTCCTCAGGAAACTGTTCTGATGTAAACTGACCAAAGTAGTCCACATAGGCAGTAACTTGAGCCTACAGGAGGGGAAAATTAGAAAACGGAAGCGTGTCTTTCAGTTCTTGTAGGAAATTGATAGAGGCAGAATAGCAACCAAAATTAAATCTCTGGACACAGAAAGAAATTGATCGTTTTCAATCACTAACAACTATCACAAAAGGAACACCTTGAAAATCCAGATGAACTTTTATCAATACACCAAAGTTCTTTTAAATAGAAAGTACTTAATGTTGACATGTATAAGTTAGAGCTCATCTATTGTAATTAGCTTATATCTAGGGTTGACTTCATTACTTTCCTACTGTGCAATAGTTGTAGACTAAATATGTTATCATTGTAAGTGAGAAGTATGAATCATATCATGCATTATTAATACCTTTGCCTCCAGAGAAATCTTCACTTAAAGGATGTTGAAAAACAATGGCAGTACGGAAGTTTTGTTATATTCACAGTTTCTACTAATTGTGCTATCCTATTCTCACTGTTTTTACCCTCTTTCTATTAACTTGTAGATTACAATGTTTTGATAGTAAGAAATGTTAGGTTTAGAAAACTATTCCTGGAATCTCAGGAGGAGGAGCTGTTTCTTCTAATTTATTAAAATGAACTCATTGACAGAGAAAAGAATCAATTGCTTCAAATACGACTACACGGTGCTACAATCAGCAGCACTGCAATTTCAACCTGAGCACAATGTTGCTAATTAAAGGGTGAACTTTGGTCAGCAGCCTTATGAGATTTCTTGGAGGTTTACTTAAAGCTCTGGGACTAATTTTTTGTTTAAGACCTTCTAACATTAGTGAGAATCCTTAAAACTGATAAAGTTCGACTACTTCAGAAAGGTTTCAAAGTGTTGTAAACATGAAAAAATTTCACATTTATTATTCTAAAAGACATAAATGTATTGCAGCACTCATGATAATGTTGAGATATTTCCGGGAAAAGGAAAAGGAGAACAATCTCCTATCTAAACAAAAAGTCAAGAAGAGAGATCAACAGAAAAGGAGGTTCCATGGCAAGTTTGGGCTGGATCCTCAATTATTTGAATCTATTACTAGAGAATAATTTTTTTTTTTAAAGGATGGGGTTGCATGGCCGGTTAGCTTAGACCCTCCTGATATCACATCATGAACAAAGGGTTATAAAAGATACTTACTCTACTCTTAATGGTACTATTTCTGGGCAAGGACACTGATAGATTATCCCTTCAGGTGCATTAAAATGAATAGATAAATAGGTCACAAGAGAGTAGAGAGTGGAGGGCCTTTCATTGCTCTCCGATTTAGGTCACCTATCTAAACAAACTGGAAATATGAGCCCTTGCAAACTACTTTTCCTGACTCTGGCCTCAAATTGAAATACATGAGACTTTATCCAAATTATCAACTACTGGCACACTTGATAGTGGAAGCTTGATAATTACTATGGCATTTCATATGATTTGATTTAAAGAGTGAGTTAAATTTTGCGTATAACTCCAATTCATTTAAAAGATTCATCCCTGCAAATCCCATGTATAAGGAATTAGTCTGTTTAAATCTTATATGAAAACAAAAATAGATCCTTAATATACACCAGATAGAAAAATCTGTTTACTCAAAGTCACCCATCTCACTAAATCAAACTAAACCAAACTGGATAAGTATTTTCTTGGGTAAATAAAACTGGACTGGATAAGTATTGTGAAGAAAATGCAGAGTAGCATTCAATATGGACATGTGTATGTGTTATATTACCCCAAATCTTAATATCCTACAGGGAATAAACAAATAACCGATAACAAAGGATCAGAGGTTTCAAATCCAAGACCTCTAGGAACCAGTGCTCTAGTAGATGACCATTATATTTCAAAAGCTTAAGCTGGTAGGTGACGAATATAGATAAATATCAAGTTATAATATAATTAAGCACAACATTAGGAATCAAAATCGGATTTACCTTCCGTCGCAGGGCATCTTGCGGGGGCGGCCCAAACAATGAGGAGAACTGCAGACGATCAATCCATCTTTCAGATGTAGCAGCCATGGAAAATTTATCTCCCAGCTAACTTCAACCCAGCACCAATCCACAAACTTTGCAACCACAACAAAAATATCACACAAAGACAGTCCACAAGCTTTCCCTTCTACCCGCTACCAATCAAGAATCAAAATTTTGTAGTTTAACATCCCAGCATAAAATTACTGCGTCAATCTCCCACAATTAAACAATAAAGCTGGAGCGACCCAGAAAATAATGAAAAAGTTGTAGCCCAACCCTCTGTTTAGTCACAACTCCAAGTCTCTGCCTCTGAAGAAAACTTCACAACTTTAAATTTGTACTGCAATCTGATTGCTGTGAAAGCAGGTAGAAGATATGAAATTAGAAATATGCAGGAGAAATGAAAGAACAGAGAATTAAACACAGAAATTAGAGAACTTTAACAGCCATTATTCACATGAACATGAAAATAAAAATTAGGAAAAACAAGTTGAAAGAAACAAAGAAGACCCATGTGCTAGCACCTAAGAATTGAACTGAACTGATTTCTTCCTTGAAGCTGGTCCATGAATGATAAAAATCAAATCAAAGAAAATAGGTGGCTTCAAAATCACATCTTATTTATAAAAATAAAAATAATGCAAAATCACATCACAAAAATGAGAAAAACCAAACTAATAACATACCAGACTTGTTATTAATAAGAACCCAAAAAAACTTTCCCATAAAAAATTTATAAAAAAACTGAAACAAAAATACCTTGAACTTCTCTGAAAGCTTTTTCCTTGAGATGTTTGTGATCCTTTTATGATAAGAAAATGGCACTGTAAAACCAGTTTTTATTTTGTTTTCCCTTTTATCTTTCTAGTTGGAATATTTTTAAGAGGCTGTAGTTTTGGTACAGAACTAGAGAAGAGAGAGAGAGAGAGAGAGAGAGAGAGAAGGGGAGAGACAGAGAGAGGAGATCTTTAGAAGGCCTTAGGCTTGCTCTCATAGATTTGTGCATACGTGGCAATGATATTTTCCTCTCACACAAGAGGCCCAATGTCACGTCATGTCCTCATGCATGTATGCCCATCATACACACATGACATGCATACATACGTACATGGATGTCTTTTCAAGGAATTTAAATATATCAAAGCTTGTCAATGACGAGGAAAGAGAACTCATAGGAAAAACTAGGACAAGCACTGAGGCTCCCAACTTTACTTTATTGTCCTCAGCAGCTAGAAATATAATTAAAATTGTTAATTTCAGTTTGCTACCTTGCAGTGGTACTTGTAAAGCATATTTGTTCATGTATTTTCGGTTTGAAGAAAAAAAACTTACTTGTAACAGGGATAGCAATGTTTTGCTATCTTCAACCAGTTACACCATGATATGTGAAAAATTTATCCCACCGTGTCATTGTGTTGTTGGCGGAAAATCAGCAAAAGTGTTATCTTCGTTGTATGAAAATTTCTCTCGGCCCAAATGGGGAGGAGAAAATGAAGGATAAAAAATTGGTAAATGCTACAAGATATTTTTGTGGGCCCGTTGATGAATTGGTCATGGGGCTTGAGAAATTGGCATAATCTTCAGCGTCGGTGTTTTGCACAAGCCATCTGGATTGTTACCTAATTTTGGCTTTAAATTTGATGGGCAGCAGAAATTCCACAAGAACGATGGAGGTGCATGCAATACACTAACAAAAATGAAAAGAAAAAAATATATTAATTATACCTTATCTTATCTAGAAAAAAAAAATTTAGACTTTGCAAATGTAAAATGAAAAATATATAACTTTGAAATTATTTTCATCAATTTTTAATTGGCTTTATCCTCTTTTAAATTATTTTTCCAAACGAAGAAAACTTTGGAGTTTTATAGTTCAATTTCCCTCATCATATTACAACTATGAAGTGAGATCTGTAGTAGGTCTTTGACAACGAGGGTAGTTCTGTAATAAATATCTTAAACTTTTTATGTCATCGAACTGTGACATCATTAAAAGTAAGTAAAGGATGAGTTCATAATATATATAGTTAGGTTTTATTCATGAAATTTCTATGGCATCTAATGCGTGCAATAATATATGTGACAATGATTCAATCGCTTCGAGAGTATTATCCTACTTAATTATTTGGAAGTAAAATCTGGTCCATGATGATTAATTTCCCAAAGTTATGCCCTTGCATATACCAACTATTTCCAATACTGACTAATTGTAATCAGTAATACTCCTGACAAAGAAAATACTTTCTCAAAATTATACAGTTACTTATGACGCCATCTAATTATCCTAGGCAATATAAACACATTATCAAGAGGGAATATTTTACCTCGGAAATAGTCAACTACTGCGGCATGTACAATCCTCGTAAATAGCTATTTTATTTTCAATGACCAGGCCTTTTGTTGTTAATACAGTTTAGTGGCGGATCAGGAAAACCCTAATCTTTAGGATAGTTTGTGAAGACTACACCAAGTGTATAACAATGCTCCTTGTGATATAATGACATAACTAATATATTTAACACTTCCAATACTAGCTAAAAAATATATAAAACTGAACCCTAACACATGTGATGCATTCATCTCTATCAATCCACCCCAAATATATCTTTTTCTTTTGCATCGCATTCATCTCTCTATTCTTCTGTGTTCTTCCCTGGCTCTCTCTCTCTCTCTCTCTCTCTCTCCATCCCTATGTCATCCTTCTTCTTCTTTGCCTTGGCCCTCCCTCTTCTTTATGAGGAATTTTTTCAAACACATTGCCCCCATTACAACAAGATCAAGCACATCTTCAATGGAATTATGGGGACTTCATGGGTAAGGAAGTAGGGTGAGTAGGGACAATAGCCTTCACTCGCCCTTAGATGGATTCGCGACTGAATATAGTTGGCACCAAGTCATCCAACCAAATAAATGTATATTTATGAGATCCATTGATACTTTTTTTTACGAGGGTTTGTGTGTTGGAAACAAAATGCATCTTGTGACATATTTCTTACTAACGTTTTTCTATTGAAAAATGTACATTTTTTGAGGGCATTGGGGGTCCTCTCAAAACAATTTGTCGCTAATGACCATTTTCTTGTAGTAGAATCATGTTTATACCATCTAAATACATAGAAGTCTAGACTCCGTAAATTGTAAATTTTATTTATTTGTCAAGCATTATATGTACTTACGACCGATATCAGTTCAAGGGGACCTCAAGGTTGATTCTTTAATGCTTGTCATGTGAATTTGTTCTTACTTTTATTCTCATCTCTCATATCTTAAGTACTTTCTTTGTATTCTAAATCCATCACATTACCATGTGCATAATTCTTCTAGTTTTTTTTTTAAAAAAAACACATTTGAATTTGTTATATTTAAGTGGAAAAAATACAACGTTAATTAAATGCTCCAACCTCTGTATTGACAGTGCTCCTTTCATTGTTTCACTGGTAAAAAAAAAAAGCAATAATTTCATGTTCAACTTATTTAGCAAGAGTGAAAAAAATACTTCGTGTAAATACTTTTTTTTATGCACTTGTGCTTCGCACGCAAATCACATTTTAAAATATTTAAAAGAAGCATACGTGAATTAAGCGAGCTGGTCAAGTTGCGAGCCCGCCCCCTTAACCAAGTTTAACTATTGATTCTAAGACCACCAAAAAAAAAAAAAAAAAAAACTATTGATTCTATATTTTTGTTGGGAAAAATAAAAACACTTGAAAGAGATGTTTGTTTGACTAATATTTGAAGCTTACTCTTCAAAACTTTACCCAATGAAACGAGGATTGAAGTTTTTAATGCATAAAGTTTGGTAGTGGGGAGGGAGAAAAGATAAGATCAGAAATACTTTTGATTGACTTCTCAAAGTCAAATTGCAAACCACTTGCCCAAATTAGAAAATGAGTGCGCCACTTGAACATTATTTTCTGGTTCAACACGCAATTATTTTTTAATGCTACTTTATTTTTTTAATAAACAAAAATCTCAGTGCTACTTTTTTAATTATTTTTAAATTGAGAAATTATTAAAGAAAAACTAAAGAGAAACATAGTTATCTTATCTAGGATGCAATCTCTTGAACATCAGTCTTAAGATAAATAGGATGGAAACCTGATAGCTAACTGAAGCCTCATCCCTCTCGTTAAGCTTTGTCTCATCAGGTGAATATAAACCCTATATTTGCTTCAACACCATATCCATGAAAACGCCTCTTCATTTTGAATAAACGCCGTATATGTGTTCAAGGGCGGGACTACAAATTTTTGAACTAGTTAAAATTTTTAGTCTAAAATCTAAAGGTTTGTTTTTTAATTATAAATAAATCTTACCTTTGCAATTTGAATCCCTTAAAGTTTCTTAGCATCGACCGAATAAGCTTCACAAATGCTAAATACAAAAATATAAATAATTAAGTTTCATTTATATATTAGTTGTAAACACAAGAACAATAGAATTAGGTTAACATATTGTTTCATTTTTGGAAGAGAATACAAAAAAACTTGAAGGGATATTTTTTTTTTCCAAAAAAAAAACCCTTTTAGCAATGATAGTAGATAATTTCACAACAAAAAAGGGAGCATATAATTTCACAAAAACAAAAAGGCAGTAGGTAAAGAAAAAAAGATAGCAGACTTTGCGGGAAAAAAAAGGTAGTAGATTTTGTGAACGAAAAAACCAAAACGCAGCAGAATTCTTGTAGTGGGCCATATAGATATAGGTTTACTACTATTTTTTTCTCTTCAAAACTTACCGAGGCTTTGGTTCCGCCTCTGTATGTGTTGTAATATGAATGGATTGACAATAAAAGATCAATTCAAAAACTCACTAGTTGTTTTGAGTTGCTTTTTAAAATAAGAGGGTAGTTAGAAATATGATACTTAAGGGTATGCTATCAAATTATAGTAGGCGTGTTCAAAATTATATTATAGTCTATTTTCATGAAGGGTTTTTACTTTTCATGTTCTGGAAATCGATAAAACGCGATTTAAGAATTGATCTAGAGCTTAGAAAAGAAAATATTATTAGACAGATAAAACTAATAATTGATTCCATACAAATTTCAAAAGGAAACATGTAAATATTAATTTTTTATGTTGGGTTTTATGTAGTTTTTATTAACAATTGAACTATAAAATATTAATTTCTGATGTTAAAAATCACATACAAATTTAATTATCTAAGAAAAGAATAGATTTTGAAGACTCAAGGAGAACCCGGCAGCTGTGACCGAAAAAGCATTTTCCAATAGGACGCGACGCGTGGAGAGATGAGTGGGCAGAAAGAGAGCGGGCAGGGGTTTGACGGTCAGCACATAAATATCTCGTGGGAGACGCGGTAGTGGCTGAGCATCGCCCTATGATATTTTGTCCAGCCAATCAGCGCCCAGCTCTAGATATACACAAACACAACCGAGTCATCAGATCTTTAAAATTTTAAAAATATAAATAAAAAAAACTCTAGTTAAATCAGGCCCAAGCGACGTGGTGCAATGCTGTGCCAGCAATATATCTTCTTGCCTTCTCTCCTCTTCCCCAACTTGGCTCGTGATCCGTGTGGGTCCCGCCTGACATGTATGGCCTTTTCTATTGGCCTTGGGCCCCATCTGGCCTTTCGAGGTTTTGAAGGATGATGGTGGATGATGGTGTCACGGACTCACGGGCATGGATGAGATGCCATGGGTGCCATACCATCATACGTGCTGGGTTTCTATTGGTTGGCGTAAAGTGATTGGGCAGACGTCTCCGTTGACTATAACTTCATGTATGGGCACTGGGCGCTGGGCTTTGCGTTTTCTTGGAGTGACAGATATGCCCTCGGATAATTGGATATTCTGTTATTCTATACGTGTATTTTTCTTCATATACTAGTAAACGCTGAATATTTGACAACTAACAATAACGCTCAATATTTGACCAGTTATAATAGTATTTTGGGGAGGATGATTTGTTTCCTCTCTTATTTTTTTGGTCAAGAGGAGAGCAAATTTTAATGTGGAGTTTTTATATTAATTGGAAAAAACGTGTCAAGATTTTAGAGTGACGAATTAGTGGCTCAATACTACCAATACTAATATTGTCTCTAATATATACATAACCAAATAGACGTGAGTTTCATCACAAAAGACATCAATATTATTAATAGTGGACGGCTCATTATACGTTGTCTTTATTTTGTGAAGATATTCTATAGTTCGGTCATAATATAATATACTTTTTCGACATATAACTGGAATGTTTTGAAGTCTTGAAATTATATTGTGGTAAAATATTGTAAAGATATGACAAGAGCTTTATCTCTTTCACAAAATTGATACGAAAAAAGAGAGAAATAGTTAATGACTTGTTCAGAATCACACTGTATCTTTGTTTTTTTTTTTTAAAAGTCTTAATTAAATTAGATAGGAACAATATGTTGACGTGAATCATTCATTTTCACATACCATGCATGCATCTTAACTCAATGATGGAACCAAAACTATATTTGAGGAACTTATTATAAATAATAATAGGATTATAATAATAATAATGTCATTAAAAATACAATATATATATATAAACATAAAATTGAATATTATCTAACAACGTTTCATTCAAGGTTATATGAAATATTATTATAAGTAATGATGGTAATATCAATGCCAATGTCACAAGAAAATACACTAAGAAATTTTTTTAAACCAAAAAAAAAATTACAAAAAAATCCACGAGACACATAATAAACACCAATTCCTTTAATTATGATGATTTTACTAAGTTAATTATTATATTTTTGAGAAATATATATAGAGGGTAACTCGGTAAATCTACTCTTGGAATCGAGCCCTCCTTCAGAACACTCTAGAAAGACGAAAACACAAAGACAAAAGAGGCTCCATGATGAAGGAATATATATGTCGTCTAAGCACTCAAATCAAAATTATAAAATTATAAAATTATAAAATTATAAAATTAAAAAAAAGGTGGGTCGTCTGCTTCTCAATACAACCAATGGCTGAATTAATTTATTATTTAATTAAACACAACATTAACAACGCAATCAAGCATCACAGGTACATAATTATAAATAATAAAAAACAATTAGGTGTTGCTATAGAAACTGTACACGTGTCCTATGCTTTTACATTTCTTGGTCGGCCATGTGGGGGTCCCACGGAGACCATGGTGACCTATATCAAAGCCAAAGAGAGGTGATTAGAAAAAGAGTAGGACGGTTGGAGATAAGTTAACCAGGTGGATGATGTAGTGGCTGACTAATTAACCTCCATTACCAGCAAAAGCCGTTGCCTTCTTGCCTTCTTAATTGCCTGTTGAAATACTAAGAATTGATAGCTACGTGAGATTAGGGGGAGAATTCGTGTCAAGCTTTGTTTATAAATGTGATCTAATCATACAACAACGAATTTTCTATGACCAAAAAAAAAAAAATCAATCCTTTAACAACATTAGACCAATCAATACATAATGGCTTGTTCTCACTCAAATTGTAGGAACCAACTCAACTTCTAGCTCATTAGAAAAAATATATATATACATGGAAAAAAAAAACTCTCTAGCAGAGAGAGAGAAGGTTTTCCTCCATATTAGGGGCTTTTGTTCTTCCTTTTGTCTTCGATGTTTTAGATTTTTAGTCTTGGTCATTTTTTTTTGTTAGTAAAGTCCAAAAATCCTATTAGTTTTTTGTGTTTTGTTTTCTCATAATTTTAGAAACTTAGTTGAGTTTGTTGAGTTTTTTTAGCCTCTTTAGGAGAGTTATGCCGGTTAGCAGCCAATTTTTTTCTTGATGCTATTGGACTATATTCGGGGAAAGGAATATAAGAGTTATAGAAAATTATTTTTGAAAATGATTCTCTATATATCGTTTCAGGCTTCGACTAGCTAAGGTCACTCGGAAAGTTTTTACTTATGTATGCCACATTGCTTTTGGGATGGGTGGCTCCCTTTACAGTTTGTGTTCCTTGTATTCTTTTTTCCTATTGATCTAATAAAATTATATCCCCTTAAAAACAAAAGAATTTACCATGAGATCAACTCGAGGGAAGAAATCATATTTTTTTTTAATGATTATATATGTAGATTTTCTCCTATGCGGACGTTCGGTTATATATACAAATTTTCTCCTATGCAGACATTCAAACGTTATTTCCATATGAATACTATGTATTTTCTACTACCTCTCCATTCTTTCCTCTCAATTTACAATGGAGTTTGTAGGGTAATAACTTTCGGACGTCAACATAGGAGAAAAATTATGATACATGTGATCTAATCATACAACAATGAATTTCCCATTTTCATAGTAAGTTAATAAAACTGCAAGAAGAATTATGTTTGAGTAATTATATGCTAGATTAGAAGAATCATGTACTCACAACCAGTGGCAATCCAGGATTTTTACCCCAAAGAGTATTGGTGGATTTAGCCTTATGCACATGCACTATAAATATGAAGGGGGAATTAGAATATAACGAACTAAAGAAATAACATAATTTTGGAGAAATGAAGCCGAAGGCTACACAAACTTACTTGAGACAAATGTTGTGTAGATTCAGCTGCACCAAAATGAATTCAGCTGCATCCTCAACTTGTGATACTCGCAAGTGCACGAGCCGTTCGGTAGTATAACATATGTAAGTGGGAGGTCGATTCCACAGGGATTGGTGATTGAATGATCTAATTCAGTTTTCCTACACAAAACAGAAATGAAAACAAAAGAAGCAAAAATGTTTTGTACAACACTTGAGAACATGGAGAGTTTGGATGAGAATAGAGAGAAGTGTTTGAGAAAGAGAAGGGAGAAGAGTTTTGGAAGGGAATGTGTTTGAGAACTTTGAGAATTTGGAAGAGAGTGGTTGAGAACTTGGAGGATGTTTGTGAACTTGGAGAATTTGAGAACTTAGGGAAGGGAGAGAAATGTGTTTGTGAAGTGTTTGGGACATGGAGACTTTTAGAGAAGAAAGTAGAGAGATGTTTGAGAACTTTGTGGATTTTGGAAGAACATGTGTTTGAAAGCTTTAGAGAATTTGATGAAGGAAATGGGAGAAGTGTTTGGGAAGTGTTTGGAGAAGAGAGTGTTTGAAGAATTTAGAAGAAGAGAAAGGAAAAGTATTTGAGATTTAATACAAAGAAAATTTAGTAGAATGATCTTATTACAACAATTGAGAACTACAAAGGGAAACTAAGAGAATTTGAGGGAGAGAAGGGAAGGGAGCTCTAGAGAAGTGTTTGAGAGCTCCCCCCCTTGGGGTGTGTTTACAAGCTTAGAGAACTTCCCTATTTATAGGCCTAGGGGAAATGAAAATCTGAATATATAATTGAATTCACTAACCACACTAACTTCACCTAACACACAACACTTAATTCACCAACCTAACCTAACACACAATTGCATTTGAAAACAATTCCTCTTGTCTTTAGGCTTAGTGTTGCATCATCCACTTCAACATCTTTCAATTCATTTGGTTGCTGCAAAATTCCACTCAAAAATAGGTATTGAATATGCTTCACCAAACTTTCCCACAATCAACAACACTTCATTATGCATATGTCATGCATGACAATGCATTGCAGCCAGCTTGTGGGCTCGTTTTGGGCTTGTTTATCCATCCATACAATTCTGGAAAAATATGTATCTTGAAGCTCTTTGTCTTATCTTTCCAAGCATATGCAGCCCAACTCAAGGAAAAATACGGAAGGCCTTCAAATGTGATTTTTGGCCCAGTAACGCAGATGCTGCCGAATTTGACCTTAAGTTGCCAAAACATGTATAACTTTCTCTAGAAGACTCGGAATCATGAACCGTAAAATTCTACAGAAAATAGACTTCCGTATCTTTCCAATGATATATGGCTCATTATCTGGTTCTTCTTGAGCAAGTACAGTCCAATCCGTAAAGTTGACTGATCTGCAGACACCGTTTTGAGCTAATTTGTCCCCAAAATGCAATTAGTGAGTCTCAAGCTTATAACACTGAAACAAACACAAAACTTATTAAAAGCACAAGTTTAACTCAAAAACATAACCAAATCATAATTTAAAAGGGTACAAAATGATATGTAATTATGCACCGATCAAATACCCCCAAACCTAGATTTTGCTAGTCCTCGAGCAAAACAAAAGGAAAACAAAGATAAAAACAAATAAGAAGTTAATTAGACCACTTTCGTAGGTAACTCGATTGCATTTAGCATATGCAACAAGCCTTTAAACCTCTAGGCGTCCCTAGTAGGAGGAGTTGTGTCTCCTGAGGGTTTAACAGATATCGATACCCACAAACGTTTGACTAATTTCTACAAAACAAAGGAGTTAGAAAACCTATTAGAATTTGTTAGTCCTTAAGCAAAATAACAAAAAAAAGAAACAAACAAAAACAAAAATAAAAATAAAAACAATCACAAAAATAAAAAAGAACTCAAAATAATCTTTCCGAACATTTCCGAAGAGAAATGAGTCATGCACATGACTCAAAAGTTTTAACAATAAAAACTCAATTTAGACATTATTTACAGGGAGGCAAAGTTCAAAACATAATACTCAAAGTGTAGTAGTGTGATTGCCAAATGCAACAAATTCTCCAATCTTAGTTTTCACACAATTTCAAAAATCATACCAAGCACAAATGCAACTTCAAATCTCACAAAAGTTGTCCTCTCACAAATGAATCACTCAGAAGAGGGTTATAATGTAACACTCAGTTATAAACATGAGATTAGAGTTAAACCAAAATGGACTTAACTCGAAATAGAAAGATGAAGAACTTGTATTAATATGATCTTGTTGCGTATAGATTCAGCTGCACCAAAATGGATTCAGCTGCACCCTCAACTTGTGATACTCGCAAGTGCACGAGCCGTTTGGTAGTATAGCATATGTAAGTGCGAGGTCGATCCACGAGGATTGGTGATTGAATGATCCAATTCATTTTCCCTACAAAAAATAGAAATGAAAAAGAAAGGAAATAAATAAAACAAAGAAGAAAGAAATAACTAACTCAAGCAGATAAGTTCCCAAGTTCAATTAGATTAACGGATTGATTCTAGCTAAAGTATGATTAAGCCATGGTGTTTGGTCATAACCTTGTGTTCCTAATTCCCTAATTTGATCATTTGTTGTCTAACCTAAAATTAAGCATTAGGAACCCATTAAGCATAGAAGAACAATTTAAACAACCAAGCATGTATCTAATCCCTGTTGTCGAATGTCCATACATACTTTCTCTAGAAGATTCGGAATCATGAACCGTAAAATTCTACAGAAAATAGACTTCCGTATCTTTCCAATGATATATGGCTCATTATCTGGTTCTTCTTGAGCAAGTACAGTCCAATCCGTGAAGTTGACTGATCTTCCAGACACCGTTTTGAGCTAATTTGTCCCCAAAACGCAATTAGTGAGTCTCAAGCTTATAACACTGAAACAAACACAAAACTTATTAAAAGCACAAGTTTAACTCAAAAACATAACCAAATCATAATTTAAAAGGCTACAAAATGATATGTAATTATGCACCGATCAACAAACTTCAATAAAATTAATACTTCAAATGCTCTGCTACAACACACACTTGATACTCTTGATACACACATAACATAGAGTGGATACAGGGCCTATTTATAGGCCATAATATTAACTCAACATTAAACCTAATCATAACCATTATATCCATTAAACCTCACATTAACTTCAACTTATAAACTAGGTAATAATAGCTAAACCCTTTAGATTCTAACCTTTTATTTTCTAAACTTCTTACTTTGAAATTACCCCAACAATTTCTCCCGTAATTTCAAAGCTTATTAACATAGATATTTTCCCCCTTACTCCTCTTCCATGTCACTTATGTTCTCAATAATTTGATGTTGGCCAATACCAATTTCTTTTGGATTTCCATCTTGTATTAACATCCCAATTTTTAGCTCTAGATCCATCATTTGATCTTGTAGCATCTTAATATCTTCATGTACCTTTCCACATTCAATCTTAAAATTCGTCAACACATTAAAGTTGACATCGAGCACCTTAATGATGCCCTATTCAATCCAATAATTTAGACAAAAATATGCTGCCAAGTGTTTTGCCTCATTCTTTGAGTTTTCCCATATGCTTGAAAAATTCAGATGTGTGTCTCCATCAAAACTAATATGACACATGAATTTCATTGCATGAGCAGATCCCTTGCTTACAAAATTAAAACATGATTCAACATTAAGTTTGTGTACAACTTCAATCAAAATGGGCTTGAATGGCACAACAACTACTTCAATCACGCAAGATTGAAGAAACTCTGGCATAACCATCCCAACCAAGGACGGAACTGTGTATAGGCTCAGGTGGGCTCTAGCCCAGTGCAAAAATTGTAAAATATTAAACTGAGGGCAGATTTTATACGGTAATTTTCACTCTCAAAAATATTAGCCCATCATCCCTGGCTAATATCAGCCGACATGTTTCCTTGCCTTGTGCTTTTTCTTTTGTTTAATATTACTTTGACAAAAACAACAAATAAAGCTCATCACATTCCATGTTGTCTCTAATATATCTCTTCTCCCATCGCACAGACATTCTTCTCTTTTCCCTATTAACCTTCAGCTCTCTTCTTTGGCTTAACATCAATCATGCCTTTGTTTTTGTTCTCTTGGTCTTGGCCATCGAAAACCTGTCATTAAATCTCTTTGAACTTGATAATGAATCAGCCGATACCTGATTTCCTCTCAAGAGGTAAACTTCATCATTGTAGTTTTCATTTCAAAATTCAATCTATGTGTTTATGGCGCATTTGGTAAATGATAAAATGTCATTTTAAATTAATATTTGGGTTTATATGTATTAGGGAAATTTGAAATTGGAATTCTACCAAAGGCTGCAATACACTCTTCAGGTACAATAATCTTATTGATTTTTTTATATTGAAATTTTGGCGTATGTTACCTATAGTTCTTGATGGTATGGGAGTAGATGCAATTTGCAAATTCAATGCAATAAACTATTACATATTTTGCTTTCTGCAGTTTGGATTGCATATTTTGGATTGCTGATTGCGTTAGCATTATTGCTTCTCTATCTTTATAGTATTATTGCTTCTTATTCTTAGTTCTGCTTTGGACCCTAGCAATGATTTTAAAGCATTTAAGATTGATGATATTTGCAAGCTTGCAGAGAAATTTTATCGGCCGTGGGGTGTCGTAGGCTGCCCTGCCATCGGTATCCGGGCATCTAGAGTATTCATGGCTGAACCGTGCGGCATACTCACACAACGGTTCGTCGTCCCCCCGCCGAATGGTATACGGATCATCGGCAGAGTACAGCTTGTCCGTTTGAATCATAAAATGGTTCAGGAAGATTTGCTTCAACCCGTCGAAGGAATCGACTGCCCCTGGTTCCAGTCGGTAGAACCAATTCAAAGCCGCCTCGGTGAGTGAAGAGGGGAACAACAGGCACAGTCCTTCGTCGCTTAGCCCTCGGCACCCCACGGCCGATTGGAAAGAGTGGAGGTGCGTCAGTGGACCTTCCACTCCCGTGTACGGGGTTATGCGCAGGGGCTGCACATCCCTCTCCTGCCGTGAGTGACTTATGCGTTCGGTGAAGGGCCCCGGTCGAAGCCTTCCCCAATCCGGCTCATGTGAGCGCGTTATGTCGTCCTCCATCTTCTGCACCCTCTGCATTAGGAGGCGAATGACGGGGTCCCTGCCCGGTATTGCCTTGTCGTCATGATGTACCGATCGCTGCTGGACCTGAAGGGTTAGCCTCGGAGAACTTCGTTGGCGTTGCCGAACGGTAGGAGGATGTCCGATGCGTGGAAGGGATGTACTCTGGGTCAGACTCCACCGTGGACTCCAGAACTGGAATCCTTCGTATCAGAGACTTTCACCCTAGACCCCTCAGACGGGGATCTCCAGGCGTGCGTTGATCCTCGATCAGGCGATCCCTCAGTTCGGTATGTCGTTCGCCTTCTCGATCCAGCAGCCTATGGCGACAATCGAAATAGACCTTGCTCGGCCCGTGGGGCCTGTCCTTGGCGCATGGACTATCAACTGTTTTAGACTGCGCGGGCGTTGCCTTTGCCGTCTGCTTGCCTTTCCTCTGCGCGCGGGGTCTGTAAGGTCTCGGGACGACCGTCCGGTCTGTATGTTTTGTGTATGCTGCTAGTTCAGGAACTGCCTGTGTTTCGTCCACTCTGGACGGCAGGAAGTTGTTGTGTTCTTGTAACCTAGCCATGTCCTGCCGAAGGGACACGACTTGGGCTAAAAGCTCCGCACTTTCCGTAATTTGGGATACCGAGGGGTTAGTTGCCGGTGTGTATGGAGGTGGCGCTGGGCTTACCCCACTTGGCATACCGTACGGCATCCCCTCTCGCGGTACGAATGTGTTAGAAATGTGCCCTAAGAGCCAATACATTTGATGTAATCTCCTTAGAATACATTTCATATATGATAAATAAAGGGCAATATTATTTTGTTATCTTTTATGTCGCATAAAGAAACAAAAGTTCAGGGTATACTAAATAAGAGATAAAGTAATCTAAAGAAGTTTAGATTCGGAGACCTTTAATCTCTAACTGTAGTATCCCAAAATGTTCCTAATCATAGGGTTATCACATGGGCATTGATAAACCGTCAAGATTGGCACATACTATGTATGCTCAATAATGAGGATGGTTGGTCTCAAACCATTTGTGTAGTTGACACTAATACAAGTATGTGGGTGCTCATTAGTGAATGAGTACACTTAGCGCGATCAACCGCAGTTCTCGTATGGAGTATTTATCTATATGTCAAACGAGAACTCATAGTTGCAATAATGCAAATTAGTCCTTAGACCTGAGGCATCATGGTTGTCTTGTGATGCGTTATTGATCTTTGATAGCTCACAAAGGCAAGTCGTAAAAGATTTTCCTTATGTGTTATTGGGATCTCTTAATTCATCATGGAGGCATGTGAATGTACAATAAGGAATCTCTACCTTTGATAAGGAAAGGAGAATGTTTCAAGATATGATTCAGTGAATCTTCGGCCTTGCTAAATTAGAACCTAATGGATCGCACACCTTAAATGGTTAACTTTGAGTAATACAAATGAGAATGAGGAAATCAATTTGATTGATTTGATGTGGATAATTTACTACGTGTAAAAATGTATTTGGGCCTCGATAATAGTTAATGAGAAGCCCAAATGGTTGGGTATCAAGCCCATGGACTTAAGACACCTAAATATTATGGTTTAAGTGTCATAAGGCCCAATTTTGGAAGCCCAATGGGATTTGGCCGAAAATGCTTAAGTAAATGTGTATGAGAATTGTTTCCATAAGCTCATTTTACACACAAACACAATCCAACATCAACCAAAGAGGTTTGGGAGATCAAAGAGAGATAGTTGTGAGTTTTCAAGAGTGAAACACAATCTTCTTTCAAAGGGGTTTAGATTGAAACCAATCTTGAGAATCTTGTACTAGCATCCTTGTATTCTCAAGATACCTCTTCTCATCTCAAGGTTCCATTGGTGTGGAGACTTAGAGGCCATATACTTTTGTGGCTCACAAGGAGGAGAAAGATCAAGAGGAGATCAACAAAGGAAAATCATCAAGAGAAGACCAAAACACAACTTGGTTCATAAATTGCTTCAAGGGTAATTAGATCTTATCCTTTCTCTTGATTTTTTCATTTATGAAAAACATATCAATGTTCATGGCTTAAGATACTTGGAAGAAGTTTTGTTTTTGAATTTAAACAACCACCATATTCTTCCGCTGCGATTAATTTGATTAATTGTATGTTTAATGTTCAAATCAACTTCTTAAAAATGTTTTAAAACCAACAGAATGTAGCTTTTTCAGTGGTCCCCATATGTTCGGGACGAAGGGTCGATTTGTTTAATCGTTTCCCACAGACGGGGCCAAAATGTTGACGCCAAAAAGTGGTCTTGCGACTTTGAGGGTCAACTTAGTAATTTTGTTGCCTTCGGTACCTTGGATGCTTCGGTAGAGAACGAGACCTGCAAAATAGAGGAATGCTCGGTAAGGCCAAGGGCACCGGTGTGGTACCGGCCGAAGGCTCTCCGAAGCTTAAGTAAGTTCGGGATTTAGTAAGTTTTACTTTCAGATTAATTAAGCAGGTATGCCGATCGTTCTGATTACCTCTATTTTGGGGTGGTTGATCCCTTTTATAGGCCTTGGGAGGTGTGCACTATTTGTAGTTTTTCGATGTGAGACTGTGGACGTCGATCCTAGCGTGCCACGTGTCCAGAAGGAGGGCGTTGCCCTAATGGAGCGATCGGAGGCCGGGTGCCGAAGGCTATCCTGATCATGCTCGATCTCCTCCACGTGTCCTGTCTTTATTGACTGTTCTTTTTGGGTATAAACAAATATTATAATCAAAAGTAATAATATTATAACAAAATATAATATATATTACATAAGGACATACAAAAAACAGCAAGTCAATGAAAGAAATCTCCCACCCCACATGAAGAGCACTTTTTTTTAAAGTTGTGTTTAGGCAATTTAATAATATTAAATTCAATATGTTGAGTTTTCTTTATGTTCAAGAACATGAGTCATCCGAATAATAATGCAAGTGCTAATATTAATCCTATTGAGAATACTGAAATTCGAGATAGATGATCATGCTTCATTGTGGAAGTATATTAAAAGGCTTGACAAGTTAGGAAAATGAGGAGGAAATACTATGTTTGAATGCAATTATTGTCATAATACTTACAAAGGCTCCTACTCTAGAGTCAAGTTTCATTTGTTGAAAATGTCGGGAAATGGGATTGCACCTTGCAAAAAGGTTACTGATGAAGTTTTTGCAGAAATGAAAAAACTTGTGAGAGAATGTGAATACCGAATGAAACGTGCAGCTCCAAGACAAGTGTCTTTTCCTAATACTGGTTCTTTACTTTGTTCTTCTATGTCTAATGTTGAGCAAAAGAAAAGAAAGGGAATGAATGGGCCCCTTGATATAGCTTTTCAAACGAAGGCTAGAGAACAATGTGATGCTAAAGTTGTAAGGATGTTTTATACAGGTGGATTGTCCTTCCACCTTGCAAGGAATCCACATTATCAAAACTCCTATCTTCGTGCTTCTGCGCTTCCAGGATATGTTCCACCAGGTTACAATGCACTAAGAACTACTCTTTTGCAACAAGAGAAGAGCCACATTGAGCGGTGTATACAATCAATCAAGGGTACATAGAGCACTAAAGGTGTAAGTGTGTGTAATGATGGGTGGACAGATTCGCAAAGAAGACCACTTATTAACATTACGGCAACTTGTGAGAGCGAGCTTATATTCTTGAAGGGAATTAATTGTGACGGAGAGTATAACGACAAACATTGTATTGCCAACTTTCTTATCAACTACATTAATGAAATTGGTTATCAAAATATGGTTCAAGTAATCACTAACAATGCGCCAGTTTGTAGAGATGCTGGATTACTTGTTGAGGCTAGATATCTCAATATCTTTTGGACACCATGTGTGGTTCACACTCTCAATCTTGCTTTGAAGAGCATATGTTCACCAAAACAAAATGATGATTGGTATGGTAAGTGTAGTTGGATTTCAGATATTGTTGATGATGTTTGGTTCATAATTTTTTTTATTGAGAACCATAATATGAGATTGGCTATGTATAAGGGCCATTACAAATTAAAGATGCTCTCCATTGCTGAAACAAGGTTTGGCTCTACACTTGTGATGATTAGAAGATTTAAGGAAGTAAAGGAAGGTCTACAACAAATGGTGATTAGTCCAAACTGGTTTTTATATAAAGAGGATGATGTTGGCAAAGCAAGAGTAGTGAAGGAAAAGATATTGGATAAATACTTTTGGGATGAGATTGATTATATATTTTCCTTTACAGCTTCTATATATGAGATGATTAGGATGGCTGACATTTCTTCACTCTTGGTTTATGAGTAGTGGGATACCATGATCAAGAAGGTGAAGGCAACTACCTATAGGATAGAGCACAAGCAACTACATGAACAAAGCAACTTCTTTGATGTGGTGTATCACATTTTAGTGGAGCGATGGACTAAGAGTAGCACACCACTCCATTGTTTGGCACATTCTTTAAATCCTATGTAAGTATTATGTGCTTCTTTCCTTTTAAAGTATATAAAATTTACTTTTCATATTGTGATAGTTTTATAAAATAATATCACACTTTACTTTTAGGTTTTATAGTCCAGAATGGCTATAAGAGGATCTTAGCCGTGTTGCTCCACACCAAGACGCCGAGATTACAAGGGAAAGAAAAAAGTGTCTTGAGAAATACTTTTCGGATGACCGGGCTAGAAAAGATATCATTATGGAGTATGCCTCTTTTTCAATGTGCTTAGATGACTTTGGAGCTATTGTGCTATGAATGATAGGTTTCACATGGAACCAATGGTGTGGTGGATAGTTCATGAAGTTTCAACACCAACTCTCCAATCCATATCTTTGAAGCTACTTGGATAATCTTGTTCCTCCTCGTGTTGTGAAAGAAATTGGAGTACAAATAGTTTCATTCACTCTTTAAGAAGAAACAAGTTAACACCCCAAATAGCTGAAGACTTAGTATTTGTGCATAATAATGTCTTTTATTAAGGAAGAGCCCAAGCTACAAAGAAGGTGTTACTCAAATGTGAAATGTTGGAGAAGATGGATTTGATAGCTTGGGTGAAGAAGGTGTTGGGATGCTTGAAATTACTGACCTTTCTCTTAATGAACCATTATTGGAAGTTGCTTTATTTATCGAGGAATACATTACAAATATTATAGTTGATTGAGACTTCTGTTTTTTATTTTTCTAGAGTTTAAATTTGAATTTAGTTGATGAATTTGAATTTATATGTAATTTAAAATATGTTTTAAATTATATATATTGTTATTATTATATTTTAATATAAAATTTTAATTACCGTATCTACCTCATCTGTCTTAAGTACCCTACGATTATGGTAATTGTGTTGTGTTAAAGTCAATGAGTAATATGAAAGTCACTTTTTATGTTATTGCCTATAGACATGATTAATATGAAAGTTACATTTACATTATTGCCCTTTTCTGTTTTTCTTTTTCACCACTAGCTCCGCTTCGTCCTACTTTCAACTGCTGCTACTCACAGTCATGTTACACGTGGTGTAGTTTTTCAAGACAGCTAAAATGGGCTGCCACGTATTGCTCTAATTTCAAGGACCATTTTGACCCTTTATCAGCCCAAGAACACTAATTAAAGTTAAAAAAGACGCTTTGCAGTACACTCTGACATCATTTTTCCTCGGAATCTGCTCATTTCCCTTTCTTCTATCCCTAAAACTCATTTGCATTTGGATCATGACAAGCTGTAGATTGACAAGGGATTGAAAACCTTCCCCGCATGATCACTTCAGCAAAGATTAATATTATGGGCATTAACTTTCTAAAGGAGTCCGTTTTGGCGTCTTCTTTTTTGTGTGTTTTTATGTTGAAGTTGCAGATACAATAAGCATGAAGGGCTTTTTATTATCTTCCTATTCTGGATGAAACGAAGAAATTTTAATTTTGCTGTCGACAATGGAGAGATGGCTTGATTTGGGACCCAAATTGAAGTCCTAGGCGTTTCTAATCAAAATATCCAAGCATATGGACTATTAACCAATTTCATTATAGTAATATAATTAAGTTTTTTTTTCAAATAATAAAATTCACATTGTGTGCAGTTACTAAAAATACAAATATAAGAGTAAAAAAAAAAAAATATCCACACTTCATTGTAGTTTCTATTTTACAAGCCTAAAAATACAAATATAAGAGTAAAAAATTACACATTGCGTTGTAGTTTATATATATTAGTAAATACTTTAACCCAATAACGAGGAATATTTAGTAATTAGCATCATTCATATTCCAATTTCATTGATTTAGAAAGCTTCAATAGGAATTGAAATCTCTCCCTAATCATATGGTTAGTAAACAACTTCAATAAGAATCCAGAAATCTAATTCTCCTCAATCCATCTCCTCCTTCATTCAATTCTTCCTTAATTCAATTACTCCAAATCCAATTACGGATTAGTAAATATGTCATTAAAGTGACTTAAATAAATTAATAAAATATGGAAATAATGACATTATGTGTAATTTTGAGATTTTTATATTATATTATTGTAAAATTAGATGCTATATTTTAAGTCATTGATGTTATTTAAATTAGGTGACATTGAGTTACTAACTACCACAATAATAAACTTTCTATTGAGTGTAAACCAAAGCTCCCTTGTCTGGCTTATTTAGGCCCAGAGAGAAAGAAATATCAGAAATGGGCCGAACGGCCTTCATTGTCTTCCATTTGTAGCCCACATCCCCAGTCTTGTAGCCTTTGCTTTCATTGGAATTGGCGACACAATTTCCCACAAATCCGCAATCCCCGATCTTCTTCGTCACGTTTTCACTTCTTCTGTATAGCCTTGTTCCAACAATGCCTTCCTGAATCTGATGCTGAAGCTCTGTACTTACCATCATCACCATCATCATCCGAAATCAGAGAATGAAGCTTGTCTTTTCCATCCTATTCCTCTCTGTCAGTTTTTCTACTTTTCTTCCTCTTGCCATTGCCAGAGGCGGCCTTCATAACTCTAATCCTCTAGGTTGCTCATCTCTTCGTCTGTCTAAGTGTCTTACATATATATATATATTATATTATATTATACATGTTCTTGTATGTATGTCTGTACGAGCATGTGCGTGCTTTTTTCTTTCTGGGTTTTTCTTTGGAAGTTGAGAAACTATAAGTCTGAACTCAAACTAAGGCTACAGCTTAGATTCTGTGTTTTGGAATTTTTTGCATTGATTTCCCAGGAACCAAACGGTAGTTAATCTACATATTATGATCAGATTAGATTATCATGCCAATTGTTTTCATAAATTTTACAGTTTTTCGTGAATTAGAGCTACGAATAAGTAAATAACCTTTAGCTATACGCTTTAAAGTTTAGCTAATTGTAAGTTGTATGTTGATAGGCCTCGAATATGGTCCTGGCACTGGTTCCGGAAGGCACCTGTTTGAGGATGACGAATCTGAGACACGGTATTTTTTTTTATAACTAAAGTTGAATTTTAGTAGCTACAGATGAATTATGTGATGTGTTTTCTGAAAATGTGAATTTTCTTTTGTCAGTGTGGATGTAGCTCAAGGGTACATGACCAATACTGAGCTGGAACGGGCCATTAAGGCATTCGGCCAAAGATGCAGTAACATTTCTAGGGTGTACAGGTGATTACTTGGACGTGTGCTCTTTTCTTGAACATGTACTGGATTAAAGTTTTACCACCTGTCGGTATATACAAATTAATAATTGATATTTCTAAGTAGTAGTTTAGTTGGATAATGCTGACTTTGAATTTAGTATTTGTGCTGCTGTTTAGGCATCTTATGATGATTATGCTAACTTATTCTTTTTATTCTCTCATTGAGGGATTTTTCGATTGGATTATCAGTATCGGGGAGAGTGTGAATGGGGTTCCTCTGGTAATTATTTTACTGGAGTTCCATTTTTGTCTTTGGTTGTCTTATTTTCATTTGTTAAAATAATCTCTTGACTCACATCTTATAAAGTGGGTGTTGTTTGATTTGTTATTGCTTGTAGTGGGTAATAGAAATTTCTGATAAGCCTGGGGAGGAAGAGCCTGAACCTGCATTTAAGGTGAATGATCTGTTATTTACAAAAACTTAAACAAAATATTTGTTTTTTAATATTAATTTTATTGAGATTATGTCTAAGCTGTTATTTGGTGAAAAATTCTAAACCTCCTATCCTAAATTTCTAATGTCTCCTATATACAATCAATCTTTTGAACATGTCAGGATTTCTGATTGAAAATGCATTGGTCTCACCACCTTCCTCTCCAAAAATGATAATGTAGAAATTGTATTTGCTTTAGGTAGGAAAAAAAAAAAAAAAAAAAAAATCACAAAGCAGGAAACTGCTTTGGTTCTGTCAGGATTAGCAAAACTTAGTTCTTGCAGCTGGTTGGAACTATATTTAACCATAGAGGTGTGTAATGAGATGTAGACACCAGTATCTGGAATCTTTCGACAACTATAACTGTCAATAGTGGTCAGCTACTTAAGTAATAGGAAGTTTGCCTTTGGTAGCATATCACTGGAAGTTAAAAATGAGTTAGCATATCATGTCTCTAGCTTATTGCACCTTTAGATGCAGAAAAGGTTAGATACCTATTCACCACCAAATTTAGTTGATTCTGGTATTACAGAATGTCCATCTATCTCTTTTAAAAAAGTTTTACTCATTTCACTAGTTCAAGTTATACAGCTGCCCCTGAGCAGAGACTTCCTGCGTTTTATAGCTGTTTGGAAGGCAGTTCCAGTCATAATCCTTTTCTTACCCTTTTCTTTTCTGGTGAAGGAATAAAGGAAATAGCGATGAGCCATTTAGAGCCACAAGAAACTTATGATGAATATGAGATGCTGTAATATGACAATGATAATGCCAAAAATTCACAACTTTATATTCTGCTGCTGTTCAACTGGAGAAATTTTTTTGCCCTCTTCTTCTTCCTTATGGTTCATTGTTTCTGAAATCTATGCAATACTAATTAATTATTAGTATATTGGACTCTTGATTAGCCCATTCTCCATCGACCATATTTGTGCTTTTATTTCTTTCAACTCTTCCATCCTGACCTTTATTAGTATGCTGTTAATTGTTTTGGATGATTTTCCCACAATTATGTGATCACTTTTTATTTTTCCCAAAATAATTTGTGATGTTCAATATGAAGTTGGTATTAGCTATTATCCAATAATCTCCTTTCCCCACCAAGAGTGTGGAGCATTTGCAAACTGAAATCATGAATCTCACTTTTTGTATACAAATTTATGGTCCAACTGGTTTTCAGTTTTTGAGTGTTTGCATACAGTGACCTTGTTGTATCTTTGTATTTGGTGCACTACTTGAAAGCCCTTTCCTATATACCTCTTCACTCCCCAGAATGAAACTCACTTGTTCTGTTTTCCTGAATCCATTAATACTACTTTGAGCATTTGTACTTTGAGCATTTGTTCAGAATTGCTGGGTGCTGCAGTACATTGGAAATGTGCATGGAGATGAACCTGTAGGTCGTGAGCTTCTAATGCTACTAGCAAATTGGATATGTGACAACTATTTGAAAGATCCCTTGGTATTTTTCTTTCCTTTTAAGTTGACTTGATCCTTAAATGTTTTCCTTTTTTCCTCCCTTTAAATGATATTGGTCTATTTTGTAGAACTTGGCATGTCTTGAGATATCTGAACTGTATATCAAAATATTTCTAAACTACTCCTGGTAGTTTCTATGTTCTTCTTTTTCGTAGACGTTTGTGCTCATGAATTTTTTACACTTCAATTGTGATTAGGGGTTTTTAGTGGACTATAGGAAATGAAAACAGGAATGATCCCCAGAAATGTGTTTTGGAACTCATAACATTGGAGTTTTATTTGTTAACCCCTAGACCCATCATTTAATTATTGGGTTATTGAAGTTCTACAATTCTTTTTTCGTTTTCTTTTCTATTTACTTTATTTAAAGACACTCCTCAAAGTTCTCACTTAGTGTGCTCAAGAACTTCCGTACCCTTGTTTTCTCAAAGTTGTCACAATAAATAGTTGATTTTTTTCCCTATATATATGTATATTAATGAATGCATGTTTTCCGTAATACAAAAGAAAAATAATAGTCCAGCCAAATAAGATTACATCGTAATAGGGTAGAAGAAAGAAATCCTTGCATCCATCTCTTCCTCTGACCATCTGTATTAACTTTGTATCTTTTATCCTGCCTAACCTAAACTTGTGCTTTTGTTTGATAAAACTAATGTAATTTCTGATAACTTGTGCTTTGTATCTTTTAAAGTTAGCACTTCTCTTTTCATATGACAAGTTATATTAGTTCTGCATGGTTGTATTATTTAACACATTTAACCTTCTCACAAATGTCTATTGGTCACTACAGGCAACATCAATTGTTGACGGTGTGCATCTTCATATACTGCCGTCCATGAATCCCGATGGGTTTTTATTAAGGAGGCGTGGTAATGCAAATAATATTGATCTTAATAGAGATTTTCCAGACCAGGTATATTTTTGGTGACATGATCCAATTGAACCATCATTGATAGGAAGAGTCAATGACATGTGGCCCAAAATAAAATCAATGGCAAATAAAATATAGTTAGACCCAGTAACCATGTGCTAAAGGCCTTTTGTTTTCCCAACCCATGTGACTTTTCTTTTTAATTCGTTAGCTTTGTCAACTAATTAGCCTAATTAGCCTTGACTTCAAAGAACAGTAGACTGAGCAGACTAATAGACTTCGAATTCTGATGAAAGCTTCGGGCTAGGCTTTGTAACTTACAACTAATTAAATGCGGCACATGAACAATATATATAATCCTTACTAACCAAGAGGGGTTAGTGGAATTGGTCAGGCCCATGGTTTGCTCCCATTTGGTCTGGGGTTCGAAACCCCCAAAGATACCTGCCTAGCTATTTGCTATTGTTTCCTGCCTCCGAAAGATTGAAGGGTTCGGCAAGGGGCCCCAAATTTCAAATCTGATCTGCAAAGTGGATTGGGGGCAATTTCTGGTTAGAAAAAAAAAAAATTATAAAATTGATTTAAAGCTGTTCCTTACAAAAGAAATAGGATTGATATAGATCAAATTTTGAATATGTATTTTTATTATGAAAGTATAGGTCAGTTGCGTAAATTGTTTTGACTATATACTTAGCATGCATACAATATTTTATGCAATTTAGACGCCTAATTTATGCATTATGGGTTTTTATAACATTTCTGAAAGCTTCATTCAAAATCTTCATGTTTTAAAAGCAAAATTTTGTCAAATTTTATTTTTCATCGATATTTCTGTAAATTTGAACTACTGACGTATCTACCGATATCAATATTGTAACAAAGATTGAAATCTTAATTGTTAAGAGAAATACTCAAATTCGGTAATAAATATACACCATTTGAATTTGATGAGTATCTCTGTCAAATAAATGCTTGGAGAATTGGTTGTAATTTTATTAAATTCTACTTAATTTAGTTGAAAAGGTTTCAAACCTCGTGATCAAAATTCAGTGTAGATCCCAAAATTCAACACGCACGCTATGTAATGGGATATCTGAGCATCATTCGTTTGGTATTTGTTTAAATTATAGTTTTACCTATCATTAATAAATTACATTGGTCACTTTTTAACAAGAGACATTGACATGAATTACAGTTCTTTCCGGTGAATGATTATGTGAATGGGCGACAACCTGAAACAAGAGCAATAATGAAGTGGTTGAGAGAGATACAATTTACTGCATCTGCCAGCTTGCATGGGGTAATACATCTTCTCTTATTTCCTGCTATGATCGTTACTTTCAGTGTAGTGCATAAACATACCCGTGCCACATGATATCATACCTTTACTTAGGTTGTTTTAGCAATCAATGTGAACTTGCAGAAAGAATCATTTAGAATTCTTTGCCATAACGGAGACCTGCATGTTGGAAAGATACTTTTGTTTTTGTCAAACTTATGGACAAGTCTCTTCTGAGATAAGGAAATGCATTTGCATATACCATACTAGCTACAACATATAGTCTTTACCAAGCTAAAAGTAACTGCATTAGTGCATGCTACCCATGAAGTCTTTGTTTCAAATTTGGTTACTAAAAAGACTTCTAGGAAAGAAGGATGTTCAATCGTTCTGTAAGATTACATTATATAATGTAGCTCCTTAGCTTTCATCCACATCCAATTTATTTATTTATTGAGTTTATTTTCTTCACTCATTCAAATAGATCCATCCAAAACATGCATACTGTTGATAGGGTTTAATTCCAACATTCTGTTCTCTGTCTTAGGTAATGAATTCTTTGATCAAGATGTGAATAAATTAGTCATTACTAATTATATTGTTACTCACAGGGTGCACTTGTTGCAAATTATCCATGGGATGGCACCCAGGATAAAAGGTACTAATTTTACATTTTTAACAATTCTCTGTTGCACCCTGCTGATTGATGACTTGATAGTGCACCCTTACTTTCTTGATTTCCTCTTGTATATTTCCCGTTCTTTCTTGTTCTTTTGTCTTTTATAAGCTGGAAATCCTGTCTTCTCCATGGAAAATAACCTGCCAACCTTTAGCTCCCTTGGAACATCTTTGACAGGAAAAGAGGAGAAAGAAAAAAGGATTTGTTTGTTGAACATCTGTGTATTGACTAGTTATTAGTGCTAAACTTGTGATGTGGGTTTCTCATTGTAATGTGTGTTTGAAGTATGCCTTTCTATTAGGCTTGTTCTTGCTGTATTTTGGCCTCAGTGTTGGTTTTGATCATAATTCAATTTGCATATGATGCCAAAGATACTCACCACACTCAAGTCCTCAAAACTGAATGGTTTTGTGTTTTTAGGGGCCCATTCGTTAATATTTTGGAACCCTGTTTCTGTTCTTTTAGATAAAAAACAACCACAAAATGTGTTCAGCCAGTAGCTTCTGAAAACACGGAGAATGGAATTGTGGAAATGTTTTTAAATTTGTGCTTTGAGTTAGAAAACAACAAAATTTTCTTTTCATCAATTACAAGGTAAAATTGAAAACACGCAAAATGGGGAAAATCAAAGGCTTTCAAGAAGAAAAACATGGGACCCCTGGTGCCTTCTTTCTATGTGGGTATTCAGTTTCTTTTTTTTGAGTTTCCGCTATTTGTCTCTCTAAATGATTTTCTTTACATTTCACTCTAAAAACCTATCTTCTTCATTTTTCGGTGGGATAAAAATCGCTCTTCGTTGTTAATTTATTGGGTCAACTCAACCCGAATGAGAAGTATAGGATCAGTGAAACAGCAGGCTGCTCCACTTTGTCCATTTGCTGAGGCAGGGGCTGGTCCAACCAAGAAAAATTTATACCATTAAAATTATAATGTTACTGATGATACTGGATCTGAGTAATTATTTTTGTGGAAGAATATGACTGACAAGTTTAACAAGCCTAATGGAAATATGTTATTATTTGACTTATGATAATATTTAAACAAAATAGTTTAAACACATATTCACTGTTTTGTCATTTTTCACACCTTAGCACCAGACACATTTTCACTGTTTTTGTTCTCAGAAACTGTTTTCAAATTAAGCCAGATGCATTCTCGGATCTTGAAACTACAAATTTGTTTCCTAATTTTCATTTTGTGAAAATGTCTCACAGAAATGGATGTCAATAGTAGGTCTTAGAGCGTCACTATTTGAAGATTGCCGATTACATCTAATATAATTTATGAATTTTCAAATGATGCCTAACAATATTTGTATGTTATAATAGCACTATCCCAGAATACATGCTGAAGCTTCTTTTCATTTTATAGTTTTTCTTCTGCAGATGTTCGTCTTTTGATCCAAATTAATTTGCAGGAAAAATTACTTTGCATGTCCCGATGACGAAACATTTCGGTTCTTGGCAAGTGTCTATAGTGGCTCTCACCATAACATGTCCTTGAGCAAGGAATTTGAAGGAGGGATTACAAATGGAGCTTCCTGGTATGACAGCTTGAAACATTATGACTTACCATAGATATATTTTCTTTTCTTTTGATATTCATCAATTGTTTCTTAAGACACCTGTTGCAGGTATCCTATATATGGAGGCATGCAAGACTGGAACTACATACATGCGGGCTGTTTTGGAATTGACATTAGAGATTAGTGAAAACAAATGGCCTATTGCTAATGAGGTCAGGCATCAGCTTGTGTGATTTTTTGCAACCTTGATATATAATACCATCTTCTTTAGGCATTTTAGCATGATTTAAGAGACTGTTACACCCTTTGTGTAGCCCATAGGTCTAATGGGTCTTAGCGGGGCGGGGGCAGAATGTTCAATGGTGCTGTCAGTTCCTTTTTAAATACTGAAACAATAGGTTTCCTTTGTGGTAGAAGTGGAAATTAAGTATGAACAAAATCTTTTGACCTTGTTCATGCTACATTTACAATGGAATGGAAATCTGTAAGTATACATTTAGCCAGAAAGGCTCTTCCTTCAAACTTTATCTCAGATCACTTGAATGGGAACCCTTTCTTTTTATGTATTGGCCTTTTATCCTTCAGGTTCAAAATTGTAGGCACGAAATGTCATGACGTAGTCACTTCAAACTGATAACATTGTGTCTTACATTATGAATGGAGATCCAACAATCTTGTCAGTGTGGCTTTACATTGTCAGAGAGTTAATGGCCTTACATCACTCCCTTCAAAACAGGAGGGGCTCTAATTTCAAGGTCCAAATTCTCACCACATTGAAGGTTTTTAGGTGGGGATTCCTGCCTTCCAAGTATACACTTTTGGTTTTAAAGAGAAGCTTCACTCAACACTATTTATTTTTAAAGGAAACAGATTTTATTGCAGTAGACAACAAAATACAGAGATGGCCAAGGTGGCCACAATGAAACAGAAACAAAGAAAGAGCAACTAGACTGAACAAAACCCTAAGCTACTAGGAAAAGAACCCCAGTAGCGCAACACACAACCTGTAGCCAGGAAATGGCTGCATTCCAATCCAGCCAAATAACCCTAAAGGACATATCTCTAAAGACTGATGAAGTCGAGGTCCATAGTGAAGAACATATCTTACTTTCTTCTATAATTCCTCTGTTTCGCAACCTGCATGGTCATCAAAATTAATCTGTTTCGTTCTAACCAAACCACCCAAAGAACAGCCAATACACTACAACCCCGTAAAACATTGGCTTTCTTCCCATTCCCGGGAATTCTGTGCTTCTTGGAGAAGAAAGACTTTTCAGTGTCTCCTTTCTAAGCTTCTTAGGAAAAATACTCTACTGGAGTGTATCTGTGTGCATGTTAGGCTGCAAATTGATTGTTGTGCCCTTTCTTTTATTGGTTTAACAACTTCGGGTAATTGGTATCCTAACATGGCTTATAATTGTCTTTCTAATCCTCAATTGAAGTCTTGATATTATTCTAATATCATGTTATGTTTCTTTTTTGATGTTGGTGTAGTTATTGACTATACGCCAGGAGGAATGTAGGTTAATCCTCATGTTCCTTGTTTCTTATTAGCTTCAGCTTTTTAGACAGTAGGTTTTATTGTGTCCTGGCTTGTTTTACATTCTCCAGTTGATTTGTTATATAGGAATATGTTAGTTTTATATCCATTTAGTTAGGAAGTCTCATGGACCTTTGTTTCCATCCTGTCCTATGTTGGAGGCAGGTCTTGAGTCTTTAATTGGCACCAGTGATTTTTGCCTTTCACATAGACAATTAGTTCCCCTTCTTTTGAACTTGCTATCATTTTTCTGTTTGATGTGCTGTCCTTAATGCATGTATCATGTGCAGCTTCTCACTCTTTGGGAATACAACAAAATGAGCATGCTTAATCTCGTTGCAAGCCTAATCAAGGTATATTATGGTTGGCTATTAACATGTTCTTACATGGTCCTCAACTGGAACTAAATTTAATCTCGTTTAGCTTGCAATCTGTGGATTATGTTCATGGTGCTTCACACATTGTCTTAATCACAAGTGTGTTCCATTTTCTCTGAAGTATTTTCCTAAATAATTTACCCTGGTGAAACATTTGAGAATAATAGTGAAAATTCTCATTAAGCCATTTCAGATTTGTTGAAGTTGAATTTTAAATGGGTGTGATATTGTTTAACTACACTCAACTTGTACTCTTCAGACAGGAGTACATGGAAGAATCTTTTCATCAGATGGTGGGAGGCCGTTGCCAGGCTTTATTGTAATCAAGGGAATAAATTACACGGTATGCTCACAAACATTCATTTATTCTTCAAATTTAAGTATACCTTTTTCCTATTGTGATTGCACAATAAGGGCTCCTTTTGAGATGGTTCAAAACCCATACTTGGCTCAGTGGCCTAAAGTTCTGTTGGGCTATTACAATTATATTGGAGTTCCAGAATAATGTGAGATAAATCTCATGTAGAAACATGTGCTGGGCTATTACAGTGAAGTTCAATAATAGTCCAATCCCAAATTGCACCAAACACTGGATGTAATTCAGTCCAATCCAAATCCCGTCCAATAAAATTAAAATATAAAGTGATCGAGAAACATTTTAGCAGTGAAGCATTTCAAGTTACAATGATTTAGAGAGAAGCATTGAAGCTTATTTTAGACCCTACTATAGTTCTAAAATATATAAATAGTTAGACAGATGATGCTAATCTACTTAGGGCATTGATTCCCAAGTTCTGATGTACCAAAACTCTAATGATCTAACATATAAAAAAGTGTAAATTGGAGCATTAGTCCCTAAACTTGGACTCTAGCTTCAATTTGGTCGTCAACTATAATTCTTTTATCCATTAGTCCTTGAAAATTTTAAAATAGATACCAATAGTTGTAGACGCTTACTCCATTAGGATTTCTGTTAGTTTATTGATGTGGCAAGCATGTGTGGTCCATAAGACTATATTCACGGGTGAAGACGGTGAGGAAATTCCACTAATACCAAAAGGAGAATTACAAAAGAGTGTTTAACTCTCACAAATCAAAATCCCAATACACCCAAAGCACCCTCTCACAAAAGAGTAACGAAAAAAATCCTAAACCAAATAAGAGAAAATCGTCCAAACTCTTCATGGTTTGCTATCCCACTCTCAACATACAACCACAGAGAAGCCTATGTGCCTATTATATACCACTCATGACTTAGCCAAATGGGATCAGAAACCAAAAAGGAATCCTTGTAGGACAAGAAATGAAAAACAAAGCCACAAAGAGTAAAAAATAATCTTAATGTGCTATTGGGACCTAAAAGGTGAAGTAGTTGGCTTCAAGTTTAAGCCACTTAATGACAAATTTCCACCTTGGCTTACATTTCTCGAGCCTTCAAAGTGGAAACGTCCTTCCTTCATCTTCTCCAAATCCCTTACGCTCAACACACAAGTTGCAAATATCAATCAAGTCCAAGCAATGCTTGAACTTGCAAACTGGAACTGGCTTGATCAAAACAAAAATGATTTTGATGAAGAAACTGAAAATCTTCTATATCACCAACAAAATCAAGCATATCCTGACAAAGCTGAATAAAGGCACCAAGCACTTGAATCTCAAGCTCCACCTGCACAAAAACACCATGGTCTAAACTTGCACCAACCGTCCAAAAGACAACCAAATAACAGGAACTAAAAAATTCAGCCCAAAAGTCCATAGACAAACCGAAGTTAGAAAGCATACAACGTGTCTTCTCCAAGAGGGTTCTGCACACATGTTCTGCAATGTCATGTGGTGTCTCCATAATAGTGTGGTGTCTCACTATTCCAACTTCACAAAACCTCTTATATTGGCGTTCACTAAATACACCCCTAACAGAAAACCATACTGACGGAGAACAAGATTGTATGCAACAATACGAATTGTGTTTCCCACATCCAAATTTGTCAAATAGACAACAAATTGATAGTTGCATGCTTAGAGAAAATCGCATGTGACCTGTATGCAGTGCCAATGCCTCCTTTGACTTGTTATACCTTTTGATTAAATCAGAGTTTATTACACCTTTTTGGTCAGTCTGTTGAACTTTTTGACATTACATGATAAACTGAAGTGGACTACATGTAAACCAATGACCCATGTATTTTGACCGACAGGTTCAAGCTAGCAGAGGAATTGCGGATTACCATCGCTTGCTTGCCTCTGGAGGCAGATACGAAGGTATTTACATATTACATGGTTTGTTCATACTAAGCTTGATGCTTTAAAAAAGAACAAGAGGAAATATGATGATTACAACGTAAGATGTAAAGCTACTAGTGTCATTTTATGGACCACACTTATTTAGTTGTACAGCTGATACAATTTTCACATGTGCCATATGGTAATCGTTATTTGGCGGGCAAAAAATTAATATTTGTCATGGCATTCAACATAAATTTGGTTGCTTGTGCCTCATTATTGGGGTATGGGGGAGGGGGGATCATAGAATCTGGAATTTTTTTCTGGGTGTAATTGCGGCTACAGCTCTCTTTGGTAAGAGAACTTATTTTCTTACAAAGAAGGGGGATCATAGAAGGAATTTTCTGCCCTAATAAGTAAAGGCCAAGAGCTATTTGACCAATTGACACATGAGGACTATAAGTACTTTTGGAAACAAGTTTTTATGGATGTATGTGTGTAATTGTAATTCTATTATGGTTGCCCATCTTAAGATGGCTATTTGATGCCCAATTTTTCTTTTGGTTTTACTGGCTGCATGCAGTCACAGCTACTGCCCCTGGGTACAAATCAAAGACAACAGGTATCTGGTTGGACAAAGCAGGCACAAATGTAGATTTTGTTCTCGACCCTAATGTCAATCGCAGAGGAATTCCACTTCAAAGCGCATGTGAATGCAGATGGGGCACTAGGAGTGTAATTTGGGATACCCATTTGGAAGTATACTTGCTTTTGATTGTTATCGTAGGATTCCTTTTGTTTTTATGCAAGAGGAGGACATACAGCCGATTAAAACAGAGGCAGTTGGCAGGACCAAATTGGCCAGTTGTGGTTTGAGGATTGATTTTCTACTTGTATGGATGTCCTTTATTTTTGGGAGTCAGAAGGAAGCTTCATTCATTATGAAGAAAGAAACCGGACGATCATAAAAAGACAATAACAAAGAAAAGCATACCCTTGCAAACTCAACGCAGCAAATTTGCAACTTTGCAACGGCAGTTCTTAAAGCACCTCATTTTTGTACATAAGCATGAGGCAAGGTCCAGCTTCTATTACTTGTGTAGATGATAGTTGTGTATTATTTGGATGTATTTTCCATTAGGAAGACTAGAAACTCTCATTGTACTTATTGTATCTCAAGGTTCTTGGTTATTATCCATACATATCCTGTTAGCAATATTTGACCTTCACATGGAGGTCTTGCTCATGATCTTGGAATAATTTTTTTTTTTTTTTTTGGGGTTTTCCTTTTCTATTGTGGACTGACATGATCTTGGATCTTATTTTTTGTTTAATGGGTTAAGATGCCCTGTTTTGTAAATGTTATTTCCCAAATTTGTTGCACATTTTTAGAGAGGTTGCACCAACATATGTTCTTAGACTTTGTATTTTCCCTTCTTTCACATCGGATAAGGAGAATCAAGCAGCTCATGTAGCGGCGTTGATAGGAGTTGGGACGGTGTATAGGGAGACCTGGGCTGCACAGCCAGCACCATCCCTTGTTCGTGTGCTGGTTTCAGATGACTTCCCAGCCCACCAAATTTTTAGTCTCCATGTAGTCGTGAAAGTTTATGCACTATGCTGTCTTTCGGCTAGTCTCTTTCTTCGCTCTTTTCTGTATGTGCGTTGGCTGCCCTTTTGGTCCCTTTGTTGGCCTTTAATGAAGTATTTTCAGAGCAAAAAAGAGAGTGATCTCTAAGTAATTCATTTCATACGCTGTATTGAAATAATTAGTGTATTCTATATATAAAACACAATTTACATGGCCATGTGTATCACTAGACTGATGGAAAATCACATAAAAATCTCAGTATGTAAAATTAGATACTAAATATAATGATTCGTACTCTATAATATCTGATTGATGCATAAGATTATAGAACTTAGAATTAACATTGAACACCATCATGTAATTTTGGATTCAAACTTGTGCTTTCTTCAAACATTAGGAAAAGAAATACCACTGTACTAAAAAGTTAATTATTTTGAACATGGGGATACAATGAAGCACTAGTGCTCCCGTATTTTCAAAATGTTTATCTGTACATGCATAGGCCCACTCGAAAAGAGTGGATAATTGGCATCTAGTAAACAGGGGATCATTTCTCATCAAATCATTTCCATAGTCTTGAGGCTGAACCTGTACCTTACTTTCAAGATTAATTGGTAGAGCTACTACCTCTTCGCGCATAAACATTTGCTTCTTTTTGGAGCACTTGCATAGCAATCTTCATCCTCTTCCCTCTCATACTTCACCCACTAATAAGCAGCCTGACACAAGAACCAAAGCAATGCCTGCCTATTCAAAGGGGTAAGGTGCAGGGTGAACAAAATTTCCCACTCATGAAAGAATGGCAAGATGACAAAACGAGATGACCTATATGTCTGATTATAATTGAATAAAGATAACAAAAGATAGGAACAAGTGAGGGAATCCAATAAAGTGATATAAAGATACATGGACAAGGATTCAGAACATGATTGAAACAAGACAATAGAAGATGGGTAATGGTTTAGAAAATAATTGAAGAAGACAAGTGAAGATGGGTAAGAGTTCAGAAAATAATTGAAGGAGGATAAAGGAATCCAATAAAAAATTGTCCTATTGTGAAGAATGTGTCATGTCCTATTGTGTGCAAGTGCAACCTCCTAGTTAGTTCAACCATGCGAAGAATGTCTATTGGAGAAACTCCTTGCTTATTGGGAGGAGAACCAACAATTAGAGCTCAAGTGAAACCGAGTGAGTTCGGGAAATACATTAATAGTTGTACTTTGGAACTTGGAAATTTAGGTTTAGTCCCATTATAGTTGGAGATAGCCTAAGAAAGCATGAGTAGAGCTTCCCTATTTTTAGATTTTAATTATTTATTTTCTATAGTAGTTCAAATCACATATATATTGTCCCTGTTTGAAAAGAAGTGTTGAATAGAATTGGCTTCGAATAAACATGTGGCTTATTAGTCTTCAAATCGTGGACAAAATAGTTTGCCGATGACTTTCTTCCAAGACTAAACACAAACTACAATTAAACTGGTGCACCCAAACGGATCCTTATAACAAAGTGATGAATTGTAAATTGTAATCAAACAATAAGAGATGAATCTTATGATAAATGTATGGCTAGAAAATAGAGTGCTGGGACACAGTGACAGTCTTACACAAAAGTTTATATGTAGTTTGGAAGTTAAAATACCTTCCTAAAATTAAAAGGGAAATTGGTGGCTTTGACCTCAGCTTGCCTATTCTCTTTTTGAAAATCTTGGTAAAATGTCTTCCAAAAAATACTCCCTATTGGTCACATATCACCTTTTTAACACTTTGTCTCTCTGCATTAGCTACTTGATCTTCCGCATTGTCTCCCTCTCATGTATCACCCGTCGCACTCTGCTTCATCGTCTTCTTCACTTCTACACTCTCACCAACTGAACATGACCACCGAGGACAGACCACCCTTTTTCCTTCATTTGTTTTGGCCACTGAATGTTACTGATCATAAAAGAGGGAAGTTGGACTCTTTTTTTCATGATTTGGTTCTATCTTTATTAAGATTGAATTAATTTGCATTTTTTTTACTAGTATACTTCTTGTTTATTTTACTAGTATACTTCTTGTTTATTTTCCCCCATTTGATTCCTGTATGGTTCTTGGCCATAAGTGAGTTATAAACACTTAGACTTTAAGCTCAAGCAGAAATTGTATATTGGAGGTGGCTGAAGATTCTCAAGGTGCTAAAAGTGGGTAGGATACATTGCATGGGTTGGGAAATGTTTGTTGATGTTGCTTGCTTATAATAATTTTCAAGATAAACTTCTCAGAAAGTACAAGTATTTTTTTTTTTGTCATATCTGGATGAAGAATTGTATATTGTCACTGGTGCTTTTGGAAGATTATTATGTCTCAAGTGGGGGAGCTCCATGGGTTGATTGGAATTGTTGGCTTGCCATTTGTAGCATGCAAGAAGCTGGAATCGGTCTAATGCCTTGCTCCCTTGTTATAAATGACAACGGGCAAACATTTGTAATCAAGTAAAGACAGAACAGAAGATCACATGCATGTGATCACATGGGGGAAGAGAGATCACAGGCATGTGAGGCTAGAGACTAGAGAATGCCCTGTGATTCATGCATTAGCAGTCTGTCAGGAGGATCTTGCCAAACAAAGTGTAGAGATTTGTGTAGAGATTTTCTGATTTAGAATTCTTCCTTATGTCTTTCATTACTTACAATCAACACATATATATACAAGTTCCTAAGCCCCCAAGTTAGGCAACCAACCAAGTTAGGCAACCAACTTAGTCAAGCCCCCCAAATATTGTAGGTGCCAAACATAGTAGGTGCCAAACATTAATTGACTACATAATTAACACATTAATTGACTACATAATTAACACATTAATTGACTATTGCTAACACTCCCCCTCAAGTTGGTGCATAGATATCACCAATGCCCAACTTGCGAAGAGAGTTGTGGAAAGCTTAACAAGAGACTTCCTTCATTAATATGTCTGCATCGAGCTTCTTCTTAATAAAATGTCGATTCATTTCAACATGCCCCCTCACGTGGGACCACTACATGGTGGGCCACACGTGGAGCAAAGGCCATATCGAAGTTAATCATTTCGGTCTGTCGGTGGCAACACCAAATCCAAGTGCAGCCGGTTGGTCCGTAGATCACATAAACCATGCGAACAAGGCAAGGGCAAAACAAAGAACACAGAAACCCTGTGAACACGGTAAGAACACAGAAACCCTGTGAACACGGCAAAGGTAAGGTAAAGGACACAGAAACCCTGGAACACGGCAAAGGACACAGAAAACCCTGTGAACACGGCAAAGGTAAGGTAAAGGACACAGAAACCCTGTGAACACGGCAAGGGCACAACCAAACCCTAAAATAGGGAAAGGCACGTCAAGGTAAAACCAAACCCTAAAAGAAAGGGTAAGGCAAGGTAAGACAAATAAAGGCCAAGCAAAGGCATGGCAAAGAAAGGCCAGAGAGGGCAACAAAACCCTAAAGATAATGTAAGGCACGACAAAGGTAAGGGCAAGGCAAACCAAACCCAAGCAAAGGTAAAGGCAACCAAACCCTAAAAAATAGGATAAGGCAAGGTAAAGCAAAGGCAAGGTCAACGAGCATGACCGCATCGGAAACACACCGGTAAAGGCAAGAACACAGTAGAAGCAACAACACTGTCCTCAACAAGAGACAACAACACTGGCAGCAACAAGAGTAATAACAGGTAGGAGCAATAACATTGTCCCCAGCACAGAGACATAACAGGTAGGAGCAACAATACTGTTAACAGCAAAGGGACACAAAAGGCAGCAGCTGGCACTGGCAGCGTCACAAATACTTCCATTATTGCAGACACAACTTCTCTTCACTCCTTCTCTCCCCCTAAAGAGAAGGGGTGGTCAGAACCATAAAAGCAGGTGGCACTTGAGAAACGGAAGCTCGACTGAAGCTCAGATGTAGAAGAATCAGTCATGGCAGATAGGTAACAGAATTGCAGCGGAATAGATGAGCGGCGTGTCACTCCCCCTCAAATCCGACGACGTATGAGAGTCGAGATTTGGAGAAAGCAACACCGGTAATGACATGAGCAGCAGTGTCACTCCCCCTCAAATCCGACGATGAGTGAGAGTCGAGATTTGGAGGAAGAGAAATTGAAATCATAGAAAAAAGACTTAAATAGAAACAAATGCAAGGAAAGGTGGGATGGAGATGGGCAGCCGACAACTGGAGAAAAGGAATAAAATATGGATTTTTTTTATATTTTTTATTTATAAATAACTAATGAGCGGCACGTGATGGTGGTGGTGAGACTGTCAAGGAATACAACCCCCCCTCACCGTTTACCATGCCCAATCGTCTCGTGAGTTAAAGGATCCTAAGTTGGGGTTGGAGTCGGAGAGCAAGGTAGGAGATGGGGATGCATCGGTAGTCATGACACAAGCAGCTTTGGGTGTCATGTTGTGGGTCTTGCGTGCATCCCACCACTCAGGATAACCATGAAGTTTAAAGCATTTTTCGACAAGGTGATCACCCCCACAATGGGTACATTTTTGAGTTTCTTTTGCATCATCAGGTTTGAGGCCGTGAGGGGGCAGCCCGGAGGACGCACGGTGGGGTGCCCGATAGGGCTTGACTGCCATGGCACTGCTACTTCCAAGCATGGAGGATTGGCGACTATCTTCCTCCATCACAAGTGCATAAGCTTCAAGGACAGGTGGTATTGGGTTCATAGCAAGGATCCGGCTACGGACTGAATCATATTGAGGATCAAGTCCTCCCAAGAAATCATACACCCGATCAGCATCGAGTGCTTGTTGGTGAAGTGCCACACCATCAGGATTGGTGTGCTTGCAAGGACGAGGGACGTCGATTTCCTGCCAAATTAGATGCAATTTTTCATAGAAAACACTCACAGGCTCACCATTCTGAGAGGTGGTAACTGAGCTGACGCGGAGCTGGTACAACTTGGAGCTATTCTGAGTAACAGTATAGGTTTTCCGAGCTGCTTCCCACACCGTACAAGCTGTTGGGCAGTGATCAAATAAGGCACGAACATTCTTGGTCATGGAGTTGAGGAGCCATGACTGCACCAAACAATTGTCTTCATCCCAAGTGTCATAGCTGGGGTCATCAATGGCAGGGGCAGATTTTTTACCATTGATGAAACCAGCCATACGCCGACTTGTTATGGCCAAACGAACACTACGAGACCATGCAGAGTAGTTGGACCCATCCAACTTATCTGGAGTGATTTGAGAAGGGTAATCATGAGAAGAGCGGACTGGTGGAGTAGAGGAGTTAGCCTTGGAGGAGTCGTTGGCATCACCCATGAGATAAGTAGGGATAAGTATATGCCGCGGAAGGATAAAACAACAAAGGGAACTCAACACAAGTTTTGTGTTGGAACAATATAGGAGCAAAGAAGTAAGGGCAAGATTAAGTAGAGGCAAGGTAAGGCAAGAACAAGGTAAGAACAAGGTAAGAGCAAGGTAAAACAAGGTTATGCAGAGGCAACCAAAATCGATTGCTCTGATACCATGCCAAACAAAGTGTAGAGATTTGTGTAGAGATTTTCTGATTTAGAATTCTTCCTTATGTCTTTCATTACTTACAATCAACACATATATATACAAGTTCCTAAGCCCCCCAAGTTAGGCAACCAACCAAGTTAGGCAACCAACTTAGTCAAGCCCCCCAAATATTGTAGGTGCCAAACATAGTAGGTGCCAAACATTAATTGACTACATAATTAACACATTAATTGACTACATAATTAACACATTAATTGACTATTGCTAACAGATCTCCTGTACCTTTTGTCTTTCTACCGTCGCATTTCCTTCTAAGGGGCAAACAAATTGATTTTCTCCCATTTAAGGGAATGCTCTGTAGGTGAACTGTTATTACAATTTATTTGCCACAAGTTTCTTTGATGTGCATTGTGTTGCAGACGGAGGAATGTTGCGTTGACATGTGATGTGATGCGTCTTTTGGTGGTAGTTTTGGTACTGAATTCTTCTCTAAATGCAGGATTCCTTGATCCAACCGGTGACAAAAAGCTTGCTTGGAGTAGCTGTTATCACCGTCCTAGTAACCTTGGTTCTGAGGGATCCTCCACAGTGGGTCCAAATTGAACATTTCTGGCAGGAATTTTCCTCCGTGGATCATTGCTCTGGTGGTAAGAGTTTTTACTCGGATGAGGAAGAGAACCAGAGATTAAATTGCTGAAAAAGTATGGATGGTTGAAAGGCGCCATTGATATGCTTTCCCTGGTAAGGCCTTTTTGTTTCTCAAATTTTGTTAAAAAGAATTTGATTCAGTATCAACTGAATTTTGATAAATGGGTGATTATCAACCGATGGTGCATCCAGAAGGTCAATTAACTGGTTTATAAATAGTTACATTATTTTTCAATTTTTTTTTTCTCTATGTATATAGTGGTATTGTGAAATATGTTTCTGCTACTTGATGCCTTAAATGCCTTTAGCTTATAGGACTTAATAAAACAACATAAAGAGTGCTAGCTTTTTTCTTCTCTTAGTACTTTGATTCAAGTACATGTTAGCTAAATCTGCCTCAATCTTTAATGTTTGAAGTTTTATGCTCTTCCACAATACAATCCTATTTAGATCTCTATTTTGGTTCTTAGTTGTGCATATATATATATATGACAATGGCATTAAAATCACTGTCAACTTTTGGATCCATGAAAAATAACATTTTTTTTCATTGGATGGAAAATCATAACTGCTGGTTTGAATTACATTGGATGTTTGTTTGGCTCTCAGTTATGCTTAATTGGGCTGTGTTTGTTGCATACTGCCTTTTAGCCTGGTTGCTCCTTTTAAGAACGTATCTATAGCTCACAATACATCTTAATTTTTTGTCACTTTAGTATACACTATAGCACATGTAGTAATGTTAGTCTTCTTATAGCTCTAGAATGATTTCCCTAGCGTGAAAATGTCATCCTCTGCTTTCGTGGAAATGTGAGTACATACATTCTGACTAGATTGACACCTACTGCTCATTCATATAGTCTGTTTATTTCAAGATACAAGTAGCACTGCCCAATTCAAAACACATTGACCACGGTGAACAATTGTCGTCTCAGACGACACTCACCTATATGATGGTTTAATGAACCTCTCAGAATTCTAGTATGTTACATAAGGTAATTTAAAACTCAAATATGCTAAATAAGAGAAGACTGCATAATTGAAGGAGATTGCACAAACTATCAAGGAGATGAAGTGAAGCAGACAAGGTAGGAATCCCGACAAAGCAATTGATCGGTTTCAAATACGAACTCTCAATGCTAAGCTTCTGATTGAAAATTCTTGTTGGCTTATTCCATCCTGCACATAAAAGAAGAGAGCAGTTGAAATATTCATGTAAGTTGTGTCAATAAGAATCAAACCATTATAACAAAGCTAGGTCTATTGAGCTTGTAGTTCTTGAGGTGCAAATTTCATGCGAACCTGGCCAATAAGCACGCAACTACTTTTGATCAGCTCCAAATCCTGTATCAAGACCCCAAATTTGAGTTGACTACTTTTGATCAGCTAGGTCTGATAAAAAACAATTCAGTCTATCTGAACATACTTATTGATTGCTAATGTAATTACTTATTGATTTGCAGTATGTTAACAGATACTTTGTTCAAATGCATAAAATATGCAGCTCTTGCATACATGTATACATGTATAATATACTACATGAGTTGATTAATGCTCTGCAGTAGTTTAAACAGAAATGTATTCATGATAAAAGCACATGAGAGAGAGAGAGAGAGAGAGAGAGAGAAATTGTCATCCACGAAACAATAAGTGATGAATCTAATGGTAAATGTATGGCTAGAAAAGATGGTGATGGGAACTTACTAATATCAATTGAAGGCCGTCATTAGCCTTTCAAGTATTTATGTGTAGACATTTGAGGAGGAGGAGTTTTTAACAAAGTTGGCAAAAATTTAGCAGCTCTTTTAAGAATCACAATTTTTATTAAACTTTTCAACAATAGCGAAAAATAAGAGGGTGCAAGGCCTAAGTAGGAAATCAAAGTGGTTACCCTCCAAATCAAAAGTCCTACGCACCCCCATTGTTCGCTATTGTTGAAAGATTTGATAAAAACTGCAGTTGTTAAAAAGAGGGAGAAAATCTTAACAAGTTTTGTTAAAAACCCTTTGGAAAGAGCATAGCTTTTGCGGCAGAGAGATTTTTGGTGAGAGCTTGCACTTGCATCAGCTGAATTGTGAGAAGAAATAGCTTTTGTGCTGATGTTGATGGAGTGGTTCATCGTCATGATTTGCTTAAGTTTTTCCAAGTCTTGCTCGTGCACCAAACGGAACCCACACTTCTTTATACCTGAGCAATATGTTCTGCCTGAGGCTCGAGAAGAATTGTCATAAAAAGTTCAGAATGAAATCTTCATCTGATTGCATTCTTTGTTGAATACATAAGGAGATACACAGGCTACCCAAAGGTGAGGTGATACAAGATGGCCTCCTTCCATCAAACTACTACGCATAAGGACATCTTTTCCTGAGTGACATTCAATGTGAAAATAAGTAGAAAGTTCATGAGGTGGATTTGGGTGATCGTCTTCAAAGACAGCACATAAAGCAATCCAAGTCCAAGTGGTACATGAAGGTAGCTCCACATTTAAGGAATTTCCCACACTTTGATTATCGAACCACTCTGGAATTCTCTTTCCAGGAGTTACAATGTTGACACCGGGAAGAGGCCCAGTGAGTGCAGGTACCTGTACCATGTATAGGTTGGTAACTTGATTATTTATTATTATTATAGCAAACAAAGAGAGACAGAGAGAATGAGAGAGAACCTGAAGGAATCTCCAATCAAGAGCAATCCAGAGCATTCCAAATATTATAATATCATCGCAGCTTTCATTCTCAACCAATCCAAAGCAACTCAAGCAACTCAACTTAAGATAACTTCTTCCATTTGTTCTGCTCAACTTTGGCAACATTTTAAAGGAAGTGCAACCGTCTGTGTATATTTCAACTCTGTCGAAGTCTTCAAAGCGGAGATGGGGCAATTGTTGAAGCCTTCGGCACACATTCACCTTAAGTAACAGAAGCTTAGGAAGACATCCAATGCTTGCAGGAAGGCTAACAAAATTATTTTGACTGAGGTCTAATCTTTGTACAGAGGACAAGAAGCCAATATCACCCGGAAGATCACGAAGACCAGAATCACCGGGAAGATCCAAATACTCCAAAGACCATAAACCATGAAGCAAATCCAATACAAAAGCCTTTCTTTGGAGGCCCAACCAAAACCTTGATACTCTCTGATCCAAATACTTTAATAATTCCAACGGAGCGTGGGTCAATGTCAAACGAGTTTTCTGGGCAGTTGCATCCATAAGCATAGAGCATTTTAAGAGACTTCAAATTACAAATTGAACTCGGAAGACCCAAGAGATTTTTACAATTTCTTACATCTAGACAAGTAAGGCCAACAAGACGTTCAATTGATGAAGGTAATTTCTCAATGGGCGTCCCTCTCAAACTAAGCATTGACAAATTCTCCATTTGTCCTGAAAATTCTGGAATCTTTTGCAGTTTTGAGCAACCGTCAAGACTGAAATACATAAGAGAATCCATTTCCACCTCACTTGGAAGACTCTTAATATTAGAGCATCCATCTAGTACTAATTCTTTAAGCCATTTTAGATATGCAAACGAGGGGTGAATCTCAACTAAATTCTCACACCCATATAGATCCAACACCTGGAGTTTTGGAATGCCAGTAAAATTTGGGATTGTTGCCAAGTTTCGAGAGCAACTAAGGTCCATGTATTTCAAATTGGGCAAGTCCTGTACAATATTACATGAAAAATAGTAGAATTAGCAACTGAAAAACTTAAACTTTTACCTTTTCTTTTTTCTTCAAAAAATTCGTAAGATGGCATATGGTCATAATCTTACAATTCTTCCATCCCACAGCCCAACTAGTTCGCTGCCCCGCATCTCAAGTGAAACAAGTTTATTCGGTTGAAAATTCGATGGGAGATATTTGGAAGAATACCAATTCCATTTAATAATTCTTAAGGAATTAGGAAGAATTCTAGGGATTGAGGAAATGATCACATTATCAACTTCAAGAAATTTCAGGTTAATCATCTTAGAGAATGCTTCACAATTCCAATATGCCTTTTCAAGTTCTGCCATGCTTAAGGCAATGCCTTGAATTTTGTTAGTTCCCTGTAAAGAATAGTAAAGGAAAAGTTAATTCCACATTTAAGTCTAATATTGAGTAAAAAAGAAATCACATTTCTTTAAAATAAATTAAAAAAAACAAAAATTAGTATTTTCTACATTTCTTATCGTATTGTTAATCAATACATGAATGATGTCATTACGATGACACAATCGACTTGTCCACCGGGCTCTTCAGGAGACTCTTGGCGAACAATTTGAAATGCCATTTCTTATATCAAATCATGCATCCCAACAATGTTGTTTGAAATATCAATAGTTAAGAGCGACTTCTCAACCAGAGCATTTATCCCACCACAACGGTCACAACTGTCTAGTATTCCAATTACTTTATTCTTGTCCTTCCCCTTAAGGAAAAATGCAACATCAAGAAATATATTCTTGTTCATCTCATCTAGTCTATCAAAACTGATTTTGAGCAAATCAAAAATTCCTGACTCAGGAATTTTCCGTAGCTTATCCAATTCATTTTCCCATTCATCTCGATCTCTCTTATACACAGAGCATCCCAAAATTTTAAGAGCTAATGGAAGGCCTCCAGCATAATTTACAAAACACTCAGACAATTCCCAAAAACCTTCCTTAGGCACAAATTTTTTAAAGGCGTTCAGACTAAAGAGCTCAAGAGCCTCATCATCACCTAATCCCTCTACCTTATATGATATCTCCATATCATGCTTTTTAACCAACCGTTCATCTCTAGTTGTAATGATGATGATACTCCCCTTACCAAACCAATCCTTTTCCTTAGCAAATTTCTCTAGTTGGCTTGATGCATTCACATCATCAAGAATGAGAAGAACCTTTTTATTACATAAGCAATTCTTAATGAAATAGGTCCCCCACTCTTCATCCCAAACTTGAGTAATTTGTTCCTTCAAGATCGGGAAAAGAAGCTGTTTTTGTAGATCAACAAGACGATTACCTTCAGAAGCCTCTCTAGCATTAGCAAGAAAGCAGCTAACTTCAAAATGAAAGGAAATGCTTTCATGAACAAACCTAGCAATGGTTGTCTTGCCAATGCCTCCCATCCCCCATATCCCTACAAAGCGAACATCATCTGTAGGATCTAAAAGCAAATCCATTTGCTCACGTGTAAACTTAATTCCCACTAACTCTGGGAATCTAACAATTTCAATGTGCGATGCACATTCCCCCACACCCATTCAACAATCTTTTCTATTAGCTTTCTTTCACACCTACAAGGAAGAAAAATGATTAAGTCAAAACTATAAGCCATAGATATAACAAGGTCTAAAGATACATCACAGTGAAAATTGGCTTACGAAAAACCCAAGTATATATGGAGAAGTTGCTTACTCATTCTTTGAATCCAACCCACATAAATTGGCAACTTCTGTTAAAGCAGCTCTCCAGCGCTTCACCTTTTCTATGTCTTCCCTAAACCTTTCATGCTCAGCGAAGGCGCCTGCAAAGCTGCCACTCTGTTTTCGTACATCCAGAGGGATCCACATTATAAAACACAGGTAGAACTGTGCCCTTGGATTTCATGCATTGGACAATATTTGTAAGTTCATCCAAGCACCAAGAAGAAGAAGCATAGTTTGGCGAGAGAACAATGATAGCAAGCCTTGATTCTTGGATTGCATTAAGGAGCTCTGAAGAAATGGTTGTCCCTCTTTCAAGCTTTGGATCATCCTTGAATGTTTTAATGCCCCTGTGCTGCAATTCGTGGTATAAATGGGACACAAAGCTATTTCGAGTGTCTACACCCCTGAAACTCAAAAACACATCGTAGTTCCATTGACGAGGAGCCGACTGATCAGCTGAAGGAAGAAAAGCAGATGCTCTTTGATTGCTCAACGCCATTGGTAATCTGTTGCTGCTGCCGCAAACACTACTCAATGAAAAAAGAACTTCACTAATTCAAACACTCAACTGAATAACGAAGACGATCATAAATGGCTTGAAAACTGAAAAGGATTGAAATTTGAAGAGATTTTCTTTTTTAGGGGTAAATGAAGATTTTATAAACCTGAGGAAAAATACGGCGTTGAAGGAATATAAGCAACAAAACAAGTTTCGGGGAAATTTAGATAGTCTCGAACATGTATTTTGTCATGGTGTTTATTTGGATCATCTTAGCAAACATGTTAATTTGGATCAAGCTATATGTTATGTCATCATACTTTCAATGTACGGTCCATGTAACAAAAGATAACAAATATCTAACAAGAGAACATGTTACTTTGTACTTCCAATTCAGCAGAGAGAAACAGAGAAATTCAACTCTAAAGAAACAAAAACTGCACATATGATATGAGCACAACTCTAAAGAAACAAAAACTGCAAATGTTTTATCTTAATGTTACCTGAACAAAGCAATTGCGAAATGGAGACGAAGCAAGGCAGCAGCTTTAGCTTAATGTTACAAATCCAGAGAAATTGGTAAGACGACAACCACAAGACCAGCAAGTCAAGCACAAACTCACAAAAATGCAACTTCTTAAGATCAGCCAAGAAACCAACTTCATGTCAGACAACTGTTGACTATCGGACCAATTATTTATTTTTATTCTTGGTGCGGTGTGAATTTTTTATTTTATTTTATTCTTGGTGTGAGAAAAGGAAGTTACTTGATATTTCCCTCAGGTTCAATCAATAATATAAATTTTTTGCTAAAGCATCAAGGATTTTCCCTTTTGGCATGAAATCCCAACCTTCTACAAAATTATTTGAATACACGTGATTGTCTGCCCTTTCACGGCTTATTAATATTCCTAATATTTGAATCCCTTAATCAAATTATGCATGATTGTAATCATTCCCACCTGCTAATGTAGATGCTAATAACTAGATCATGTCCCAATGGCATCAGGTTTCACCTTCTTTTCTTGAAGAATTCTTTACCATATGTAGTGAATTGCTTGTGCCTCCTTATTATTGGGGTATATATGAAATGAGAGGATGTGGGGTGGATGTTTTTATTTTTTTTCTGGGTGTAATTGCGGCTACGGCTCTCTTTGGTAAAGGCCAAGAGCTATTTGACCAATTGACACATGAGGACTCTAAGGACTTTTTGAAACAAGTTTTTATGGATGTATGCGTGTAATTGTAATTCTATTGTGGTTGCCCATCTTAAGATGGCTATTTGATGCCTGATTTTTCTTTTGGTTTTACTGGCTGCGTGCAGTGCAGTCAGGCTCCTGCCCCTGGGTACAAATCAAAGACAACAGGTATCTGGTTGGACAAAGCAGGCACAAATGTAGATTTTGTTCTTGACCCTAATGCCAATCGAAGAGGAATTCCACTTCGAAGCGCATGAGAATGCAGATGGGGCACCAGGAGTGTCATTTGGGATACCCCTTTGGAAGTATACTTGCTTTTGATTGTTATTGTAGGATTCCTTTTGCTTTTTATGCAAGAGGAGGACATACAGCCGATTAGGCAGTTGGTAGGACCAAAAAGGCCAGTTGTGGTTTGAGGATTGATTTTCAACTTGTATGGATGTCCTTTATTTTTGGTAGTCGGAAGGAAGCTTCATTTTCGTTAGGAAGAAAGAAACCGGACGATCATAAAAAGACAATAACAAAGAAAAGCCTTCTTCTAACACTGGAAAAAGAAATACCACTATACTAAAAAGTTAATTATTTTGAACATGGGGATACAATGAAGCACATAGTAGCGCTCCTGTATTTTCAAAATGTTTCTATGTACATACATAGCCCTACTCGAAAAGAGTGTGGATAATTGGCGTCTAATAAACAGGGGATCATTTCTCATCAAATCATTTGCATGGTCTTGGGGCTGTGCCTGTTCTTACTTTCAAGATTAATTGGTAGAACTACTACCTCTACGCGCATAAACATTTGCTTCTTCTTGGAGCTGTTGGTCTCTTTTCCTGCCAGGTATTCTTTTCGCCTAATGTCGTATTAAGCCTGCTCGGAAGAACACAGGAACTGCTAGACCTACACCAATGCCCCGATTGTATCTTTTTGGCCCACGCAGATGTTATTTCAATATTCAACGAGATTGAAAGTTGAATCAGGTTGATAAGAAGACCAGTCCAGCCCTATCTTGGGCCTAACCTCCGAACTTCTTCTGATTCATGGGTTCTGCTTTATAGGCGTGCCACTGTTGGATATATGACCAGTCCAACAGATCTGGTATGAGCGAATGTAGTCAGTATCTTGTAGAGTCTGCGCCTTCTTCCTGAACCTCTATTCAAGCTATTGTGCACCAGGTGGGGTCCTGGCCTGGATTGGTTCTTTTCTATGCCCCAAGTTAAGAGGACTTCACAATTCTTTCTCTCGTGTATATGTCGGCTATGGTTGGTGCGAGCAACACCTATCCAAGCAAGGGAAAAAGACAAAGTTCTTGGTTAGCAAACACCCCGCGGGTTTACGGACCTAACTTCTGAACTTGAATATAAATTTAACTACAATTTCGGGCCCAGCTATGTGACTTTTGGGCCCGATTGGTTTGTATCCTTTGGACCTATGTGGCCCGATTCGGGCTAAAAACCTTTCGTGATATTTATAATTTAAATAAAATGAAGGCGGAACAGCTTAAGTATTGCAGATATGGAAATGGAAGCAAGCATAAGCATAACAGAGTTCTTTAGATATGGGTTCCATCATTTTCATTTACTTAGTTCTTAAATTAGTGATAAAGACGACAGAGATCCATGCTCATTAATTCCAAACTAAGAAATACATTATCACTGTGATCTAAGGTTCATAGCCTGCTACATTATACAGATTCAAATTGAACATTTTCAGAAGTTAATCATACCATGGGAATGGCAGAGAAATCAAAAGATGAACACAGAGATCGTCGGTGGTTATCCTGGAGTCCGAGCGAGATAACTGGAAGGCCTTGAGTGCTTTTTGAGTGTTTTACAAGACGTTGCGTCTGGTTTTGGAGAGAGAGTCCCCTTCTTCTGTGTTGGAAGCTCTCTATTTATAGAGGCAGAAGAGGTCTCAAGTGATGATGCCTGGGCAAGGATATTTGCCTGTTGTCCAAAGTCAGCTCCTGCTGATTTGACGTCCTGAACTGGTCCATAGAGGGGGAGATCGGATCTTCTGACGAGAACCGCCAGTTTTTCGAATTGGTCTCTTGGTCTGAAGCGTCTTCGTCCTTGGTGATTTGATGTGCAAGTTGGCTTCTTACCTGGCTTGGAGGCTTCCTTAGGCGGCTGGCTTTTCTTAATGGAAGAGGGAAAAGTCAAATCGTCATTAAATGTTGATGGTCCCTTTCACCTTCGCGTGGGTTTGGAACACTTCCGATTTCCCATTTTTCAGGAGTCCAATCGCTTTTGGGGCCTCTGCTCTTGGGCTTTGGTTTTTGGGGAGGTGACCAGTTTGGTCCCTGAACGTGGGTTCTGCGCTTCTGGCCGTGGAGACGCATTTATTGCTCTGGTGGCTGGTCACCTAATCTCTCAAGCTGTAAAGAGTTTTGTGAGAATGTTGGCGTCTAATCACTCTGATCCCTGTCACCAAATCCTGACTCCAATCACTTCCCACCATCCCTCGTGCATTAAATGCTTATTTTTGGCCAGTGGGTTTGCTGCAATAAACAGAGGCCTTGCTTCATTAAATGAAGCGTGGGACCCCGCTCTCACGTGATGATCTGATTTTATTGCCTCTTGGCCGTGACTTTGTTCAATCTCGGCCTCGGCCTACAATCGAGGCCGAGATGATCGTGCCTTAGCAAATTTTCCTTTTGTTTCTCTGGAAAGCCAAGCATCCTGGCAAAACGCTGCGTTCCAATTTTTCGAGAGAGAGACCAGGCGGAGAAGAGGGGTTCCCTCGGCCAACTCGTGGCCGTGATTTATTAGGCACAAACAGCTTTGGGCCTCTGCTCTTGGGCTTTGGTTTTTGTCTTTGCCTTGGTGTTTATTTTAAACAAGAAATGAAAAATATAACCCACAGACAACTATTGGGCTTGGGCCCTTGCTATGCTATTTTTTGGGGAGGTGACCAGTTTGGTCCATTGACCAAAATTGGGTACAAACATTGCCCCCCGGTTTTAATGGGCTTGGGTCAAGTCTATTAAAACTGACCCCCAGCTCCCTACGCCGTCCAATCGTATGAAAAGAGAATTTTTGAAAGTAACGCGCCAAGTTCGTGATAGCAACTGTCCTATCACGTCTGGCAATTAATTCGGCCTGTCAAAAACCTCTCAGCTTCTTATTTTTGAAACTGTTGCCCAATACGCACATCTTCTTCCCACTTGCTTTCGCGCTCATTGTCCTTTCCTCTTCCTTCCAAAAAACCTAAACCAGACAAAGAGATCTTTGCCATGGCTCCTAAGAAATCAAAGGCTGCGAAGTCTCCACCGGAGCTCCTGAGTGGCTCTCTGAACAGGCCGCAACGGAACATGCTGATGAGTTCCTCTCAACCCTGGCTCAGGAGCAGGCGGATGTCCTGCGCGCCAGTTTATTCTCCTTTTCCAATAACCCTGAGAGGCCCTTTTCAGACGCCATTCCTGGGTCCTTATTATCTTCAAGCCAAACCCGAAAATCTTCTCTCGCTAGATACTCGGTTGGTTCGCGCTCCGTTCTCGTACGGCTTGGAGGACATCGATTGGAGTTCCTGGGAGGCCAATCTGGAGCGGTCGGGTTCCAACCCCGACGTCCCTGTGTTGAAGTCTACTTCTCCTGGTCAAATTGGGTAGATGAGATGAAGCCCTTATTTTCGAGACGTTTGGAAGCGGAATGGGATATTCTACGCCATCCTGCCTCCAAAAACCGGATTGATCTGAACCCTTCGCTTTTGGGGGCCGCTCTCCGCTTCTGGGACAGCACTTCGAACACATTCGCCTTCGGGCTAGGTCCTATGACTCCTACTATTTTGGATATGGCAGCCCTTTTTGGCTTCAGGCCCTGGGGTGGAAACATTGACGCGCTGGGTGATTATGAACTGGAGAATCGGCGGGTCAAGACTCCAATGAAGGCAAGCAAAGCCGAGATCCTTCGCCTGAAAACCTATTATGGTTTTATGATGACTTTCCAAGGCATGGCTTAACCAAGCATATGATGTTTCTGCTGTTTTGGCTTAACCGATTCATTTTCCCAAATGTGGATGGCAACGTTAGTCCTGAGTATATGCATCTGGCCGAAGCTCTCCACAACGAATAAGGTCTGGCCACCAGCCCTTTTATGCTGGCCTCGCTTTACCACTGCCTTTATCAGAAAACAGTCAATCCTTTTGACCTTGCCGTGTGTGGACCCATCTGGATGGTCCAAATTTGGCTGGAATGGTACTTTCCTGAGCTAGGGACTGAGGACTTGGTGTATCTTGAAGACGACGTCCCTCCATTGCTCTGGCCATTGCTGCGAAGATATCGGTCAGCATTAGGAGTGCTTTATCTTTTTTCGGAGTGCAGAAAGCGCCCCAGCGAAATTTGGTTTCGCTCCCTTGGTTGTGACCTTCCTTGGTTTACAGACGGAGGCTTGCATCAGGCTCCGAGCCAGTGGAGAGAACTGACCAATTTCCGGTCTGGCTTCATGCCTGACATGAGCCTCTCTTGTTTGGTTAGCAGGGACCTTTCCTTCGGAGGGGTCATGAATGATAAACGGTGCAGCTACGGAGTTGAAGCTTATAACCCTTAATTCGTCAGCCGGCAATTTGGGTTCGTCCAGCCTATCCCTGAATTGAGGTATAGCTCCGCGAACAAGGGCAGCTCCTGGCGCAATTTGGCTCTGAAGCCTGAAACGATAAAATTAATAAGGTCTTGGAGGGGCCGAGCTGCTCAGGACCAGAGTGCCTCCTTATACCCCTTCTTCGCTTTGCACTTCAAGCTTTCATGAGTTTTGGGAAGGGAGACTGTTGCCTGGCTCCCTGAACCTGCCAAGCTCTTCCATACCTCTGCTTTCCAAGGTTGCCCTTTTGCCCGAGAGATGGCGAGTGAAGAAGAAAAGTCTATGAGGAGGAGGCTGTTGCACCTCCAGGGTATAACAGGAATAGGTAAACGTCCAAAACTTTTGCTTTCTCTTTTAGTCTTGATTTGTCAATTTCTAACAATCTGGATTGTTTTTGGTGATTGACAGAAACGATCCAGGGCCAATCTCCCGCCCCAGAGAGCACTGGTAAGATCCTGATCAATCTTACTTCTTTGATTTCTCTTTCTTATATGGGTTACTTCATCTTACCTAGTTTCGGGTCGACGTCATTTCTCCTGGTGATGTGGCCATGGATGAGAGATTGGAGGGATCCCCTGCCCCTCCGCCTTCTCTCACCCTTCTGGCCCAGGTCCGTCAAGTATAGATAAGGGAAAGGCCCCCCTGGTAGAGGAAGCAGGAGAAGAAGAAGAGGAAGAGGAAGAAGAAGAGGAAGAGGACTTACTCCTTCAGAGAAAAAACGAAGGGCTCCATCCTCGCCGGGCTTTGAGAACGTCAATCCTGAAGGAGGTTCGAATTTTTTTTTTTTTTTAAGTCGTTCCTGCCCTTGGCAAGTGGTTTCTAAATAAGACTATTTATTTCCGGCCCCATGCGCTGGTGAGAAAAAGGCAAGAGTGGAATCTTCTCCTAGTGAGGGAGAGGAGCCGAACTGGATCCTCTACCAGGACCTAAGGTCCTATTCTTGATTCTATTCACACTTTTCCTGATTTTCTCTAATGCTTCTCTGAGACTATCGTTCTGTGACTGCAGCGCCCAGGCAAGGAGAAGATCTCGGGGCCTGTTCGAGACGATGGGCGCCCCCAAAAAATTTGCTTGAAAGTGAAGACCATCAAGCTTGAAGAGGGTGTTGACCTCCCTCCTTATGAACCTCTACCAACACCAGTCTCAACCATGGTCAACCCGCATCGCCCTATTTTTTCAAGTCTTGGAGCCTCTGGGCTTTCGGGCCTCAGCCCTAGACGCGCCGTTAATCTCACAAGTGCAGAGGGGCGGAAAGTCCTTCTGACCCTGAGCAAGCCGAATGTGGTGCTTGCTAACGCAGTGGAAGGGCTTAAGGCTCTATGGAATTCGATTAGGGCTCCGAGCTTTTGACCCGGTAGAGGATCATGATACCCTTTCGAAGATTCAGCCTCTTCTCTGCTCAGATTGCTGAAGTGAAGCCATATATTGCTCCTGCGTGCAATCATCTGGAGCGATGGCTAAGAAAAACACTGAAGCACATTTGCACAATCAAAAGTATCCTTCCTTCAGCGGTAGATCCTGAGGAGATTCTGGAAGATCATTGTGACCGTAAGGAAGGATTCGTAGAAGCTGTTGAAGCGGTGGAGGAGGTCCTGACAGGCTTGAGGCGCTGGAGCAGGAGGAGGTGGCTCTGAAGGGTGAAATTTCTGCGATCTTAAATTGAAGGCTTAGCTGGAATCCAAGATGGCGGATATCGGGCCCGGATTGCGGTCAGTGAACCTGCTGTTCAAGATTTGACTTCTCGCACCTTTCGGGCCAGATTGGCCAGCAAGAAATTAGCCTCTACGCGGTGGGCCCTTGATTTGGATATGGACAATCTGTCGACTTAATTTCCACCATTTTAGAATTTATCGCTTAAATTCTAGTTACTTTAATTTTATTTTGGCCTGTAGACATCATTATGGTTTAAACCATGTCATGGTATTTTCTCCTTTAATTTGTCTTTTGGCAGTTATTTTTCGTTCAGCCATTAATTGGCTTAATAACTGCGTTTTAGACAAGTCGAATTTCAGGATGCTGGCCATTTAATCCCAATGAGTGCAAACCTTGTACTAATATTCGTTTTTAAGGAATAAAAGTAACCATGTTGAGAAGCCCTTCCAAAGCTGTTTTTTGGGCCTATTCTCATAAAGTGGGCTTTTTGTCCGTTACGCGTCGTGTCCTCAAGCGCTCTTCGTTGAGTGTCGCGCCTCGAAATTCATCATGTCCTTTTTTCGAGCACGTGTCATGCTGATGGAAACCTGCAGGCGGCTGAATTGAGAGGTCGCGTGATGTCGAGTTCTTTAAATGTCTGACATGAGCCTTTCCTCTCCTTCCGCCTTTCCATTTCCTGTCTTTTCAAAATCGTGTCAAAAGGGTCCGTATTTTCTTTAGAGCGAAAATTCTCAACCTCCTTCTTCGTTTTCAACTTTTGAATTTCTATCGTTCCCAGCGTTTCTACAAAAATGGCGCCTAGAATCCTCGACTTCTGCTCCTGACACCCCTTCCTCCCTAACTCTTCCACTAGACCGGCGTTCCTTTCTGGGGTCAGGAGTGAAAGATTTTGCCGCCGTTTTCGACGGCTGGGTTGAGAGGTCGCGGCGGCCGTGCCCAGTTCTTTTTGTGCAAAGATGCCATCAGCTTTGCGAACAACCACTGCATATTAGGTCCTCGGTATTTCGACCAGAAATCTGATCAGCTTTGGAACTACGAGGTGCATCTTGTTCGTGCTCCGCTCCGTCCGTCGCAAATGGGGTATTGACTGGTCGAATTGGAACAAGATGCTGCCTCCGGTTCTTCCCCAAAATCGATGTGTCGAGCGTTGAACTTCGTTGGGCAGACTGGGTGAAAGAATGGAGCTTCCATACAGGGATTGTTGGCTCGATAACGGTATTTATCAGGCCATTACTTGCCCAGTCGTCGTTCAGCCGCAGGCCGATTCTCCTCTGCTAGGTTCGGCCCTAGTCTTTTGGAACAGTGCCTCCAATCCAACACTTTCGACTTTGGAGTCGGCCTATGTCGATTTCCATTCTTGATCTTGCAGTGATCTTTGGATTTCGCCCTCATGGGCGGAGCGCGACTGGTTGGGGGATTTTGAAGATGGTCTCTCTAGGAGAAGGAGAGCACGTGATGTTCCTGTTATACTGGTATACTGGTTATCTCAGACGGGGAGCACGTGATGTTCCTGCCATATCCTGGTTAAATAGGTTCATCTTTCCCAGCGCTTCTAACCGCATTACCATGGAGTGGCTTCATTTGGCCGAGGGTCTGTCTTCCTCCAGGGACATTGCCATTGGTCCCTTGATTCTGGCCTCCATTTACAAAGCCTTGAGGGAGGCGACAGGTGGAGCCCATCAATCTTAATGTGAAGGGGCCTTTATGGATGGTTCATGTCTGGCTTCAGTGGACTTTTCCTGAATTGCGGGCCCGAAAGTTGCGAGTTGCTTCCAACACCGTGCCTTTGAGGGAATTACTGCTGACACTGCTTCCGGTAAGACCATGAAGAGTGTTTTACCTTCTTTTTATGTTCGGAGGACTAGGCATGCTTTCCAGTGGCTGATGAATCTGAAAAGGGGTTCGCCTTGGTTCGAGAATCGATCAATCTCCCAGGGTCCTCCAAGTGGCAGAGCCCCATTGGCTTCTGAGAATATGGACATTTTCTCCTGCCTAAACGCGTGACTTGCCCTGTGGTGGGAGGATGGACTCCAGAAACTACCAATATGGGGTAGAGGCCTACAGTCCTCAGTTTTTCAGGAGACAATTTGGGTGCCCCCAAGTGATCCCTGAATTGGACTATTCCCTAATTTATAAGGGTTCGTCCTACAGATTTCCCAAGTTAAGTAAGGATGATCTTTTGGGCGTTCGGGCCAAGATTAGAGAATCGGCCCGAATTCTGGAGCTGAGGCCTTATGATCCTGACTGCCGCCCTGTACTCAATCCTTCCAAGTCTGGTGGGATCATTGTTTAAGCAGGTATGGACCCTTGCATGAGGCGTATCCGAGAGCTTTCAAGAACTGTCCCTTCCGAGGGATCTCAAGATCGAAGACAGACGGATTTTGCTTGAACAAATTGCGGAAGACAACCAGCTATCCTTAACTGGTAAGAGTCTTGCTTCTGTCCCTTTTCTCTCAACTTAGGCATAATTATTTTTGTCTTCCAATGCAGTTTCGGTCAACTATCAGTCCTTCTGCACGCCCAGCCAACTGAGCACCTTGGGGCAGGGAATTGCTGGTGGACTGAGGACCCCTGTTGTTGTTCAGCGAAGACAGAAAGAAAAGAACTCCCATTTCTTCTTTGCAGGCCGGTGGTAATCTTCCGTCTTCGTCTCCCCAAGGTTAGAATTTTTTTTTTGCATCTTAGATAGACCAATTTTTTCATACTTCTAAATTCTGGTCCGATTGTTGGTTAAAACAGGTGTTCGCGTGGCTGCCAAGAAGAGGTCTCAGCCAGAAGGAGCTAGGAGTGGTGTGAAAGAAAAGGCTCAGCCCAAAGTGGCCTCAAGCAAGCGGGCCAGAGTTTCTTCTTCCTGGGGCTGCTCCGGTGGGCCTCTAATTTCTCTTGATTTGGCCCTGTTTTCTTTTTAGGTTTACTTACTTTTCTGATTCGTTGTGCAGGCTCCTGTTTCTTCCTCTCCTTCGATGGTTCCGCCGCCAGCGTCGCTCTGCCTAGTGATGGGTCCGAGGGAAGAGTTGCTGAAGTTGGCTCTCCTGCGAGGTAAGTGATGACCGTTTTTTTTTTTTTTTTTTTTTTTTTTGGAATAGAACCAACACTGATGCATGGTTCCTTAGGTTGCTGGGCCGGTCCCACAAGTAAAGAGGCACAAGTGAGGTGGACAATCGGACCAAGGTATGGTCCTAATAAACGCCTCTGCATAATGATTCTTGGGAAGTATCTTCTGATACGTGGATTTGTTGCAGGTAACTTCAACTTCTTCCATTCCAACTGAGAGTATTGCTCCTGAGAAGGAGGTGCCCGAAGAAGCTGTTCCTATGGCAAAAAGCCCTACAACAGAAATTCCGGCCGAGAAGAATGACCAAGGAGGGAATGCCCCACATGATGATGCCCCCCGAGTCCGAGAAGATGCACCCAAGATACCTCTGCCACACCTGCCACTGATCCTCCTTCCTGTTCTCGAGCGCGAAAGTACCTGGAGATTTAGGGACTGGGAGCTCTGACAGCACCTTCATCTCCAATGCAAGAGCGAAGATTTTGCTAGGGAAGTGGCTGGCGCTGCCTTTGGAAGATAAGGTGGCGGACGAGCAAGGTGCCAAGGTTTCCAACGCTTTAGACTCTATTTGTCGTGCCTGCCCTGACTTCGCAACCTTCTGTGAGATTGCCAAGACCGATTTGGAAGCCCTTGTTGGTAAATTCAAACGCGATGATCCATTGCCGCGGACATCCGATGTTCTTCCTGGCTTGGAGGCAGAGCTGGCCCAAGCGAAGAAAGTGATGGAGGCGCAGCACCAGGAGTTGAATGAACAGGACGCGCTGCTGAAGCAAGTGTGTTGGCGTCTGAAAACTTCAGAGGCCCGACTGGCCAGAGTACTAGTGCAGAAGAGAGAGCTTCAAGACGCGGCGGACCAAATGCTCACAATTCTGTCCTTGGCTAAAGAAGATTTGGATAAGGCGGACATGGACGTTGGGCTGGAGTTGTGGAATGAAAAGCTGAAGAAAATCCGTGTTGATCGACTCGTGTGGGACGTGCTGGATTTTTCGGACAAGATCAAGACCCTATTAGATCTGCTGGTGTAAAGTTTATTTAAACTTGTTTCGGACGTCTTTGTTAATTTTCTACTCTTTTATTTGCCCTTTAAATGCTTTTGATGATGGATGATTAATTAGGTATGAGACTGCAAATGGGCTATATGAAATTTGAACAAACTTTTGTCCACACATGTTCACCCTTAATGCGGGTAATTAGTTACAACCTCTTAGCCAACAAGATCTTGCATCATGCGTTACCCCCTAAGTCATTACTAAGATCGATGCCTGTTGATTCCCATAAAGAAGGAATGAACTTTTTTAACCACTTCCCATTAATAGGGTGTTGGTGGAGGGTTCCGTCCCCTCCCCCAGGAGGTAAGCCCCTTTTCCCAAGATTCTGTTCACCAGAAATGGACCTTCCCAAGTTGGGCTCCACTTCCCAAATCCTGACACGTGGGCTCCTAGGGGTAGGATAGCTCGCCAGACGAGCTCTCCTTCTTCAAACGTCTTTCCTCAGACCCTTTTGTTGTAAGCCCGAGCCACCGCCTGTTACCAACCATGAGGTGATTCAGGGCTTTAGCCCGAATTGGGCTCAACCCTTCCAATTCCTTCATCATGGATTCGATATAAGCTGCGTCATCCATGTCAGGTTGTCTCTTCAGGCGTAGAGATTGTACATTGATTTCAACTGGGAGGACTGCATCGTGACCGTACGTTAATGCAAAAGGGGTGGTACCGATAGATGTCTTCTTCGAGGTCCGATCCGCCCAAAGCGCCTTGGATAACCTTTCGTGCCAGTCCCTAGGGTTGTTTTCGGCCATCTTTTTGATGATGTTGATCAAAACTTTGTTAGTAGATTCTGCCTGACCGTTTGCTCGTGGGAAATAGGGACTAGACTGGACGAATTTAATGCCGTAAGTGTCCGAAAAGTCTTGGATCTCCTTGGAAATGAAGGAAGTGCCCCTGTTCAGGAGTGATTGTTTCTGGATTCCAAACCTGTGGATGATGTGCTGTTTAACGAAGGTGATCACTATTGAAGAAGAGATGGATTGGACTGCACTCGCCTATACCCATTTTGTGAAATAATCGGTGGCCACGATAATGAATGTGTGCTCATTACTTGAACTAGGCACGATTTTGCCTACAAAATCCATAGCCCACCCTCTGAAAGGTCGAGGTTTGACGATCAGATTTAAAGGGACAGCTGGTAGGTGCTGTATCTGGACCATTCCTTTGACAATCTTCGCAACCTTTGGCGTAGTTAAAGCAGTCCTTTTCCATAGTTGGCCAAAAATAGCCATATCTTTTAATCAGCCATCGCATCTTTTTTCCGGATTGGTGAGCACCACAGGATCCTTCATGAATTTCTCCCATGACTCTCATGGATTCTTTCGGCCCTAGACATCTTAGGAGGGCTCCTTCCTTGGTCCGTCGAACAAATCTCCATTCATGATTAGGAATTTGGTAGCGTGATATTTGATTTTCCTACTCACCCTTGGGGATGGTTTATTCAGATAATCAATTAGAGGTTTTCTCCAATCTCCAGCTTGCACTTCGTTTGTGTTTATCTCGAGATCCATTCCTCTCCTCTACTCAGAATCGAGGCAGGGCTCTCCTCTGGACTTTAATGGTCCTGTTGGACTGGTGCTCCTGTATCTGGATGCCAGATGCTATTTGTGCCATTTCATTGGCAGCCAGATTGTCATTTCTTGGGATATATTTGACTGATATATCTTTGAACATAGAGCTCAAATTACAGGCTGCGATGTAGTAGGCTGCCATAGTTGGATCCCTGCATTTATATTCATTTGTCAATTGTTTGATTATCAACTGAGAATCTCCAAAGACCTCCAGGTGGGTAACCCCAAGCTCTAGTACCATTTCGAGGCCGATAATCAGAGCTTCATATTCGGCCCTATTGTTGGTACTGTCAAAATTGAGCTGGAATGAATATGCATACTTAGCTCCGAATGGATCTTCAATGACAATGCCTGCGCCAGCCGTCGACTTCTGACCTTGAGCCGTCGAAAAATAATTTCCATGGTTTGACCTGGACAGTTTTTACGAGATTAAAATCTACCCTTGCTGACCTGGCAAATTGATCTTTCTGAGCAAGCTTTGTAATTCTTTTTTGCTGCGAGGAGCAGGGAGTCAATGATTGCCTTGGCTTTATTTTTGTCCACTTCGATTCCTCTCTTATGAACCAGGAAAGCCCAAGAAGTTTCCTGCCTGGACGCGAAAGCGCATTTTTTGGATTCATTTTCAGTTGATGCTTTCTCATTCTGCTGAAAGCTTTCCTGAGGTCTTTCACATGATCTTCCTGCTCCTTTGATTTGATAACCACGTCGTCTATATACACTTCCAGGGTGTGCCCGATCATGTCATGGAAGATGGCGTTCATTGCCCTTTGATACGTGGCCCCTGATTTTTCCAGCCCGAAAGGCATGACTAGATATTCGTATGCCCCTACGTGCCCTGGGCATCTAAATGTTGTCTTATGAATGTCTTCTTCAGCAACCATGATCTGGTTATACCTTGCGTTGCCATCCATGAATGACAGAATCTTGTTGCGCGCTGCTCCATCAATCAGCATATCAGCCATTGGCATGGGGTATTCGTCCTTTGGGGTAGCTTCATTCAGGTTTCTATAGTCAACACATACCCTGACGGCCTTGGTGACCTTTTTCAAACAGGCATGATATTTGCCAACCACTCGACATATCGGGCTGGTCTGATGAATCATGCCCTTAATAATCTCTTGATTTCTTCTTTTACCTTCAACTTGGTTTCGACTGACATCCTCCACTTTAACTGCTTCACTGGTTTATAGCCCTCTTTTATGGGCAACGTGCTCTACCAAACTTCTATCCAGTCCTGGCATTTCATGATAATGTCAAGCGAAACAAGTCTCTGAATTCTTGGAGAAGAGAAATTAGTTCTTCCTTGATGTTAGGGTCCAAGAGGCCACTGATGAATGTTGGCCTTGGATCCTCGTTAGTTCCCAAATTAATCTCTTCGAGAGGGTCCTGGATTTCTGGAGGTGTTGTGCTGAGTTTGGTGGGCCTTAATTGAATCTCTTCATTTAGCCCTCCTCGTTCGGCCCAGTTGTCTTCAAAACAAATTCAGCCATATAATTGGCTAGATTCATTCCTAATTCTTCTTGCATCACCTCTTCCGTTTGCAACCGTTCCACTAGAGATGTCTCTCCTGGAGACGGCTCTTGCTCCTGTAGGTCTTGTTTATCCATGGGAATTGGTGAAGGATACCTGGGGCCTTTCCCATTCTTCTGCCGAGAAAATGAGGCCCTCCTGGATGAACTTCTGGGCCATCACTCCTGGAGAGTGGCCGTTCTTGACTAGTTCTGGAATAGTGAGAGGAGCTATGTCCTCATTGTAAAACCGTGCGTCAATGCTATTGGCAGATGGCAGGAATGGTTGTGGATCTGCCTTTATCATTTCGTAGTCCTCTAACTCTTCGTCCCACATTAGTAATTCTTGCTCAGGGAAGATGGTATAGACATGCTCTGATGTATCCAGTCCCTTCCCATCAGAGCATGATAGAAAGATGTGCTATCCACCACCAAGTATGATACCAATAGATTTTTAGATCCGACTTCAAATCCGGCTACCAGAATGCCATGAGTGGTAGTAATGGTTCCCGCGAAGTTAGATACAGTCAAATCCGTAGGAATGAGATCCGCCTTGTTCTTACCCAGTTTTTCTAGCCTTTTGAATGGTAAGATATTAACAGCAGCCCTCCGTCAATTAGCACTTTCTTAAATGGTACGCCATTGATTCTGGCTGAAATGAACAAGGGTCTTAGATGCTTTGTCATTGCTCGGGTTGGTCTGGTGAAGAATACCCAAGGAATCCCCTCCTTGGAATTTTCCATCTTTCCAGCCGTGCTTGATTCATTCATCTTCAGAATTTCAGACCTTTCATCATGATCATCGATTATGTGTATCAATGCGGTCGGGTGATCCCCAACCAGACTATCGCCCTCCATGTATCCTGGCTGATCCTCTCGTGACCTATAGAAAGCTGGGAGGATGTACACCATATTTATGGGCATAGTTCTCTGAATCCTGGGCATTAATTCAACTTCCATCGGCTGATTTCCCTGACATTCTTTCTTTGTGGCGATTTTTGAGGTGGTTGGGTGTGCAGCCTGTCCCGTCGTGACAGTGGTTCTTGGATCCCCTTCCAAGGTTCCGAACGTCAAGGCCGGGGTGTGATTAGGCTGCTCACCTTCTTCTTTGCCTCCGATTTTTAATCCCAAGGCGGCTTTGAATTCCTCGTGATCGAGTTCGTAGTTCAGCCAGTCGTCATCCTCTTCTTCGGACACGTTATCATCCTCTTCTTCTTCTTCCATGGATAACTTGGCCCGAATCATCTTTTGCGGCATTATCACCTTTAAATCGAACCTTGATGGCCTTCGGGCTTTGATGCTGCTATTTTTTCAGCATTTTGGCCACGTGAAAGGCCTTCGTCCTCGGTCTTCACAGGGCGCTTGAGGATAGTCTTGCCTTTGGAGAGTCTTCTTATTTGTGAGTAAAGTGGTGACTGATCAAATGAAGCATGGTGTCGTAGCTTTGATTCCCTTGATTCCTGTTCCTCCTGGATTTTTGGGAAGGATGGTGATGCTTTCGGTCTAAGGACTCCGGTGGTTGGTCGTTCTCTACTTTGCACTTCATGGTTTCCGTCTTCTCGTCTGACAATGGAGTCCTAGTTGACCGTCTGGTTTTCCAAATGTCTTCTGGCCTTTCTGGACCTCCTTCTGACTCTTCGGGCCTGTGTGTTGGTCAATTCCCTTTCAGGCTTGCCTCCTTTTCCCACCAGGTACCACCTGCCATTTTGGACCGTCACAACTCTACCAGACTCGATTGGCTTCACATTAGTCGAGTTGGACGTGGTTGATGGTCTACTATTTTCTTCATTCCGAACGTGCATTTTCCAAGGCTGTGTAGATGGTGCTCCGGGTTCAGGTCGAACCAATCTCGTGCGCCATTCGTCTCTGTCTTCTAGTCTGGTGCGTTCGGCCTTCTTAGGTATGAATGGCTCTTGGATGGCTTTTCTTCTTATTTCTCGAAACTTCTCATAGTCGCCTTTCGGGCCCTGCCGTGGGCTAAAAGGGCTATAGTTTTGGGCTTCGGATTTATGGTGGTTTTGGTCAGCTTCGACCATATTTTGAAGTAATTGCTCATCTATGTTTCCCCCTCAGCGGGTATCTCGAGTTCGCACTCACATTTGCATCGGCTGCACTTCACAATTCCGGCCGTGATGGTCACTTTTGGTCTTTCTGCCAATGACGAAGTAACCTTTCCTGGTTTCTCAATATCTACCACGATCCTCCTCTTATTCTGCCTTTCGGGCCAGTTGACCCTGATCATGTGAGCAGGAAACGGCTCGATTGTCGACTCTCATAGTGGTTGGTTTATCCAGGAGGATCTTGCCTTCGTTGATGAGATCCTGGATGACATCCCTTGAACTGAACACAATTATTAATGGCATGAGAAAAGGAATTATGCCACTTACAGAACAATTTTCCTTTCACATCTTCTTGTTTTGGGAATACGTGTTTCTCGTCCAGCTTGATCACCTTCCCTCTTAGCAGCTCATCAAAGATGTTTTCTGCTTTGGAGAGGTCGAAGGAATACGATTTATGTTTTTGCTTGTAGGGCACGAAACCTCCAGTCGGTGGAGGGTTACTTCGTTGTTCTTTTCCTGGTCTTATCACTCCCTTGCAGGTGATTGAGTTCTTTATTTGAACAATCTCTCGAGTGATACCTCTGGACCGACACTTTCCTCGCTGGCGTTAGCAAATTCGTTGATAACTTCCAGATGATGGACTGGGTTTTTGAAATAGACGGGCTTAGAACTGTTTCTTCTTTGCATTTCTTCCTGGAGTAACAGTTCATATTTCCCAGCTCGTTGAGCTACGTCTTGTAAGTCCACGAACTCCTAATCGTCGAATTTCTTCCGAAGGGATAGCCTGAGAGCATTCTGGGCCATCTTGATGAAGTGCTTTTCATCCATGGGGATTTTTCATTTCATCTTGAGTTTTTTAAAACGGGCGACGAAGTCCTGTCCTGTTTCGTGCTCTCCCTGCTTCATGTCAGTTCGAGGTCATTGATAGTGACCTCGGGTTCAGGCCGATAGTATTGCTCCATAAAAGCTCCTTCCATCTCTGCCCATCCTGGAATATAATTCGGGCTCAAATTTGAATACCATGTGAATGCTTGGCCCGAGAGGGAACTTCCGAACAATCTCAATTTCAGAAGAGGCTGGGTTTCAATAGCCACGCATTGGGCCGAAAAGCGTCCAATATGTTCCAATGCTGATGCGTAAAAATCTTCTCCGTTAAATAGACTGAAATTTGGTACCTTGAATCCTCTTGGGAAGGACAAATCGTCGATGTATGCAGGATATGGCTTCTGGTATGTGGGTCGAGCTGCCCTTCTGTTTCCGGCCTGACCATTATAAACGAGCTGCCTTAGCCCTTCTATTTCATTTCGTATGGCCTCATCCGGATGGAGTGCCATAGGTGGTTCGATAGCGGCCTGAGAGTTTTGACCTGCCTCGTCGTCGTCATCAGAATCTTGAGACTGCTCGGCTGTTCTTCCATGATCTCGTCTAGTTCGCCAATTACCCCCGTTATTACCTGTTGTTGTGGGCAATATGGACGTTGAATCCTGAGGTTCTCTCCATTTTTCGGCATACATATTCTTTCGGACGGGTCCTGGTGGCAAAGCGGCCTCGCCGGTTCTTGGTGCTTGATATTTGGAAGAAGTACCAGCAGGTGTGAACCGCTGACCTCCTGGTTCCTTGGACGGACTGCTCACTTGCGTAGCGACTGGACCAACGAGTGCCATGTCTGAAGTGCCTGCGTCAGCAACTTGGAAAGGTGTTCCACAAGAACTTCCTATCACCATCTTGGGAGACGTTGAGTTAGCATGGCCCCTTGTCTACCCCCGAGAATATCTCGGAGCTCCTGAGGGGTATTCTCATTCTCGAGGAGCCCTTTTTCTTTCCCTGGGCGCGTCCTCTTCCTGCGCCATTCGTATGATTCGTTTGAAGATTTGACTTCAGGTGAGCCCTAGTCTCATTTCCTTGTAGAGTTGTATTCTCATGTCCTTTCTCAACGGTCTGGACAATGCTCTGGGACATGTGATTCATGGAATTGGTCATGGAAGTGGTCATTGTTCTGAAAACCTTCTCTCATGGCCTTTTCCAGTCGTTCAAAGGGGTATTCCGTGGAAGATTCCATTGACTCGTTTCCACGATCCCTTTGTTTCTCTTGTCAGTGGCTTGTGTGGAATCCTCCATATAGACTTTCCTTCTGGTCCTTCTCACCATACACGAGTGAAAGTCCCACTGGGCGTGCCAAAAATTTGTTGGTCTCTTTTCCTGCGAGGTATTCTTTTCGCCTAATGTCGTATTAAGCCTGCTCGGAAGAACACAGGAACTGCTAGACCTACACCAATGCCCCGATTGTATCTTTTTGGCCCACACAGATGTTATTTCAATATTCAACGAGATTGAAAGTTGAATCAGGTTGATAAGAAGACCAGTCCAGCACTATCTTGGGCCTAACCTCCGAACTTCTTCTGATTCATGGGTTCTGCTTTATAGGCGTGCCACTGTTGGATATATGACCAGTCCAACAGATCTGGTATGAGCGAATGTAGTCAGTATCTTGTAGAGTCTGCGCCTTCTTCCTTCGAACCTCTATTCAAGCCATTGTGCACCAGGTGGGGTCCTGGCCTGGATTGGTTCTTTTCTATGCCCCAGTTAAGAGGACTTCACAATTCTTTCTCTCGTGTATATGTCGGCTATGGTTGGTGCGAGCAACACCTATCCAAGCAAGGGAAAAAGACAAAGTTCTTGGTCAGCAAACACCCGCGCGGGTTTTGACCTAACTTCTGAACTTGAATATAAATTTAACTACAGTTTCGGGCCCAGCTATGTGACTTTCGGGCCCGATTGGTTTGTATCCTTTGGACCTATGTGGCCCGATTCGGGCTAAAAACCTTTCGTGATATTTATAATTTAAATAAAATGAAGGCGGAACAGCTTAAGTATTGCAGATATGGAAATGGAAGCAAGCATAAGCATAACAGAGTTCTTTAGATATGGGTTCCATCATTTTCATTTACTTAGTTCTTAAATTAGTGATAAAGACGACAGAGATCCATGCTCATTAATTCCAAACTAAGAAATACATTATCACTGTGATCTAAGGTTCATAGCCTGCTACATTATACAAATTCAAATTGAACATTTTCAGAAGTTAATCATACCATGGGAATGGCAGAGAAATCAAAAGATGAACACAGAGATCGTCTGGTTATCTGGAGTCCGAGCGAGATAACTGGAAGGCCTTGAGTGCTTTTTGAGTGTTTTACAAGACGTTGCGTCTGGTTTTGGAGAGAGAGTCCCCTTCTTCTGTGTTGGAAGCTCTCTATTTATAGAGGCAGAAGAGGTCTCAAGTGATGATGCCTGGGCAAGGATATTTGCCTGTTGTCCAAAGTCAGCTCCTGATTTGACGTCCTGAACTGGTCCATAGAGGGGAGATTCGATCTTCTGACGAGAACCGCCAGTTTTTCGAATTGGTCTCCTGGTCTGAAGCGTCTTCGTCCTTGGTGATTTGATGTGCAAGTTGGCTTCTTACCTGGCTTGGAGGCTTCCTTAGGCGGCTGGCTTTTCTTAATGGAAGAGGGAAAAGTCAAATCGTCATTAAATGTTGATGGTCCCTTTCACCTTCGCGTGGGTTTGGAACAGCTTCCGATTTCCCATTTTTCAGGAGTCCAATCGCTTTGGGGCCTCTGCTCTTGGGCTTTGGTTTTTGTCTTTGCCTTGGTGTTTATTTTAAACAAGAAATGAAAAATATAACCCACAAACAACTATTGGGCTTGGGCCCTTGCTATGCTCTTTTTTGGGGAGGTGACCAGTTTTGGTCCATTGACCAAAATTGGGTACAAACAGGAGCATTTGTATAGCAATCTTCATCCTCTTCCCTCTCATACTTCACCCACTAATAAGCTGCCTGCCACAAGAACCAAAGCAATGCCTGCCTATTAAAGGGGTAAGGTGTAGGGTAAACAAAAATTCCCGCTCATGAAATAATGGTAATTATCTGTAATAAATTGTAGTGTTGTATGAACCTCATCTACCATCATTGGAAAATTTGGAACCGAGCTGTTGTCTCCACTGTTTTGTTTTAGTTCTGCTGGCAATTCGTGTTGTTAGCACTGTTACCTGTTCCAGGTAGTCCTCTGGATTATTTTTATTAGGACTAAAGCTATGCAATCTTTTCTCTGCAAGTCAAACTAATAGCACCAATTGTCTCATTAACATGTGAGCACGAGCTTGCTAAGATTTTGAATAAGTGGCATGTTTCTGTATGACCAATTCACACATTTCTCTCTCTATTTGTGGAAAACTCTATTCAAAGTGGGTAGGTACAAGGTCACATTCTAAGGTACATGAGACCAAGGTCTAAAATATCGGGAGTTTCGGAAATATCGGTGGTCCAAAAACACGGAAATATCGATGGAAATATCGAAGAAATATCGATATCAATAAAAATCACAGAAATTGTGAGAAAAACTTGGAAATTTTTATTGAAACTTTAGAGGATGTTTATTTAGTCAATTGTCTATTATTTTATCACAAAAAATTGGAATAAAATGCATGGCATGGTGGGTTTGAGTGATTTAAGTTGATTATGTAGCGACTTGACAAACACTGTCTTTATAAAATATGTAGTAATTAGTGAAAGAAAATTAGACACACCATAATTTTTTAGTTATAATAATTTACTACAATATATTACATATGATAAGATATATGAGCTTGACAAAAAAAAAAGAAGAGCAACTTAGTACCACATAGAAAGAATTCCTATTAAAGTTAAAACTTCACATATAATGAACAATATTAAAACTCAATAGTGAATAATATTACAACTCCATAATATATAACCCAAAAAAAAAAATACAACTCCATAATAAAATAATAAATAACATTAAACATATGCCTAAATTTATCATTATAGGGATTTTTTTTTCTTTTTTTATGGAAATTTATCCTAGATAATATTAGCTTGCAGAAATTTTAAAGACCATATAAATATTACACGTCGTAGCTTTTGTTAACAAATTGAGTCGCAGCGTGTTGGATAAGGCTGAGTAGTTGGATGAGAAAGAGAGGGGTTCAAATCCCCTTGTGTGCAAAAGCGCAATTTCTCAACCATTTTCATTTATTTTTCAGTTTCATATCGCGATATTATCGATATAACCGAAATACCGAAACCGTGCCAATCTCGTGCCGTCCCGTTTGGTGTTGATGTGTAAATGGGATGATACCATGTCATCCCGGTTGGTGTCATACCGTACTGAATAGTATATGAGTTTTATTAATCCTAATTTAATTTCAGTTCTACCCTACTCTGACTCCACATATATTTTGTTTTGTAAAAGTCTATGTGAGAGATTTCCATTTCTTGCTTTGTAATTTGACATGTCTTGAACTTGAACTCTTGATTGATTGTTTGTTTTGTTTGTTATTAGGCTTGATTTAGTGTAAAAGCCTATATGAGATTTGATTTCCATTTCAGTTGAACTTTGTATGAGATTTCCATTTCTTGGTTGGTCTTGAATCAAGACTCTTGATTGTTTATTTTGTTGTATTACACTTGATTTATGAAAAGTTAACCATACCGATCCCGCTTGGGTCTGGTATGATTTGAATGTGTTTTCAAAAACTCACATCCCGTGTCATCCCATACCGATTCTCCTATTCGGGATTGACACAGGGATGACCTCCATCCCATGTCATCTCATATCGTGCCAACCCCTACCTTGCATGAGATTGGGGCTCGTCAATGAGCCTGGCCCAAATTTAAAGAGGAGAGAGAAAATATCGGGCCAAGTCGGGCTGGGTTTTTTTAGAAAATTCAAAGCTCAAGCCCGACCCATGGGCCGGGCTTGAGAAAGCCCATCGGGCCAGGCCGGGCCGAAACGGGCCTACTTCAATTTAAAAAATCATAAACTTAATCATAAGGGCATTTTAGTCCAAATTTGAGATTAAACTCACTTAATTCCAATATTTTCACATCAAACCAAATTCATAAAACACCTAATAAAGTCACATAACTTAATACGATTTTCCACAAAAATAATAAAACCAAGTATTATTTTTGAGGTTATTTCATAATTAGACCGTATTACGTTTTAAGAAATAATTTTAAAAAATAATAAGTATCAAAAAATTATTTTTTTAAAGGATGGTATGAATAAATATTCAAATATTTGGTGATGTGTTCAAGAAAAGCATGATTATATTTGGTGGTACGATTATGTTTCGTGATATGATTATATTTGGTGATATGATATGTTGTTCATCTTATATATATATATATATATATATATATAATTGTTGTATTAATAATTGACACAAATTAATGGGCTAATCATCCAATTATAAACTAGGAATGAGTAAAGAAAAGTAAATGAAATGAAACAAATTATATATGTGATTTAAGTGATATAATCATAATCCTAAACTCTTATTTATACATAATTATATATGTAAATGGGCCTAACGGCCCGGGCTAGGCTTTCTTGGGCTTAACCGGGCCAGGCCATCTCAAAGCCCATAATGGACTAGGCCGAGCATTTTTTCAATGGGCCGGGCAGGCCCCCATCGGCCCATGAGCCCGCGGGCCAAAAAATGAGGCCTACATGAGACCCACTCCTACCCCATAAATATAAGGTATGAAAGAAGCCAAAGAGAGAAGAGAACCCCATCTAATCTAAGTGGTGTTCAATTCAATCACAATAAAGACTAATAAAGGATCCAGTCACTTATTGTTGTATTGAGTAAGTATTAGGAGAATTGTTATGCTTGAGAAATCTTGCGTTTGCTATTTGAATTAGCAATTAGGTGTTGGTTCACATAAGAAAGAACAAATAGTATAGAGGAAGAATTTCTAACTTTGGCATAGAGGAAGAATTTCTAACCTTTTGCATATATGAAGAAATTTTGACATTGATATCAACATGTAAATTCTAAGTTTTGCATATATGCATCTCTTGAAATTCTTGAAGCATGAGTTGAGGTAGGTGGTTGTTATTGATAATAATCAAATTCTTTGTGTTTGCATACAAATAAAGACTCAATTATACATAAACTCAGTGGAATTTATAACTTTAACAACAACAAAAAGCCTTTGGTTTTGGGGGAAAATAAATATACATGTCAATTTGGTAATTATAATAACAAAAAAACTTACATTTAATTATTTAAAAATTATTATTTTTTAATCCGACACAGCACCAAACATAGGCCTTCTCTATTTTTACAACCCAACTTCTTAGTCCGACGCAGCACCAAATGTAGGTCAGTACTTAATCCAGTTTAAGCCAATCCGAGCTCATCTAAGATAGTTACAAGATTTAGTCCAGTCCATAACAGTCTGCCATACCAGATTAGGGATGGCAAAAATCCCCGCGGGGGCGGGTCCCCGTCGGGTCCCCGACCCTAACGGGGAGAAATTTTCGGGGCCAAATAGGGTACGGGTACGGGGAGACCCGAAAAAAAAATCCCCGACGGGTTCGGGCCGGGTATGGTAAATGTGTCCCCGCCCCCGAACCCGGCCCGAAATATATATTTATAATTTTAATTAATATATATTAAAAACGTTTAAACATTTTTTGGATGGAGACAAGGGGTTTCGAACCCATGACCTCCTTCTTTAAAACCCAAGAGCTTACCAATACTCCACTAAGGGTCCTTGTGTTATAAAGAAACAATTAATTAATTTAATGGTCATGATTTCAGTTCCAACTAACAGACATGGATTTTAAAAACAAAATTCATATGCAAATATGTATAATAATCAATAAATTCAAACAACCCAAATATAATGGAAAAAATCAAACACCATAACAAATACTGATTTTAAAAAACAAAATTCGTATGCAAATGTGTATAATCAACAAATTCAAACAATTCAAAGATAACAAAAATAATCAAATGCCACAACAAATATTGATTTTATAAAAAAACAAAATTTATATGCAAACATGTATAATCAATAAATCCAAAGATAACGAAATAATCAAACATCATAACTAACATTAATTTTAAAAAATAAAATTCATATGCAAACATGTATAATCAACAAATTCAAATAATCTAAAGATAGCGAAAATAGTCAAACACCAAACATCATATTTACATTAGACAACTACTACATATACTATCGCAACAACTGGATGATTAATGTAGATTGGAAATCAAAAACTAAATAATCAAACACCAAGTCATACATAGCTTAGAACTCTTCATCAATTAGATGACTAATGTAGATTGGTAATCACATACTACTCTATGAGTATATGATCAAGGTAGACAAGAAACACAAATTACTCTCATAATCAAGGTATCCATATCCATATATGGAAGGAAGAAGAAGAACCATATCTATGTACAATTTTGGTGTAAAGATGATAAAGAAAAAAAAGAAAAATAATGAGACTTTAACAAAATTCACAAAAATTATATGTCATTAATTCAAAAAATTGGAAAAAGTATATTTATATTTAAAAATAATAATTGGAGATGGGTTGTGTGTTTTGAACCCCTGACTTCTCAATTACAAGCCCACATGCTAACCATCAATGCACAAACAAACATTGTGTTTTAGTGAAATATTTAAATTATTTAATACTTGCATTCCAGCTACAATTTAAAAAAAAAAACACTAACCCTATCCTTCCCTAACAAACATCATTATATTGCGCTTTCTCATTTTACTTTTCTTCCATCGCCGCCTTCTTTTTGTCATTTTTCTTCTTTCTTCTTTCTTCTCTCTTCTCCCTTCTCTCTTCTTTCTTCTTTCTTCTTTCTTCTTTTTTCTTTCTTCTTTCCCCTTATTCTTTCTTATTAGAATATTGGCAAATCAATCTGGTTGAGCATCCGTGCCTGGACCTCACTCTGGGGGTTCTGTCACAACTGAGTTTAGGGAGATTGGGTTTCAGCTTCTCCACCTAGACTGGAAAGCAGCTGTTTTGTAGGGTAGTGGTTTTTTCTTTTTTGGTGGCCTCCTTGGCCATCTTGTACTGTGTTTGTTCTTTCTTCTTTGAATGATATTGTTTCTTTTCAACAAAAAAAAATTCTGCTTGAGTGTTTGATAATACGAGCACTTTGGATTTTTTTTTAAAACTTTCATTTGATATCGATTTTGTTATTAATTTGTTTCTTCTTTAGTGTTTCAGGGGGATTCGTTTTTTTTTGATTCTGATTCAAGGGGTTCGTTTGTTTCTTGGAGTTCTTGTTTATATTTTTTTCCTTAAAAAATCGGGGATTCGGGGCGGGTGGGGGGATGGTCCCCTTACGGGGACGGGGCGGGGATTCCCCGAACCTTATTAAACGGGGATGGGGGCGGGGACGGGGGAGGGTTTGGAAATCGGGGTCGGGGATGGTATTGGCAAACCCGGACCAAACCCGGCCCGTTGCCATCCCTATACCAGATGACCCCTACTAGTTCATCCATATTTTCTCCCATATATTTCCCTTTATTTCTAAAAATGGTGAAAACTAAAAACTGATTCAGCTCCATAAGGCCATCTCCAATGCAAGGACTCAAACCCAAACTATCCCCCAAAATCTCTCCCAACCCAACAAAATGAAGGACCCCAAATTTGGGAAAACCCAAATTTGGACCCAAATATGAGTCCAAGTATTGCCTGGACCCAATACTGTTTGCTGGACCCCACGCTGAGGTGGCTGAGGCCATGTGATTCTGAAAATTGGTGGGACCCGCGCTGGGCCAGCTCGGATGGGTTTGTCTGCTGCCCATGCCACGTGTCGGCGCCTGGTTTTGTAGCCGTTGCAATTCAAATGGCTACTTTTTTTCTTTTTTTTTAAAAACAAATCTGAAGTAACTTTAAAAAGGCTGGGCCCGCTGTTGGCTCATTCCAACCTTAAAAGTGCCGTTGCAAATCAACTATTCCTTTTTTTTAAAAATATTTAAATTCTAATAGTAACTTTAAATTAATAATCTAGATTAAATCTAAGTTATTTTAACGGTAAAAAAAAAGATTCAACGGTTGAAATTTAAATCCAACGGTCAAAATAATATTTTAAATTAATCCAAATCAGATCCAACCCCAAAACTCACTCCAAACTCTATAAATACCCATCCATTTCTCAATTAATCTACCAAAAACATTTTTTCTATTTCTCAATTTATTTTTCCTTTGTCAATCTCATCAATCTCTTTTCATTCTTGTTGAAGATGTCCACAAAATCTCAAAGAGGTGTGAATTGGAGGCCTGAAGAAGATGAGGCATTGTGCAAAGGGTGGGTTTCTGTCCGTGAAGATGGGGAATCTTAATGATAATAAGCCTCCAAATAGGCCTTTCAAGTTGTACCATGCTTGGGAAATCTTAAAAGATTGCCCAAAGTGGAACGATATAAATGAGCCTCCCACACAACGTTCTTCTGGAGCTAGTGCAAGTATGGTGAATTTGGATAACGATGCAGATGAAATCACCATGCCTAGTCCAAGGCCTGAGGGCGAGATAAACAGAAGACTGCAAAAAAAAAAAAAAGGGAAGATGGCTGACACTTCTCAACAAAAAAAGGATAAGTACTTGGAAACATTGGTGGAGCAAGGTACTGCTTTCGAGGAGGATAGGAGACGAAAGCTCAACACATTGGACAAGTTTGTCCATGATCAAGCTGAAGCTTATGCGTATCAGAAGCAACAAGATAAGGAAGCCCAAGAACAAAAAATAATGTCCATGGACGTGTCCAAATTTACTCCAAGAAAGAAGAAGTATTAGGGGGATAAACAAGATGAAATTATGCAAGAATATGCAGAGGGTCAACAGTCTACGTTAATCCTGAAAACAACTCAGGGGACTATTATCCAAGCCCCCACGATGGTGGTTATTAGTTTATTCCTATTGGCATTCATGTATGGTGAATTTGAAGTATTGTGTGTTTTCTTTTAGAATTATGTTGTGTGTTTTCTTTTGAAATAAAATTATATTTGTGGAATTTTAATTTTTTTAGGTCAAATTGTTCAAAAAATTTAATTATGAAGTTATTTAAAAAGATTGAATAAAGAAAAGTTATCCATAAAAAAAAAAATTAGACTTAAACCATTTTTAAACAATTTAATAAAGTTGCAGACTTAAAATTTGGGTTCGGAGGATTGGGAGAAAAAAACGATTTGAGTTCCGGGCAAAACCCAAATAATCACTTTTTGGAGGGGGGAAATTTGGGTTTAGCCCCTCATGGATTGGAGGTGGTCTAAAGGAGAGCCAACTTGTTTTGGTTTTAAAGAAGCCTGGCCAACGTCTCTACAAATACAACTGTTTTTGAAGCTGACTTGTTTCCTTTGTTTTTGATTGATTCGACTAGAGAGAGCAACACTTTCCTTTTTTAGTAAAGGGTTTTAATGCCCTGGTCTGCTGCTCACCTTCCAAAATAAAGGAAAGGCTTAAAACAGCCATTACAATTTGACCCACGTGGCTTCCTAAAGGCCGAGTAAACTAAAACACGCAGAGGAGATGTATACGTCCAACTAAATTAGGTCCAAACTGTTTGCCCAACCAGTAATTGAGTTCACTTCCTGGGACCTGCGATATGCTTTGCACATGCGGTGGATAGCGATAGCTTAATTACCGTGTCGCAGTGAACACAAAATGAAATAATTGTCGGAAAATATTGTTCTTATTCATGCACGAGAGATATTATGTGATTGTTGCAAGCTGCAAGGGAATTATTAAACACCTCCTTTACTTCCTTCATTTGTATTAGTATTTTCGCATGCGTTTTCGCGCATGCGAGAGGTTTTTTCTTTTTAAAATTTAAAATTATTTTAGAATTAAAAAAGAAAATGTTTAGTTGTATTCCATAAAAAAGTAAAGATAATGCACAGTCTATATAACTTTGTTCCATCATCTTCAATCAATCAGGGAAAAATGACTCAGATCTTGCATATCTCCACAACCACGGTCAGACCAACAACTCAGAACGATCAATTAACAGCTCCTAAAATTGAGTTAACTCCATGGGATCTGAGACTAATTCAAGTTGATTACATTCAAAAGGGGATTCTCTTCCACAAATCAGCAGAGACAGAAGACAGCAATGTCAGCTTGGTACAACGCCTAAAAGACTCTCTTTCCCGCACCTTGAACATCTTTTACCCGCTTGCTGGCCGCCTGGTTGTATCTGAAAATGCTGAAGACAGCACTGTTTCTATCTCCATCAAGTGTAACGGTGCAGGAGCCGAGTTGCAGTTGCTGACAGCGTCAAGGTGGCTGATATCCTTAACCCTTACATTCCTGATCACGTCGTCTTCAACCTCTTTTCCTTAAATGAAGTTCAAAACTACGAAGGAGAGTTTCGAAACAACTTCTATCAGCACAAGTGACTGAGCTTGTTGATGGCATCTTTATCGGTTGCAGCCTAAACCACGTGGTTGCTGACGGTACTTCTTTCTGGCATTTCTTTAATACTTGGGCAGAAATCTCTCGTTCTGGCTCCCATAAAATTTTGCAACCTCGTCCCATTTTTGGCCGACAGTTTCTTAGCGGGGTAATTGATATCCCAGTTCACTTACCCTTCTCCTACAGTGAAATCATTGGTAAGCCTATAATCAAATCGTCTTCTTTCGATGCTTTCTTACGAAGGGTAGTGTTTCACTTTCCCAAAGAAAAAATAGCAAAGCTCAAAGCAAAGGCCAATCCTGAGATGGGCACAGCCAGTAACATCTCATCTCTTCAGGCACTCATGGCTCATCTTTGGCAAGCGACGGCACGTGCCAGGCATCTCCAACCTGATCAGCATGTTAACTATCGGTTTGCAATAGGGTTGAGGCAAAGATGGGAGCCTGAACCGTTGCCAAAAGAGTACCTCGGGACTGCGGTTGTAGGCGTTAATGTGACCGCCATTGCAAGTGAGCTGCTACAAAATGGACTGGGCTGGGCAACTTCCCAAATAAACAAAAAAATTTCCTCCCTGACACCTGAACAAGCGAGGAATCACTTGGTGGATTGGGTTAAAAACCTACACTTATTCCGAATATGAGGAACCCAACATTGTTGGCCAGATTATTTACAGGAAGCTCTCCTCGGTTCAATGTGTATGGTAATGATTTTGGGTGGGGGAGACCACTTGCTGTTCGAAGTGGAGCTGGCAACAAAATGGATGGGAAGTTAACAGTGTTTCCTGGGGCTGAAGAAGGAAGCATAGACTTTGAAGCTTGCCTTTTGCCTGAGACTATACAAATTATGATGGACGTGTTTGTGCCTAATAAATCACGGCCGTAAACTAGCCGAAGGGACCCTTTATCTCGGCCCTCACACCTTCTCGAGAAACTGAAAACGCAGCGTTTTGCCAGGGTGTTTGGCCTTCCAGAGGAAACAAGAGAAAAATTGCTAAGGCACGATCATCTCGGCCTCGATTGAAGGCCGAGGCCAAGGTAGAGCAAAGTCACGGCCAAAGGCATTAAAAGTTAGATCATCACGTGATAGCAGGGTCCCACGCTCCATTTAATGAAGCAAGGCCTCTGTTTATTGCAGCAAACCCACTGGCCAGAAATAAGCATTTAAGGGTATATATCCCTGAAGTGATTGGAGTCAGGGTTTGGTGACAGGGATCAGAGTGATTAGACGCCAACATTCTCACAAAACTCTTTGCAGCTTGAGAGATTAGGTGCCCAGCCACCAGAGCAATAAATGCGTCTCCAAGGCCAGAAGCGCAGAACCCACGTTCGGGGCGGCAGCCGAGATTCACCAGGATTCATGGGGTCACACTTGCGCTAATCAGGCTCCACCATGCGGATTTTCAGCCTCGATTACTCCTCCAAGAACTATGCCTATAAATACAAGACTCAGGACTACGTTCAAAGGGTTCAAACACCAAACAAAAGCCTCCCACGAATGCACGTTCAAAGGACTCAGAACTATGCCTATAATGCACTTTCAATATTTTACTTGCTTTCCTAGGAGTAGTGTTAGTTTGTAAGGAAAATCCATTCATCAATATATCATACGACCCTTGATTCTCAAGGCGCCGGAGCACCATCCTTATTATTCGCTCACTCACCCCATATATCATACGACCGCCGCTCATCGAGCAGCGCGCGGAGCACCGCCCTAAACCCACCAACACCACCACTCAACGGCCTTGTAGTTCAGGCCGTGAACCTAACAGCCGAGACTAGTTCCTCTCTCGGCTACAATCGTTTGATTAGAAGACGAGTTCAAAGAGGCGCATCACTTAAACACTTTCACCCACTTCAAACATCTCGACGCACGTGAGACCGTGCTGGCACGCCCGCGCACAACCGCACCGCACCCAAAAGCAGGAAACCGCGTGTCAACGCACATCCCCTCGGCCCGGCACTCCAGGCCGTGAGATTTGCGCGGCGGGCAGGACGATGCAGAGTTCATGGAGGCTGTAGCTTAAGTAATTAAGGGTATATATCCCTGAATCCGAAGTCTTGTGTTTGATTTCTCGCTCTCCAGGATCGCTTGTATGAAAAATATAAAAAAAGTGTGTCAATTTGTGTAAGCCGAAGCAATAATGTTTGTCAATGTGTGTAACTGAATAAAAAGTTTGCTTGTGTGCACTATACCATATGGTGGGTGCATTTTGGTATTGCTCAGTTTCTTCGTAATTAAGAAATTTATAATCATATTTCCTTTAGGATCTGAGTTATTTCTCATTTTAATTTAGGGCTTTTCAATATAAGGATAAATAAAATATATGGTAGGGTATTTTTTTGGAATTCAATCAATCTCTCGCTCGTGTGATCATACCTTAAATTCTTCAAAAATGCTAGTCATATTACATTTATATACCACTTTGTTTTAAATAGCCAATGATTGAAGCCAATTGCTGAGCTAGGATTTTTGGCAAGAGGATGCCCAGCAAATTCAAAATATCTTTTTGTTGACAAAGCAAGCTAAAAGACATTGCTGATTCTGTGAATCTTTTGTCTAATTTTGTTTTATATTTACTTGTTGATGAATTAATATCTAAAATGGCTCATGCTACTTATGGTTGCTTTTGGTGGGGATAATGACAATTAATACATCTACTGGCTGAGGCACACTTGAAGTTGTCGTGGCACCCAAGCTTTCAGCAGTACTCCATATAAACTTTGTTAGAAAGTTTACACTACTGTCGCCCTGCCTCCCCAAAACAATTGAGGCTAGCTGATGTAGATAAGGGGGGTATTAAAGTTAATGTAGTATTGGGATAGAAGGGATTAAAGTTTATTAGAAACGTTTTATTTGACTTCTAATAAGTTCCACGTACCTATTTGGAATAGTGATGTATGACAAAATATAAGTACATTTCTACCCAAAAAAAATTAACTTAGTTCAGAATTGGTAAGCAAACATCGAAGAAGGAAGAATCATTCTCAAATCACCCGCAACATGCTCTGATACCAGATTGATATGGGATTTGTGTTCATCCACCCATGTTTAAGTAATTTAATTTTCTTTTCACATGGGATTTGGTTTTCCATTTTCTTTTCTTTGCTTCACATACAAATCATGTGAAGCAACTCATAAACAAAATAGCAAACTATAACAGAAAAGGAGAAACTTACAAACTCTTCTTGTTGCTCACAAAATTGCTAGCACACCAAATACAAAGCTAGTGAAGTGTGTTGGAAATTTAATCAACTGTATCAAAATTATCTCTCCTTGCTGATCAGGAGGAAACCTTGTCTCCAACTGTGCGGCTACCCACCAAATATCCATCTCTTCCAATATAAAGCTAGTGAAGTGTGTTGGAAATTTAATAATATAATATTTTATATTATAATATTTAATTTTATTATTGAATGAAAAATCTTAGGTTGCGTTGTGTTATTGTAACCAAGCCATTGCAAGTGTTGGTTGTCATTTGAACAAGCCACCGTTTGGTATTTTCAGAAAATACCATATAATTATGATAAGAAGTTGCATATGTTGGAAACAGTCACGACGGTTTGTTTTAAGAATGATGTTTAGGTTTTATATAAACCCAACAAGTTCCTCCTGTTAGGATCGATTAGTGCTAGAATGAAAATCTTCACAACTCAAACAACAAATATAAGCAGAAAAATAAAGAACACCAGAAATTAACGTGGTTCGGCAATGCCTACGTCCATGGGGCAGCAGTATAAACTTCTTCCACTATAACAAAATAATGGGTACAACAGGAAAGATCTTACCAAGCCAATGCCCAGGGCTTGATGATACACACAGAGAAAGTACAATGACACCACACTATACTCTCCCTCTTTTACCTCACTCACACACTTAGAGTGGTACACAATTAACTCTCTCTCACTCTCACAATATTAGAGTGGAATTGCTGATGGCTTGTCAGATGGTATTCTTCACTTCTCTCTCTCTCTTCACGGCTTCTTCCTTAAGATGACAAAATGAGATGGCCTATATGTCTTATCATAATTGAATGAAGATAAGAAAAAATAGGGAAAAGTGAGGGAATCCAATAAAGATATAAAGATAGATGGACAAGAGTTCAGAACATGATTGAATCAAGACAATAGGAGATGAGTAATGGTTTAGAAAATAATTGAAGAAGACAAGTGATGATGGGTAAGGGTTCAAAAAATAATTGAAGGAGGATAAAGAAATCCAATGAAGAATGTCCTATTCTGAAGAATGTGTCATGCTCATGTCCTATATATTGTGTGCAAGTGCAACCTTCTAGTCATCCAACCATGCGAAGAATGTCTCTATTGGAGAAACTCCTTGCTTATTGGAAAGAGAACTATTAGAGCTCAAGTGAAACCGATTGAACTCGGGGAATACATTAATAGTTGTATTTTTAGAACTTGTAAATTTAGTTTTAGCCCCATTATAGTTGGAGATATCCTAAGGGATTGCATGAGTAGCGCTTCCCAATTTTTAGATTTTTATTATTATTTATTTTCTGTAGTAGTTCAAATACATATATATTGTCCGTACTTGAAGAGAAGTGTTGAATATAATTGGCTTCTAATAAACATGTGGCTAATTTGTCTTCAAATCGTGGACAAAATAGCGTTGCGATGACTTTCTTCCAAGACTAATTGGTTGAGTCGTTGAAGCAATAAATCAAAATCATCTTGGCTCCTTAAGAGGGTGAGACGCACAAATCGATCTTCAGCACCAAAATTAGAACCTCTACGCCCGTAAACGTTGGCTCCTTCTTGGAGGACTGCATAGCAATCTTTATCCTCTTCCCTCTCGCACTTCACCCATGCATAAGCTGCAGTGAGGAAATTTATTAATTTTTCATAAATGAGCTCTTTTGATCACTTAATTAATTTAATTTTCAGAGGTAATAATATTATCAGAATTATGTGATCATGGGAACATCCAACAGCCACATCCGGTACGCAACAATTGGTCAGAATCATAGTAGTGTTGAATAGTATGAATATATATTAGCTAAAAGGAAATTATAAATGCTTCAACATGAAATGAGCAATGAAATTTAGATCAAGGAGAGAAAAATGCTTCACTGGTAAATGATATATATGCTTGCAACCGTGAAGATCCCCCAACGATAAGGCTTTGAGTGGTGAAGTCCTTTGACGACTGAAACTAATTTAATTTTTTATGTTGTTCTTGATTGCTTTATTTTGATAAAAGAACATACACAAGTAGTTGTTCAATTGTTTGATTACAGTTAGTATTTGACGCATTCAATTAATCAATAGTCGTATTGAGCCACATGCAAGCTTGCTATGGCCGTGGCCCCCCAAAACTCCATGAAAATCCCATTATTTCTGAAGTATTATATGTTGTAAAATTGGCTCACATTTAGTATGCACGCGAAGGAGTGAGCGACCGGTCGCAAGGTTTGGGCGACCGGTCGCTAGAAGCAGATTCTGAAATCTGGAAAATTCGCAGAAGCGACCGGTCGCAAGGTATCAGCGACCGGTCGCTTGGTATCCAAAAGGTCTCAGCGACCGGTTCAGGGTGTCAGCGACCGGTCGCTTCATGCTGTGCTGATGTTTTCTTACGTGTTTTCAACTAAGTTTTCAAGGGCTATCGCTTTCCACAAGATTTCAGAGGTTTAATAGGTCACTTCTGAGTTGATAGAGGGTTGACTACCTGCTGGATAGTTGGAAGAGCACTCATAGCTAATTGGTTATCTTATTTTGAATAATCTTCTCTCCATTTTCTGGTTTAATGGAGGTGGCTGAGTTGGATTCTATTTACCTACTTTGATATGACATTTAGTCTAAGTGATGACTAAAGGGAGGAACGTGGAGGACAAGCTGATATCTTATCTCTTGTCCATTGGCTTGTGTAGGTAATGGGGTGAAGTAAGATAACACAAGAAGAGAAAACAAGTTGAATAAGAGGAAGTGGCTGAAGCAGAAACAAGGTGTGGTTAATCTCAAGGTTGTCAAGTAGCTGGGAGCTATTGTGTTCAAGGCAGGTTAACTCACCAAGGGAGAACGTGAGGGAGAGCAATCAGTTCAAGCTAGGAGCTGAGTTGGGGTCTTGAGAGTCTAGACACCAAGGAGGGAAACACCAAGGTTGTGAGAGTGTTCACAAGTGCATCAAAGTGTTGAGCAAGGGGTGTGAGAGAAAAGAGAGCTTGGGGAGAGAATAGAGTTCTAAGGGGGTTTTCTGTAAAACCAAAGTTGTAACTTATTCTTTCATGAAGTGAATTTCTCAAGGGGATCACCAAGAGGATGTAGGCAATTGTTGAACCTCTATAAATTCTTGTGTCACTTTGTGCTTGGTTGTTGCCTCAAGTGTGTGTGTGTGTGTGATTCATCCATCATTGTGTGTGTCACAAAGTCCATCAACAACAAGATCATTAGGGGAGGGTGAGTTGAGTTTTGTGCTCAATTCACAACAAGTGGTATCAGAGCTGTGTGTTGGAGCAGCAAGTTGCTAGATGAGTTGGCTAGAGGAGCCATCGAGAACTTCATCTCCGATGAGGTGCTCATCAACGTGATGAAGGACACAGCGAAGCAAACATGGGAGAAGCTCGAAGAGATGTTTGCAGGGAAGTCGCTGTCCAACAAGCTCTTCGTCAAGGAGGAACTCCTAAATCTTCGGAATGGCGGAGGAAGGAAATCTAATGGAGCATTTGAGCAGCTTCAATAGATGTGTTGCTGACTTGGAGAGAATGGATGTGTTGTATAATACGGAGGATAAGGCACTCATGTTTCTAACATCCTTACCTCCGTCTTATAAACATTTTCGAACTACACTTATGTTCGGGAAGAGTACCTTGAATTTTGAGGAGGTGGTGCAAGATGTGATGACGCATCACAGGATGTCTCAACGTTCGGAGGAGAACTCTCAAGATGCTGGTTTGTTCAGAGGAGGCGTTCAAGCAAGCTAGAGGGCAAGAAAAGCAACAAGAGGAATGATAAGTCCAAGGACAATGAAGGGTGCTTCGAGTGTGGATCTATGGATCATTGGAGGCGAGATTGTCCGGTATGGAAGGAGAAGCTGAACAAGATGAAGAAAGCTGGAAGTTCAGCCCACGTGTGTGATGAGGACACATGTGATGAACTCTTGACGGTTACGGATGAGAGTAACGGGGAAGTGATGGCAAGTTCTTCGGGTAAGGGTCCTGCTTCAAGTTGGATTTAGATTCCGGGTGCTCATATCATGTGTGTGCAAATAAGTTGATGTTTGACACATATGAGGATAAGGATGCATGCAAGATTATGTTGGGAGACAAAACTACATGTGAAGTTTTGGGCATAGGGACTGTGAAGATCAAGTTGCAAGATGGTGAAGTTTGGAGTCTTAGTGAGGTAAGGTTTGTACCTGCACTAAGAACGAATCTAGTATCTCTTGGGTCTTTGGATAGAGAAGGTTGCTCTTACAAGGCCAAATGAGGGAAGCTCATGGTCACACAAGGTTCTGTGGTGGTTATGAGGGGGGAGATTCAACCAAACAACACATACAAGCTCTTGGGTGGTGCAGAGATTTGTACCAAGGAAGAGCAAGCAACAAGTCTTAATGTCAAGGAGCTGGTCCAACATAAAGCAGCTGCAAGTGTGCTCATGAGATGTTGGGCAAGGAAGGTTAGTCAAGGTTGTGTGACTAACGGTTCATCATCAAGGGTGCTTGAATTCAAAGGTGCAGAAAGTGAAGTCAAGACAAAGGATGATGTGGAGGATGTTGTTGAAGAGAAACTTCTTGCCAAGGTGGTCATGGAAGGGACTCCATTTGAGGTGGAGCTTGACACAAGGGCTGAAGAAGGAGGGCAACAACAACAAACTCACAAAGGGGTTCTACTTGAGGTGGAGCCATCATCAAGTGCAAGGTCCGGGCCCAAGGAATCCATCATACCTTCCCTAGGTTTTAGATGGATGGACCAAGAAGTTCCAGCCACGTTTCGGAGTGCTATAGGGAGCATGAAGCGGGAAAGTTGGAGAAGTGCATTGATGAAAAGAAATGTGTTCTTGAATCCAAGAGCAAGGAGTGCTAAGTGGGGATTTAGTGAACAAAGGTTTGGTATGTGGTTTGCATATCAAGGGAAGTCCAAGATTCAAGGTTCCAAGGAAGCAAGGAGCAACGAATTTGGCAAGGGGGAACTCTTTTCTGCACAAGAGGTCCAAGTTACTCAAGTTTAGGCTTGGGTGGAGCACCTTCCACCAAAGGTGCATTGAGGCAAGAGGTGTATTGCCATGGTGGAGTTCTTGGAAATTACTAGAACGATTTCTAAAAGGTTGAAGATGTTCTAGAGGTCAACAATGGTCCATGGGGTGATTAAATGGTTCGCCAAGGTGGAGTTTGTTGTAAAATTGGCTCACATTTAGTATGCACGCGAAGGAGTGAGCGACCGGTCGCAAGGTTTGGGCGACCGGTCGCTAGAAGCAGATTTCGAAATCTGGAAAATTCGCAGAAAGCGACCGGTCGCTTGGTATCCAAAAGGTCTCAGCGACCGGTTCAGGGTGTCAAGCGACCGGTCGCTTCATGCCGTGCTGATGTTTTCTTACGTGTTTTCAACTAAGTTTTCAAGGGCTATCGCTTTCCACAAGATTTCAGAGGTTTAATAGGTCACTTCTGAGTTGATAGAGGGTTGACTACCTGCTGGATAGTTGGAAGAGCACTCATAGCTAATTGGTTATCTTATTTTGAATAATCTTCTCTCCATTTTCTGGTTTAATGGAAGTGGCTGAGTTGGATTCTATTTACCTACTTTGATATGACATTTAGTCTAAGTGGTGACTAAAGGGAGGAACGTGGAGGACAAGCTGATATCTTATCTCTTGTCCATTGGCTTGTGTAGGTAATGGGGTGAAGTAAGATAACACAAGAAGAGAAAACAAGTTGAATAAGAGGAAGTGGCTGAAGCAGAAACAAGGTGTGGTTAATCTCAAGGTTGTCAAGTAGCTGGGAGCTATTGTGTTCAAAGGCAGGTTAACTCACCAAGGGAGAACGTGAGGGAGAGCAATCAGTTCAAGCTAGGAGCTGAGTTGGGGTCTTGAGAGTCTAGACACCAAGGAGGGAAACACCAAGGTTGTGAGAGTGTTCACAAGTGCATCAAAGTGTTGAGCAAGGGGTGTGAGAGAAAAGAGAGCTTGGGGAGAGAATAGAGTTCTAAGGGGGTTTTCTGTGTAAAACCAAAGTTGTAACTTATTCTTTCATGAAGTGAATTTCTCAAGGGGATCACCAAGAAGATGTAGGCAATTGCAGTACCTCTATAAATTCTTGTGTCACTTTGTGCTTGGTTGTTGTCTCAAGTGTGTGTGTGTGTGTGATTCATCCATCATTGTGTGTGTCACAAAGTCCATCAACAACAAGATCATTAGGGGAGGGTGAGTTGAGTTTTGTGCTCAATTCACAACATTATATGCAATATTAGTTAAAATATAACTCTATATAATTTTGAATTTATAGTACTGGGCCCCCCACATATTAATTAGCTTCCAGCTCTGCCACTCTCTCTATGTTTGTAATATTGTAAAAATAGTGGCACGCCCGTAATCTCACAAAAATGACAAAAATACCACCTAAATACACGACCTTGCAAATCTAGGTCGTAAGTGAACAAAAGGGTTAACAATTATTCCATGATGAAAGAAATGTATGTTACAAAAAATACACAACAATAATAGTGATGAGGATGTTACCTGGTGAAGGTCCTCTGGTTTTCTTGAAAAAGGTGCAGTATTTGGGTGCAAATTTTTGCAGACTAAAGCGATTTGATACAGAGAGGATGTTGCTCAATTTTTCCCAGCGCTTTCTCAAAGTGTTATATCCGAATTCAAAAATATCCTTTCCTCCCCCTTCAAGGACTACGTTCAAAACCTTCAAAGCTCTCAGCTGAGCATCTCGAGAAATACCCATGCTATTTATGAGCGTATACATGGTCATCTTTTGGAACACAGACTCATCCTTTACCACTGCCCACCTGTGCAAGAGCCACAAGAACAAATATTATGGCTACTGCAAAGGGTTTTGTTTTCAACTCGATGCCTAAATGGAAAATTGAATAGGGGGCCTTTGTCTTTTTGTATAGAACATATACTAGCAAAGAACCCACTAGCGCACTAGCGTAGTGGTGTGTGTGAGTTTAGTATACTATATATGGCCCCAATCAATAGAAAAGGTCCGAAGAAAAAAAACATATTTATTTTTCTTACTGATTACACTTTAAGTTGCACAATAATCAATGTTATTTAATGTGCAAGTTTTTGTAACATGTACTTTGTGATAGCTAGTAGTGCATTTCAACTTTTGTAACTAAATTTACATACGTAGTTAGACAAATTGTACCAAGTAGCTATTGGACTAATGATATTTCTCCTTTTAATGGTGTCCGTGTTTTCAGTCTTTCTGGATGAAGCTGACTCTATATATGCTATAGTAACTCAATAAAAATGTCAAAAAATGACGCGGTCCGTTTTCTGCATTTTTCGTTCCAGATACATGTGATCTAGAAGGGAAAGAAGTCCCCAATAATAGCAAGGTGATAAAGTTAATAAATAAAATAAAATAAATAGAAGTGAAAAGATATGCAAGAAAATGATGGTTAGGTTGTTACGTACCCGAATCTGCTACCAGCATGGCCAGTGAGCTTAGAAATTGAAAATATCATGATATCATCATTTGCTGGAGTAGGAATTGCTGTAAAATGTGGCCAGTAATAGACACGATCATAGATTGCTTGGGCATTTGGACCTTGAACATTTGCCTTATTCAGCTGGCCATCAGGATTGTTTGGTGAGGTAACAAACTCAATAACATTAGTAGCATCTGAGATGTTCTGCAACAAGGATGCATCTCCTCGAAATACGTAGTCCGTCGATCGAAAAAACTCCGGTTGCATTTGGTAAAGCTGGGAAAATCCAACATCAAAACCGTATATATGTCAGCAGTATATTTGTAGTAGTACTACGTACTATTTGTACCATCTCAATTGGTGATTTTATGTATACAGGTGTGACCCACCACAGAAGTAGGTCCACACACGTACACATGTTAATACTATCTATATACAACAGAGATATAATACAGAAGATAATTTCTTGAGATGATACAAGTTTATTTATTTATTCTTTGTACGTAAAATATGAAAGTAGTAAGTTAGGATCCCACATTGTAATAAGGAATTGAAGCCACAACACTTGCAGGCGAGGAGGAGGAGCTTGAATTATGGGAAGAAAGTGCATGAACTGCAGCATTGAGAAGTTGGGTTGAGCCAGCACCAAAAACAATGTATTTTCCTCCAGTCACGGCATTTCCAACGATGGCATGAAGTCTGCGAATGTGCCTCTCAAGCTCTGCTGAGATGTAAGATTGATCAGCAAAGGTATAGCTCATTCGATGCCAACCTGCTACTACAAGTGCACTTTTTGATGCATGTTGCATCCAAAATGGCTCCAAGAAATATGGATCCCCACTGCATCCAACAACACACATGAGCTGATGATGATGATCATAAAGTTTAGATGTGCCATTAATATTTTTTTATTTAAAATCACCATTAAATTACTTACATCCAAATTGGAAGCTCCGTTCAATAGGATGAGAAATTGAACAGAGCTTTCAATTTGGAGTTAAAGTTTTAGTAGTGAAAAGGTGGACTTAGATAGAGTAGCTTTTGGCACAAATTAATTTTTTTTGGATATTCCCTTTGTCAAGCCACTGTATTACCCTATTCTTGACATGGTGACAGAAATCTTGGTGGTCACTTATGGAAGTAATTAATCTATCCAGCGAAAAGAAAAAAGAAATATGAACCCATCCTACCAAATTATTTTGGCGCCATAGTCCTTTGCATGTGAGATTTTGTGTTTGAATTCCTTTCCCTCGATATCGTTTGTGTAAAGAAAAAAATACTACACTGTAACATTATCCTTACATGCAGTACGTAGTGTTTTACGACTGACTTGACATAGAGTGAAGAGCAAAATAGTTCATTTGGAAGCTAGTAGAAGCATTTAAGAAGCATGATGGAGGAGATGGTGCCAAAAAAGATCCCTTGTTGATGAATGGTATAATTCTTTTCAGAGAAATACGTATAGCTACCATCCACTACTCTTTGTCCTTTGTATATATGAGGGAATATTTTATTCTAAATATAAATTATAAAATTTGATATAAATCCAAAAGTATTAGAGTTTATTAGGAATAACCCTCGTAATCTAAAAGACCCCTATTTTAAAACATTACATTACTAATATATGTCATGTGAGTTTTGTTTTTGGAATCTTTTACGGCTCCAAATTCCATAATAAAAGGAAAAACCAAGTCCCTAGAAATGCACTAAATGTATTAATAATTAAACTAAACATTGCTTTTCACATCCCCTAGACTTTTCAGTTATGTATTTTTTTTATTGCTGGACTTTCCTAAGCTTCCTAGTTCAAATTTTCTGAATTAACAACTTCTAGGCTAATTTTTTTCTTTTCAGTACAATTTTTCTGCCCTCCGTATTTCCCAAGCTCCCAAACTAGCTAAGAATATAGTGTGTTTATTGTGTGTGTGTGTGTGTGTGAGAGAGAGAGAGAGAGAGAGAGAGAGAGAGAGAGAGAGAGAGAGAGAGCTGTCAGCATTTGCTGCACAACCAGTCAAAAACTCAGAGCAGTGAGGGCCTCCATAGCAAGAATTGCATTCACAAACAGGCTCCTTGCCATCAAGAGTTAACCCATCCAAGTAGGCTCTTCCATGCCCTGAGCAAGAGATAGCTGCCACATACTCAGCTTCTTCTGCTGCCCTTCTGCTCCAACTCAGTTCCCACTCTCTACCCACATATAGTTTAGAGATCAATAATAGATTGAAAACTAAAGAAAATGCTAGGCACACAAGGTAGGAGCTTTGTGGCTTAGCCATATACGTCTAATTTCTTCTTTTCAGGCTCTTGCATAGGAGCCTTAATGATGATATATATAGGAGCCTTAATATGTATGTAAAACAGATTTAGAAATAGGACAGCAATGACAAATTTAATATGCGTTAGGAGGCAGGCAAAGCCTTGACGACTTTACAGTCCATCATATATATTTGACGACTTTACAGTCCACCATATATATATATATATATATATATATATATATATCTATACAGTATATAATATTACGGAGGCTGCACTGCATGTCGATTAAATTAACTACTTCAATGGCTGTGGTGGGCTGTAGCCCACGGAAGTTTTTGGGTTATTTTAAATATAGTCTAATATGTATTAATCTATTAAAGTTTTTTTTTAAAAAAAAGTCTAATTTTTTATTATTTATGAATTTAGTTGTAGGACAACAATAAATATACACATTAGAATAAAAGAATTTATCAGTTTGACAACCCTCTCCCCTTACAGAGATCATGACTTTGTTTTCTGTTCTCCCATTTTGGTTTGTCTCCTGTGATGGTAGGATAAAGTTCCCTATTGGCTTGGAAACCATTGGCGGTCAACAAGTCAACTTTCTTTTGTGCGTGAGCGTGTTAGTAGTAAAGGACTCTAATAGACTCATAAAAGATAAATGAAATAATGTGCGCCAAAAATTACTGACTTTAAACAAGTGATTGTGAATTTGGATGAGGAATATCTCCCAAGTAAGTTCTTTTCTTGCCTCAGATTGGTGAGTACTTCATAATTTTTCACAGGACAAAACTGGCAGTTCTAGCAAAAATAAAAGCTGAAAAATAAGTTAAACTGTTTGGAATAATAAACAATAAACTATGGAGCAGTATTAGAACAAAGAAAAGTTGTCAAGTTTGGAAGGACAGAACATTGGACTTTTGACTTTTGTCTGTTTGGTGGACCGGGCTAGACTGGATTCATTTATACTGGGATTGCACGTCAGGATCTTCAACTGATAAGGTTTAGTTGGAAATCGATACCAGTGTCAAAATTGGCAAAGCTTTAATCTGTTCTGGCCATGGAGAGGTTGGCTGACTGGGCATAATTGGTATTACTTCAGCCTCAGTTGAACCTGGAGATGGCTGGATTGATGATTGTTGGCCTGGAGCTGCACCACAACACCTAATTTTGCTTGATAGTGATTCAACCAAGAGCTATTATGGCAATTCTGAGCGCTTGAAAAGTCTTTGTAAATTTGTTGAGGTTTTCATATTGTAAGAATCTTAACTCTGGTTGATTTGCTTAAGCTGAACCAAATTTGTAATAAGAAAATATCGTTTCCTTTGTGAGAATGTTTCTCCAATTGGAATGAACCAAGTTCTGGCTATTTGGTTTGATAGCTTCAGAGTCTGAAGGCCTTTGAGGTTCAACTGACTTTGTTCTTTCAATTTGTTAATATGGTTTGAGAGTTTTTGTCTTGATTGATTTTTTGGCTGTCCTTAATTTGTTCAACTCCTCTCTTATTTATAGAGAACTTTGGAATGAGGGCTTCTATTTCTAATCCTTAAAAACTGGGCGGCAGATCTTTCAACAAGATTTTCCCCTTATTAATGCCATAAAAAGGGGAAGTTATTATCATGGCAGGGGCAGAAACATCAACAAACAGCCTTTATGATGGTCTTTTCCTAGCTTTTTCTGCGAACAACTCTCTTTGTCTCCTGTCCTATTTCTTAAAAAACACATCATGTTCCAATGTAGAGTCCTTTATGGGCGTAGAATGGCAACTTGACTGTCCCTTCCTTCTGTTTTCTCGAATGGTTTATGGGGAGTGTTCTTCTGGTTAACATGCTTTCATTAACTCCCCATCAATTCCCTAGTTGAAAACTTTGACTTTCAACGTCTCATGTGCCTTTTTTTGGAAGAGAAATTTTCCATAATATCTGCTTTTGATTTGATTTGAGATCAACGGTGGTGATTAATTTGCTTGGACTTTTGGAGATGTTTGAAACTGTGCCCATTTTTGCTTAATTTGTCTTTTAAGGGTATGGGCTTTCTAAAATCATTTGGGCTGATCCTTGCATCTTCAAAACAAAGCCCAAAAAATTATTTCTTCTAATATGGCCCCCCTGGGGAGTGGAATTTGGGCCCAAACATTTTCTCAATCCCAACCAAAACACTTCAACTTCAACTAAATGGTAAAGTCCTTAGCCCTAAATCACCCACTTGTTAAAATAGTCTTGGCAACAAGATATGGTGAACAAGTTTCTACTGAATTATATGATTGTCTATATTTTAAAAAAATTGCTTATTGATTAGAAGCAATAACAAAAAATATCAAGAGATATTTAGTTATACACCCAATTTTAGCATTGGTGATATAGATAAACCCTACAACATTTAATTTTTATAAACATACCAAAAAAAAAACCCAAAAAATGACATGGTAAGAACTAGCATGTTAATTTTTAAAATAGAAAAGATGGTATTTCAATAAACCGAAAGGAACATTACATGGTTAGAGCTAGCATGTTAACTGCGGCCTGATTAAAACATTTCCAAAGAAATAAAATCCCGGGGTAGGAAATAGTACCACCCATGCTATTGACTAAACAGAAGAGTCAAATAACTTATACGAAACAAACCAACCTAAACCCCAACCACAAAACCCTTAAAACAACATCCCATCACTACGTAGATACTGTCAAAGAAGTCCTCTTATGATCTAGAAAAAACATCATAGTTCTTCGTCAGAGTAAAAAATGTACTATGGGTATCAGAATAGATCCAACCAATCACCCAACTGCAAAGCCATTGAAACACATCCCATCACTACACAGATCCTGTCAAATAAAGCCTCCAATGATCTAAAGAAAGCATCATAGTTCTTCGTAGAGAGTAAAAAACGTATTGTGAGCATCATAAGAGATCCAACCAAACACCAACTACCACCTCCAATTTTCTTGATCCAGGAACCCCAGCTGACAAGCAAGGGAGACCAAGATTGGCCTCTTAGCTTGAAGAAAATTCCGAAGAAAGATCTTCATAGTAGGAACGTTCATCGGTTGCCAAGCCCACAAACGTTCCATAGGAGAATTATTAGGGAGATCTTGGAGACCCCCTGGAGGCTGGTCTCCTCCGCCTCGTCAACAAAATCCTCGATACAAAAACTATGCTTACCAGAAAATCCATGTCACTAACAATTAGATGCCCAACACTAGTTTTAGCACACTTCTGATTTCCGCTTGGTGCCGTATACTTGTCATCCCCTTGAGCAGAAGAGGCGGTGGCCATCTCCATAGCGTTAAGATAGAGACCCCTCACCAGTGACTGGCTCCTTGTGAACCCAGAAAGGAAGCCAATGCAGCTACCCCATGGAGAACAAAAGAGCAAAAAAAGTCATACCCAATTCACCAAGAAGAACCCAAAAAGATAATCAGAGAAGACTGAGAGAGACAGCGCAGAAAATGAGTAAAGAAAACTAAAGAAACCCTAACCCTAGCTGTCAAGGCTCTCCTCACGTGAACGAGAAAGCGACCCAAACCATCCACTACGTTTAATGTTGTTAGGTTCTGCTTAGCTAAGGTTTTTAGCTTCCCTTGACAACTTTGTAATTGCACATATAATTCATCAAGCTCTAGGTTAATTAGAATAGGATAGTCTAGTTGAAGATGATTACTGTGGCTGAGATTAGAGACGGAGCTAGGATTGTATGTGTGGAGGGGCCAAACCATAACACAAGTTTTTAAAAGAAAAATTCAATCCTGCAACAATAAATAATAGACTATAGAAAAGGCATTGATTTTGAGTATTATTGGAGGATTAATCGGCTAATATGGTATTGCTTTCCTTTCTTTACTATATATTAATTGTGTAAAGTGGGACTATAAACATGTGATATATATCAATGAAATTATTATGAAGTATAGGGTTTGCATTCAACCACCCAATAGTAATTGCATTGGGGAGGCCACTACAATATGGTATGTTATTCTTCAAAATATGAGTTGTAACTATATAATCCAATATATATTTTGGGGGGGTGGTTGGGGTATTCATGCATTGCATATATATTAGGACATATTGAGTCAATGTGATGACTAGTCATCCGTTACTGCTAGCTCATTGCCAACTCATTTAAATTCTCACGGGAGACTCACATTTGGCCAGGTGTAGGTTTTTTGTCCTAATGATTTTTGTCTCATTATAGCTTCAATTATTAGCAGCCATGTGGATTATTAGAGTTTTTTTTTTTTTTACTTTGCATCTTCTTCTCCGAGGAAAGTCTCCATTTTTCATTAAGAGGTTTTAAATTGGTTTTTAAAATTTGCTTTGATCTTTGAAATCCACTTCACCCATTGAGAATTTGTTAGAGTAAAACTTTTACTTTGCATTTTCTACTTGGTGAGATTTGGATTTTCATTATAAGATTTTGAAAATTGGTTTTTGAAATGCATCTAGGGGTTTAGTTTAAACACTTCATCTTCCTAGCTAGAGCAGATTCTGTATTGATTTCTTCAAGAGGATGGTTTTTTGAAGAAATTGACCATTTCATTCTAGAATCTATATTTCATTCATTGGTGAGGATCCGAAGCTGAGTTGTGGTGCCATGGGGTGAAGAAGCTGATGGACTAGCTACCATTTCCATGAAGGACAAACTACTAGCTCAAGTAAGTTTGGAGAAGGTTGCACATGGAGGTAGTACTCTTTTCCTAAAAGACCTATGATTGGTTAAGCTTGTGATTACTTTTTCTGTAAGAATCTTCTTGACTTAGTGGATTGCCTAGTCAGAGTGATGACCCCAAGTTTTTCCCAATGGTGGGTTTCTGGGTAAACATTTCTGGTGTGGTATTCATGATTTTAGGACTAGCCATACTGTATCTATTATCTCTGGAATGTTGATGAATATTCACACACCTATCACTCTAGTTGTTACTAAGCAAACTTTGACGGGTACTTTTGAGTGCCTAGGTTGTCACATGTTCTTCTAGGCTTGCATGTTCTTATATTTGATTTGTGATGAATTTTTACTTTGCTTGTTTATTCATAAGTCTATGACTAGTATTTGAATAGTCATATTGTCTCCAAGATTATTTGATCATTGTTGTCATTAATCTTTCCAATTGGGGTTTTAATTTAGCCCCTCACCTATGTACCAATTTCAAATGTATACTTTTATTTATAGAACTAATATAAAAAAGGTAAGTACAAAAGAAATTGATCATTAGATTTGAAGTCAATAACTTTAGCTAGTCTCCACTCGTTGAAAAATTCCTGATTCCACCTACCGTCCAAGCCCTCTATGATGCTAAAGTTAAACAAAGCTGGGAGAGATTGGAGAGTATTTGAGGAGGGTGTCTAGGTGTAAGCATTTATCATCTTGATCCTAGTATTGGTGAATGGTATTTATAGAGGGTTTGAAAAGAACAAATCCTTCTGATTAAGGAGAGAGGAGTTCCGTCCCATAACCTAATCAGAGTGAGTATTGGTGCCTCGCCATGCCTAGGCACAGCTGGATGTTTGTTTTAGGGAACCAGCCAATGATTGACACCTGGTGTTGGTTAGGAATGCATTTAATGAAAGGTCCAACCTTGTGCTATCATCTAGCATTAGTGGTCCAAATAATCCTAAGTTTTGCTTTTAATGGGATAACCCTCTACCAGCTCCCAACTGCTCCTGACTTGAGCAGTTTACTCTTTGCCATGGCAAGGTTGGGGGGGGGGGGCGCTAGGGCAGCTACTATTCATGTGAATAGTGATTGCCCTTACCAATTGTCATGGCAACAACTATTCACATGAGATACGAGGAGATAAATTTGTATAGAGTTTTGGTGAGGGAAGTGAAAAATATGACTAAGTATTTATTTTTGTAGATTTTTTCAATTTTTGTTGTTGCTGACATCAGCAAGCCCAAGCTTGAACTCAGGTTGAACTCCCCCTAGGGCTAGCCCAGTCTCGTGGCCCCCACCTCCTGCTCAGGCCAGCCTTTGCTGTTGGAAACGTGTTTTTGGCATAAACCCCTCCCCCCCCCAAACCGTGCTGCGAGGCTTGCTCTAATAGTCGCTAGCAAGGTCAGAGCGCTGTATCTGTATGACAAAGAAACAAGATGATTACATATCTATTAAGGAACAACCTCTTAAAGAATAGTACCAGAAATAACAATTGCAAAGCCAAACATCAGTCATTCATTAACCCAAAGGGGTGTGAAACAATTCAAGGAGACCACCAAAATAACTTCGAACGAAAGCATCCACCTCTTCTGTTGTAGAAGCCTTGCATTTGACTTCCTTATAGTGTTGAAACAGATTCCTCAGGAACCTAAGAAGATCTTTCACATCTAAGACAAGATGTCTAACAATATCGATAAACTTCCCAAACCGTAACACCACTCAGCAAAGCCAACTAGTGGTACATGTAGTTTTTTTCTTCCATTTTTTTTTTCCAGGACAAACGATAGTCTAAATTACATGAGTGGAGAATTTCTCACACACACACAACCAAGATGCCAAGAGAGATGTACTATAGTTTTATTGTTTTTACTAATGAGGAAAAATAAACACGAACTTGGGTAATATCTTTCAACATTTAAAAAGTGAATACAACTAGACTAATTGACTAGTATTACATTTACATATATAATAAGCACGGGATACATAGGGGAACACGAGTGGCGCTCTGCTATTTTTCGAAATGTTTCAATATACATGTAGCAGGTCAAATCACATATTGACCCTTAATTGAATAAAAGTGTACTGATTATTGGCTTCTAATACACAGGTGATTAATTTGTCATCAAATCGTTGACAAATAAGTTTTGGGGTTCACTTTCTTTCAAGACTAATTGGTTGAGCCGGTGAAGCAATATATCAAAGTCATCTTGGCTCCTTAAGAGAGTGAGACGTACATGTCGATCTTCAGCACCAAACAAGCTACCTCTACGGCCATAAACATTGGCTTCTTTTTGGAGTACTGCATAGCAATCTTTATCCTCTTCCCTCTCGCATTTCAACCACACATAAGCTGCCATGAGAATAAACTGCTTCAGAATTTGACCCAATGGAGCCTTTAATTTAGTAGTTTTTCAATATGATTATTCTTTTCCTTTATCAGTTTTTAGTTCCACAAATTCTTGAGTCTCCAAAGGCTTGGTTTTTTTGACAATGTCTAAATTTCTTGAGAGAAAAACCAAATTGAAGTAATGGAAATTCCCAACAAAATCACCAATTAATCTTTGCAAATATGGTAGGGTATACTTAATTTTGTATGACGAGGTTCGACACAAAATAAAAAATAAATTTTGTGATAATCACTGGATTAATGAAAATAGCATGATATATATATATATATGTGTGTGTGTGTGTGTACAGTGTATTTATGTGATGTTTGCTCATGTATGGCCCTAAAAAAATGTTTCAAATTTAAGAATAATATTTGAAGAAATATCTGCCAGTTAATGTGATCACCGGAACATCTAACATCTATGGGTTGGCCAACGATAAGACGTGGATCACATAACTGTGGTCCTAACTGGGTGTTGCCAAATTTGGGACCTCTTCCAGCATTGGAAAGAGAAGTACCACTAGACTAAGAGAAGTACATAAGAGTGATGAGGATGTTATACCTGGTGAAGGTTTTCTGGTTTTTTTGAAATAAGTGCAGTATTGGGGTGCTATTTTCTGTAGAGAAAATCGATTTGACAGAGCCAAAGTGTTGCTCAATTTTTCCCAGCGGCTCTTCACTTTGTTGTATCCGAATTCAAAGATTTCCTTTCCTCCAGTTTCAAGCACTACATTCAAAAGCTTCAAAGCTCTGAGCTGTGCATCCCGAGAAACACCCATGCTACTTAACTGTGTATACTCACTCATTCTTTTGTACACAGACTCATCCTTCACCACTGCCCACCTGCAAAAGGCACAACATTATTATTTTATAACTACCAAAAAGGGTTTTTCCTTGTTCAACTCTAATAAGTTTTCATTGGTTTTAACTTTAAAAGATTTAAAAAAATTATATGAGAAAAGAGAAAGATATGCAAGAAAATGGAAAATGATAGTTAGGTTGTTACCCGAATCTACTACCGGCATGGCCAGTGAGCTTAGAAATAGAAAATATCATGATATCATCATTGGCTGGAGCAGGAATTGCTGTAAAATGGGGCCAATAATACACACGATCATATATTGCTTTGGCATTTGGGCCATGAAAAATGGCCTTTTTCAACTTCCCATCAGGGTTGTTTGGGGAGGTTACAAACTCAATGACGTTTGTATTAGCATCCGAAATGTTCTGCAACACAGCTGCATCTCCTTCAAACTTGTAGTCCACTGATCGAAAGAACTCCGCTTGATCTTGGTAAAGCTGCGAAAATTCGACAAATAAAATTAATTTATTTGTAAAGGAGTAGTATCATCTCAATGGATCGTATCTACGCGCCTCTACGAAAGATAGTAACACAATTTAGATGGTACAAATAGTTTTGATCTTTCCAAATTTTTTATGTCGTAAATTCAGAATGAGGATTCAACCCTGTAATAAGGAATTGAAACCACAACACTTGCAGGTGAGGAAGAACTGAGATTATTGGAAGAGAGTGCGTGAAGTGCAGCGCTGAGAAGTTGGGTTGAGCCAGCACCAAAAACAATGTATCTTCCTTGAGTCACCGCATTTCCAACAATGGCATGAAGTTTGCGAATGTGCCTCTCAAGCTCTGCTGAGATGCGAGATTGATCAGCAAAGGTATAGCTCATTCGATGCCAGCCTGCTACTACAACTGCACTTTTGGCTGCATGTTGCATCCAAAATGGCTCCAAGAAAAGTGGGTCTCCACTGCAAGCAAATATATAATATTATATATGCATGAGATAATTAAATTTATAGTAAATGTAGCTTTCCCCTTTTTCAAACTAATTTTTTCTTACCTACAACCTATCGTCTTATTTTTCTGTGAAGAAAATTCAATTTATTATAAGTAAAACTTGATGACTAGGATTCAACTTAGCAAGTTACCTAATTAAGCTTAAAATTTGATTTATTATAATTTTTATATTCCAAAAGTACCCTTAATTAAAGTTTACCCTATTATGTGGTTGTATTAAATGTTGGTTTCCTCAATGTTGGTCTCCTAAATTTGGAATTTATTGCAAATTTGACTATTGTTTTAAATTTCAAAACGTTTGGCACATACGTACGATATATTAATGTACACACAAATATATATATATATAAATGTTAGTGTCTATATATTCATGAAGACGCAAATATATATTTTTGGGTAAGTAATGCACACACAAATATTCCTATGCGCCTTACACAAATTATTTATTTATCATCTAATTACCATCCTTCTTTTTTTTTTTCTTATGAAAATTGTACCTAATACAAATTTATAAATTCTTCAAATTGTCTATCTAATAGGAAAACGTAATAATGTATCTAATTTTTCTTAAGAATAATGTACCTATATTTTGCTTATAGATAATGTACCTAGATTTTTCTTATAGATAATGTACCTTTTTTATATTTTTTATATTACATAAGTATGTATTTATCTATTTACCTATCTTGTATTAGATATGTAGGTACATTATTTTTTGCATGTATTACCATAAGTTTCCAATATATAATTACCTAATCAATATTCTTTTAGCCAAAAAAAAAATTGTTTTAGGTATATATTATCATTTGTTTAATATTGTTATATTTAGGTAGTATATTAGTGTACGGTTTGTATTACATGATTATTTATGTATTCATTGATTTATTTTTATCAAAACGTTTTAATATTAAATAGGTGCCAAATTAAAAGGAATAAATATAAATGCTAAACATAAGGGATTTGACAAGTAAGGTAGATAGCATAGTGTGTAAATAGTTTGTAATATTAGGACAATTATTAACCTATATTCAAATATGAGTTTTTGATAATAATTTAAAAATAGATGAGTTTATGTTTAAGATATAAGAGTTACTCGTGATTCATGCCAATGATGGTGATATTTTGTTGCATAAAAACGTTAATTATAATGTACTTGGCTTTTTCTTACATTAGTTTAAAGTATCAATCAAGTGAATTTGGACCCACCATTAATGTTGTGTTCACATTGACATAAAAAAACATCAATAATTCATCTCTCAGTGGTGAGGTCCTTTTCTTCTTGTAACGAAGAGAAACTCTCATGCAATGCAATGAGGATAATATTTTTTATTATTTTTGATAAATAATGCAATGATACGTAAGATATTTTTCCACGCGTCATTATGTTTTTGGTTGAAAATAGCAAAATATTACTATCCTCATTATAAGTAAGTTTGTTTGCTTGGTCACCCTTTTGAATCCCAATAAAAACTTGAAAAACATGATATAAGTATATATATAGTCCATTTCTATTGAAGGATTCCTCAAATAATTTAATTTGAGGAACACTTTTTAGGGTTCCTTATGAAATTTTTTTAAACGATCCAAACCATCTATGTTTTAAGTCTACATTCATAGATCATCCTTGCAAAAAATTAGACAAATCAAAAACTATTTCGATATCCAATTGTGTCCTACAAAATCAATGAACACGGTGCTTCAAGAAAGTACTAAAATTTCAATAATTTAATTGAGTGGTCAAATGATATTGGATTCAAGTGATTTTTTGTAGAGATGATCTTTGAATGAGGATCTACAAAATCGACGGTTTAGTTAGTGAAATACAATACGAAGTGAGTCCTATAGGAGTGTCCCTCAAATAAACTTATTTGAGGGATCCTTCAATCGAAGCTCCCTATATATATATATATATTACCAAAAGAAAAATCTCCCTTGTGGTGGATATTGACCATCACATTCACATTTATATAGTACAGTTGCTTTCACCACTTGTATGTGTGGGACTGTAAAGAGATATTTTATAAAACATTACTTTCATAAGTGACATCATGAGCTTTGTTTTCGGAATCTTTATGGTGCATATTTTACAAAATTAAAACAAATTTATGGTGCCTTTTTTGTACCTTTCTAATTGGTGATATGGATTTTAAGTTTTGGCATGGTTAAGTAGAGGATCTTTTTAAGTACCAGGTGCTTTGATTCTAGAATCTTGACTGCAGTGGTTTACGCCTAATCTGCTCAACTTTTCTGAATTAACAAATAATCAGGCTTGCATTTTGACCACCCCTTTTCCCCCTCTTAATTTCCAAAGGTTCCAGCTTCAAATTCTAATGTGCAACATTTGAAGACTTGAAATAGTTTTTTTTTTTTTTCTTCAAAAGAAATATAAACCACAGATCTAAACCCCAAGCTAGCTAGCTATCATTTTCCAGTTAACAAGTCTGAGAGAGAGAGAGAGAGACAGAGAGAGAGAGAGAGAGAGAGAGAGAGAGAGAGAGTACCCATCAGCATTTGCTGCACAAGCAGTTAAAAATTGAGAGCAGTCAGGTCCCCCATAGCAAGAATTGCATTCACAAACAGGTTCCTTCCCATCAAGAACAAGCCCATCCAAGTAGGCTCTTCCATGCCCTGAGCAAGAGATGCCTGCAACGTGCTCAGCTTCTTCTGCTGCTCCTCTGCTCCAACTCAGCTCCCATTCTCCACCCACGTAGAGTTTCAAGACTAATAATAGATTAACAAATATAGAAAATGCAAAGCACATAAAGTAGGAGCTTTGTAACTTAGCCATATTTGTTCAGTTTCCTACTCTTGCACATATAGAACCTTATGCAAGAGGAAAAGGATAACAGACACAAATTTAAGGCACTGGGAGGCAATGCCTGGATGAATATTAAAACATAAAGAGGCCCACCATCTATGTTAAGGATAAGGACATTTATGTTTTACAGTAAATATTAGTGAATAAGATCGACCACAACTCTTGAGCCAGAAATTACAACACATATCCTTACATACACCTTTAGGGTTTGTTTGGTACACCGTATTAGACTCTGAGATATGAGGAAATAGTTTATGTCAGTTATTTGGTGTCAACTTGGATTATTTAAAGGACCCATGTGTAGTGGTTTGGAGTATTTACTCCCTCAGGCAAGATCTTGGGTTCCAGTCCCTAGTATCCTTGTAGTGTGTGTGAGTTTAATCCATCACCCCTCTCAATAAAAAAGATCCTCAAAATAAAAAATAAAAAATAAAAAAATAAAAAAATATATAAAAAAGAAGAAAGATATGAGCTTTTAATACTCTCCTTACCTGACTAACTAATACAACCCACACACCCTTTTAATAATATACGCTTAATTATAAGGCTAGGAAAAAAAACAACATACTTTCTACGTGAAAAATCAGATGCTATCTTTTCCCTAAGGTTCTTCTTTGCTATCTTTTCCAATGGTTATTCTCTTCACTCTTCTCCAAGTCTCTCTCTCTCTCTCTCTCTCTCTCTCTCTCTCTCTCTCTCTCTCTCTCTCTCTCTCTCTCTCTCTCTCTCTCTCTCTCTCTCTCTCTCTCTCTCTCTCTCTCTCTCTCTCTCTCTCTCTCTCTCTCTCTCTCTCTCTCTCTCTCTCTCTCTCTCTCTCTCTCTCTCTCCAATATGCTTCTCCACTTCACTCTTCTTTTTCTTCTTTGCTATCTTCTTCAGAGGCTATTTGGTGACTGTTTGTGGAAAATACAAATCAATAATTTGTGCGTGGTGGTTTTTTTGTTTGAATTTCGAACACCCAAGTTTACAGCTTTGCTTAGTGTTGAAATACGTTCTTGCCCATTTATGTTGTTTCGATTCAAAGCTCAGCCAAACAAGTTTAGTTCTCAATTCTATTTTAATTTTTTTAATTGGCGGGTCAATATAATTGGCTCTAGATTCAAAGCTTAGCTAGATTCCATATTTTTTATATATTAATTTTTTGGTCAAAATCCCATATTCCAAATTTAACTTGGGGGGTTTTGCATCAATGATGTGATGGGCCGGCGAGGAAGACAATGAAGGACTGATAAAGGGAAGAGAGAATCAAGAGAGGTTTCTTGTTTTATTATTAGGCAGCCGTTGGATGTCTCTAATGGCTAAAACGATTTGTCAATGATTTGGCAAAAACAAATGAAAAAACAATTTTGTCATCATATGAATCTTACCAAAAATATTCGTGTAATTTGAATTTCATTTTCCACTTAAATTATCAAAGAATTTTTTTTAAAAAATAGTCTGATTCGATGTTATCTGATGGAGCACCAAACACAATATAACTTAGTCAAACTATTTATCCGGAACAACACCAAATATCTTATAATATTATGGATAAACAATCAGGACTCTTCAAACAATTAATACTATCCAACAGAAATTAGTCAATATAGTTCAAAGTACCAAACAAACCCTAGTCTTTCACCATCTAATATCTTGCAAAATGACTTTCCTTTCCCATTTTAGTGTACTCTAGGAAGAGAGGTGAGGTATGTCACCTTCTTACATGTTTAAAATCATTCTTATAAGCTTTAAAGGAAAAGAATTTTATGTGAGATAGGAGAAAAACTTGTTTCTGGTTGTTGCTATCACGACTCGACTCCCCTAGCACAATATTGTCCGTTTTCGGCCCTCCTCTCTGCCCTCACGGTTTTGTTTTTGGGAACTCACGAGCAACTTCTCAGCTGAGTCACCCATCCTGGGATTGCTCCGGCCCCCAACTCGCTTAACTTCGGAGTTCTTATGACTCCGAAGCCAGTGAGCTTCCAAAAGGCCTCGTGCTAGGAAGAGAAGTGCCCACACATTTAAAGCACTTCACCTTTCCCTCCCCGAGCGATATGGGATTGCTCACCGTTCTTGTTTCCCCAAGACACGGATCTTACAATCCACCCCCCTTGGGGCCCAGCCTGCCCTCGCTGACACACTTCCTTTGAGGTTCCGGCTCTGATACCATTTTGTCACGACTCGACTCCCCTAACACGATATTGTCCGCTTTGGGCCCCCCTCTCTGCCCTCACGGTTTTGTTTTTGGGAACTCACGAGCAACCTCCCAGTGGGTCACCCATCCTGGGATTGCTCTGGCCTCCAACTCGCTTAACTTCAGAGTTCTTATGACTCCGAAGCCAGTGGGCTCCCAAAAGGCCTCGTGCTAGGAAGAGAAGTGCCCACACATTTAAATCACTTCACTTTTCCCTCCCCGAGCGATGTGGGATTGCTCACCGTTCTTGTTTCCCCAAGACACGGGTCTTAGAGTTTCTGCTATATGATACCTGTTTAGTGGCAAAACATTCAAGTTAAAAGATATAGCAATCCGATATCTATTTCAATAATTGAAATTTCATTACTCATAAGAAGAAGCAATTTTCCTAACAAGGAAGAAAGTGTCGTTACAAGTTGGGTATATTAATTAGGAGATTTGTTAGCTAAGTTTTATAGTTTACCTATTAGACTCTAATTAGGTTTTAATTACTTTTCTTGTACAACACACAATTTAACCTTATATTTTTGTCTCCGTAAAGAGAATAATACATATTTAAAAAAATCCTAAATGACATTGTTTGACGAAAGAACACGAATAAGATAAGTTTCATGCCTCCCACAGAGCAAAATGGACAAGATTGTGAATTGAATTTCTATTATTTTTCTTCTTTTTTATACATATTTTGCATTCTCTAAGTCTGGACAAATTTATGTTTATTGAAGTATACATGATCCATCTCATAACCACAATTTATTGAAGTATTAACTACTACAATAAAGTTAATAGACAACGGTTTTTAGCCGTTGTTGAAAGTCTTATAAAACCGTTGTGCTTAGGAGTGTCGTCTTTTGTACTATTTATAACAACAGTAAGACACCGTTGTAATATATCACTTTCAACAACGGTTATTCTGAAAAACTGTTGTAGTATAGTCATTTCAACAACGGTTTTGCTCAATAACCATTGTAGTATAGTTCTTACTACAACAGTTACTCTCAACAACCGTTGTAATATGGTCATTGTGACAACGTTTTTTATAATGACCGTTGTAGTAAGTCACTTTTGACAACGGTTTTTCTCAATAACCGTTGTAATACGTTTCTTTCCACAACGGTTTTTAGAATAACCATTGTAATAAGTGGATTTCTACAACGGTTTGAATGGGTAATCGTTGTTAAGAAGGTGACCGTTGTAATAATGACATTCCTTCACTACTGAATATAGTTAGAAAAATGATGTATTCATATTTCAATATGAAAATTATTTTAACCATGTATACAATTCCAAAATTGGTTCAATTACAACAATTTGAGATCTATAGGCAATTTAAAGCTTGGAATCTAGTACATACATCCCAAAGCAACCAACCACAGAATCTAAAATTTGTACATTTTATGTGAAAATTCTACCATTCACAAAATGACAATCAAAGTGATTGCCACATAATCAAGTTCAAAAGAAACCAAAACCGTGGTTGATAACCTTGTCCACTATCCTGAGCAAAAAAACCTTGTCCACTTTGAGGTTTGAGCTACACATAACCTGCCCATTCACGCCGTACTTCATCAATTTGATTTTGTGTATATGTACAATCATTTGTTTTACTCCACTGTAACAAGATATCAAAAATAAGACTTAGCCAAGTCTCATAATAAAAAAGCAATCTTAATCAAAGATTTAGTTTCCATTCAAATTAAAGGTACTATTCTACCATGCTATATGGATATTTAGTACCTTAGATGCAGATTCCAAATTTTTATCTTCAACAATCTCCTTCATATAACGCATAACAAAATATCCACACTCCGTACTTGTTGGTTGTTTAGGAGTTCCCTACCAGGGGCGGCCCCGGGGTGGCGCCGCACAGGCCCCCCAAAAAAATTTATTTATATTATATATATTAATATTATAAGAATTGTATATATAGTATAGCGTGCCAAAAATATTGCATAAGGGCGTGTCTGGTGGAGTTGGCAACAGCGCATGTCCATTTAACGAAGCGCCAAAGTTTGAATCTCCCTGAAGTCGGTCTATTTGCCTATTTTTATATTATTTTTGCATTATAACTAAAAACTTAACATAATTATTGATCGGTTCATAATTGTATATCATTTTGTACCATTCTAGCTTATGATTTGGTTATGTTTTTTAGTTAAACTTGTGCTTTTAATCTTTTTTTGTGTTTATCTTTTAGTTCATTGAGCTTTAGGTAACAATGGTGGCTTTGGATAGGAAAAGATGCAATCCATGCATGTTCAGGGCTGATTGGGATAAGAGCAAGAGCTTAAAGACAAACCCAAATTTGGGCCACATTCCTTGTCAGTTCAGTTTCGTAAGTCACCTTGCAGGTCTCAGTTCAGCAATCTGCACAACTCGGATGAGGAGACATTGTTCATAGAAGTTGTTCCAATGGGTGTCTAGTATAACATATCCAACTTTCAGCCCAATTGAACATATCTAGAGTCCTCAGCTCGTCCAACACTGAACCCTGCTCAGGAGGATTCGTTTTTCCAGCAACACATGTGCAACAGCAAAAGAACTTTTTTAGCCAGCAACAAAGACTAGCAGCACATGGGTTGGCAGCAAATAAAGAGCCAGACCTCCATGATAAAAGAAGAAACCAGTAAACCCATGTGAAGATAGCTTGAGGTGCAACAAAAGAAGTATGGGATAGAATTGATTCCAACCACACTAACATAGACAAGATGATGTGAGAGTTATGGATTGTATTAAAAGAGGAATGGTGGTGTTGGAATTCATCATGATGTTCCTCCCTCTTAGCCCTATAAATAGAGAAGTCTTCAAGTTTCAAAACACACCCCAAGGGGGGAGCTCTCAAACACTTCTCTAGAGCTCCCTTCCCTTATCTCCCTCAAATTCTCTTAGTTTCCTTTCAAGTTGTCAATTGTTGTAACAAAATGATTTTACTAAATTTTCCTTCAAGTTTTCAAGTTCTATTTTAATTTTATTTGTAATGTACATTCTTTCTTAAGTATTCAAGTTTAATTAGTTTCCAAGTTTCAATTATGGTTTTTGTTCTTATTCATTATGGTTATAAGTTAATATGCTAGTTTGAATGATTGATCACCATTTAGGCTTGCATGTTAGCTATCTTGGTTTGAATTAAGAGTAGACATCATGCTTTAATTCGAATTGAACTATGAATAGGAAGAGTATGTATGGACATTCAACAACAGGGATTAGATACACACTTGGTTGTTTAAAATGTTCTTCTATGCTTAATGGGTTCCTAATGCTTAATTTTAGGTTAGACAACAAATTATCAAATTAGGGAATTAGGAATACAAGGTTAGGACCAAACACCATGGCTTAATCATACTTTAGCAAGAATCAATCCGTTAATCTAATTGAACTTGGGAACTTATTTGCTTGAGTTATTTCTTTTTTTCTTGTTTTATTTATTTTCTTTTTCATTTCTATTTTGTGTAGGGGAAACAAATTGGATCATTCAATCACCAATCCTCGTGGGATCGACCTCGCACTTACATATGCTATACTACCAAACGGCTCGTGCACTTGCGAGTATCACAAGTTGAGGAGGCAGCTAAATCCATTTTGGTGAAGCTGAATCGATGCAACAATTATTATAAAAAAAAATAAAAAATAAAACAGAAAGCCTTTAAATAAAAGGTTTGCCTGTTTTTATATTATTTTTGCATTATAACTAAAAACTTAACATAATTATTAAAAAAAAAGTAAAAAAAAAAAGAGAAAGCCTTTAAATAAAAGGAAACATCGCAGCTAACCACAGGAGGCCTGGAAAAAAAGAACAAATAAGCTAACCACAGGAGGAGTATATATATCCCTATCATTTTTGAAAAAAAAAAAAAAGTTTTCTCCTCCAAGAAAAGTACTTTATTCATTCAGAATAAAATTAAAAAAAAACTTCATAACTTCTTCTGTCTCTTAAACTCTGATTTTCTAGTAAGTAATCATCATCATTCATCAATCTCTCTTTGGTTTTTTTTTCAATCCCCTGACAATTTTTGTTATTCTTTCAATTTCAGGAAACATTTAAATTTTTATGACTTTGATTTCTAATTGTCATTACATATTTATTGATGGTGACTTTTAGTTATAAAAAAAAATTGTTTATGACATTAAGTTATGGCAAATTTTTATTTATAGTATTTTCGTATTAGATTATGTGAGGCCCCAATTTAAGTTTCGCACACGGCCCTCAAAATCTCAAGGACGGCCCTGTTCCCTACACATAATTATGGGTTTCGGGCTTCGAAACTTCATCCCATAGTTGTAGAATTTACAATATCTGAGAGATACGAAGAAAACAACAAAGGTTTAAAAACTACATAGCTCTGAAGACGAAATTACCTTATGTATATCTTCCCTCAAAACAGGCTCCAGATTTTCAAACGGGGTCTAAACAAACAGCCACAAACAAGAAAAAGTTAAGGCTTATTATCACAAATCGTCCCTAAGGTTTACGAAACTATCATATTGCATCCTTAATGTTTTTTTTGTGTCATTTGTGGTCCTCAAGGTTAGTATGTGTGATCACAAATGGTCATTGCCGTTAGGTTCCGTCAAAACTCCGTTAGTTTTCTGACATATATATATATATATAGCACAAATCATCCTTGAGGTTTACACATCTATCACAAATTATCCCTGTGAAATTTTAAATTTTTTAATTTAAAATTTATAAAATTTTGGTTTTCTTTTTTATATTATTTAAAAATATATATTGTATTTTAAATACATATGACACTATATTTTTGATTATGTGGGCTCCACATAAATGCCACATCAACAAACTAATGAAGTTTTTTTTAAAAAAATAATTTAAAATTCATAAAATTTTAAAATGAAAAAAACCATTTATAGAAGGATTTTAACCTTGAGGACCATTTATGAACCCTAAACCTTGGTTTTTTCATTTTTAAATTTTATGAATTTTAAATTATTTTTTAAAAACTCCATTAGCTTGTTGATGTGACATATATGTGGAGCCCACATCTACAATAATATAGTGTCATGTGTATTTAAAATACAATATATATTTTTAAATTATTTAAAATTCATAAGATTTTAAAAAGAAAACCCAAATTTTATGAATTTTAAATGAAATTTTTTTTAAAATTTTTGCATAGACCATTTGTGATAGGTGCGTGAACCCCATGGATGTTTTGTGATATATATATGCGACGTCAACAAACTAACGGAGTTTTTTACTAAACCTAACGGCAGAGACCAAAGAGGATGTAGGCAAATTGCTAAACCTCTATAAACACTTGTGTCTTTTGTGCTTGATTATTTTCTGTGTGTGTGTGTAAGATTCATCCATCATTGAGTCTTGTCCAAAGTTCATCAACAACAAGGTCTAAAGGGGAGTGAGTTGGTTCTAATTCACAACAAGTGGTTTCAGAGCTGTGTTGGCAGCTGTGCTAGTTCTTCTTTTGGAGTGCTAGTGTGTTGAAGATGGCAAGTGATAAAGAAGTTGAGAGTGGTGGCAGCTCACAACAGCTGAAGCAACCACAGGCAACAAGCATGAAGGTGGAGTTAAAGCCTTTCACAGGGAATGAGAACTTCACACTTTGGCAACGAAGGATGAAGTCAGCTCTTACACAACAAAATCTCCATGTTGTGTTAGTTGGCAAGGAAAAGAAGCCAACTAGCATGACAGATGATGAATGGAGTGTTCTTGACGAGTTAGCTAGAGGAGCCATCGAAAACTACCTCTCTGATGAGGTGCTCATCAACGTGATGAAGGATACAGCGAAAGCAAACATGGGAGAAGCTCGAAGAGATGTTTGTAGGGAAGTCGCTGTCCAACAAACTCTTCCTCAAGGAAGAACTCCTAAATCTCAAAATGGAGGAGGGAGGTAATCTAATGGAACATCTAAGTAGTTTCAATAGATGTGTTGCTGACTTGCAGAGAATGGAAGTTAATTATAGTACGGAGGATAAGGCTCTTATGTTGTTGACATCCTTACCTCCGTCCTATAAGCACTTCCGAACCACTCTTATGTTCGGGAAGGTTACTATGGATTTTGAGCCTGTGGTGCAAGACATCATGACACACCATAGGATGACTCAACGTTCGGGAGAAAACTCTCAAGGTGAAGGTCTAGTTACAAATACCGGAGAGAGAGACCGTTCAAAGAAGCGTGAAGGCAAGAAAGGCAACAGAGGAAGGTCCAAATCCAAGGCAAAATAAGGTTGTTTCGAATGTGGGTCAAAGGAGCATTGGAAAAAGAATTGCCCCATATGGAAGGAGAAGAAGAACAAAGGGAAGAATGCAGCAAACACAGCTAAGGAAGTCACAGAAAGTGATGGTGAGCTTTTATGTGTTAATAGCAATGTTAAAACTAATGCATTTGCTAATTCTTCAAGGTGTTCCTCTTCCGATTGGATTTTGAATTCCGGATGCTCATATCATATGTGCTCAAACAAGGAGTGGTTTGATACATATGAGAAAGAAAAATGTGGTAAAGTTATGATGGGGGATGGCTCAATTTGTGGAGTCAAAGGCATCGGTACAATCAAGGTGAACATGCATGATGGGGCTGTTAGGAAGCTTAGAATGGTAAGATACATTCCAAAGTTGCGTAAGAATCTCATTTTCCTTGGAACACTTGATAAGAATGGTTATTCATTTAGAGCTAATGGAGGGAAACTCATAATCTCAAAAGGTTCATTTGTGGTTATGAAGGGAGAGGTTCAACCTAATTGTCTATATAGATTGTGTGGTACAACAATTACAGGTGGAGCAGCTGTATCCACAAGTAAGGACTCGGAAGATGAAACTCAGCTTTGGCATTTGAGGCTAGGGCACATGAGTGAGAGGGGCATGCTGGAACTACACAACAGAAAGTTGTTGAAAGGTGTTCAAAGTTGCAAGCTTGAGTTCTGCAAATCATGTACCATGGAAAAGCAATCAAAGGTAGCTTTCAAGCAACGAAACGAAGAGGAGGGAAGCACGGGTGTGCTAGATTATATTCACACGGATGTATGGGGGCCATCACCGGTTAAATCAAAAGGTGGAGCTCGTTACTTTGTGACTTTCTTGGATGATTTTTCCAAGAAGGTTTGGGTCTACTTCATGAAAGAGAAATCTGAGGTCTTCACCAAATTCAAAGAGTGGAAGGCGGAAGTGGAGAACCTAACCGGAAGAAAAATCAAGATTCTAAGGAGTGACAATGGTGGTGAATATAAAGACAGCAAGTTCCTTGAGTTTTGTAGAAATGAAGGCATCAAAAGGCACTTTACCGTGAATAAGACGTCCCAACAAAATGGAGCTGCGGAAAGGATGAATAGAACTCTCATGGAGTGTGAGAAATGTATGAGGATTCATGTGGGATTGCCCGAATCATTTTGGGCGGAGTCGGTTAACCACGCTGCCTATTTGGTTAACCGAACACCTTCAAGAAATTTTGAGTTCAAATGTGCAGAGGAGGTATGATCTAATAAGTCAATTGATTATACTAATCTTAAAGTGTTTGGATGCAGTGCATATGCACTTATTCCTTGTGATGAAAGATCCAAGTTGAAGCCAAAGTCTCTTGAATGCATTTTCATCGGATTTGAGAGCGGTGTAAAGGGTTTCAAGCTATGGGATCCAGTGAACCACAAGAAGATACTAAGCAGGGATGTTGTGTTTGATGAGAAGACCATGCCTATGAACAAAGTTAAGAATTCAGAGGCAAAGGAGGATGCTGTTGAGAGAGAAACAACCATTGAAGTTCCACTCAAGAAGGTGTTTAGGGAAACTTCACAAGAATAGTCAATTGAAGACGTTCAGGAGGAGGTGGAGTCCGACATTGAGGAGGAAGATGTTGGGCAACAACAACAACAAACTCAAGAGGAAGAAGAGGCTCAAGAACAGGTGGAGCCATCATCTATAGCTCGGGCAGGCCCAAGAGAACCATCAAACTACCTCAAATGTTTGGATGGGACAAGGATGCAGTTCACTATGCTTTGAATGCTAGTGAAGAAGAACCAACCACGTTCCAAGAGGCTGTTGAGAACAAGGAACGGGAAAGTTTGATGGAAGCTATGATGCAAGAGATGGAATCTCTACACCAAAACTCAGTTTGGGAGTTAGTTCCTAAACCCAAAGGTCGAAAGGTTATTGGCTGCAAATTGGTGTTTAGGAAGAAAGAAGATATGCATGGGAAGGGAGCCACCATATTCAAAGCTCAGTTGGTGGCCAAAGGATACTTGCAAAAGGAGGGAGTTGATTATGATGAAATTTTCTCTCCGGTGGTGAAACATACTTCTATACGGCTACTACTCTCCTTAGTAGCTCAAGAGAACATGGAGGTGGAGCAAATGGATGTGAAGACTGCTTTTCTCCATGGGGATTTGGAGGAAGACATTTACATGAGCCAACCTCAAGGGTTCATTGAAGCAAGCAAGGAAAATCTGGTTTGTAAGTTGAAGAAGTCTTCGTATGGGCTGAAGCAATCTCCAAGACAGAGGAACAAGTGCTTCGATTCTTTAATGATGAAGATTGGGCATAGAAGATGTGAATTAGATTGCTGTGTATACACTCATGCATTCAAGGATGGTAATTTCATCCTTTTGCTTCTTTATGTTGATGACATGCTAATTGCATGTAAAGACATGTCAAAAATCCAGGAATTGAAGACATTGCTTGGAAGGGAGCTTGACATGAAGGATCTTGGTTCTGCACAAAAGATCCTAGGTATGGAGATAAGGAGAGACAGAAATGGTGGCAAGCTATGGTTGTCACAAAGTAAGTACATTTCCAAAGTACTTGAAAAGTTCAATATGATGGATTGCAAGCCGGTGTCTACTCCTTTGGCGGAGCATTTTAAATTAAGTGCACATGATTGTCCTTCTACGGATGAGGAGAAGGAAGAAATGAGCAAAGTTCCATATGCAAGCTTGGTAGGGTGTCTCATGTATGCAATGGTGTGCACACGCCCCGACTTAGCCCAAGCCGTAAGTGTTGTGTCAAGATACATGACGAATCTGGGCAAACAACATTGGATAGTAGCAAAGTGGATTCTCAGGTACTTGAAGGGCACCAAGAGGATTGGGATATTGTTTGAAAGACAACAAGGAAAAGCATGTGTGTCGGGTTATGTGGATTCTGATTATGCAGTAGATTTAGACAAGAGGAGATCCACCACAGGATATGTCTTCATTTGTAGTGGAGGACCGATTAGTTGGAGAGCGGTGTTACAATCGGTTAGTCCCTTGTCTACTACAGAAGCGGAGTATATGGCGCTAACAGAAGCTTCAAAGGAGCGGTGTGGCTGAAGAGATTGGCAAAGGAATTCGGTTTTGCCCAAGACTTGGTGGTGATACAAAGTGATAGTCACACTTAGTGAAGAATCAAGCATTCCACGGAAGATCGAAACACATTGATGTTCGATACCACCGGATAAGAGATTGGGTGAACGATGGAGACATCACGATAATGAAGGTTCATACAAATGAGAACGCTTCAGATTGTCTAACGAAGCCAGTCACAACAGCAAAGTTCAAGCATTGTTTGAACTTGCTCAATCTTGTTACATGCTAAAGATTGAGGTGGAGTTCTTGAGAGTTATCGTGACGATTCTAAAGACATTACAGATGTCCTGGAAGGCAATGATGTCCACAAGGAGTTTTAGGCTCACCAAGGTGGAGATTGTTTGGAAATTGGCTCGCATAAAGGATACTAAGTTTTGGACAAGCGACCGGTCACAGGACATTTGCGACCGGTCATTTCTTCACAAAATCAAAGTTTGGAGCAAAGTCGACTAGCGACCAGTCGCTAGCTATCCGCGACCGGTCGCAGGGTAGCAAGGGACCGATCGCTCACTGGTCACAGGAAGGGAATTCGAAGTCTGGAGACTCTGTGCAAAAGCGACCGGTCACTCAGTGCGTGCGACCGGTCGCCTAGAATGCTGTTTCATTTTTTCCTCGAGTTTCCAACTCTTTTTCAAGGGCTATCGCCTCCCACCTACTTGCAAGGACCCTAGGGGTCACTTCTGAGTCAGAAGACTGTTGGCAATCAGTTGGGAGGTTTGAGGGAGCATTGAAGGGTTATTGTTGACTTATTCCAAGGTGTAGCCACCCTATGGTTCTCTATAGAGTGGCTGGACAGGTTGCCATTAATACATAGCTTGTGGCTGGCCTAACCTGTGGTCCATGTCAGGTATCCAAGGGCAGAACGTGGGAGACAAAGCAAGGGTCTTCTCTCAAGTCTAGAGGCTCATGTATTAAAGGAAAGAGTGAGCAAGTCTGAAATTAGAAGAGAGTTAGAGAGAGTTGGAAGAAAGTAGCTGGAACTAGTGAGTCAAGAAGATGAGAGAATTCTCAAGTGTATCAAGGTGTTGAGCAAGGGTGTGAGAGAAACAGATTATGAGGGTAGTGTTCTAAGGGGGTTTCCATTTGTAAACCAAAGTTGTAACCTATCTTCATTAGTGAAATTTCTCAAGGGGATCACCAAAGAGGATGTAGGAAAATTGCTAAACCTCTATAAACACTTGTGTCTTTTGTGCTTGATTATTTTCTGTGTGTGTGTGTAAGATTCATCCATCATTGAGTCTTGTCCAAAGTTCATCAACAACAAGGTCTAAAGGGGAGTGAGTTGGTTCTAATTCACAGCAGATTCAATGGGTCATTACAGGTCCCACAACCCAGACTATTTAACAAGGAGTTAAAAGGGCAATTACCCATTTATACCCAAGATGCTAGGTAGGAGGTCTATTGCCATTTAATTAGGGCAGGGAAATGGGTAAGGGTTAACAACTGCCACACAATAGCACCTTCAGTATTCCATATCATTCACTATTTTCTTCATATTCTCTGATGTTTCTTAACGATGAAATTCAGATGACCAACTTAAAAATAATGCAATTCCATTCGATTATGAGACAAACACATAATTTGGCATGAGAACAATAATATAAAATTGATATGACCACCAAATTGGTGCAAGACTTGCAGCTTTGCACAGATTTCCTGTTGGGTTAATAAAAAATAGCAAATTTCTAAAAATAAGCATAGATGGAAGCTCAAATCAGATTGTACACATTAGCCAAAATCTCCAAAGAGGAGGAAATCAACAAACTCTTACATCAATTCTTACCCAAAATCACAAAATTAAAACTTAAGCATAATCAAAATGAAAAAGAAGAGGAAACGAATCGAGTTTGGAAATGGAAAATACCATCACTGCATGAAGTAGGAGGATCTTTCTAGAGGTCCTTCAGCTGCTTTAGGATCCGTTTAGACGCCATCACCTTCACAAGCACACAAACAAACAAACCAAACCCTAGATGAACCTGACCTCAATCTAACAAACTCACACACACAACAAAGAAAACCCAAATTTCATTTCTTATGTGCAAGTAGCAGAGAGATCTAAAATTAAAACCCAAATCCCTCTGAACTAGAAGGAGGGAGGGGAGAGAAAGAGAGGGGAGAGGGAGGAGAGAGAGAGAGAGTGAGAGAGCGTGGAGAGAGGGAGACGCGAGAGACAAAGTCTCTCTGTCTATGGCTGTGGCGAAGGCAAGGCGACAAGAGATAGAAAAAATCGGGGCAAGAGAGGTAGACGCGAGAGACAAGAGGTAGAAAAGAGATAAGAGAGAATGAGAACTATCGGGGCTTAAGAAAAAATATTGTGGCACTGTTCACTCTGTGTTTTTTTTTAAAGCTTCAATTACAACGGTTGAAATGAAAACCGATGTGGAAAGTTGTAAAATAAAATTAAAAAATCATATACCCTAAACTACAACGCTTAAAAAACCATAATAACCGTTGTGGAAGAAACAACTACAATGGTTTTGGAGCTAACCGTTGTGTATTCAGCGTTGTCTTTTTGAATATTTGTAGTAGTGTCCGCTTCTTAAGGGGCTCATCAGAGGCAAACTGTTTGCATGGTTTTGCTGTGTCTTTCTTTTGAGACCAACAGATGATTAATTTGTCATCAAATCGTTGGCAAATAACTTTTGGGGTTTGCTTTCTTTCAAGACTAATTGGTTGAGCCAGTGAAGCAATATATCAAAATCATAATGGCTCCTTAAGAGGGTGAGACGTACATGTCCATCGTCAGCACCAAACAAGCAACCTCTAGCCCCATAAACATTGGCTTCTCCTTGGAGGACTGCATAGCAATCTTTATCTTCTTCCCTCTCGCATTTCAACCACACATAATCTACCATGAGAATAAACTACTTCATAATGGAATCTGTAAGAATGTGAAGGTAAAGAGTTCCACATTGGAAAGTTGAGAAACCTAGTAAGGGCTTATAAGGAGTTGGGTTACTCCCCCCATTGCCAATTGGTTTTGGGGTGGAACCTCAATTTCCTTCATGGTATCAGAGAGGTTAGGCCACGTATGAAAGCCCAACAGCCACACATGCTCCATATCACCCAATATGTGTTGTTCACGTGTTAGGCTTGAAAATTCGCCATACGTGTGTTGCGTGTGAAAATTCACTCAACTTCCTTCAGAATCAAACTTGGGATCTCTTTCAACCTTGAAACTACCACCAGACTAAGTGCATAAGAGTGATTGAGGACATTATACCTGGTGAAGGTTTTCTGGTTTTTTTGAAATAAGTGCAGTATTGGAGTGCAATTTTCTGTGAAGAAAATTAGTTTAAAGAACCGAAGTGTTGCTCAATTTTTCCCATCGGTTCTTCAATTTGTTGTATCCGAATTCAAATATTTCCTTGGCTCTAGTTTCAAGAACTACATTGAGAAGCTTCAGCTCTAGCTGAGCATCCCGAGAAACACCTAAGCTACTTAACTCTATATATTCACTCATCCTTCACCACTGCCCACCTGCACAAGACATAACATTTATATTAGGGTTTAATATTAAAACTGTTGATGTGTAAATTGTTTGTTACTGATTGACTATTACTGTTATAGCTGGTGGTGACTAAGTTATAGCTTAGATCACTTGAATGGTTGAGATTTTGTGGCTGAAATACCTATAGGAAAGAGCCAAGTGTTATACACACATTGGCAATCTTTTTGTACCTTTCCTGTTGTAAATCGTTTGATAAAAGAAGAGAAATAGCTGAGCTAATTGGCACAGGCAGCTTATACGGGTTTTGCAGAAACATATTCTTCCAGCTCCTTCTTTCATCTCCTTCCTTTTTCTCCCTTAAAATCCAAATCAGTACCTAATATTCCAATATGGTATTAGAGAGCCAGGTTCGTTCTTAATCTGGTGTCAATTCCGTTGCGGGTATTCAAAGATTTCAACGCAAAATCTTCATACCCAAATCGATTTAGTCTCATATGGCTGGTTCGGTTGGAAGGGAGTCACGAACTCTAATTTTAGATGGAGAAAACTATGAGCTCTGGAGGATTAGAATGACGACGATCCTCAAATCGTATGGGATTTGGGAGTTGGTTGAAGAAGGTGTACCAATTCCAGATCCAAAAGGCAAGAAGAAGGAGACGGATGTTAGAAATGTGCCCTAAGAGCCAATACATTTGATGTGATCTCCTTAGAATACATTTCGTATATGATATATAAAGGGCAAATTTATTTTGTTATCTTTTACATCGTGTAAAGAAACAAATGTCCAAGGTATGCTAAATAAGAGATAAAGTAATCTAAAGAAGATTAGATTCGGAGACCTTTAATCTCTAACCGTAGCATCCCAAAATGTTCCTAATCATAGGTTATCAAATGGGCATTGATAAACCGTCAAGATTAGCACATATTATGTATGCTCAATTGGGAGGATGGTTAGTCTCAAACCATTTGTGTAGTTGACACTAATACAAGTATGTGGGTGCTCATTAGTGAATGAGTACACTGAACGCGATCAACCGTAGTTCTCGTATGGAATATTTATCTATATGTCAAACGAGAACTCATAGTTGCAATAATGCAAATTAGTCCTTAGACCTGAGGCATCATGGTTGTCCTGTGATGCGTTATTGATCTTTGATAGCTCTTAAAGGCAAGCCGTAAAAGATTTGTCTTAAGTGTTGTTGGGATCTCTTAATTCATCATAGGGGCATGTGAATGTACAATAAGGAATTTCTACTTTCGATAAAGAAGGAGAATGTTTCAAGATGTGATTCAGTAAATCTTTGGCCAAAGTATTTTGAGCTTGATTTAGAAAGTTGTTCTTAATCATGTTCTTTTGAATCACATGAGGATGTAAATCATATTAGGGGTTTGACATAAACAATCCATACCCTAATAATATGATTTGAAACATTGTATAAGAGAATGATCGTATTGCATTGCAATTCCAACTGAATAGGTTCTTCATCTATTCTGGTTAGCTTGGGTAGCCTTGATATATTGCTAGATGTCACTCTTGGCTTGTGGAAGTCCTAGGATTGATTGTGATCGATCTAAATAAAGGAAGAATTAAAAAGGGGTTTTAATTCCAGTTGGTTAGAAAGAGTTCTTATATTTTCCCACTGCCTTGCTAATTAGAACCTAATGGATCGCACACCTTAAATGGTTAACTTTGAGTAATACAAATGAGAATGAGGAAATCAATTTGATTGATTTGATGTGGATGATTTATTACGTGTAAAAACGTATTTGGGCCCCGGTAATAGTTAACGGAAAGCCCAAATGGTTGGGTATCAAGCCCAAGGGCTTAAGACACCTAAATATTATGGTTTAAGTGTCATAAGGCCCAATTTTGGAAGCCCAATGGGTTTTGGCCGAAAATGCTTAAGTAAGTATGTATGGGAATTGTTTCCATAAGCTCATTAACACACAAACACAATCCAACATCAACCAAATGGGTTTGGGAGATCAAAGAGAGAAAAAGAGAGTTTTCAAGAGTGAAACACTTTCATCTTTCAAAGTGGTTTAGATTGAAACCAATCTTGAGAATCTTGCACTAGCATCCAAGTATTCTCAAGATACTTCTTCTCATCTCAAGGTTCCATTGGTGTGGAGACTTAGAGGCCATATACTTTTGTGGCTCACATGGAGGAGAAAGATCAAGGAGCAAAGATCAAAGATCAAAGAGGAGATCAACAAAGAGGAAATCATCAAGAGAAGACCAAACACAAATTGGTTCATATAATTGCTTCAAGGGTAATTAGATCTTATCCTTTCTCTTGAATTTTCATTTATGGAAAATATATCAATGTTCATGGCTTAAGATACTTGGAAGAAGTTTTGTTTTTGAATTTAAACAACCACCTTAGACTTCCGCTGCGATTAATTTGATTAAATGCATGTTTAATATTCAAATGAACTTTGGAAAAATGTTTTGAAATTTCCTACAACGGAGACATCGAACAAATCGTTGTTGTCTGAGCACTTGAAGCAAGATGAAAAGGCGTTGGATCTCATCCAAGGAGCTGTTTCAGATGAGCTCTTCCCCAGAATTTCAAATGAGGTGACTGTAAAAGGAGCTTGGGATCTGTTACAGCAAGAATACAGAGGAGATGAGTGTGTCAGGTCAGTCAAACTACAAGCTTTGAGAAGAGATTTTGAGTATACTCGTATGCGTGAAGATGAATCTCTATCTGCTTATTTGACTAGATTGTTTGAATTGATAAATGAAATGAAGAGCATGGGTGCCCAGATTAAAAACTCTGAAGGAGAGTTATCTAAGAGTAGAATTGTGCAAAAATTGTTGATAAGTCTTACTAAGACTTATGACCCTATTTGCATGGTCATTGAACAGACCAAGGATCTGGATACAATAGAAGTGCAGGAGGTTGTGGCCACCCTGAAGGTGTTCGAGCTAAGGCTTGAGAGGGACTCTGAGAATACTGTTGAGAAGGCGTTTGCTAGTATGAGTGTGAAGGAAATTGCATTAGCGTTATAGAACAAGCCTGAACCAGTGGCACATTTTGCAGAAAATCAAGTACCATAGACAACAAACATGTTCTATGCCTCTCACTCACCTCCAAAACCAACTGACATGGGTGTTTGGTATGTTGATAGTGGGTGCAGTAACCACATGACACCTCATGAATCATTGCTCTCTAACATTGATAGAAGTGTGAAGTGCAAGGTGAATATGGGAACAGGGGAATTAGTTCAAGCTTCTAGAAAGGGGACACTTGTGATTGAGCTGAAAGATGGTCCTAGATATATACAAGAGGTGATGATAATGCTAGGCTTATATGAAAATCTTCTAAGTGTTGGGCAAATGGTTGAACATGGCTATTGGCTTTTGTTTGGTGACTTTATGGTGAATATATATGCTGACAGAGAATTGAAAGAACTAGTTGCTAATGTTCCAATGAAAGGAAATAGGTGTTTTCCTATGAAGTTTGAATTCATGAACCCTGTGATGGAAAATAGAGCAATAGTTGAGGATCACTCATGGAAATGGCATAGAAGATTTGGTCCATGTTAGGCTGAAGATGCTACAAGATAGAGAAATGGTGCTTGGACTACCTAGATTGAAGAAGTTTGAAGATGTGTGTGAAGGATGTGCTACGAGTAAAGCTCACAGAGAAGCATTTGACAAAAATGAAGTGTGGAGATCTTCACAACCATTGGAGTTGGTTCACTCAGATGTGTGTGGCTGGATGCAAGTCACTACAATTGGAGGAAATAGATATTTCCTTACATTCATTAATGATCATACAAGGGTGTGTTGGGTGTTCTTCTTGCAACACAAATCAAGTGTATTTTCAGTGTTCATAAGATTCAAGGCCATGGTGGAGTTGCAAAGTGGGTTTCAGATCAAGAAGTTAAGAACGGACAGAGGAGGTGAATACACTTCAACTGAATTCAGTATGTTTTGTGAAGACTTGGGGCTTGAAAGGCAATTAATAGTGGCTTATTCGCCTCAGCAAAATGGAGTTGCAGAGAGGAAGAATAGGGCCATTGTGGAGATGGCTAGGACAATGCTTTATGAAAAGAGAATGCTAATCAAATTTTTGGGAGAAGCAGTTAACACTGCAGTCTATATTCTCAATAGGTGCCCTACATGTTCTCTCAAGAATAAAACCCCTTTGAAGCATTCAGTGGAAGAAAACCTGGAGTAAAGCATATGAGAATATTTGGTTCTCTTTGCTATACTTATTCCATCCCAGCTGAGGCATAAACTAGAAGAAACTGGTGAGAATGGAGTCTTTGTTGGGTATGGAACTTGTGAGAAAGGGTATAGGGTGTTTAATATGAGAACTCAGAAAGTAATAATGTCAAGGAGTGTGATATTTGATAAGAAATCTCTGTGGAATTGGGAAGCAAATGAAGAGCTTCACATGTCAATTCCTTGGGATAGTAGTGAGGAATCAAGAATAACTTAAGGTGGGGAGGATTTTGAATCACCTAATCAAGCTCTAGAATCACCAAGTGTCAGATCATCACCAAATGCTGTCATTATCTTAACCCAAGAGAAGAGACAAGATTCACCAAGACTAAATGAAATTGAAACATCTTAGCCCTATGATCACACACCCTTTTGAGTAGAAGAGTAGCCAATAAATACACAACGCAGAGCACAAGGATCAAGTTTACTCCGTTGATGAGAGTAGACATGAACATAGGCAACACATCCAAAAACTTTAGGGGCAACTAGGAGACGGAGACAGGGGAAATATGTTCACCAAACAAATCATGCGGAGTCTTGAAATCAAGAACCCGGCTAGGAGTACGATTAATCAAATAAGCAGCAGATAGAACAGAATGCCCCCAAAGATGATGGGGAACAGACATATCCAATATGAGTGAGCGGGCAACTTCAAGCAATTGTCGGTTCTTCCTTTTGGACACACCATTTTGCTAAGGGGTAAAAAGGCTTGTCGTTTGATGAATAATACCTTGAGCACGGAAGAAATAAACCAAAATATTATTCACATATTCTCCTCCATTATCAGTCCGGAATACTTTTATCCGAGCCTGAAACTGAGTAGACACCACAGGACAAAACTCTGGAAGGATGGAAGCAACATCATGTTTATTTTTCAGCAAGAAAACCCAAGTGAGTCGAGTACACTATCAATAAATGTGACGAACCAACGAAATCCTTTCAAAGTAACGCGAGTCTGACCCTACACATCAGAATGCACTAAATCGAAAGGCTTTACAGTTTTACCTGTCACTCAAAAGAAACACAGTGCGATGGCTCTTGACCAAAATACATGTCTCACACTTAAAACTGGACTCATCACAAGAGCGGAATAAAGATGAAAAACGGACGCTTAAGGTAGCCAAACGATCCCAAACGATGATGCCATAACCAATTTGCTGTTTGTCTTTGACACTGCAACTTTGAACAATATTAACGACACGATCATAAACTGGTGCACAAGGCAGTGTCAAATATTATAACCCTTATATCCGTTTACCATGCCCAATCGTCTCGTGAGTCTTAAGATTCTGAAAAGAGCAATGTGTAGGATAGAAAGTAGCAGAAGCATTAAGTGTATCAAGTAATCGACCAATAGATAACAAGTTACAATGGATATTGGGAACTAGTAATGCACGAGACAATGACAGAGTAAGAGTGAGAGAGATTGTGCCCTCGCCAATAATTGGAGAGGGCAAACCATTAGCACTAGTTATGTATGGGTCATGGGTGTTACTAGACAACTCATCAAAAAATTTAGCATCATAAGTCATATGATCAGAAGCATTAGTGTCAATTATCCAAGTATGGAAGCCAATACCTGGAATATAGTCAGAAACACACAAATTTGCTGAAGCAGCAGCAACAATGGAGTTATCACCCATGATTGCAGCAGATCATAACAGAGTACACAGCGGAACACAACAGATGCACAAATACGATAGATGCATGAAGACAAGCACGAATGCAGGAGAGGCACGAACACAGCAGAGTGCACAGTGGAACACAGGAGAGACACAAATACGGCAGATGTACGAACACAAGAATGGCACGAACACTAAAACATAACACATAAACCCAGGAGGACACACACGGCACAAGTAGGAAAAATAATATTGGTCTAGAACACGGGTGGGCACAACACACAGGTCACCAGAAATTCGGCTCGGATGCCAAGTCAAACAATATGGGTAGAATATTTTCAGTTATATTTCATTCTTCAAAATGAGATATTTATAATACAAGGCTGTAACCCTAGTAGGGTTATGTAAGGAAATAAGATAAAATCCTAATTAACACTGTAACCCTAGTAGGGTTATGTAAGGAAATAAGATAAAATCCTAATTAACACAATATTTGTACAAAAAGGAAAGAAATAGAGTCATAATAGACTAGGAAATAAATCTCCTAATTAAGCTAGGATCTCGCTAACAGTTTTCTAATGCGAGACTAATTTCAACTCAAATATGTTTGCAATGCCTTGCAAAAACCAACATGTGATATATTTTTTCGATAATTGAAACTTCATTACTCGAAGAAGAAGCAATTTTCCTAAGGAAGAAAGTGTCGTTACGAGTTTGATATAAATCTTATTTGTTTGCCTCCAAAGGCGAATAATACATATCATAAAATTCTGAAAACACCACATGGTATTAGAGTACGTAGTAGCACTCTTGAATTTTGACTACATGTCTTTCAAAACATACAATTTAACCTTGTATATTTGCATACATATAAAAAATGACATTGTTTGACGAAAAGAACCCGAATAGAGAAGCTTCATGCCTCCCACAGAGCAGATTGTAGATTGAATTTCCGTTTGCTTCCTTCTTTTTCGTACATATTTTGCATTCTTTAATCATTTGGAAAAATATGTTTATTAAAGTATTCATGATGGAACTCAGAACCACAATTACTGTCCTCCATACCAAGGATTCCTGTGCATAGCATTTTCTTATTTAATTTGATAGAATGTAAAGGTGATAATTATTAGTAGACAAGACCCCTCGGGTCTAGTCTATTTACTCCGGTCTTTTTCACAAAGATCAAAGAAGAGGAGAGAGAAAAAAATTCGAATAGTGAAGAATCAACCCGCGAATATTTCCCGTGTGGAAATTTGCTCAAACACCTTCCACAGGGTGAAGTATTCATGATGCATCTCAGAACCACAACCACTTAGACTACAAATACCAAATAACATATGAACTCCACAATTTATTCAATTTTATAGAATGTTAAAAAGAAAAAAACTGACGATGAGTGTACATAAAGTTGAAAATTATTCAATTTAATAATATGTACACATGCAAATATATGGTGGAATTTTCTTATTAATTTGATAGAATGTAAAGTTTATAATTATTAATAGACAAGACCCCTTCTTAAGGTGCTCATCAGAGGCTTCTTGAGCTGCAAGAAATTGTTTGCATGGTTTTGCTGCTGTCTTTCTTCTGAGACCAACTGGTTTAGTCGCTGAATCAATATATCAAAGTCATCTTGGCTCCTTATGAGGCTGAGACGTACATAGCGGTCTTCAGCTGAAAATATGCTTCCGCTACGCCCAATAACATTGGCTGCTTGGAGGACTTCAGAGCAATCTGTATCCTCTTCCCTCTCACACTTCACCCACGCATATGCTGCCATGAGATTAAAATTGGTACAAATTAGCTAGGGCACGGAAGGTTCGCACTTCGAAAATATAATATAATAACATTTATTATGAGAAATTTGGGCTGCATTTTGGGGTTTTTATTTCCCATAAACAATGTATTAAGTTAAGGGTGACACCGTTAACACTCCTATTTTGTCCATTTGCTTCCCCCCTCTTATGTTAGTACTGTAGTAATGGAGAAACACTTACATGAAATGGGAATAGCACTATTTTGCCATTCCCAGTCAATCACGGTATGTCATACGTGATAATTTTTTCACGTGATAGATTGTGATTGACCGAAGAAGATAACAAAACAATGATATCCCCGTTTCATACAAGTTTTTCTAATAGTAATGGGGTGAACAAAATGAGAACCAAAACATAAGAACAATTAAAGAATGTAAGGGAACAAAATGAGAGTGTAAAAATTACTTCCCTACAAATGCAATGCATGTGTGATGAAAGTAATGTTTTTTTTTCTTCCTCTTTTTGCTTAGGCATGCGATGAAAGTTCCACATGGAAGAAATTGCATAAATAGAAAATATAGCTTGTGGGACAGAAAAAATGTGTGTGAATAGTGAATTGAATTATTGAACTAATGTACATAATATTCCACACGCATAATCATTCATGTGATGAAAGTAATGTTTTGTTTTTCATTCTTTTTGCTTAAGCATGCGGTCAAAGTTCCACTTGGAAGAAATTGCATAAAGAGAAAAGGTAGACGGTGACAAAGAAAATATATGTGAATAGTGAATTGAATGATTAAACTACTTTTGTTTTTATATAAAAAAAAATCTTTATTAATCTTATCGAACTCAAAGGGGGTATAATCGACATTTTGTACTCATCTATTGACAAAGAAAATATTCTTGAATTAGTGGAGACATTACCTGGTGAGGGTCCTCTAATTTTCTGAAAATAAGTGCAGTATCGGGGCCCAAGTTTCTGCAGAGAAAAGCGGTTTGACAAAGACAAGGTTTTGCTCAAGCTTTCCCAGCGATTCCTCATGGTGTGGTATCCAAATTCAAAGATTTGCTTGCCTCTAGTTTCAAGCACCACATTGATAAGCTTCAAAGCTCTTAGCTGAGCATCTCGAGAAACACCCATGCTACTTGAACTCATATACTCCGTCATTTTTTGGTACACAGACTCGTTCTTTATCACTGCCCATCTGCACAAGGCCACGACAATAGTAGTTAGTGAAGTGGGTGATATCTACTGCTAGTTGATAACATTTTCTTTTCCTTTTTTCCAAAATTTTATTCTGTTGAAGATAGAGCGAAAATATATCAAAGAAAGAATGTGAAGGTGAAAATGTCCCACAATTGAAAAGTTAAGAAACTTTAGCGTATAGAAGGCGTTTGGCCACTCCTTGAATTGAAAATTGGTTTTGGGGTGAACCTTAACTTCTTACATGATATCAGAGCAAGTTATATAAAATTTAAATAGGCTATAAGCATTTTAGTTTCTTGTATTATTAAATGGTTGATATCAACGACGTATGGGATGAAAGATTATATATAGTATATGACGATAACAAATACAAAAGTTTCAAGAGTGTCAAATTAAAATGAATATTAGACGGTTGAGTTCGATTGGATGGCAAATTAACTACTCTGATTTGTTGGGGTTACATCATGTATTAATACAATGTTACGTAATGTGTGACATCAACATGAAAGAAACCCGGCCACCATAAAAAAATATCTAATTGGAAAAGTCTAAAGAAGTGCAATAATGTGTGGTTGTTACTTACCCGAATCTAGTACCAGCATGACCAGTGAGTTTGGAAAGTGTAAATACCATAAGATCATCATCAGCTGGATTCGGAATTGCTGTAAAATGTGGCCAGTAATAGACCCGATCATAAATTGCAGAGGAGTTGGGGCCATGAAGAACTGCCTTATTCAGCTTTCCATCAGGATTGTTTGGTGAGGTTACAAACTCAATAACTTTGCCAGCTTCTGAAATGTTAAGGAAAGAGGATGTGTCTCCTTCAAACCTATAGTCCAATGATCGAAAAAATTCCGTTTGCGTTTTGTAAAGCTGTAAATTTTGGACATCAAAATTAAATTTTGTTAGAAAAGTTAATCATGCATATGGGATTCTAAGCAATTAGCAGAACTATTTGTAGGCACTAACTGATTATAAGCTGCAAGGAAATTATAAAGCCAAATTCAGAAGTAATAAGAGATCGAACCCTGTAATAAGGAATTGAAGCTACAACACTTGCAGGTGAGGAGGAGTTGGAAGAATTATCAGAAGACAATGCATGAACTGCAGCATTGAGAAGTTGGGTTGAGCCAGCACCAAACACAATGTATCTTCCTTGAGTTACTGCATTTCCCACAGTGGAATGCAATTTACGGATGTGCTCCTCTAGCACTGCTGAGATGTAAGAGCCATCAGCGTAGCTATATCCCATCCGATGCCACCCTGCTACTAAAACTGCACTTTGGGCTGCATGTTGCATCCAAAATGGCTGCAAGAAATACGGGTCTCCACTGCCAAAAAAGCAACATGAATATATGTATCATAAAAAATTTTCATGCATGAGAGCGACGGATAGGGGGAAACCTGTCAGCATTTGCTGCACATCCAGTTACAAACTCAGAGCAATCTGGGCCTTCATAGCAAGAATTACACTCACAAACTGGTTCCTTCCCATCAAGAACCAACCCATCCAAATAGGCTCTTCCATGGCCTGAGCAAGAAATGGCTGCCACACGCTCAGCTTCTTCTGCTGCTCTTTTACTCCAAGTGAGTCTCCACTCTCCATCCACACGGAATTGGAAAACCAACAACAGATTAACAGCTATAGAAAGTGCCAAGATCACAAAGTAGGACGAGCTTTGTGCCTTAGCCATGTTAATTAGTTTCTTATTTCCTTTCCTAGCTCTCTTAATTTAACAGGCATATAGAGCCTTATATATCAACAGAAAGAGGACAAATTTAATACGTTACCAGGCAGCCTTGACAAATTCAAAAATGAGAATTTATATTGATCCATGGACGTCAAGGAATTTTTGTAGAAATTAATTAACAGTGAAAAAATTATTGCACAATATCAACCATAATTCTTGCACCATTATATGTATTTCCCAGCCACAAAATACGGTTTAACATTATCCGTTGTTTAAATTGTTGAAGAATATTGAAATCTCACATCAAAAATTTGACCAAATCAAATACACCATATAATAAGTGGTTTGACTATTAATGACACCGAAGTTTTTTGTGATAAAACCTCACACCTGCTAAACCAGAAAAACTTATAATCCTCAGTGTGGGGGGTGAGGCATATGATTTTAATGAACGAAATATAATATTTTCTTTAATTAAAAAAAAAGGACAAGTATGTACCACGTACCAAATAGAGTTTGATATCATCTTTGGTTTGTTTTCCATTTAATTTGTTGATGACTTTGAAAAGTCTGTGTTGATAAATTTCAAACAAAGAAAAATCATATGCCTCTGTTTTTCAAGGGACCTACGTACTCTTCTTAAGCCTAAGTTAGAATTAACAAGAAAGTAATCAGGAATATTCATCGTATTAACTTGTTAAGTCAAACACGAAAATAAAAATATTAATATAATACATTAGGTTATAGGATAGAACTAAATATTCTCAGGTTGCTGCTGACAAGTAATACTCAAACCTCTGACCATGCACTTACGTCTGAATCTGGTATTTCTAGGATTTAAATATTCAAATAATTTCAATGTCTATAAAGTGTTTTAAAATAATCAAATGTTTAGAGTCCAAGAAGTACTCCTTAAAAAAAAAAAGGCAAAAAGTGGTTTTTGGTAATGTAGTTTGACATTTTATCATTTTAGTCCTTATCGATTTAATTTGATCAATTTTGTCCTTATAGTTTTCAATTAAAACAATTCAAGGAGAATTTCAGTTTTCGTCAAAATAAGATAACTACCGTTAATTGTTGAGAGGCGTTTCCATCTAAAAACAAAGGTAACCAAAACCCCCCAAAAAAAACCCAAGAATAAAATAACAAAAAAATATTTAAAAAGTAAAATAAGATACCCAGATAACCCAAACCCCACCACCCCTATCATCCTCCCCCAGAGGCGGATCTACGTTGGGACAAGAGGGGGCTGAAGCCCCCTTGGAATGCTGAAAAATTGGGAAGGGACTCCATGAAAGCCCCCTTGGACTGCTGTTGGAAGCCCCTGCACACCAACTGCTCGACGAAATTCCCAGCCGAACTCTTCCTGCTGCTGCGCGCACGCTGCGTGCTAATTTTTTTTTTCAAAACCTGCCTTGCCAAACGACGTCGTTTGATCCAAGGAACTTACCCTTGTATTTAAGTCTGAAGTTGATATGGAAATTTGACTTTTAGTGACGAAAAATCTGAAGAACACCGTCGCATAAAAGTTTTAGCCACGAAAAATCTGAAGAACATCTGTCGCTAAAAACTTTTGGTGACGAAAAACCTTCAAATTTCTGGACAAAACAGCAGCTGGGTTTTTAGAAAATTTTTGGAACTTTTACACTAAGCCCCCTTGGCTACATAATCCTAGATCCGCCACTGTCCTCCCCCACCCCAGCAAGTAATTGGCCTCATAATTAATGGTATACAGTTATAGGCATGGTTTCTCTGGGTTTGCAGCCAAGCTCACAAAGTCTGAAGCCCAAAAACTCTCGGGTATATTTTAAAAAGTATTGCTATATATAGGTGCGACAAAGATATGTCTGGTTTGCAATGATTGACAATTATTTAAAATATAGATTTGTAATGGATTCATGAGCTATACCTTCAGATGTCATCATTAAGTATTGTGCTTATTGTTGTTTTTTATCCTTGCAGTTCTTGCTGATGTGTTCCAGTATTTCTTCAATGGCGTTCATGTAGTGGCTGCAAATTCCGGGAATTTTCAGAACCTTGGCGTTCTCGCCGTTTCGATTGATGACCATTTTGATGAAGCTGAGGGTGGGTTTAGGACAGAGGGCGAGGGAGGGGGATCCGGAGGTCGTCGGGAAGTGGGTGACTGCCTGAGTGTCGGGACTAGGTTTGGGAGAAGAGAGAGAGAGAAAGAGGTGGAGTTTATTGAGAAATTTTGTGGTGGGAGGGTGGCAAGGGTTGGATGTTGGGTGGGTGGTATTGGGCAGTGGCTTGTTTGGTGGGGTTGGAGTGGTGGTGGGCTGATGGTGAAGTTAGGGGAGGGGGAGCAGACGGGAGAGAGGGAGAAGAATATATATTTTTATTATTAAATTTTTATTTTGTATTGTTTATTTTTAAAAGGAATTGATTTTTTAATACTTTGACGGAATTGCCCTTTCACAAGTAACAGAAGTTTAATAAATTTGACAGAAATTGAAGATTGTCCTTAAATTGCTTAAATTGAAAACTACAGGAACAAAATTGATCAAATGGAAACGATATTCAGCTTTTTTTTTACTTGTGGGGAAATTGAGGTTATATATGTTGAGAATGACATGAACATTATGTTTTGTTTTGGAGAGATGTTAAGATATAGGATACGGCATGGGACCATTTGATTTTATTTGTCTATATAGAAATAGGACTACAACTAATTAATTAGGTGAGTGGTTGAATGGTAGAGTAAGTGATGAAAGTTGAAACGTGATGAGTAGTTTGAAAGTTGAAACTTGAAAATGATAGGTCAAAGACACATTCTCATGTGAAAAGGAAAGGTCAAAAAAAGTTTAAAACAAAACAATATAAATATACATATTTTATCATATTATCACAAAAATAGAAGCAACATGGTGGTTGAGGTGTTAGAGGAGTGAAATGGCAGGGTTCAAATTCCTTTTGAGTGTGTGTTTTGTGTGTTTTTTTTCTTTCTATTTTCCAATATTATCGATATTTATACGATATGTGTATGGATAGGTTTCAAAATATTTGTGACCCCAAAAAATGATAATATCCTCGATATTTCCTCCATATTATTCGATATTTTAGACTATGGTACACAATACTACTTCCACACTACCCAAAGAATTAATTGACAAATTAGAAAATTTAACCTTAGGAAATAATCCTCATAAAAGAAAAAGTAGAATAAATCCATTTGATAATAGTAAATGGAACTTTTTAGGAGAAAAGGAAAATAAATAATTAGAACAGAAGATATATACCCTAGTGACCAAGAAACACAAGAAATTTTTAGAAAATGTTTTGAAAAATCCCAGAAAAATAAATATAATTTATATCAATTAGGAATATTTGAAAATAAACATAGTATTGTAGGTACCATTAGTCAATGAAGTAAGCTATATAAATAAAGAAGTAACTCTTAATTTACTCAGGAACACAGCAATAGAGCATCTTAAAAAGTCACACTATAAACAAATTCATATAGGAACAATAGGAATAACTGGACTCACAAGAGCACAAATAGGAACTAAAGCATTAGTATATATATATATATATATATATATATGATAATAGACGAGATAACCAATCAGCAAGCCGCTATAGCTATAGCAGAAGTAGATCTTAGCACAAATCTAGCAGTCATAGGATATATTCCTAATTATGTCATGAATATTAGAGAATTTAGTAAACATATTAAAATTAGCATAAGAACGAAAAATTACAATATGAAAGGTGAAACAAAAATGTAAGTATTAGTCTTATGTATGTATGAAAAGTTTCAGACAACTATAATTATAAATTTAATGTAGAATTTCAAAATCTAGTACAAACTTTTAGTAGTAAACATGTTAATATGATAGAGGCAAAATCAGTAGATAAAGCTTTTTAGAATGAACAGAATGGATTTTAACCAATTTACAAGTAGCAAAAAATAGACAACTTAATAAAGCACAAATTTTTTAAAATCATATAGGTGAAGCAATAGTAAGATTTACTAATTATAAACAAATAAATGATATAGAAGACTTAGAAAGTGAAGTAGAAGAAATATTGTACATGTCATTTGATAACTTAGAAATAAATATGATTACGCATAATTTTGATAATATAGTTGATAAACTCATAAATGACATAGATAATTTAAATGAAGAAAAATATATAGAAAAATATAAGACTTATGATTTAGGATTACATAGATTGTCAAATAAAGAAATGAAAGACTTAATTTTAAATATAGGATTAGAACACATTTTAAGAGGAAAAAAAATCAAAATATGTTCATTGAAGTAGAATGCATGCCAGCAGAAAACCAATATAGTTCAACTGACCATTTATAGTCAATGGAAAGTTGAACAAACCAGCAGAATCTTAGGCAAACTAATGAACCATATAGAGAATAATGAAGAAAACCGGTAGGAATGCTTTTTAACAAAAAACAATTGGATTAAGAAAAAATAGAATCCCTTATAAAGGAATTGAACAAATTAGTTTAGCAGGAAATTTATTAAACTTAGAAAATGTAGACCCACAAGATTGAGAAAAAAAAACTATAGAAAAAATGGGGAAAATGATGTATGCGTTAATATTAGATTTTAGTAATAATAAAGATATGTTAGATTACTTTGAACATAGTTTAGATGGAATGATTTTTTATTACTTCCAAGCATGGAAAACTAAAAATCCAAGAGAACATCAAGCAACAAAAGAAATGTTTAATATAGATGCTTTTGTTAAATTAATTAAATATGAAATTTTAGATCATAATAGATTATGGTAGAAATGAACATGAACAAAGTAGAGCCATAATAAATTTAGAACAATTACAAATTTGTGATTTACAATATATTAGTGAATATACTTCAGACTTTTTCAAGTATTTAGGTAGAGCTGGCAGAATTGATGATCTTAATTTATTAGATACTTATATGACAAAAATTAAAGGACCAACAGGAGAAAGAATTTGGAATGAATGGCAAAAACACCCTATGAAACTAGATGTATCTATAAGAGCAAGAATACAACATGTATATGATATATTACAATCAAAATGTAGTCAAATAAAAGCAAAAAGATAAATTAGAAAACAGTTTTACATTAGCTGTAAAAATATAGATTTACCTAAACAATATGGATGTCATAGAAAATATAAGCAGAAAAAATTATATAAAAAGAGTTATAGAAAATATAGACCTTATAAACAACAACATAGAATTTTTAGAATTCACCCTTCATAAACTTTTAGAAGAAGAAAATATATCCCAAAACAATTTAGAAAAAGAACAAATAAACCATGTATTAAATATAAAGTACCCAATAAAAGTACATGTAAATGTTATCTTTGTGGTGAAGTAGGACATATTAGACCTAAGTGTCCCAAGTTAGGAAAGCAACCTAGAGAAAAAATACAATTAATTGAGCAAATTCAATTAGAAGATGATGAAGACTTAGAATCAATTTATAGTCTTGACGATAATTTAAGTGATAATGAAAGTATTTATAGTGTTAATGCTTTAGACCAATAGAAATAAATACAACTGAAATAATAGATAACAATAATCAAAAGAATAATAGCCCCAATATAGAAAAACAAAAGACTAGTTCATTAATGACAATTAATTGTGAGTTAGAATTGTCAAAAGAAAATAAAATTCAAACAACAACTATGATAGATACAGAAAGCACAAAAAATGTTATAAAGGAAGAGTTAGTGCCAGAACAATTTTGGCAAAACTTAGCTAGACTAGTAAGAATAATATTGTTTGATACAAGACTTATATATTTAACACATTGTATTAATAATAATATACCAATTAGGATAGAAAGACAACAGTTTTATTACCCTTAACCTTTATATCCCCAGTAGGATCATATATCTTTATCTTAAGATTAAATTTCTTAAAAAGTTTACCGTGAGGATTTTTATATACACCTCCGAATCAGAAAAATATAACCACAACTAATCAAAGTAATATATTAGAGTCTTACAATAGTATTAACATAGAAGAACAAAATTTTAAATACTATAATATGGAAGAATTAGAAGAAATAAATGAAAAAAAGATAGATGAACAAAATAATTTAGAATATGATGATATAATATTTGACCATGAGTATCCAACTGTAGGAGAAATAGAGTCTTTAGAGATTATGCAAATAGATAGACCAAAGACCTTAGAAGAATTATTACAATTAACTTAACAAACTAGAATTATAGGAGAAGATCTTCAATTACATTGGAATAAGAATAAGATATTAGCAAAATTAGACATTATTAATCTAGACTTAACAATTAAAATAGCAGATATGCCATGTAACTTGTTAGATAAGCAAAAATTTGAACAACAAATAAAACAACTATTATACTTAAAAGTAATTAGACCTTCAAAATTTAGGCATAGATCATCAGCCTTTGTAGTTACAAAACACTCTAGAGCTTAAAAGAGGTCAAGCCAGAATAGTGTATAATTATAGGAGATCAAATTATAATACTTATGAAGATAGTTATAAATTAACAAATAAAGATGAACTTATGAATAAAATTCAAAAAAGTAAATATTTTAGTAAATTTGATTGTAAATTAGGATTTTGGCAAATTGGATTAGCAGAATAATCAATTCAATGGACAAAATTCACTTGTCCAGAATGAAATTTTGAATGGCTTGTAATGCCATTTGGATTAGATAAAATGCACCATTGATCTTTCAAAGAAAGATGGATCAAATTTTTAAGAAGTATGATAATTTTTGTATATGTAGATGATATACTTGTTCATAGTAAAAGTAAAAATGAACATAGAAAGCACTTAGAGATTATTTTGTAAGAACTTACTGACAATGGTATAGTTATAAGTAGAGGTGGGTTCGATCTGGGTTGGTTCGGCTTTGGGTTCAACCCGAAATACCGAACCGTAGGTGTCGGTTTGGCTATATTGGAAACTGAAACCAAACCATAATTGATGAAAACCGAGCACTTCGATTAACCGGACTTGGTGGGTTGGTTTAGTTTGGTTTGAGTTTTTTGGCTTTCTTAGAGAGAGAGAGAGAGAGAGAGAGAGAGAAGAAATAAAAGTGATGGAGAGAGGGAGAGATGGAAAGGATAAGAAGAAAAAAAAAAGGGAGAGATGGAGAAGAAGAAAAGGAGAAAAAGAAAAGAGAGAGAGAAGAAGGGAAAAAAAAGTGGGAGTGAAGACAGACGTAAGAAGAAGGAGAAAAAAAAAATAGAGAGGGGGGGGGGACTGATTGAGACAAGACAAACGGAAAGATGGAGAGAGAGGAAAAAGAAAAGATTGAAACTATGTATTATATATATATATGTATGTATGTATGTATTTCTTATAAGGCTTAATATCACAAAACATCCCTAAGGTTTACAAAACTATCATATTGCATCCTTAATTATTATTTTTTTGTCACTCGTGGTCCTCAAATGTTAGTATGTGTGATCACAAATGGTCCATGTTGTTAGTTTCCGCCAAAAACTCTGTTAGTTCGCTAATGTGGCATATATATATCACAAAACATCTCTAAGGTTCACACACCTATCACAAATGGTCCCTACGAAATTTTTTAATTTTTTAATTTAAAATTCGTAAAATTTTGGTTTTCTTTTTTAAATTATTTATAAATGAAAAAACCATTTATAGAAGGATTTTAATTTAAAGGACCATTTATGAACCCCAAATCCTTAGTTTTTTTCATTTTTAAATTTTATGAATTTTAAATTATTTTTTTAAAAACTCCATTAATTTGTTGATGCGGCATATATATGGAGCCCACATCTACAATAATATAGTGTCACATGTATTTAAAATATAATATATATTTTTAAATAATTTAAAATTCAAACTTTTTTAAAAAGAAAACCAAAACTTTATGAATTTTAAATTTAAAAAATTTTAAAATTTCGGAGGGACCATTTGTGATAGGTGCGTGAACCTCAGGGATGTTTTGTGATATATTTATATGACACATCAGCAAACTAACGGAGTTTTTGACGGAACCTAAGGATGCAATTTGATAGTATCGTAAACCTTAGGTATGTTTTGTGATAATAAGCCTTCTTATAATAATGTTATATATAATTTTTTTTTAATACCATTGGTTTGGTTTGGTTAAACCGTGGTTTTGAATGTTGCAAACCGTATACCGAATCATATATTTCAGTTTGGTTTGGGAGGTTTGACCAAGTTACCGATTTGAATGCCCAACCCTAATTATAAGTATTGTTTGTACCATATCTGACCCTCCACTCATACAACGACACGTGGGATCAGAGAAAGCTCACCCAAGAACCCAAGGCCTCGAACAATCGGCATCGACGACCGATGGCCTTGTCTCAAGCTGCAAACAGCGGCTCAGGCTCAGCTCGTCTACAATCGGCATCCCTTACCGATTGTAGAATGCAACCTCGAAGCACCCGCCCGAAATATCAAAGGACTTGTGTCAACCTCAGGGCCCTCCCACGAGTCCCACATCGGAAATGAACACTACTAGCATCCCAAATGCCATCTATAAATACACCCCTTCACCATCAACAAAGGGGTAAGACTTTTCAGCTTGACTTTTATACTTCTATATAGTCAACGCAAGAGCTCTTATAAACAAACTTACTTTGGCATCGGAGGGTCTTAGGCTGGTTCCACACCGGTTCCATAGATCTCACGAGCTTCGCTCATCTTCTATTTAGGATCAGCATCCGAGGGGCAGGAAGGGTCGGCATCCAACACTCAATCGATCACTTGATCGTCCATCCCACTTGTAAGTTGCACTCATCTCTATCTGTTCAAGTTTTAGTGCCAACAGATGGCGCCGTCTATGGGAATCGCTTCTCGATTAACCCATATCTCAAAACTCCAAACACTGAGACCAAAAGATGAATCCATCTTTGGCCCTCCCCGCCGATGGCCCCATCATCGGCCTCGGCAGTGAGCCAAATCTAGCTCTCTTGCTTCAGACGCCACGAACGGAGACCCCGCTCGACCAACCACTCTGGAGGCTCGCATGGAGACTCTCCAACGGGAAATGGCACGAATGCAGGAGCACAACAATATCCTCGCTTCTAAACTAGATGACACTCAGAGGCAACTGCATGATCAGCAAACACATTCCACCCCGTTGCAGAACGGTTTAGAGCGACCCATGCGGGTTCGGCAGGAGAAGTCGATTAAGAGCGTACGGAAGCCAAGCATTCAGGATAAAGGGAAACAGCAGGCCGCAAACAAACCAACCGCTACCCGAAGACTGTCGTACCCTCCCCCAGGGGAGTGCCATCCAGAATATCGAGTTTACTCCGATTGCCGCGATAGGATCGATGAGCAGCGCAAGGAACGACAGCCCTCCCCCCATCCGGACCCGGGCAAAACTCAACGATCGGCAGTTAGAGACTCTTGGACCAAAATCCCCCATACGCCGAAGATACGGTGCGATCGGTCTGGAAGAAACGGACGAATCAGGATTATGTTCCAACTTCAGCCGGGACCACAATCTCCCACCGATCGGCAGGACACCCAAAGGAGCGCCATCAAACGGATCAGGGGTAACGATTCGATACACGGACGCTGCGAGAGAAGTCCCAGCCGAACGGCAGACCACGAAAGGCGAGACCACCACGTTGGCCAACGTACAGGGAACCAAGCAAAAGAAGCCTTCGAGACGATCTTCCCTCTACCGACCCAACCATTCGTCTCCTCTTGCAGAAGATGAATCGCATTGAGGAGGAACAGAACCAGGCTCGGACGCCAACGTGGGGAACGGTACAGCAGGGCCATTCACCAGTCGAATCAGGACATTCAGACACGAGAAGGAGGTTCAGGCACTCCGAATATCGTTCTACTCAGGGGTGGAAGATCCCGTTACTCACATTCATACCTTTCAATCGGCCTTGGGTTGCAAAGGGTTGACAGACGAAGGCCAATGTTTACTATTCCCTTCCACCCTGACCGGGAGCTGCTCTGAATTGGTTCTATCGAATGGCGCCAGGTACGGTTGACTCTTTAATCAGTTGAAGCAAACCTTCCTCGACCATTTCATGATTCAGACCGATCGACTGTACTCTGCCGATGACCTCTATACCGTTCGGCAGCAAGACGATGAGCCTCTGAGGGAATATGCGGCTAGGTTTAGCCATGAATACTCCCGATGTCCAGAACTGACGATAGAGCAGCCTCGGTGCCTTCAAAAGTGGCCTTCGGTAGTCCCAGTTCGGTATCTGGTCCAGGCAGCCAACTGGACCACTTACTCCGAGCTGATGAAGCAGGCAGCTATCCACGCCAAGGCTGAACACTTCAACTCCAAAGGATCAGCTTCGGCTCAACCAGATAAAACGGTCCCCACCGATCGACCTTCGGCACGAAGCTATGACCGCTTCCTGCAAATCGAACGACGGATCCACCACCCTACCGAACGGCATCCCTTGCCCCAGCTTTTCTAAGCCGCGAAACAAACGAAAGGACTACTTCCACGATCGGCAGGGCAGTAACAAGAAGGGCAGAAGATCCGACAGGCGAAACGCCTTCGGAGATCCGAAGCGAAATCGGCCAGAACAAATATTCACTTTGCTCAACACCACCTATGAGCATGTTCTCCTGACAGAAGGCGAAATGATACCGAAGCCGAACAATCGCAAACTCACTCGGCAAAACGATAAGGACACCGGTGTATTCTGCCGATATCACCAGTATAATGGCCACGATACGGAATCGTGTATCGCCCTTCGGAAAATTGTCGAACGTCTCATTAACGACGGAAAGCTGGATGAGTACTTGAGCACTAAACCACCATCGGACAAACCATCCAATCGACAGATCAATATGATCAGTGGCGGAGCTCCCTCACCGAATCCAGCAGCCGACCTGTGAAGGATTATGTCCGTGCCGTTCGGCACCCCCAAATCCTCAGCGTGACGGGAGGACGCAACGACAAAATCCGGCGGTTCGGTTGGGAACCTATCACCTTTTCCGAAGAAGAGGAACGAGGCATCATCTTCCCCCACTCCGATCCTATGATTATACGAGCCGATATTTCGGACTTCGATGTAGGCCGAATCCTCATTCGACACCGGCAGTTCGGTCAACGTACTCTTCGCGACGCTTCTAATGCCATCGGCATAGATCAACAGCATCTAACAGAGACATCACCCCTCTCCTCAGCTTCTCTGGTGACGTGATCGAACCAATCGGCAGTGTCCTTCTTCCTTTGCGGCTCGGCACCATTCCCAGGCGTTCGGTCATCTACACTCACTTTTTAGTAGTCGATTGCCCAACAGCGTATAATGCCATCATCGGCAGGACGGCGCTCACTAGAATGAAAGCCATGCTGTCACCACACATGCTCCTCCTCAGTTCCCCACCCACGCTGGCGTAGGCCAAGTGCGAGGGGATCAGTTGAGTGCGCGGACGTGTTACGTATCAGCGACAAAGGAATCGGCACGAGCTACGCCGCCCGAAGCATATTCGGTGGCTGCCAACATTACTATGGCGAATGGAGGGGGTGGACAAACCGGATGATCCCCGAGATGAGGCTCTCACCCCGCAGGCACAACCCGTTGAAGACCTAGAATCGGTCCCCTTTCCGAATCAGCACCTGACCGACAGGTTCGAATTGGTACCACATTAAGTCCGGCACTGCGTACCCGAATTCATTGCCTTCTTACGCGCCAACACGGAAGTCTTCGCTTGGTCGTACGACGACATGCCTGGCATCGCCCCGAGCGTCATCAGTCACAAGCTCAGCATCTGCCCCACTTTCAGACCCATAAGGCAGAAACGGCGGGCCTATGACACCGAACGGTATGAAGCAATGAGAATTGAGGTGGAAAAACTGCGACAATCGGCTTCATCCAGGAGGTCACTTACCCAATTTGGCTGGCCAATTCGGTCCTGGTCAAGAAATCAGGCGGCGCCTGGAGAATGTGTCAAGACTATACCGATTTAAACAAGGCTTGCCCCAAAGACAGTTTTCCTTTGCCAAGGATTGACCAGATGGTGGACGCACGGCAGGCCATGAGCTTCTCAGCTTCATGGACGCATACTCAGGGTACAACCAAATATTTATGAGCCTTGCCGATCGCGAACATACGGCATTCATCACCGACAAAGGACTCTACTGTTACAATGTCATGCCGTTCGGCCTGAAGAACGCTGGGGCAACCTACCAGCGCTTGGTCAACAAAATCTTCTCTGAACTCATCGGCACCTCGATGGAGGCCTATGTGGATGACATGCTGGTCAAGAGCAGACAGCCGATCTCACCTCCACAACCTTTCCCTCATGTTCAGCGTCCTCAAGAAGTACAACATGCGGCTCAACCCTAGTAAATGTGCCTTCGGCGTCTCTTCGGGTCCTTGGCTTCATGATCAGCCAACGGGGCATCGAAGCCAACCCTGAGAAAATCAAAGCTCTGCTCGACATGCAGATTCCGAAGACTCAGAAGGATATCCAGAGCCTCACGGGGCGTGTCGCCGCTCTTGCTCGCTTTATATCAAAAGCTACCGATCGCTGTGCCCCTTTCTTTAAAGCCCTTAAGGGGAGCAAACGGCAGATTGTTGGACTGCCGAATGCGACCGCGCTTTCCAAGACCTCAAAGCCTATATGGGCAGAGCGCCCCTATTATCCACCCCTCTTCCCGGCGAAGAGTTAATTCTCTACCTATCAATATCAGGATCGGCATTGAGCTCCGTACTCATTCGCAAGCCGAACGGCACAGAGCTCCCAATCTTCTATACTAGCCACGCCTTGCAGGATGCCGAGATTCGGTACCCAAGCTGGAAAAGCTGGCTTACGCTCTCGTCCTCTCAGCACGCAAGCTTCGACCGTATTTCCAAGCTCAGGCATTACCGTTCTCACCAATCAGCCTTCACGCCAGATACTACAACGACCGGAGACGTCAGGTCGGCTGGTGAAATGGGCAATTGAGCTCAGCGAATTCGACATTCACTATCACCCTCGCCCTGCCGAAAAGGGACAAGCGGTAGCCGATTTCATCTCTGAAATGACTACGTCAGACGAACGCAACCTAGATGATGCCGACCCTGAATCGACTTCGGCAACATCAGCTGCCCACCCACTGAGGGGAGCTTCAGTCCGTCGATTCCTTCTGGACTCTCTATGTAGATGGTTCGTCCAACCAGAGGGCAGCGAGGCTGGTCTAGTACTAAAAGCCCCTTATCAGACTACCATCGAGTACGCCATCCGATTCCAATTCCACACTTCCAACAATGAAGCCGAATATGAAGCTCTCTTGGCAGGCCTAGATGATGCCGACCCTGAAAATATGCAGCGATTCACAACTTGTCGTTAATCAGGTACGCACCGAATTCGAAGCCAAGGACACCTCCATGGCTGCCTACTGACACACGCTCGCCGACTGCTCCACCACTTTGCCGCGTATCAAGTTCGCAGGATCCCCAAGACCGAGAACAGCCATGCCGATGCACTTTCACGCCTGGCATCAGCAATTGACGACAACGTAGGCCGCCATGTGCCGATCGAAATTCTTGATCGGCGCAGGCACTCCTGAAACTGAAGTACATGCCGTTCGGCAGGATCCAAGCTGGATGGATCCAATTCTCGCCTACCTCTCGAGTGGAACGCTACCGACCGACAAAGCTGAGGCCAAAACTCTTCGCCGCCGTTTGGCACGATACTTAATCTTAAATCAGATTCTCTATCAGCGTGGTCATTCCTTACCACTGCTTCGGTGCATGACTCCGCAGCAGGGCAACTACGTCTTACGAGAGATTCACGAGGGCGCTTGTGGAGACCATTCTGGCGCTCGGTCTCTGGCCTTCAAGACCATTCGGCAAGGGTATTACTGGCCAACCCTCCATACCGATGCCACCACACTCGTCCAGAAGTGTGATCAATGCCAACGCTTCGGCTCTTTTCCAAAACTACCTGCCGAACCAATCACGCCGATTGTTAGCCCATGGCCCTTCGCTCAATGGGGTTTAGACTCATCGGCCCCATGACCCAAGCAAAGGGACAGCTCAAGTACGCCATCGTCGCTCGACTACTTTACGAAATGGACCGAGGCCGAAGCCCTGGCAACTATCACCGCAGCAAGAGTTGAGCATTTCGTTGGGAAGAACATCATCTGCCGATTCGGCCTCCGACCGCAATCATCACCGACAACGGAAAACAATTCGACTCCTCTCAGTTCGGCATCTATGCCACCGATTCGGCATCAACTTGTTTTTTGCATCGCGCAGCACATCCACAATCAAACGGCCAAGTAGAAGCCATCAACAAGATCATCAAGAAGACACTGAAGAAGAAGCTCGGATCGGCTAAAGGGGCCTGGCCCGATCTCCTTCCAGAGGCACTATGGGCCATCAACACCTCCTACCGACGGTCAACTGCCAAAACACCCTTTTCCCTTGCTTTCGGTCCCGAAGCCGTTGTCCCGGTCGAAATGACGCTCCGTCATACCGAACGGCATCTTACACGCCAGAGCAAAACGAAGACCTGCTCACGCTCAACTTGGACCTCATTGCTGAACACCGTTCCCAGGCCCAGCTTCGAGAACGCTGCTTACAAACAACGGACCTCTCGCTACTACAACTCACGCGTCGAGACGCCGATCGTTGAAGTCAGGGGACTGGGTCCTACGCAAAGTCTCTCTCGCCACCAAGGACTCCAGCGATGGCACACTTGGTCCCTCTTGGGAAGGTCCTTACGAGGTCGTCACCATCTGCCGACCGGGAACTTACCGTTTGCGTGGTACCGATGGTCAGAACCCTCGGCCACCCTTGGAACATAGAGCATCTCAAATACTACTACAAGTGATCGCGCCTTCGGCTATCACTTTCGGTTGTCATCTTCAGTCGATTATCTTTGTGAACGGTTTATTTCAGGAAGTCTCAATTCTATACATACGGCTTCGCTGAGCAGAAACGGTATTATACTCTCAATGTTTTACCAATGGCATGCATACATACACGAACATAGGGTTCGACAAATTAAACCGAAACAAAGTTAAGATCTAGATTCGGCAAAATGTTTCAAACTGTTTCAACAAAATGCCGTTCGGCATCTTTCAAAAATATTGTTTTACAAATCCAAATTATGCAAAAACAAAAGAAAACGAGGACAAATTCTAAGTAGAGGACTGATCGGCATCGGTTGTCTGATGGATGGACGATCAAGAGATCGAGATGAGTGCAACTTACAAGTGGGACTTAAAAAACATAATACTCATCTCTATCAGAAAAAACATAAAGAAGAACTTAAATCTGAAGAAAAAGTTTGTAGACATGCATCAGGTAAATTTAGTGATATACATGCTAGACTTCCAGCCACTGACTTAGAAATTTTAGGAAGTTATTAACTCCCTTGAAGTATTTTCATTATTCTTACATAATGAGATATTTACTATTATAATAGATTGTCAGAATATTGTTTCTCATTATAATAAAATTACTACTAATAAACAAGCAGCCCAGAGATGGGTCCATTTTCTTGATTCTATTACAGGAAATGGATTGAGACCAATATTTGAGCATATTAAAGGTATGGATAATACTTTAGCAGACATCTTATCCCGTATTATTCATTAACATGTATGCAATATTTTAGAGCATCCTCTATCAACATCCATTAAGCATAAGTAGTCAAGCAAACCCAGGAGTAGATGCTTATTATTATAATGGAATTCCAGGACAAGAAGTTAGAAATTATACTTTAAAATATAATACTCAAGCATCATTAGCAGATAAACAAAAAGTTCTTTTAGACAATTTATGGAATATTAGAACTAATAATGAAGGCATGAGAAGAGGACATGAAAAACTTATTAAAGCCCTTGGGCAAGAATTTTTAGCATTTAATTATGATTATAAAAGAGCAAACAACGACTTTTTTTTTTTGCAGGGAAAACATGAAGTGCAAAAGAAATAATACAATAGTAAGAAATTTTAGAATTATTAATTTAAGATGTCAAAATTTAAGCATGATTTTACAAGAAAAAGAGGCTAATGAGCCCAACTTACTTGAGCATAATAGAGAATTTTCCCTTAAGCAAAAAACTAAAAATATATATTTTTGTCAAACCCTAGCTAAAGAAAGGTATAGATTTTTACCAGGAGATATTAAGAGTCATATGATTAGATTAAAATATGAGCAAATACATTTCTTCAGTTATACACTCAAGCTTTTCTTTTTTAATTTAAAAAAATAATCCACATCCTAGTATAAAATTTTTACTAAAAGCTGTTCTCATTATACTAGCTATTTAGCTAGTATTAACATGGTGGAATATAGAGAACTGCATTTAGAGCTTAACCAAAAACTTATCACAATTACTCCAGCATATTTAGCAGAGTATGGTTATTTAGGTCAACTTTAAATTGAAAGTAGTCCTCATTTAGATTCATTTCCCTTAAAATTAAAAACAGTTATAATTTTTTATATCTCTATTTGGAAGAACGTAACATTAAATTTTCACCAGCATACCCCCAGTGGTTTACGAATAGTATTTACCCAGACAGAGCACAACATAGTATTATTATTTCTCATAATGAACTGCTTAGTCCTGCAGAATCTCTAAATACGTAGATCTCTACCAAGCAAGACATTCAAAAATACAGAGGAGCAACAATAGCTGAGCAACAATTGTTCAATGATGATCGTCTGAACCTCCTTCACCAATCCAACTTTATCAAGATTTATTCAGAGACTACATTGAGGAGACCAGATGACACATGAATTCAGAATAAGCAAAACAGGAGCAAAAGTTTTTTTATGAAATCTATAACCAGATAGCATAACAAATTGAAGCATAAGACAACGACAACTCATACTAGAATAGCTTAGGAGAAGAATAGCTACACAACATAGACAACATGATGGAAGCATAATGAAGCCATAACTCCATCTGAAGGCCTCATGATAGAAGAAGCATCATTAAATTCATTTTCACATGAAGAGATCATCCTAGCAACATAAAAGTGGATGCAACATCAGTCCCAAGTTTATCAAAGCAACAAAATTCAATTTTTTTTTTTGTCTCCATACGGCTAGCAAGTAGCAAGAAATTTTGGCACCATCTGAAAAATAGAGAAAAGACTCCTTAGGCAATCTAAAAATGAATAAGGGCATTATTGTCCAAACACTAGAATTTTGTCCTTCTTCATAAATACTTCCCTCATTTTGGGCTAAATCAAAAATCTCCTATTAAAAAGCTATTTGATACAAGAAAATCGGATATACATACACCCCATTGAAGCAAAAATCACATTTACATCCTCTAGAGGTACAAAAGAGATGTAAATGTGGCTTTACGTTTACGTCTCCAATTTACACCCTAAGCATTGGATATGCTCTAACGAAGCTAGAATTATTCAACGGAAAAAGTGAGAATGGAAACCCAAAGAAATTAGAGTTTGAGATTGGTCAAACACAATGCTCCTCTGGAGTGTAACCATTAGTATGATCAATAAACTATTCCATCGTTAGGCAAAATTGGCATGGCATCAATGACCAGTATATCTATAATTAATTCTAACCATCAACTGTAATAGATCTGTTTCTTAAGCAAAGCAAGATGAGCATCAAACTACAACGTAGTTTTGATAATTAATTATCAGTCGTGTTACAAAGCATCAGCTTATCAACTCAAGCTCTATAGAAAATACAATGTGAATCCAAACCTTTAGTTTGCTTTAAATTAAACTAATTAGTTCAACATTTATGCATTCATACATATATAGCAGTAACCTGAAGATCAAAATCTTATTAAATTAAGGATTGCAGACAAAAACGACGACTCAGTACTGAATCTGCTACAGTCAGTTCCGCTTCAAAGAGTTCGACTCCAGATCCCTACGCCTTTCCGCAAGTATTTGCTTTGTCCTTTCAAGAACACCAAAGAAAATGGAACCTCCAATACCTATCCACAAGACTCGTGGCCCAATACCCTGCATCAAATGGCAGAAGAGAACCTCACCGTGGTGCAAACTATGCATAGGATAAAATCTTCTTTATGCATAGTCTACGTTATATTTTGCAAGAACAGATACCATATTTGTAATTGTTTTGGCTGATACCGTTTTGAGTCTGCGTTTTAGCAGATCAAGGTGAATATCAAATGAATTGATGTGTTCGGGCAGAACTTGACTTTGTTAAGCTCAAGTTTTTCCCTACTATATCAAAGCTAATTCTGGCTATCCAAATTTTCACATGAGTAATAATATGTTTGCTTCCTCAAGTCAATATAAAAAAATATCCACAGCATGAACACAGTGCACTAAAAATGGCATCAAACAATTGATTTCAGATTCTACCAATGCAGTTCCATAATCAGAGCTGTCTAATATACACGTAAAGCTTCCCGCATCCAGGATGTGCTGCCGTTTAAATGGCAACCTAAATTTTTACCCATTTCGCCAACAGATTGTTAACATTAGGGAGTACAACTCATTTAAGGCTTAGGGTTTAGGTTTGAACTCTCGAGCTTTGTCCGTGGCTGTTTGAATGGAGGCCCATCCATTCCGCAGGTGAAGTGGATTGTGTGAGCGTATGTGTGTGTGCATACAATGGCCTTCACATGAGAACACATCATGCATAAATTCATTATGTCTTGACTTTTATGGCTTTGCTTAAGAAACTAGGGTATTCTAGGGTTATGTCTTGACTTTGTTAAGCTTAAATTTTTTACAAACTTGTGAACATACTGGTTTTAGGCATTGGATCAATTTTAAATAGATCAAACGACAGTTAAGTTAAAACAGGTTGAGCCACTTTAAAAAACCTGAAACTGAAACAGGTCAACAAACACCCACTACATCAAACAGCACCTACCCATCAGCTTGTAGAAACCCACAGGGCAAATGAAGGCATGTCTGTCTGCGTGTCTGCATGTGCATGTATTTAATCCTATATCCTATATACAGAGTACCTTGATTCCTTTTCATTTTTAGAAAAAGGGATCCCATGTGGGACCAACCAACAATTCCGTTCAAAAATTCGAACTGTCTATTTGTTAAGTCTTCAAACAAGGTTCATATAAAAAATCAATAAAGTCTGAAACATTTAGTCTTCTAACTATGACCTCATAAACCAACAAAATGTTTCCAATAAATACTGAAATCATAATGGGAAGAGGAAAGGGAGAGTAAATTCAAACATAACCCTAGAATTCAAGACATGAATAAATCTATGAGGATTCTGAACTGAAATGAGAGACATTGGTCAAAAGTCTTGAATACTCAAATTTCTTAGCATACATTTTAGCAGCCTCATAAGAAAGAAGAGAAGTGAAGCAGTATTCCAGTTTGACATGGCAATTATTAAGTAGAACGGTAATAAGGAATGGTCAAACCTTCCAAAGAGCATGACTTCCTTCTTCTCTCATTACGGTCCTAACACAATCATAAATTCCTCGGTACTGGTTTTCTGATCCCTGCAAAAGTTTCGAAGGAAAGAGAATGGTGAAAATAATTTTTTTTAACAGGATTCCTTCAAAAGATGAAAAGAAAATGACTTTCTATCACAACCTGAACCATTAATCTCGTCTTAATCACGTCAAGAGGAGTAGTTATAGCTCCAGTTACTGCACCTGCAATTTAGGGAGGGTAGACCAAAGAGCTTTTCATTAAACGGTGCATTATGTATGCATGATTATTCTAGCACATCATGCAAGTTATTCAGTACTAGTAAGCATGAGAATTCTTGGGCTATGAAGCACACATGAACAGGTTCATTTCTAGAGAGAACTTATGGTAGTGGCTTGTATGGTATTCAGTCAGATCAACTGAGGTTCATATGCCAAATTTTTAATCTGGAAAGTAACAACCAGGAAAAATTTGAAGCCAGTTCTCAGTCAGTTTGAGAATTGAACTGCAGACTACAGTTGCAACAAAGTTTTTTGCAATATTGTATTCTGTTTTAGTACTGTTAAATGCTGAGCGAAATGGTATGGTGCACTCATTACAGAGTAGAAGTTGGCATGCAAAATATCATCTTAACTAAGAAGATAATATTTCTTTCTTATTTTTTTCAAAAGTTAAAAGACATGTCAGAATTTTGGAGGAGGAACTTATCATTACAATGACTTTCAGGGTAGGCATTTTTGTCAGATAGTCTTCATATAAGTTGAATGCCGAGACTATATGTAGCTATATTGATTTTGTAGCCAGTCTAGCAGTGAAAAATGACTTCCTAGATGAGAATACACATAAATTTTGAGTCAGGACTACTTCATAGAAATGTGCTCAAATCAATGTACACATAATTCATTATTCATCCATACATACACAAGTAGAAATTCCTCAGAATTACAGGGAGAAGAATACAGACAGCGGAGTGAAAACCAAAGAACTCAATCTAAGCTCAACAGATGACATGTTAAGTTACCAGAAAAAGCACCAATCAGAGCAACCTCAGGATCATTCAGATCTCTTCGTGCCTACAAGGAAGCCATAATTTAATCATTTTTGCAATGCACACACACGGACACACTCATGAACGCTCAGATTCATGTATATTGAATTGCAGAAGAACAAAGTAAAATTGAAATTGAAACTACAGGGACCAAAATGTAATTGAGTCCAAACTACGAGGACAAAAGATGCAATTGGACTTAAATCATATTTTCACACACACACACACACACTCACATGCACACATGTATATATGTATGTATCAATGTTTTGCAATGCAGATCAAGACAATATTTGAAGGGGGAAATGAAGCTGTAGAAAGTTTCGTAGGCAGCATTCCAATGGTTTCTCGTGGTGAATTAACATACTTGAACTTTGCTATTTTATATGGAAAATTTGGCTTTACTTGTAAATAATAGCATATTTGTATTGGGTTTGTGAATTCCTTGAATATCTCCATTAACAATGATATAAATACTCCTCCCGTACCGCTAGTTTAAATCCTATTCGAAGCTGCTCGTAGATGCAAAACTGAACGGCATCAAATGGTAAATCTCGCAATAGAAATGATCCATACCCCTACAATTTCAAAAGGAGGTCAAAGCATAAGCACCAAAATCATTTCACAAGCTAATCGAACAAGACATCTAGATAGCTCATGAAGGAATAATGAGCAAATACGTTTGTTTCAGAAAAATAAGTGATCTGTTGTTTCTTTGAGGAGATATTTGTTAGGTTAAATTAACGAAGTGAAAGTTCAGACTGAAAACTTGGCTCAGAGAAATTTAGAATGGAGAACAGTAAGTGTGATGTACCGCATAAAGACCTTTGAACCCCTCCTTAGCAAGAATAAGACGCACAGCATCTGGGGCTGAAGAAAATTGTGCAGTTTGCATGCGTTGCTTGACAACCTGGGAAGAGTTAAAATGATAACATGTGCAAGGAAACAATAACTAATTGATGGAAATAAATAAAAGTAAAGAACTTAACTACCTCTGTTGGAACTCGTACAACAGAAGAAGCAGCACCTGCAATAGCACCTGCAGTCTGATTGAAATCTTAATACCTATAAAAATAACAAGGCCTCATCCAGTACATTGAAGATTAAACTTCTCCCTATCATTATTATTAAAATGAGAGTGATGTCAACTGAGGGAAAAAAATTTACAACGAAACCATCAGGCAGTTCCGAGAACATCCAGTAACACCTTTTGGCTAATTCATAAAAGTGGTGATCAGGTCTCTTTACATAGGCTGCTAAATCTTTTTAACCTCAGGAAAGTAATCTATGCCACAATGACAGAATTCAATTAGCTTTTGTTTGCGATGAAAACAAGTCTCATTTTGTAGCTTTTCAATTTATCCTCCTGAGACAGCCTTAAGTCCTACACCCTATGTGAAGGTATTCAAATTATGCCACAATGACAGAGCATGCAATTGAGGAATTGGATCAAAAAAGATTAATAAAAGAAAAAAAGTAGCAGCAGGACGAGGATGAATGTGTTTGCATATCTATGCAGCTTGTAACTGCCACATTACTGAAGAAGTATTTCCCAAGCATTAAAGGATTGTCAGTCAACATACATGTAAAATTAGGTAACATATCAAATGAGCTAAAGCACTAAGGTTTTCTGGCAATGCCTTCAGCAGTTTCTGCTTTGTAGGTTCATATACACCAACAAATATGGCAGAAGCCCTGTAAAGATCAGCAAGACGCCCAATTAAAAAAAATAGCAATTCAACAAAACTGGAATGAAAATAACTCTGAAACCTATGATAGAACTGTACCAAGATAAAATCTGTATTTTCCTATAATGGAGTGCTTGTTTCCGCTGAAAATTTCTTACATTTGGATTTAACTACAAGAGTGATTACCGTGGATCATGAAAAGAAATGCACAAAAATCCTTGGGATTGAGAAAAATTTGACAGAAGCCAGTTGCCAACAGCAATATATAGTACAAAGAAGCCCAACTTGCACACTAGACAAAAACTCCCATTGACCTACTTGCAGGGAGAACACAGTTCATGAAGGAAAATTACTTAAAGAGGAAAAAAGAGAAAACAAGAATGCATCCTGCAAAGGAGACAATATCACAACAGTACACCAACGTTAAGATATAATGGTTTTTTCAAACTTTTTTTCAATTGGTTCTAAAGTCAGATAACTCATGTATTAAAAGAAAACGAACACAGCTGGTTACCAAATTCAAATGAATCCTCATATTAGGAACTTGGATACAATATACTAATGTATGTAAAACTTTCTTATATTATCTTGTTTAAGGTTTCAGATAGCTAGGCCCAAAAGTTAGGTTTGGCCTTCATGATCACAAAGGCATAGAACAGGATAACAACTAAAATATAAAATCTACATGTGTATGAGGAAGTTGACGAAATGACTATTTGAAACCAAGTGTAGTTCCTGCCAATGGCTTTGTTTTTAAAAACGTCTACTTACGGTAAGACACCAGCAAGGTTTCCAGCCAATCCCGAATATAGACCCTTTAACATAATTTTCCCTCCAGCATGGGCAACCTAAAAGTGGACAAATGGAAAGAAAATGACAACAGTTTAGAGAATAGTCAAGTGTTAAGCAATAATGAAGCCCAAGTATTCTATTACCACAAATGCACAGGTCGTCACATTAATGAAAAAAGCCACACTAGTTCACTTTTGATAATGAACTACGTAATTACAGAAAATTTCTCTTCATTCTACAAATGGAAATTTGTGGAAACCATATGGAATAGTATAGATGTTGTGCAAGGTGTATCATATCGCCTGAGAATATGCTGAACCAATAAATTAAGAGCACATAAGAAGCGATACTTGTGAAGATCATTGAACTTGGGTAAAGAAGAATTTGTAGTCACATATCACTCCTGTGTCAGATAATTTAGCCAATAAAAATCAGCATAGTAGCATCTAGTATTGACTGCCTATTAATCTATAAAAGAAGGAGATGATTCTTCTACTTGAAATGACAAGCAACCTACACATATCATATGAATGAATATTCCCTTTTCCATGAGAGGCATTTCTAATGTAATACATTAAGAAAGATGTTCAGTATACTTCACATGCCTGTAGTCGAGTTTTTATTGTGTCAATTGGGTATAAAGCTGCTTCTACAAAAACACCAGCAGCTCCACCAGCTATGACTCCATCTGCAAAACACAAAACAAATCCAAAGATACTAACTTTTCTCCTTCTGATTATATCATATAAACAGACGTTCACAAAGTATGTTACAGAAATAGAAGAAATTGTCATTTTTTCCAGTACATCATTATGAACGGTACATAAACAAATCCTGGGAGAAGAAATCTAAGATGACCACATTTATGCTCAGCTTTTCCATTTTCACCTGATTCTCATAGTTTCAAGTGGTTGGTCATGGCAGAATAAGCATACAAGGTTCAACATTGCTTTGGCTAGAGAAAACTGGGGTTATACTATTCCACTCTTTTATGCAAACAATGGATTAATATAACGCCTCTCAAAATCATTCCATTGGTTTACAAAGAGAACCACATTCTATACAGAATCAACAACATATCACCAAAAGTTCTAAAAATTACTATATTCATCTACCTTAGCACAAGTTGAATCAATAAGTTCTAACACATACCATAAAAATCGGATAAAAAATCGAATGGTGTATCTGCTCCACCACTGACTGTTGCCAAACAGTCATTTGGGTCCTTGTGAGAGCTCATCTTCAAGGTTAGCACATCTGTGCGATGAAAAACATAAGTAATAGCACGAGCAGGCAAATAAAAATTTGACAAAAAAGTAAAACTTTAATAAATCAATACTAATATGATATACACAATGCATTGCATTATCAAAAGGATGGAAAGTATAACGCCACCAGAAGAAGCCCTAGAAATCAAAACCAAAAGTTATTCACCCTCACAAGTGGAGCACTGATCAGGTAATGACTGAGAGAAATTGAATATATTTAACCAGATTTTTTTCAACCGCAAAGAAATTGAAATTGGTATTAAACAGAACCAAGTGAAGCCCCGTTTTGCGGCTGAAAAAATTGAGTTTGGGACAAGAAAGGAATGAGAAACAGAGTTCTCAGGATCCGTTTACCGGGTGAATGTGCCTGAGAAGTTTTAGCTTGCATTCCCGCTGCACGAAGATTTTTCACGAAGGTTCAAATCCAATAATGCCCGAGGCTTCCAGTTTCAGCTGCCTCCCTGTGGAGAAAGAACAACAGGAGAGATGCACCAACTTTCGGACTTCAACGTCACACTACTTATGTGTTGTTTCATTTGTTTTGAGGCGAAATTCTACAGTGAGGTGACTCCTCATGTAGCCCTCAAATTAGCCAACCGTTATGAGAGTATTTGGGCTTTTAGCCCAGTTTTTTGGGAACTTTTTGGGCCAGTCTTGGCCCATTTTTAGCCTAGTTTGAGGGAAATTTTGAAGGCAATCTTTTAGGCCAGTTTCTGGGCAATTTTGAAGCCTTTTAGGCAGGCTCTGACCAGTTTTTAGGCCACGTTTAAGCATTGAATTTCTGATCCATTTTAACACATATTCTAAGTTAGTCGTTTCTGTGGTGAATATGCCATATATAGACCATGGATATGAGACTTCATATTAGTTACATGATTCATCTGAATAGTAACTTCACTTAAGTTTAATGAAATGATCATATGGCTAATATGAAGGTCACATGATTCATCTTAATAGTTACCTCACTTAAGTTTAATAAAAAGGTTAACCATTGATTTGCCCCATAAACTTGTATTTAACTATTGATTTTCTTCAATTCTCCCCCCCCCCCTGTCCAATCATCAACATTACATCCAATTTTCTGTTAAATCATTAAAAAAAAAAATTGTTGAAAAAACATAACCAAGAAAAAAACCCTACCCCACCCACAGACCCCATCTCCCTCCCCTCTAGTTTTTTTCTCCTTCTCATCTTTTCCCCGACGCTTCTCCCCCACACCCAGCGACTCCAGTCCATTCCCAAGGATTCCAGCTCAGACCCTGAAGACCCGTATTTTAAACGGATAAAAGAAGATATTTATCATTTGGATAAACTTTGACGATATTATCTTTTTAAGATATTTATCTTTTGGATAAACTTGAATGATATTATCTTTTTAAGATATTTATCTTTTGGATAAACTTGGATGATCTTATCTTGTTAGGATATTTATCTTTTGGATAAACTTGGATGTTCTTATCCTTTTAATATTGAAGTTTATCATATCCCTATAAACACTATAAATAGGAGCATAACTTTATAGTTTCAAAACATGAGAAATTAGAAAAGAAATTGAGAGAGAGAGAGAGAGAGGTGATTCTTGGAGGAGATTTGGGGCTTAGCTTGTATTTTCTTAACTTGGAGCAATGCTTTGGAATCGAGGTAGGGATTTCTTGGGGGGCCTTACAGGGATTGATCTAATTAAATTTTGTGAGCACTATATTATGCATGATATTATTATTTGAAAGGCATAATTATATCATGTCATGGAAATTGGCTTGAATTCTTGGGTTGATAAAGAAAGTATGGAAAAGATGGTAATGGGAAGGATTTTTTGTGTAGTTGAGTCTAACTCTTGGCAGGTATAAGGTCTTAGGGATCCCACAGTGCACATGATTTTTATTGGGTAATTTGGACTGGCGAAGGGAGTTAGACAAGATGACTAACAAAAGGGGAAATTATGGGATGATTGAGATGGGTGTTAGTTCATATAAATGGGCATTCGGGACCAAATGGTATAAGCATGGTATGAGACGTGCAAGTCTGCTTGTCCAATTATATGAATTAACGGGAGTAGATGAAGAGCATTCATTCATGTATTATTATTAATGTGATATTTGGTTGTGTGATTGCTTGTCATTTAATTTAGTTATATCAATCTACTGTGGTAAGGTCTCATGTCCCTACTGAGCGGTGGTTGCTCATCCCACATCCTATTTAATTTTTTAGATGAATTAGTGGGCAAGACAATGACCAAATCAGTTGAGGCTAAATTAGATGAGAGTGATAAAACTTTATTTATTTATTGTAAAGTTGTAAGATTTTGGGATCTATTTTTATAAGAAAAAGTTTATTTTATGTTTTGGCTTCTTTTTATTTTATTTTACTTTTTATTTTCTCACGCACCGGGCGTGACAACCCCTCCAACCCTCTCTCTCTCTCTCTCTCTCTCTCTCTCTCTCTCTCTCTCTCTCTCTCAACCCAGATGTATTTTCACTCAATATTATCGCCTCCTCCTCCTTCTCTTTCAAAGGACACAACCCTTTCCTCTCCCACTCATACCCACCTCCCCATCCCCTAGCTCAACCACTCCAACACACCCCCCCCCCCCCCGCCTTTTCTCTCTCTCTCTGAATGGTCAATGGGAGTAAAGGAAAGCTCATATAGAACCCATAAACATGATCATAATGTTTTTCTCTATGTCTCTTAGCCTATCAATGGCCAAGTCAAATGGGTATTTAAAATAACAAATGTGTATTGTTTCAATTGGTGAAAACAAAACAATCATGTTGAGTTTTTGAAATTAAAAGTGGGTGTTGATGGCTTCGTGAGTTGGAATTAGGGTAGTGGCTAGTGGAATTGGATGGAATTTGGGGAGGAGAGAGAGAGAGAGAGAGAGAGAGAGAGAGAGAGAGAGAGAGAGAGAGAGAGAGAGAGAGAGAAGGCTGTGGGAGTGGTGGGTTGATTTTTATTAAATTTCTTTTATTTTTTGTATTTTATATTTAATGTTATTTTATTTTTCAGAATTTAGTTATTTTTAATGTACAAATTGACCAATTTACCCTTATATTTATGGAAAATTGGATAAAATGTTGACGATTTAGACGGCAGGGGGGAAACTGACGAAAAATAAAAGTTCATATCCTTAATTTTCTATAAATAAAAAAAAGGATAGTGAGTAAATTCAAAGTTAGGTATAAGTTCAGGGGGAAAATCAATAGTTAACCCTTAATAAAATGATCATGTGGCTAATATGAAGGTCTACATGAGAGGTCCATATATCACATCCTCACCATAGAATTTCGCATTCTGAGCAAAGCATCATCACATATCAAACCATCATCACTTATCCAATCCATCATAGACTAGTCACTAGTGCAATGAAAAGTTAATTAAACTTACAACCCAAATGAACAAAAATTGAAGACCAAATTTAAATATCCTTAGAGCCCTTCCATTCGTTACCTCCAGCCCGGCAGAATAGGGCCCAAGCCCAGGTAAGAGCTTCCAGTGGGCCACTCTTTCCAGGGCAAGCTGTGGGACCCATGCAACCGGGCCAGTCCACAGGCCAAACCAGCCTGACCTCTAGCCTGGGTTTGCTGATGTTAGCAACCAAAATAAAAATTAAAAAAATCTATAAAAAAAAATTCAGAATTTTTTAAAAATAAATACTTAGTCATATTCTTCACTTCCAACACTAAAACTCTATACAAATTCATCTCATCATATCTCATGTGAATAGTAATTGTCATGGCAATGGGTGGAAACACCACAACTTTTTGCAATGGCTGCCACTATTCATGTGAATAGTAACAGCCCTTGCCTTGCCCTTACCCGTTGCCATGGCAAATGGGTGGAAGTGCTCTTAAAACTCAAATGAAAACAAAATGCAATCCAAAGTTAATTCAACCCAAAATAAGTTAGCCTTGCAAACCAATCAACCACATTGTTATTAAAGTGAATGGTGAAGGAAGTGGAGGAGTTAGATGTTGTGTTGTAGAAATAGTTGAAGTTCCATATCATCTACAAAACAAATTGAAGTAAATAAACTAATTAATATAACTTTATAACAAATAAAGTACCTAAAACCAGGGCCTGTCCATTAATTTTGGAGGCCCCATGGAAAGAGAGATGTTAAGGCCCTATATATACAACTAAAAAAATTCATAAACCATAAATACTTAAATAAAACCAAACGCACCCTTAGTGACATAAATTACATCATAATCCACAAATAGAACCAAATCAATCCTTCTTTTTTTTTTTTGAGAAAGAGAATTCATTCATAGAACCAAAGACGTACAAAGAGCGACATGATACAGTGACCTCGTTAAAACCTTACTAGGACAACCTCATAGGACAAACCCTAGGAAAGAAAAGAGTATCACACATGTCATGGACTAACAACAGAGTCCACTTCAGGTCACGCTAGACCATTACAATAAAAGAACAAATATAAAACGAAAACTAACACAAAAACCTTCGACGAGAACCGCAACCAAAGACCAACACAGTACACTCACATGAGAGGACAGCAAAAAGTGACTAATATGGCCCTACCCCAAGGTCAAAATCATAATTTCACATTTTAAGTAAATTGAATCGAATTGAATAAAATGATTAAATTGGGTCGGGGCGCTAGGGAAGGGAGGAGAAGAGGGGATTAGAGGAAGGGAAAAGATAAGAGAAAAAGAAGGGGAGATGAGGAGAAGAATGGGAAGATGGGCAGAGGGGAGGAGGGGGGGGGCCACCTCCACCCCTTAGCTTCTTGCGATTGGTTGTCGGCAAGGAGAGAGGGGATGAGGGTGCGGCTAGGGTTTCTCAATTCTTATAAAAGTTAATAATATAATTTTAACGCAAACCAAATCGATCCTTAATAAAGTCAATTACATTTACGTTCTTATATTCATAGCCCACTTAATTGTCTTTTACATACAAAAAATGTGAAAGTAGTTCAAAAACTATAAATAAATCATAATAAAAAACAACAACCAACAACCAACCCTTCATCCAGGAACCAAAACAGTCAACAACCAGCAACCAACGCTTCTAAAAACAATCATCCTTGCATTTTTAGTTGCAAAATCATTAATCAAACGAGTACAATCAAGTTCTTCCAAAAAGTCACTTTCAATAGATATCAAACTTAAACCATTTAGTCTTTCTTGTGACATGGTTGATCGCAAGTAAGATTTCAATAACTTCAATTTGGAAAAACTTCTTTCAGCTGAAGCAACTGTAGTATGTAAAGTCAATAATATTCTATAAGCAATGATTGTTTTGGAAAACAAATTAGCCTTTTTAAAGCACTCAAATTGTTAGTGGATGTCTCTGCTATAAAGGAGTTACCATAGCTTCTACCAAACATGCCCATTCATCGTCCACTAAACATATACTATCATATTTCCAGACAAAACTAATTGCTCACCACTAGTACACCTCCCTCAAAACCCACTTTATATCTCAACTAGACAACTAGATATTGTATATTAGTGTGGCTCATTAGGCCATCTCCAGTCATAGAGTTAAATGTAGTCCAAGTGCTAAAAATTTAGCCCTCCAAAATATTAATTTTTTAAAGAATAGTGCAGGGCTAAATTTTTCCATCTCCAGCCATACATTGCTATATTTTAGGGCCTTTCATATTTTATTATTTTGAGAAAAACTATGGTACAACACTCATATATTTCCACAACTATGTATTGTTTAATTTAATTAAACTAAGATTTAGAGACAATATTTTTTAAAATAAAATGAATTTAAAACATTTAAAAAGGTTTTAAATAAATAAATAATAACTTTTCAATCAATTATTCTAACCTCCAACAATTAGAAACTAATTATATATATATATATATATATTAAACAAAACAAATTTAAAAATATTTTAAAAGGTTATTAAAAATAAAAAAGACCTCACACCTAGCTGACATCATCGATGACGTCAACGAGCCTTTAATATTGACTATTGGCTCTGCAGTTGCACGAGATGTTTCGTGCTCTTGCCTACCATGATACTTTCTCTTCTTGGAAAGCACATGCGCTGGGCCCACAAAAAAAATTAGCTTAGTTGAAGGGCTAAAGGGCCAAATTTGGCCCTTCAAATTTGGCCAAAAAAGATTTTAGCCCATGGCTGGAGATGAGTTTTGCATTATTTTAGGAGTATATTTGGCCTATGGCCCATGACTAGAGATGGCCTTATTACCTCTTATTATTTTGTCACTAAACTTTTATATATATTGTACTACACACTGCACAAGAAATATGAATGAATACAAAAACATTTTGCAGCTTTAGACTCTTCATCCGCCACTTTTGGTAAAATCTCTTGTATGACTTTTAATAGGCCTTTCTTTGTTTCTTTTATAAATGGGCCTAAAAAATATTTGGGGGCCTTGTGCAGTCGCCCAACCTGCACAAGTTATGGGCAGGGTTTGCCTAAAACCTCGAATAAAGAAGAAACATTTACTTACTTGCTTCAATTTCTTCAAGCTCCCTATAGAATGCAGGCTCAACTTTCGTTGGTTCGTTGTAGAAGCAAAATTCCTTCGCCCTAAGCCAATCACTTGTACACACTAATCCCTCTACCATTTTAGGAGTTAATGAACTTCTAAAGGGATCCACAATCATCTTTACTAAGCTAAAATCATTCTAGGAGCAACGGTTGGAGATAGGATTTCAAAGATATCCTTGGAAATCATTCCAAGGTTTGGATATCTTGATTCATTTCCTTTCCACCAATCCAAGAGTTTGAAGTGCTTGTTCAAAGGGTTTTCAAATGGATCATTCAAATACTTATCAACCTTATTGGATATCTCCATAAGTTATTCAAATGGATCATTCAAATACTATGGCCTCTAGAGAACTAGACCTCAACCTAACAGTTTGTTGGTTTCGTTCATCTTAGTTAAGTTATTCCCACCATGCTTGTGGGTATAGGGTTTCAAGTATGATCTCAACCTAACAGTTTGTTGGCCACACTCGTTATCTATCCGTACTACATCAAGTATGTGTAATAGGGTTCCCTTGGATGGTTACAAGTACTGGATGTTGCCTCACTGAGGTCCAACAAGGTGTAAATGTGCCACCCAATAAGAGACTACCACGGTGGAAGGCCACAAAATAGCATTCAAAGTGCCACTTCGCTTATCAACTTAATATTGCTTTGAGGGTAGTTAAATTGGTCTCATTTTAATCCAATTTTAATCCTATTAAAATTACTTATCTAATCTCATTAAATGGTTCCCATTGCAATATATTAGTAGCACATAATACTCCCACTAAATATTTTAGAAACCATTTGCTTGAAATAGTGGAAATACATGATACTACTAATTGATTAATTATCATCATTACCGAACATTCCAATTGCATTGGGCTTGTAGGATGATTATGGACTTTCTTGTTGATCCAACACGAGCCACCATGTTGGATCATGGTCTTGGATGGTGATTCATTTTAATTACGCGCGCATAAAAATAAATTAGGCATGAAAGCCATTTCATTATTACATAGCCAATCAAAATCGAATACATATCCAATAAGCCGCCAATCTCATAGCTCAATTGTTTGGTCTAAGTCCATAACCATCCTTTAATTATTTAAACGCTTTAAACAATTAAACTAGCAATGTAAAAACATGCTCTTGGGTTGCATACATATATATGGGTTTAATTCAAGTGGTAACCATATTCAAATAAAATAAATTTACCATGGAGTGAAAACATTTTACTACAATAGTAAATGTAATTGTAGAAACCTTTTAGGCATAGTTACATTTATCATATATTGCAACTAGGTCTAAAACTATTCAACAATTAATAATGGATCCAAAGTTGATCCACTAGGGTGTGGGGTTAAAGCATGCATTTGTAAAATACAAAGTGGTGATCATGATTTTTCCAACAAAGTGAATAATCATGAATGTGACTAGGTAGGCCAACCACGCTCACCAAAGTAATCAAAATTAATTTTAGTGTGGTAGGTAAATAATTAGTGATATGAATAAATTGATCAACTTTTGCATTTTATATCAAATCACCATAATTTACATCAAGATAGCCCCACACACTCACCAAAGTAATCTTATTAATTTTAGTGTGGTAGGTAAATGTTTATTGAGTGGAAACATTTTGAAAAACTTTTAATTTTATAATAAAACATCATCATCATCATTTGACCTATTTTGGTGGAAAATTCCACTAAACACAATCATCAAAATTAGCCACTTAACTTATGGATCAAAAAGATCCCATCACAAGAACATCAAGAACACCAAGAACATGCATATGAACTTATATGAATGTTCATGCTATTTCCGGAAAATTCCATATTCCATTTTAACTATCTCATGCTCTTAATATCATATATTTCATGAAGTTAAAATCATGGGAGTTTTAATGCAACTATGCTCTAATATTCATATACATATATGAACACAAAGAGAGCATCAATCATCAAAACACAAATCCGGAAATTCAAAATCCCAAACAACCCCTTTCACTCCAGTTGATTTTTATTCAATCAAATCAAAATAAATCAAGTATAACTATTATACTTTTAAATGAATTCACAACTCATATATGCATCTCTAAACCCTAAAAACATATCAAGTTCATGACCTATGGCTCTGATACCAATTGAAGGAAATTTCAAAACATTTTTCCAAAGTTCATTTGAATATTAAACATGCATTTAATCAAATTAATCGCAGCGGAAGTCTAAGGTGGTTGTTTAAATTCAAAAACAAAACTTCTTCCAAGTATCTTAAGCCATGAACATTGATATGTTTTTCATAAATGAAAATTCAAGAGAAAAAGGATAAGATCTAATTACCCTTGAAGCAATTATATGAACCAATTTGTGTTTGGTCTTCTCTTGATGATTTCCTCTTTGTTGATCTTCTCTTTGATCTTTGATCTTTGCTCCTTGATCTTTCTCCTCCATGTGAGCCACAAAAGTATATGGCCTCTAAGTCTCCACACCAATGGAACCTTGAGATGAGAATGAGCATCTTGAGAATACTTGGATGCTAGTGCAAGATTCTCAAAATTGGTTTCAATCTAAACCACTTTGAAAGATGAAAGTGTTTCACTCTTGAAAACTCTCATTTTTCTCTCTTTGATCTCCCAAACCCATTTGGTTGATGTTGGATTGTGTTTGTGTGTTAATGAGCTTATGGAAACAATTCTCATACACATTCACTTAAGCATTTTCGGCCAAACCCCATTGGGCTTCCAAAATTGGGCCTTATGACACTTAAACCATAATATTTAGGTGTCTTAAGCCCTTGGGCTTGATACCCAACCATTTGGGCTTTCCGTTAACTATTACCGAGGCCCAAATACGTTTTTACACGTAGTAAATCATCCACATCAAATCAATCAAATTGATTTCCTCATTCTCATTTGTATTACTCAAAGTTAACCATTTAAGGTGTGCGATCCATTAGGTTCTAATTAACAAGGCAGTGAGAAAATATAAGAACTCTTTCTAACCAACTGGAATTAAAACCCATTTTTAATTCTTCCATTATTTGGATCGATCACAATCAATCCTAGGACTTCCACAAGCCAAGAGTGACATCTAGCAATATATCAAGGCTACCCAAGCTAACCAGAATAGATGAAGAACCTATTCAGTTGGAATTGCAATGCAATACGGTCCTTCTCTTATACAATGTTTCAAATCATATTATTATGGTACGGATTGATTATGTCAAACCCCTAATATGATTTACAACCTCATGTGATTCAAAAGAACATGATTAAGAACAACTTTCTAAATCAAGCTCAAAATACTTTGGCCAAAGATTTACTGAATCACATCTTGAAACATTCTCCTTCTTTATCGAAAGTAGAGATTCCTTATTGTACATTCACATGCCCCTATGATGAATTAAGAGATCCCAACAACACTTAAGAAAAATCTTTTACGGCTTGCCTTTAAGAGCTATCAAAGATCAATAACGCATCACAGGACAACCATGATGCCTCAGGTCTAAGGACTAATTTGCATTATTGCAACTATGAGTTCTCGTTTGACATATAGATAAATATTCCATACGAGAACTACGGTTGATCGCGTTCAGTGTACTCATTCACTAATGAGCACAAACATACTTGTATTAGTGTCAACTACACAAATGGTTTGAGACTAACCATCCTCCCAATTGAGCATACATAATATGTGCTAATCTTGACGGTTTATCAATGCCCATTTGATAACCTATGATTAGGAACATTTTGGGATGCTACGGTTAGAGATTAAAGGTCTCCGAATCTAATCTTCTTTAGATTACTTTATCTCTTATTTAGCATACCTTGGACATTTGTTTCTTTACACGATGTAAAACATAACAAAATAAATTTGCCCTTTATATATCATATACGACATGTATTCTAAGGAGATCACATCAAATGTATTGGCTCTTAGGGCACATTTCTAACAATCTCCCACTTGCACTAGAGCCACATAGCCATGTATCTCATACCCATTATCTCTGTATGTCTATCCAGTTGTGACTGTGACATAGGCTTAGTGCGTGGATCTGTTACGTTGTTTGCAGATGCCCCATCATAACATTTTTCTATGTGTTTGGATCTCTGATGAGACCTAGGTTCCTTGGTTTGAGCTATCGCCCCATTGTCATCACACAGTAAAGGTACTTGTGACAGTATGGTTAGAACCTCATTTAGTTCGGTAATGAACCTTTTTATCCAAACAAATTTTATTGTAGCTTCTAAAGCGACAATGTAATCAACTTTAGTTGTTCTTCAACAACTACGTGTCCATTCAAAATGAAGACGTACCCTTAGGTGGATTTGCAATCATTGATAATAGATATATTATCCGAATCAGTAAATGCTTCCACTTGCTACTCTTGATGTTCCTCCCAGATGAGGAACATGTCCTTAGTCCTTCTTAAGTATTTAAGAACATACTTGACTGCTCCCAATTGATCTAATCATGAGATTGATTTATATCTTCTAGTTATACTCATATAACCGATATCATGTCTTGTACATGCTATGACATATATGAGAATCCCTATTGCATATGCATAAGAGATTTTTACTCATCTGCTGTATCTCATAATGAGTTTTTGGACACATGCTCTTAGAAAAGTGAAGTCCATGTCGAACTGGAAGTAAATTTTTCTTAGACTATTCCATATGAAATCTCCTTAGCATCTTATCAGCATACAAGGATTGAGATAATCCAATTATTCTCTTAGATCTATCAGGATAAATCTTTATCTCAAGTATGTAAGATGTTTCCTTAAAATCTTTCATTAAGAATGATTTTAATGAGTCACAGCTTCACTGAAGATATCATTCCTATATCGTTTCCGATAAGTAGTATGTCATATACATACATTACTAGGAATACTACCGAACTCCCACTAACCTTTTTGTACACTCATTGGTCATCCATGTTTTGTATGAAGTCAAACGATTTGACAACTTCATCAAATATGATGTTTCAACTCCAAGAACCTTGCATCAACCCATAAATGGATCAATGTGGTTTGCATACCTTATGCTTATCAACTTCAGAAATGAAACCTTCAAGTTGATCTATATATAGTTCTTCCTGAAGGTGGCCATTCAAAAAAGCCGTCTTCACATCCATTTTGACAAATCTCATAATCATGGTATGCAGCTATTGCAAGCCAAATCCAAATAGACTTTGTCATAGTGACAGGAGAGAAGGTTTCTTCATAGTCAATCCCTTCTCTTTACTTGTAGCACTTTGCTACTAGCCTTGCTTTGTAGGTTTCTACTATCCCATCTGAGCCTATATTCCTCTTAAAGATCCATTTATTCCCTATTGGTACAATACCAGGAGGAGGATCACTAGAGTCCAGACTTTGTTGGTATACGTAGAATCCATTTCGGATTTCATGGCTCCAAGCCATTTCTATGAGTCAATGTTTGACATTGCCTCATTGTAGTTCGAAGGGTCCTTCGATATCCTTACAATCACTTAGGAGATTTAACTCTCCTTTATTGTCGTGAAGGAAACCACAATACCTTTTAGGCATTCTGCTAACCCTTCTTGAACTACGTGGAGTCTGTGTTACAACAGGTTTGTGGATCTGGGATTGCACTTAGTTCAGTGTTGATTTCTAGCTCATTGGACAATTCCTTGAGTTCTATCTCATGTCCCCCATTTCCCATCAAGAGTGTATTCTCCTTTTAGGAAGGTAGCTGACCTTGCGACAAACAACTTTTGCTTGTTGATGTGATAGAAGTAATATCCCATAGTTTCCTTGAGATACCCTATAAATCTACACTTCACTAACCTTGCATTTAGTTTATCCACATCTTGCCTTTACATATGCTGGACAACCCCAAATCTTGATCTAATCAAGACTTGGTTTCTTCCCAAAACACATTTCAAATGGAGTTTGTGGAATGGATTTGGAAGGCACTCTATTTAGCAAATGAATTGCAGTTTCAAGTGCATATCCGTAAAAGGATATAGGTAAATTAGTACAGCTCATGGAACTCGTTTTAGAAACTCCATTATGTTGTGGAATTCCTGATGGAGTCCATCGTGATAAGATGCCATGTTCCTTAAGGTAATTAAGAAACTATGTGCTTAAGTATTCACATCCTCGATCGAATCTAAGGATTTTAATACTCTTGCCTGTTTAGTTTTCAACTTCATTTCTGAATTACTGAAATTTTTCAAAATTCAGATTTATGCTTCATTAAGTATAAATACCCTAACCGTGAATGATCATCGGTAAAGGTAATGAAGTATGAATAACCGCCCACTGTGTTTGTATACAAAAATCCACAAACATCTTAGTGAATTAATCCCAACAGTTCTGTAACTCTTTCTCCTTTACCAGTGAAAGGAGACTTGGTCATTTTGCCATATAGACAAGATTCACAAGTAGGCATAGGAACATGATCAAGTGATCCAAAAGATTCCATCGTTTGCCATCCGGTGAATTCTATCTTGGCTAATGCCTCCAAGTTTAAGGTGTCACAACTTAGTTGCGGTATCCACATCTCTAGGCCTCTCAGGTCTAGTTGCATCTTTATCCATATACAGTTAATGCTACCATTCATTTCTAAAATGAAAAGAGACCATCAATCAAAATTGCATAAGCAACGATTTGATTGATATGTGAAATAGAACAAAGCATTTTGTCAAACAAAACATCAAATCAATTTCTTAAAATATAGAGACGGATATTAAGTTCTTTACACATCCAGAAATAAAATAACAATTATTTCAAATTTAGGTCTTCTTCGGATGGTAGTTTGAGATGTTAGGTGCCTATTACATTGGCAACTACATTAGTGCTATTTCCCACGGTTAGCACCCTTTCTCATTTTCCAAGTCTTCTACTCCCACTAGTTCATGCACACAATTGCATATATGTTGACTAGCTCCTGAATCAACTATTCAGTTTAGAAGCTTTAACTGTAATTACTAATTTTAGAACAAGAGAGTGACCTTCTGAAGGTTTTTCTCTTGAGGCTTGCAAGACATCTTTTGCAATTCTTCTTCCAATGTCCATCCTTGTCACAGTGAAAATAAGTACCTTTTAGTTACTTGTCTTTCTTTTGTATTCTTTCTTCCTTGGGTTTTTAGAAAACCTTTCTTCTTCTTTTATCCATACCTTTTGTTTGGATTTGGAAGAAGAAGAACCCTTCTAAAATTTGCAACTATCCTCTTTAACCCTTTATCTTTCGAGATATTCATTTAAGCTACTATAGCTATATTGAGTAGCTTATATAGGGTATCATTCATCTTTCCCATATTATAGTTCATAATATATTGGGATTAACTAATGATAGGGATGAAAGAAAGAATCTTGTTGAACTTCAACATCAAAGAAAAATCCATATTTTTCCATATCTTAAGTAATTATATTACTTTGAGATCATGTTGATTAACCGGGAACCCACTTACCATTCTTGTCATAACAAGTTCACATATGGTAATGTAAGCTAGGAGTAGCTTCACCTTTTCATGGATGTCAACATGTAACTTTTACCTTAGTTGTCATCTAACACATGCTTCTTATAAGCCTTTGTCTCCTCCTCAATGGCATATGGACCAAGAGGGGTATGTGGTGGGGTTTTTCTTATACACAACGAATCTCATCCAATTATAGGACAACCTGGTGTTTGTGCAATCAAACCGGATAGTTCATGTCATCTTGGACGTTTGAGTCAAGTATCTTTGAGATCGGGTTTGTGATGGTTAATTTGAAATTTTGCAAAACGTAAATAGATTTTAATTTAGATTAATCTTCTACCAAGGACTTAGGGTCTTTAAGTCATGATGGTAGCTCCCACTATTTTTGGCAAATTTCATATCCCTCCTGAAATTCGAGAGTTTCCGTTGAAACTTTTAGTGGGGATGGGAGTCTCACTTTCACATAGTTTTCCTCAACCTAACAGTTTGTTGGATTGCTATGTTACTAATGAGAGGATACTCTTATCCAATCACATCATGAATGTGAATACCCATCACTATGGCCTCTAGAGAACTAGACCTCAACCTAACAGTTTGTTGGTTTCGTTCATCTTAGTTAAGTTATTCCCACCATGCTTGTGGGTATAGGGTTTCAAGTATGACCTCAACCTAACAGTTTGTTGGCCACACTCGTTATCTATCCGCACTACATCAAGTATGTGTAATAGGGTTCCCTTGGATGGTTACAAGTACTGGATGTTGCCTCACTGAGGTCCAACAAGGTGTAAATGTGCCACCCAATAAGAGACTACCACGGTGGAAGGCCACAAAATAGCATTCAAAGTGCCACTTCGCTTATCAACTTAATATTGCTTTGAGGGTAGTTAAATTGGTCTCATTTTAATCCTATTAAAATTATTTATCTAATCTCATTAAATGGCTCCCATTGCAATATATTAGTAGCACATAATACTCCCACTAAATATTTTAGAAACCATTTGCTTGAAATAGTGGAAATACATGATACTACTAATTGATTAATTATCATCATTACCGAACATTCCAATTGCATTGGGCTTGTAGGATGATTATGTACTTTCTTGTTGATCCAACACGAGCCACCATGTTGGATCATGGTCTTGGATGGTGATTCATTTTAATTACGCGCGCATAAAAATAAATTTGGCATGAAAGCCATTTCATTATTACATAGCCAATCAAAATCGAATACATATCCAATAAGCCGCCAATCTCATAGCTCAATTGTTTGGTCTAAGTCCATAACCATCCTTTAATTATTTAAACGCTTTAAACAATTAAACTAGCAATGTAAAAACATGCTCTTGGGTTGCATACATATATATGGGTTTAATTCAAGTGGTAACCATATTCAAATAAAATAAATTTACCATGGAGTGAAAACATTTTACTACAATAGTAAATGTAATTGTAGAAACCTTTTATGCATAGTTACATTTATCATATATTGCAACTAGGTCTAAAACTATTCAACAATTAATAATGGATCCAAAGTTGATCTACTAGGGTGTGGGGTTAAAGCATGCATTTGTAAAATACAAAGTGGTGATCATGATTTTTCCAACAAAGTGAATAATCATGAATGTGACTAGGTAGGCCAACCACGCTCACCAAAGTAATCAAAATTAATTTTAGTGTGGTAGGTAAATAATTAGTGATATGAATAAATTGATCAACTTTTGCATTTTATATCAAATCACCATAATTTACATCAAGATAGCCCCACACACTCACCAAAGTAATCTTATTAATTTTAGTGTGGTAGGTAAATGTTTATTGAGTGGAAACATTTTGAAAAACTTTTAATTTTATAATAAAACATCATCATCATCATTTGACCTATTTTGGTGGAAAATTCCACTAAACACAATCATCAAAATTAGCCACTTAACTTATGGATCAAAAAGATCCCATCACAAGAACATCAAGAACACCAAGAACATGCATATGAACTTATATGAATGTTCATGCTATTTCCGGAAAATTCCATATTCCATTTTAACTATCTCATGCTCTTAATATCATATATTTCATGAAGTTAAAATCATGGGAGTTTTAATGCAACTATGCTCTAATATTCATATACATATATGAACACAAAGAGAGCATCAATCATCAAAACACAAATCCGGAAATTCAAAATCCCAAACAACCCCTTTCACTCAATTTGATTTTTATTCAATCAAATCAAAATAAATCAAGTATAACTATTATACTTTTAAATGAATTCACAACTCATATATGCATCTCTAAACCCTAAAAACATATCAAGTTCATGACCTATGGCTCTGATACCAATTGAAGGAAATTTCAAAACATTTTTCCAAAGTTCATTTGAATATTAAACATGCATTTAATCAAATTAATCGCAGCGGAAGTCTAAGGTGGTTGTTTAAATTCAAAAACAAAACTTCTTCCAAGTATCTTAAGCCATGAACATTGATATGTTTTTCATAAATGAAAATTCAAGAGAAAAAGGATAAGATCTAATTACCCTTGAAGCAATTATATGAACCAATTTGTGTTTGGTCTTCTCTTGATGATTTCCTCTTTGTTGATCTTCTCTTTGATCTTTGATCTTTGCTCCTTGATCTTTCTCCTCCATGTGAGCCACAAAAGTATATGGCCTCTAAGTCTCCACACCAATGGAACCTTGAGATGAGAATGAGCATCTTGAGAATACTTGGATGCTAGTGCAAGATTCTCAAAATTGGTTTCAATCTAAACCACTTTGAAAGATGAAAGTGTTTCACTCTTGAAAACTCTCATTTTTCTCTCTTTGATCTCCCAAACCCATTTGGTTGATGTTGGATTGTGTTTGTGTTTGTGTGTTAATGAGCTTATGGAAACAATTCTCATACACATTCACTTAAGCATTTTCGGCCAAACCCCATTGGGCTTCCAAAATTGGGCCTTATGACACTTAAACCATAATATTTAGGTGTCTTAAGCCCTTGGGCTTGATACCCAACCATTTGGGCTTTCCGTTAACTATTACCGAGACCCAAATACGTTTTTACACGTAGTAAATCATCCACATCAAATCAATCAAATTGATTTCCTCATTCTCATTTGTATTACTCAAAGTTAACCATTTAAGGTGTGCGATCCATTAGGTTCTAATTAGCAAGGCAGTGAGAAAATATAAGAACTCTTTCTAACCAACTGGAATTAAAACCCATTTTTAATTCTTCCTTTATTTGGATCGATCACAATCAATCCTAGGACTTCCACAAGCCAAGAGTGACATCTAGCAATATATCAAGGCTACCCAAGCTAACCAGAATAGATGAAGAACCTATTCAGTTGGAATTGCAATGCAATACGGTCCTTCTCTTATACAATGTTTCAAATCATATTATTATGGTACGGATTGATTATGTCAAATGATCGGTTCATAATTGTATATCATTTTGTACCCTTCTAGCTTATGATTTGGTTATGTTTTTGAGTTAAACTTGTGCTTTTAATCCTTTTTGTGTTTATCTTTCAGTTCATTGAGCTTTAGGTAATAATGATGGCTTTAGAGAGAATAATTCATGCAATTCAAGCATGTTAAGGCCTAATTTGGATGAATGGATGAAGAGCTTAAAGACAAACTCATTTTGGCTACAGCCCCCTGCCAGTCCAGTTCCGTAGGTCATATTGCAAGCTTTGTTTCAACAACCTACATAGCTCGAATGAGGCCACATTATTCATGAAAGTTGTTCCAATGGGTGTGTACTATAACATATCCAAAATTCAGCACCATTGGATAAATCTGGCGTCCGTTACCTAGCAAACACAGAGCCATGCTCAGGATGGATCTTATCAGCGCGGAAAATGAGTTAGCAATTTGTTTTGGCCTTAACTTCCTCCTCCGACCTTGGATTGGCCCAAATAATATATGGCTGGAAAGAAGACATTCTGAACTTCAAGTTGGAGTGCTTAAAGTCTTAATTTGCTTAAGGGAAGCCCAAGTTGTAAGCCCTTGAAGTTGCTGGTCATGCTGACCTCAGCATGTGCTGGTTGGATGCTTGGTCATGGTGAGCTAGGCATGAGCTATCATTTCTGGTTGGAAGCTTGGTCATGCTGACATGAGGATGAGCTAGGGCTGCTAGTGGGATTTAGTGGAGTAGCCATTCAAGATTTTCTAATACAAGTGCATCATCCAATTCATATTTTCTAATTCAAGTGCATCAACCATTTCAGATTTTATAATTCAAGTGTTGTATGCATTAGTCTTTTTGAATTCAGATTTTCACTTCCCCTAGGCCTATAAATAGGGAGGTTCTCTAAGCTTGTAATAACACCCCAAGGGGGGAGCTCTCAAGCACCTCTCTAGAGCTCCCTTCCCTTCTCTCCCTCAAATTCTCTTAGTTTCCCTTTGTAGTTCTCAATTGTTGTAATAAGATCATTCTAGTAAATTTTCTTTGTACTAAATCTCAAACACTTTTCCTTTCTCTTCTTCTAAATTCTTCAAACACTCTCTTCTCTAAACACTTCCCAAACACTTCTCCCATTCCTTCATCAAATTCTCCAAATTTCCCAAACACATTTCCCTTCTCTTCCAAAAGTCTCCATGTCTCAAACACTTCACAAACACCTTTCTCTCCACTCCCTAAGTTCTCAAATTCTCCAAGTTCACAAACATTCTCCATGTTCTCCAAACACTTTCTCAAACAAATCTCTCTTCCCTTCCAAATCATCAAAGCTCTCAAACACAATTCCCTTTTCTTCCAAAATCCTCAAGTTTCCCAAACACCTTTCTCTTCTCCAAGTTCTCAAATACTTTTTTCTCCCTTCTCAAATTCTCCAAACACTTTTCCCAAACACTTCTCATTTCTTCCTCAAAGTTCTCTTAGTTTCCTTAAATGTTTTCTTAGTTGTAATTTATTTTTCTTGTAATGTACATTCTTTCTTCTTGTTTTGTTCTTTTGTTTTTATTTCTGTTTTGTGTAGGAAACTAAATTGGATCATTCAATCACCAATCCCTGTGGAATCGACCTCGCGCTTACACATGCTATACTACCCAACGGTTCGTGCACTTGCGAGTATCACAAGTTGAGGATGCAGTTGAACCCATTTTGGTGCAGCTGAATCTACGCAACAAGTTTTTGGCGCCGTTGCCGGGGATCGGTAACATTGTTTGATTCTATTTGGTTTTCCTACTTTTTATTTATTTTTATCTTTTTCATAACTGCACAGTTTCATGTTTTAAAGTTAATGGCGTTAATTGACAAGTTGTGTTTGTAGTCCAACGGACAAGGACAATTGCCTGACAAGCAAGAGAACTGGGTTTGAGTCCCAGCTTACACAACACCCAAAAACAAAAAGGTTCAAGTAGCATGTTGATTATTTCTAGTTTATGGTTTCATTCACTTGCTCTTAATTAAATATCTTGTTCAAGTTTACATAAACACCATATGACTCTTGGACTGATTAGTGAATGAATGGGTAGATATTGAAGACAAACACCATGTTTAAATTCTACTTGGTTCTCTATTGTTCTTCTTGTTCTTAATGGGTTCGGAATTTGTGTTTAGACTAAACACCATAGCTAAATTCTTTTTCTGAATACTTGATTAAAACCACACACCATATGGATAATCATATTTGAGAAAGAACGAACTTCATACGCTAGTTTGATTACTTTGTTGCTTGTTACTTTGAAGCATGGAATTGGACGTGTGTTGATTTTTCTTTTCATTTTAGTTTTTATTTCCCAATCCTTTAATTCTGTTTCAAGTTTTCTGTGTTTGTTTTAGCAAGTAATGCCAGCTTAATAAAAATGGAGAGAGATGGTAACCTCAATCATAAGAATGGGGAGTGTGGAGTAGTGGGAGAAGTCGCGACCTCCAAATGCATCACGCTCGACCTAATCGCTTCAAGGGGGAGTATTCCAATCCTTTCTCTTTAGTTGTTTTGTTATTATTTCAGTAATTTTAAATTTCTATTTCTTTTATTAAAAAAAATTAAAAAGATTTTTTATATGAGCTGACTCGTGGTAACTCCTGAGCGTCTCCGTCAATATAGTGTCTAGGAGTTCTATAGGCGACACCTTCGGTGTCTAAGAAGTTTGGGTTTTAAGTGGGACCTTTGTGACCCCTCCAACCTTCCCCGATCCCTGGCTGTATTTTCTGAGGCCCTTAACTGGTCATCCATGAGTTGCTTGTATATTTGTGTGTTTTAAAAAAAAAACAAAAAACAAAAGAAATTTAAAAAAAAAATTGAAATTTGAGTTTTTATTTATTTTTCCTTGTAAATTGCAATTTGGAACTTCTTTGTTTTTTTTTTCTTTGTGTGGTCAGTTAGTTGTAAATAATAATAAATTTAAAATAAAAAAAAATAAAAAAATCAATTTGGAACTTTTTTTGTTTTGTTAAGTTAGTTTATGTATTTATTTACGTGGTGTGGTTAGTTAGTTTATTTCTGAGGGTTAAAAACACATTTTTATTTCACTCAAACATTACAAACAAAGAAAAAAAAAGTAAAAAAAAAATTAAAACAAAAAAAAAACATTCAAGTAAATTAAAAATAAAAACAACTTCTTCATCTTCATCTTCATCTTCATGGCATGCCTCTATTCTCTCTTACTTGCAGAATTTGCAGCAGCTCCACATGGTCCTCATTCTTTCTCTGCAATGCTTCCACGTGCTGATTGGCACAGTAAAGCCGCTTCTGGAGTCCGCCACCATAGCCTTGAAGGAAGCTACTTCATCGCTCAGCGCGGCACACTCCCGTGTCCTCGCCAATAATCGCATGCCCAAGTTGGTAGCCGAGACCGCGTGGAGCACAGTTAAATTGTTGGACTCCTCCACCGCTGCCTTGTCAGACCTCTGCGCCACATGCAGATGATCCGTCAGTGTGAGCTTGCTGCCAATCATACCTCCTGAGCAGCACTGCTCTTTCGACACCGCCTCAGAAAATTTCGGTATTACCTCAGCAAAGTTTGAGGCCGTACCGTGATGATATGTGGAGTTTGGGAAGACATGGTTTGGACGAGCCTTTACCTGCGCATTCGGTGGCGCAAGGGACAATTCAAGGCTAAGATCATCAAGGTGAGTGCATGAAGATGCCATTGTTTTGTTTTTGGATTTTTTGATGTTTTTCTCTGAATTTGCAGGAAGAAATGCGGGGTGCTCTTCTACTTCACCGAGATGAGTTTAAATAGACTTATGCAGGGCGAGGGAGCCGAAAGCACTTCGGATCTCGAGGGTGCTATCCTGTGCTCTTTCTCTCGGATCCCTTCATTTCTCCCGCAAATTGCGAGCACGTTTTTTTAAAAAGGGAGCATGTCTACACTTTCACTTACTTTTGCCTCCCCTGTTTTTCTGATGTTTGTGTTTTTTCTTTTTTTCAGTTGTTATTTTATTTTATTTTATTTTTTTTTTTTCAATTGTTTTCTTCTTGTTTGTCAGGTTTCTCAAGAATGTAGCGGAAGTAGAGACAAAATTAAAGATGCGTCTTGGACACCTGGTGCAAGAATCTCATCTCTTCTTTTAAATTCTTGTTTGAATTGCGTGTTTATTTTAGTTTTTATTTATTTATTTATTTATTTTGTTTTTATTTAATTAGTTAGTATAATTTAAAACTCATAGGATATTCTTTGAAGGAGCTAAACTTTTGGTAACTCCAGGTGAGCAACCGCAGTCTATACAGTGTCTAGGAGTTCTTTAGGCGGCACCTTCGGTGTCTAAGAAGTTTGGGTTTTAAGAGGGACCATTGTGACCCCTCCAACCTTCCCGATCCCCTGGCTGTGTTTTTCTGAGGCCCTTAACTGGTCATCCTTAAGTTTTTCTCTTAAAACAAAAAGCAGTTACTTGTGTGTTTACTTAACTAAAAATAAAAATGCATGTTTGAGTTTTCATGTTTTTGTTTGATCGTCGTTCTTTAAATTTAGGATCATTCGTGTCTTTGAGATAACATAACTTTTTATTTCCCAATTTAAAAAAAAAAAAACATACACTTTAAAATTAAATAAATAAAAGCTGAAATCATTTCTTCTTGGCGCTCGGTGTCTCGACCATAGGAGCTTTGAGTTTGGCCCTCTGGCTGTCCTCTTCCGGTGCTTCACGCACAGCCTCTTGGGGCTCATCACTTGAGCTCCCAAAGATCGCAATCTTAGCTTTAGTATAACTTTTCTCGCGATCTGGTTTCTTGCGTTTACCCGGTCGGTCTAGGTCCTCCAGCTGTTTTCGCATGTCGCGAGAGTACAACTCTACAATCTTTGTTAGGTTTTTATTCTCGTCCCGCAACACTTCTAGCTGGTGTCGATTCACCTCCACTATCCTTGACCGCTCCCTTTTCAAGCTTTTTATAGCACTTTGACACTCTTCAACCATATTGTGCTCCGCCGCTAACTGACCTTTCAGCACCTCTACCTCATGGGACTTCGCAAGTAGGCGATGAACCAAACTTGCGACACATGCTGTACTCTGCATGCTCAGTGCCAGGGCATCACTCATGACCCGATTGTCATCCCTTGTCCCGAACACACGTATATCTTTAGGAGTCACCAAATTTCTGCCAACTCCAATGGCAACATCGTTGTCCAGGAGTATTGAGTCATTGACAGGTCAAGGCCCCCGTGCGGTGGCAAAGTAGGGCATCCATACCTGGTGCTACTGCTTGGCCTCGTGTTTGAGTCGGTGGAGCTAGGTTGAGATCCAAGGAAAAGGGGTAGGAAGAAGCCATTTGATTTCTCACTTTTTTTTTTTCTCTCTTTTTCTTGCTTGTTTTCTCTTTTGTGTGTTTTTGCGTTTGTGTTTTTCCCCTTCTTTTTCTTTCTTATAGATGTAGTCTTTGACAAACCTTAACCAATGCAGTGTCTAAGCATTTTCTGAATCCCCAAGCGTTCCTCGAGTCCCACAACCTTCTCACTTTCCAACCGTTTCCAAATTATTTGTCACGACTTGCTTTGTCTGAACGGACGCGTTCAGCAAAGTCGTCGCGCCTTTCCATGGACCCATAATTTCTGCTTGTGGAGTCTGCGGCGCCTCTTTGCGTCGACACGTGTCTCGCTCTGCTCAGACATCAAGGACCCATGTTTCAGAATCCAATTCACGTTTTATCCTAAATTAAAAAATTAAAATTAAAACATGTGGGCTTCAGATTTCATTTTGGGTTCGGTTTTTATCGTTGTTGGGTTAATTTCATTTTGGGTTGGGCTTTCAATTGTTTGGGTTTCAGTTTGTGTAAGACTGTCTGTTTAGGGCTTACTGTTTTGAGTGTTTAACAGTTTTCCTTTTTATTTGATTGTTTGTTTTGTAATTTTTATTTTGTAATTGTTTTATTTTATTTTTGTATGTTTTGTGATTTTTATTTGCTTTAATACCATTCATTTGTTGTTATGACATTGTTTGTGGCTAATTTTTAAACATTGAGGACAATGTTCATTTCTAGGTTTGGGGGTATTGGAGTTTTGCATGTATTTGTTTTTTTCATAAATTTAGCATGTATTTGTTTTTTTTCTTAATTTTAAAATTAAAAAAAATAAAAATAAAAAATTGCTTGTTTTTCTTCTATTTGAGTCTTATTTTTGTTTTGAGTCACTTTCCGAACACTTATGATGAGATTGTGATAAATGTTTGCATGACTTAAATGAAAATTGAATTTTATTTATTTATTATTTATTCGTTTTCCTTGTAATTTTTTTAATTCTTTTAATTTTTTTAAAAAAAAATTAAAATTAAAAAATAAATTTTTTTTGCATTGTTCTAGCATGATATGTTTCAAACCTTCTTTACACTTGCCATTTGTTTCATAATTTTCCAATTAAAGGATTTGCATGATCTAAAGAATTGTATGAAGCATAAATTAGACTTATATAACCAACCATATAAAGTGAGCTTTTGAGCCTTGTCCTTCAATTCATGAGTGTTATATACATACTCTTATTTTCTTGTCATCTAAGTTGTTGTTTGATCTCATTATTCATTGATTTGGTTGAACACTTAAAAGTCATTCATTCTTGTGCAATTTGACTTCATGACATTTAAAGAAATGATATTAAGGCATTCTTTGGATCGTTTGTGCCTTTCAAGCTAACCTTATGCATGCTTAAGCATGATTTTTCATTGTTAACCATTTTGAGCCTACATGTAAACCTTTTCTTTCATTTACCAATTTTATTTCCTCGCCTTAGCCCGAAAAACAAATATTTACCTTTTCTAAGGAACTCATGAGCTTTAATTCGGATGTGTTTTTCATGCTAAGTTTGGGAATGGATATTACTTTAAAGAAAAAAAAAAAAAAAAAAAGAAGAAGAAGAAATTCACACAATTGGTGAAATGAAAAGAAAAAAAAAATGTTATGAGTAAATGGTAGTTGAATGAAATTTCGTTTTTGGGTTTCATTGGTGTTTAGAAAGGAGTTTAAATCATTGTAAATGAAGGTATAAGGAGTTTTGATCATGTAAAAGAAAAATTATCGTCGTGATGATTCGAAGTCTTGTAAATAATAATTTTATGCTCTTACATTTTGAGTTCCTTGGACTTTGTTTTATCCATACCCTTCATTTCTTACTCACCTTACACCCTTGGCCCAATTACAACCTTTACTAAAGACCTAAATTGATCTTAAATGTCATGTGGTTGAATTGCATCCAATTTCTTACTTTTAAGTGTTTGGCATCCTTCTTGAGATCATATTAATGCAAGTTCTTCATCTTTCTATTGCGAGTTAAGTCCTTTATGGTTTAACTCTATTCTCATATTTATAACTGAGTGTTGCATTGTAGCCCTCTTCCGAGTGATTCATTTGTGAGAGGACAACTTTGGTGAGATTTGAAGTTGAACTTATGCTTTGTATGATTTTTGAAATTGTGTGAAAACTAAGATTGGGGAATTTGTTGCATTTGGCTATCACACTACTACACTTTGAGCATATTATGTTTTGAACTTTGCCGCTTTGTGAATAATGTCCAAAATTGAGCTTTTATTGTTAAAACTTTTGAGTCATGTGCATGAGTCATTTCTCTTCAGAAAATGTTCGGAAAGATTGTTTTGAGTTCTTTTTATTTTTGCAATTGTTTTTTTTGTTTGTTTTTATTAATGTAATTATGTTTGTTTTTGTTTTTGGTTTTGCTGAAGGACTAACGATCTTTTAAGTTTTCTAACCATTTTGTTTTGTAGAGTTAGAAAAACGTTTGTGGGTATCGTATTGTTAAACCCTCAGGAGACACAACTCCTCCTACTAGGGATGCCTAGAGGTTTAAAGGCTTGTTGCATATGCTCAATGCAATCGAGTTACCTACGAAAGTGGTCTACTTAACTTCTTGTTTTATTTTTAACTTTGTTTTGTGTTGTTTTGCTCGAGGACTAGCAAAATCTAGGTTTGGGGGTATTTGATCGGTTCATAATTGTATATCATTTTGTACCCTTCTAGCTTATGATTTGGTTATGTTTTTGAGTTAAACTTGTGCTTTTAATCCTTTTTGTGTTTATCTTTCAGTTCATTGAGCTTTAGGTAATAATGATGGCTTTAGAGAGAATAATTCATGCAATTCAAGCATGTTAAGGCCTAATTTGGATGAATGGATGAAGAGCTTAAAGACAAACTCATTTTGGCTACAGCCCCCTGCCAGTCCAGTTCCGTAGGTCATATTGCAAGCTTTGTTTCAACAACCTACATAGCTCGAATGAGGCCACATTATTCATGAAAGTTGTTCCAATGGGTGTGTACTATAACATATCCAAAATTCAGCACCATTGGATAAATCTGGCGTCCGTTACCTAGCAAACACAGAGCCATGCTCAGGATGGATCTTATCAGCGCGGAAAATGAGTTAGCAATTTGTTTTGGCCTTAACTTCCTCCTCCGACCTTGGATTGGCCCAAATAATATATGGCTGGAAAGAAGACATTCTGAACTTCAAGTTGGAGTGCTTAAAGTCTTAATTTGCTTAAGGGAAGCCCAAGTTGTAAGCCCTTGAAGTTGCTGGTCATGCTGACCTCAGCATGTGCTGGTTGGATGCTTGGTCATGGTGAGCTAGGCATGAGCTATCATTTCTGGTTGGAAGCTTGGTCATGCTGACATGAGGATGAGCTAGGGCTGCTAGTGGGATTTAGTGGAGTAGCCATTCAAGATTTTCTAATACAAGTGCATCATCCAATTCATATTTTCTAATTCAAGTGCATCAACCATTTCAGATTTTATAATTCAAGTGTTGTATGCATTAGTCTTTTTGAATTCAGATTTTCACTTCCCCTAGGCCTATAAATAGGGAGGTTCTCTAAGCTTGTAATAACACCCCAAGGGGGGGAGCTCTCAAGCACCTCTCTAGAGCTCCCTTCCCTTCTCTCCCTCAAATTCTCTTAGTTTCCCTTTGTAGTTCTCAATTGTTGTAATAAGATCATTCTAGTAAATTTTCTTTGTACTAAATCTCAAACACTTTTCCTTTCTCTTCTTCTAAATTCTTCAAACACTCTCTTCTCTAAACACTTCCCAAACACTTCTCCCATTCCTTCATCAAATTCTCCAAATTTCCCAAACACATTTCCCTTCTCTTCCAAAAGTCTCCATGTCTCAAACACTTCACAAACACCTTTCTCTCCACTCCCTAAGTTCTCAAATTCTCCAAGTTCACAAACATTCTCCATGTTCTCCAAACACTTTCTCAAACAAATCTCTCTTCCCTTCCAAATCATCAAAGCTCTCAAACACAATTCCCTTTTCTTCCAAAATCCTCAAGTTTCCCAAACACCTTTCTCTTCTCCAAGTTCTCAAATACTTTTTTCTCCCTTCTCAAATTCTCCAAACACTTTTCCCAAACACTTCTCATTTCTTCCTCAAAGTTCTCTTAGTTTCCTTAAATGTTTTCTTAGTTGTAATTTATTTTTCTTGTAATGTACATTCTTTCTTCTTGTTTTGTTCTTTTGTTTTTATTTCTGTTTTGTGTAGGAAACTAAATTGGATCATTCAATCACCAATCCCTGTGGAATCGACCTCGCGCTTACACATGCTATACTACCCAACGGTTCGTGCACTTGCGAGTATCACAAGTTGAGGATGCAGTTGAACCCATTTTGGTGCAGCTGAATCTACGCAACATCAAACCCCTAATATGATTTACAACCTCATGTGATTCAAAAGAACATGATTAAGAACAACTTTCTAAATCAAGTTCAAAATACTTTGGCCAAAGATTTACTGAATCACATCTTGAAACATTCTCCTTCTTTATCGAAAGTAGAGATTCCTTATTGTACATTCACATGCCCCTATGATGAATTAAGAGATCCCAACAACACTTAAGAAAAATCTTTTACGGCTTGCCTTTAAGAGCTATCAAAGATCAATAACGCATCACAGGACAACCATGATGCCTCAGGTCTAAGGACTAATTTGCATTATTGCAACTATGAGTTCTCGTTTGACATATAGATAAATATTCCATACGAGAACTACGGTTGATCGCGTTCAGTGTACTCATTCACTAATGAGCACCCACATACTTGTATTAGTGTCAACTACACAAATGGTTTGAGACTAACCATCCTCCCAATTGAGCATACATAATATGTGCTAATCTTGACGGTTTATCAATGCCCATTTGATAACCTATGATTAGGAACATTTTGGGATGCTACGGTTAGAGATTAAAGGTCTCCAAATCTAATCTTCTTTAGATTACTTTATCTCTTATTTAGCATACCTTGGACATTTGTTTCTTTACACGATGTAAAACATAACAAAATAAATTTGCCCTTTATATATCATATACGACATGTATTCTAAGGAGATCACATCAAATGTATTGGCTCTTAGGGCACATTTCTAACAATTGTATGATTGAGGTTCATGATTAATCCATGTTGGCAGATGAGTGTACAACAAAAGATCTCTACCTTTAGTAAAGATGGAGAATGCTCTGACGATATGATTCAAGAGTCTTTGGCCAAAGCATTAGGTATGATTCAAAATGGTGATTCCAATCATACTTGTATGAGTTATATAAGCTTGAAGTTCACATTAGGGGCTTGCCATGTTTTCCATGCATTAATTAGGACTGTATTACATTATAATTCCAACTGAATAGGTTCTCCACCTTATTCGACATTGGCTTGGATAACCGTAACATGTTGCTAGACGTCACTCACGGTTTGTAGAAACTTTGAGGATATGCCATATGTCCTCATAAAAGGGAGAGTTAAAAAGGGTTTTTTTTTTCACAATCAATTAAGAAAGAGTCCAAATTGCCTACTACCTTGCCGATTAGAACCTAACGAATCATACACCCATAAATAATCTGTCACATCTCGGATCGGCTCCGCCATAGCATGATATTGTCTGCTTTGGGTCCCCCTCTCTGCCCTCACAGTTTTGTTTCTGGAACTCACGAGCAACTTCCCAATGGGTCACCCATCCTGGGACTGCTCTAGCCCAAACTCGCTTAACTTCGGAGTTCCCATGAATCTGAAGCCAGTGAACTCCCAAAAGGCCTCGTGCTAGATGGAGGTGGGCATATACATATAAGGCACATCACCCCCTCTCTTGGTCGATGTGGGATGTTACAATCCACCCCCCTTAGGGGCCCGATGTCCTCATCGGCACACTCACACCGCACGGCAGAGTGGCTCTTGACCATTCTGTCACATCCTGGATCGGCTCCGCCATAGCACGATATTGTCCACTTTGGGCCCTCCTCTCTTCCCTCATGGTTTTGTTTCTAAGAAATCAAGAGCAACTTCCCAGTGGGTCACCCATCTTGGGATTTCTTTAGCCCAAACTTGCTTAACTTCGGAGTTCCCATGAATCCGAAGCCAGTGAGCTCCCAAAAGGCCCCAAGCTAGATGAAGGTGGGCATGTACGTATAAGGCACATCACCCCTTCTCCGTTGATCGATGTGGGATGTTACATAATCAAAGCTCAGGACTTGTATTGGGCTTAAAATTAGTTTTAGAGGTTCAGGCCTATTGGGCTCATAAGATAAGTTGTACATGACAACTTACAACATGAAGTCGAAGAGGCCTAATAAGGAGAGAAATTTGGCCATATGGTGAAGTTAGTGGGTTTGACATGATGGCTTACATGGATCATTTTAAGTGAAATGGGTGACGGGTGACCCAACTTATAATGCCTAGCCTACAAATACATGGCTATGGGCTGAGTCATCTTAGGGTTTTTCAGATGATAGGAGGATAAGGAGACAACACCATGCCCATCCCTCCCCTCCACCATGACCGGCCACATAAGGAGGGGTACTAGCATCTCCACCTCCTTGTGTTCTTCATCTCCTCCTCCATCCTCTTCCCTTCGCATGTATGAAGTTAGAGGCCAAACATTTGGGTAGCTCTCTTTTGGAAAATCATGTGGTGAAGGCCCTCCATAGGTGATCAATCTTGAGCTTTTCTCAAGGTAGTGCTTCAAAGGTATAAAGAAATCTCTACTATCTCTAGTAGTTTGCAGAAGTGTCTAAGTGCTTCAGTCCTTTTAGGCCTAAAGATACTTTGGGTAGATTTTGTTTTTAAGCTCAAAATTTTAATCTTTGATTCCCTTGCCTAGAGATTAAGTGTAATCTCATCTTTGTGCCTTAATTAATCTAAAATATCATAAGGTTTCCTTCATAGTGGTCGTACCACCATCTCATTATACCTTCAAGATTTCAACACACAATGATACTCATACATGAAAATTGCCTCCACGTAAGCATTATATCGTTCGCTCACTCGCACAAACAGAGCAAAAGAAAACGAACATGAAGGGGTCACACTGTTATAAACCTTTACTAACTTTACCCTAGCAAAGTTTGTCTACATACTCAAGAACAAATGTACTGCTACAATTCCAGTCTCTTGTAGGGTTTTACACTTTGACCACCATCTCATTATACCTTCTTGATTTCAACACACAATGATACTTGTTGATTTAAGGGAGAAGAGGTTTAGGAAATAGTTGGTTTAGTGTTTAGTAACAAGATAATTTTATTTTATTGATTGAAATTAAAAAAAAAAGGTACAAGGCTTTAGAGTTGGTTGATGGGAGAGTTAGACAAGCTGTAGTTTTTCAGCTTACATTTTTGTATGGGCATCAAGCCTATATATATAGGAGACTTAATTGACAATAGCTTAGTCGGTGAGATTAGCTCTTTAAATATTTTATATTATAACACACTTTGATTTCTCAGATTTTTTGTATTCACCGACTTTGTTAAGTCGGTTTGCACATTCTTTAAAAATCTAGACTTTTCTATATCACTAAAGACCTTTCTATATTATTCAAGACCAAGTGTGCATTACTTTTTAACACTCCTCCTTAACGCACATTTGCGTTACTCCGAGCATGCGTAGTAGCAGTTCAAATTTTAGTCTTGGAAGTGCCTTAGTGAAGATGTCTGCAATCTGCTCTTCTTTGCCCTTGCAGTACTTGAGCTCAACTTCTTGTTTTGCTGAGACTTCTCATAATAAGTGATGTTTGATGGAAATATGCTTTGTCCTGCTGTGGAATACTAGATTCTTCACCATTGCTATAGCAGGCTTGTTGTAACAAAATATTTCAGGAGCTTCTGTTTTGGCAGTCTCCCATATCTTCAAATATTCTTCTGAGCCAAATAGCTTGGCATGCTGAACTTGCTGTTGATATGTACTTGGCTTCTGCGGATGATTGCGCCACGGTATCTTGTTTTCTTGATGACCATGAAAATATACCGAACCCAATTGTAAATGCATAGCCTCATGTGCTTTTCATGTCATCCAGCTGATCCAGCCCAATCACTATCTATGTAGCCAAATAGTCTTGGATTTGTAGTAGACTTATACCATATGCCATAGTCAATTGTGCCTTGCAAGTATCTTAATATTCTCTTTGCTGCTCCATAGTGTATTTAGCTTGGATTTTGCATAAATCTTGATAGTAAGCTCGTCGCGTACATTATGTCGGGTCTTGTTGTTGTTAAGTATAGTAATCTCCCAATGAGACTTCTGTAAACTGATCCATCAACTTTACTTGATCCATCATCCTTTCTTAATTTCTCATTGGTGATAAGTGGAGTAGCCACAGTCTTGCACTCGTACATTTTGAACTTTTTCAAAAGATCCTCGGTGTACTTTTTCTGGCATATGAAGATTCCATCTTCTTCTTGGTTTATTTCAATGCCCGAAAAATAGTGCGTAAACCCAAGGTCACTCATCTCAAATGTTTTCATCATATCTTTTTTGAACTCTTGAATTATTTATTCATTGTTTCATGTATAGATGAGGTCATCCACATATAGAGATACGATCAAGATATCAGACTTACCTTGAGTTTTGGTGTAGAGAGTAGGCTCGCTTTTGCTCCTCCTAAAGCCTGCGTTGATGAAGTATTTGTCTATGCCGTTGTTCCATGCTCGTGGCGCTTGCTTGAGTTTGTACAAGGCTTTCTTTAACTTGAGTGCTTTATCTTCTCCTCCTTGCTCAATAAATCCTTGTGGTTGCTCCACATATATTTCTTCTTCGAGCTCTCCATTTAGAAATGCAAACTTTACGTCTAGCTGATAAATTCTCTATTTCTTTTGAGTTGCTAATAATGGTACCAGTGCTCTTATAGTATCAAGTCTTGCAACTGGTGCAAAGGTTTCGTTATAATCTATGCCCGGCTGCTGCGAGTAGCCTTTAGCTACTAACCTCACTTTATGCTTTTGTATTGATCCATCAAGATTAAATTTGGTCTTATAGACCCATATGATCTCTTTATCTCGTGGGCGATCAACGAATTCCCATGTTTTGTTTTTCTCAATTGTTTTGATTTCTTCTTCCATAGCTTTTCTCCATATTTCTTCTTTTACTGCAACTTCAAAACTTTCTGGTTCTATAGTTATGAAGTTTTTGAAGTTGCAAGTTTCATATATATCTTGGAGTGATCTAGTTCTTTGTTATGGTTTTGAAGAGCCATCATGTTGTATAGATGGAGGAGTTGTAGGTGGTGGAGTCGTACCTGGAGTTTCTTCAGTTTCCTCTTCTGCACGGTTGTGTTATAGTAACACTTTTCTTTTCAACTTTTTCTTCCTCCTAGTCCCATGACGCCAATTCATCGAATTCAATAGTTAATTGATGCTCTACTCCTTCATCTTCACAAAATTTGTTGAATTCTTTAGAGGTATATTCTTTTCCTCTATCACTTCTTAGAGCTTTAATACAGTGGCCACTTTTTTTTTCAACATGGGTTTTGAATTTTTTGAAAATATTAAATACTTATGATCTTTCTCGTAGAAAATAAACCCACGTTATTCTATTATAGTCATCTATGAATAGGATAAAGTACTTGTTGTTATCAAGAGATGGAGTCCTCATAGGTTCACAAACGTCTGTGTGAACAAGCTCCAACAAGGCCTTAGCTGTCCAAGCCTTTCCAGATGGAAATGCTTGTCGATGTTGTTTGCCAAGTTGGCAACCTTCACAGACATCATGGATCTCTTTTATGTTTGGAAGATCTCTCATCATATTCTTTTGATAAAGAGTTTTTAGTGCATAAAAATTAAAGTGGCCAAATCTTTTATGCCATAGCCATGAATCTTCTACTTCTGCTTTCATGGTTGTGGTGGCTTTTACAAATTACCATTGGATAGGAAAATTTCTATTTTCCATCCTTACTTTTGTTATTATGTGATTTTTATTTCTTTTATCAAATATTGAGCAGGAGTTTCCAAAAAAGTGCAGAGAGTATCCATTTTCAATCATTTGTCCAACACTTAATAGATTATGCTCCAGGCTAGGAACTAGTAGAACATCTTTAATATATTTAGTTCCTTTATTAGTTTGGATAGTGATTATACCCTTTCCTTTTGTCTCCACCAGTGTTCCATTTTCCAGTTTTACTTGTGATTTTACGGACTTGTCTATGTTGGAGAAGATGCTTTCATCTCCAATCATGTGGTTACTACAACCGTTGTCAATATACCATTTCTTGTTGGTTCCTTCTAGTGTGGCTTGATGAGCATAAAACACATGATCATTCTTCTCACTTTTTTCTGAGTAATTGGCTTGATAGTTCTTGGTCCGACAGTCTTTTTCTATGTGCCTAAATTTTTTACAATTTTGACATTTGGGCTTGCCACGGAACCAACAATATTTTTCTAGGTGGTTTGTGTTTTTACACAGCCCGCAGGGAGGATAGTTTTTTCTTTTCTTTATTTCTTTTTTATTTCCCCAATTCTTATTGGATTTATAATCTTCTCTTCTAGAACTTTCTCCAAATTTCCTTTCCCCCTTCTTTCGTTTTCTAAGACCTTAAATTTAGTTTTGACTAAAAGTATCTTTCTACTGAATTTTCACTTCGCCTACTCTTTTTTTTTTCATATGCTTCAAGAGAGCCCATTATTTCTGTCATTGACAGACTAGTTAAATCTTTTGTCTGTTCAAAGGAAGTAACTAAAGGATCATACTTATCAGGAAGACTTATAAGTATTTTTTCTACAATTCTTGAATCATTAATATTTTCTCCATAGGCTCTCAATTGATTAATTTTTATTTTTATTTTAGCATAATAGTCTTGTGTGGTCTCAGAATCCTTCATTTTAATGTTTTCAAACTCTCTTCTAAAAGTTTGTAGTTTAACTGCACGTACCTTGGCATAGCCTTGAAATTCCTCCTTTAAGGTATTCCATGCTTCCCTTGCAGTTGTGGCTCCCATGATCCTTGGAAAAATCGTATCATGCAAGGCTTGTTGCAGGGCATATAAGGCATTTGCATCTTTTTGTTGATCCTTCTTTAGTTGCCTCAACTGTTCCACAGTTGGATTTTCTGGATAATATTGAAGCCACTATCAACTATGTCCCATAAATCTTGAGACATAAAATAGGTCTTCATTTTAATACTCCAGAAGTCATTAGTTTTCTCCCATGAAAATAGGAAGAGGGTCAGAGTTTTGGCTAGTGGTAGACATGACGGAAGACTAGTGAACCAATGCCCAAGGTTGATCGGAACAAGCTCTTAATACCACTGTTGATTTAAGGGAGAAGAGTTTAGGAAATAGTTGGTTTAGTGTTTAGGACAATAACTTTATGTGGAATAGAAAACTTTTTGAAAGAGTACCAAGATAATTTTATTTTATTGATTGAAATAAAAAAGGAAAATTAGGTATTAGGCATAATTAACTTTATTAATTAGTATTTGAGACATTGGGTATTTTAGTTTGGGTTTTAATACCTATAAAAGAATTGTTATTTTGGATTAGGCCAAAGAGGAGCTCAGATTCGTTGGCCCACCTTATATTAATCACTGAAAAGATAATTATACCCTTTTTATTAGGGTTTAGGGCTCAGATTCGTCTCCCTTTTTTATCAGATTCTCTCTCTCTCTCTCTCTCTCTCTCTCTCTCTCTCTCTCTCTCTCTCTCGCGCAGCAACGACGACCACAGCCTTCACTTGCGGCTGCGTTGGAATTCTCAAGTTGCTCATCCCTTCGACCTTCACCGATAACTCCAAGGTCTTCTAGCTCAAGATGAAGAGCGATTACGATCGCTATCTTGCTAAGTTCAAGATCGAAGTGTTTCTATGAGGTACTTGACGAGGACATCCATCAAGTAATTGTCGACAACCAGTTATTTGACAGGATGTAATTATACAAAAAATAGCTTTTATCTTCGTTGCAATTATAGAATGTATATTAGAATTTACTGGAAAATTTTGAGATTCTCAACTCTTGGTTTCATTATTGGACAGAATTTACCACTTTGTAAGATGAATAACCCATTTCTCTTTTTCTCATCTTGTCTTCATCAATCTTCACTATCATAATCCAATATTTTAACATTTGTCGTTACTTGTCAATTTGCATATTAAGAAAGACAGGTCCATCAACTATGCATTGATATTGATTAAGAGAACGATGCTTGACAATAAGAACAAAAAAAATTTGGTGGAAGATGATCCTACATGATTTTTGTACATAATATTTGGATTTATATTCGATTTGGGTATGATTGATTGTATTTGTCCGTAATATTTGGTATGGGGTATGATCTTATAGTTAAATTTATTTATTTTTCTCCATGTCTCTGTCTTTTGTTTTCTGCTTGCATCATTATATTTCTTTATTTTTCAGTAGGTGAAATTTTATGTAGGTTCTACATTGCAGTTTTGGTAATTATAATTGGATTTTTGCTCTTTCCCTGGCCTTCAACCTCACCAATTTGAAGAGTATAGGCTACCCAAATGAGGAATTTGGTGGGCAAGAGAAGAGTAGAACTACCCAAGAGCAAGGGAACTCAAAATTGGACTTTTGGAAACTGGAAACTGCATTGCAGTTTTCATTTAATTACAATTTGATTTTTGTTCTTTCCTTACCCTTCAACCTCACCAATTTGAAGAGTAAAGGCTACCCAAATGAGGAATTGGGTGGGTAAGAGAAGAGTAGAACTACCCAAGAGAAAGGGAACTCAAAATTGGAGTTTTAGAAACTGGAAACTGCATTGCGGTTTTTATTTAATTACAGTTTGATTTTTGTTTTTTTAACATAATTGATATCTACATTATATTTTTCGCTAAGATTAATTTGGTTTTTGTATTTTATCATCAACAATTTGATTGTAGTTAAACAAAAACACTATTATTTTTGTTTATCATCGTTTTGATTCTTGGCTTTCCTTGATTTTGAGCTTCATTTTTTTTGTGGTGTCATTTCTTGCGTCATTTGTGATCTGAAACAAGAAGGGATGAAAACACTATTAGGTCAAGTAGAGATAAACTACACGGAAGAAAACAACGGAAACTGCATTGCAGTTTGCATTAATGCAATGCAATGAACTATGCAGAAAACCCTCTTTTAAAAGGAGCAATCCAAAAGGCTTTTAATCAAACATAATAGACATATAAAACGAGCAATCCAAAACACAAAATATAGGCCACTAATGTGATGCAGTTTGCGTAAATGCATTTTAATGAACTACAAACTTCATTGCATTAACGGAAACTGCATTGCAGTTTCCATTAATGCTATGCAGAAAACCCTATTTTAAAAAGAGCAATCCAAAAGGCTTTTAATTAAACATAATAGACATATAAAATGAGCAATCCGAAACACAAAATATAGGCCACTAATGCGATGCAGTTTGCGTAAATGCATTTTAATGAACTACAAACTTCATTGCATTAACGGAAACTGCATTGCAGTTTCCATTAATGCTATGCAGAAAACCCTATTTTAAAAAGAGCAATCCAAAAGGCTTTTAATCAAACATAGTAGACATATAAAATGAGCAATTCAAAACACAAAACGAAAACGTAACCCAAAACCAGAAACTGCGATGCAGAAAATGAAAATGAAAACGAAGCCAAAACCAGAAATGATATGCAGAAAACTAAATTGTATTTATTTCTACTAAAACCAGAAACTAAGATGCAGAAAACCAAAACCAAAACCAGAAGCTGAGATGCAGAAAACTGCAGAAATTGAGATGCAAAAAACCAAAACCAGAAACTAAGATGAAGAATCGGCTTCGAATCGCTGGTGGTCTTCCATGATGGTCGCGCGAATGGGTTGGTGGTATTCGATGATCGTTGGTGGCTTCGAATCGTTGGTGGTCTTCAATGATCGTTGGTGGTCTGGAGGTGAAGTTGAAGAGGTTTCTGGAGGTGAAGTTGAAAGGTCGCGCGAATGGGTTGTGATTCGTTTTGGTTCAGTTTTGGTTTGATGTCGTTTTTCAGCTTTGGTTTAAAACTAAATCCTGAAAATGGCATATGTAATTTTCATATTTTGTAATGGTATTTTTGTTACATTTTGGTTTTTGGCCTTTTGCTAATTAGACTAAATTGTATTTATTTCTACTAAATTAGTAAACTATATTATGGTTTAAAACTAAAGCTCCCAAATAAAAAAGGTACAAGGCTTTAGAGTTGGCTTATGGGAGAGTTAAACAAGCTTAGTCGGTGAGATTAGCTCTTTGAATATTTTATATTATAACACACTTTGATTTCTCAGATTTTTTGTATTCATCGACTTTGTTAAGTCAGTTTGCACATTCTTTAAAAATCTAGACTTTTCTATATCACTATAAAGACCTTTCTATATTATTCAAGACTAAGTGTGCATTACTTTTAACAATACTCATACACGAATATTGCCTCCATGTAGCATAATATCATTCACTCACCCGCACAAACAGAGCAAAAGAAAATGGACATGAAGGGGTGACGTTTTTATAAACCTTTACTAAATTTACCCTCACAAAGTTTGTCTACACGCTCAAGCACTTAGGCTCTTCTAGGGTTTTACCCTTTTCTTTCCTTTTCCCAAAACAATATCAGGTAAGCTCTTCAACTTTCTTTAGTACCATTTAGGCATATTTGGTCAATCCCTAAAATTGCCACCTCGTTGTAACCACCCTACTCTTCATGCTACAATCCCTTGATTCGTGGAACACTTCTTCTCAAGCCACCTCGTCATTAGACATGTTTATCATGGATATAACCACCAACCATGATTCCCCTTTTTATTGAACCACTCTCCCACATTTTCATATTTTCGTAGAGCCAATAACCACCCAACTAACTAGGTAGTTATCCTTCATCTTTTTAGTTATAGCCGCCCACTTCTCTAGCCACCATGCTAGTAACTACGCACTCTCTAGGTAGTTATCTAAGTAACCTACTTCATCAACGATCTTAGCTCCAATTACTTAGGTGTGTCCACTTCACTTGTCACAAGCCATCTTCGTACAACCTTAGCACACTTACGCTCGCCGATTAATGTGTCTAGAAAGTATAAAGCAATAAACACCATGTAATAAATAATATTTTAATTCGACATATGGAATGAAATGTATAGCTCTATATGTCAAATTACTACATAAGTCATTAAATTCAAATTTAATGTTTGATATTAGACATCGCTTTGGAGATGCTCTTAATATTTTTGTCCAATAGGGTATTTTGATATTTTTGAATGTTTCATGGATTATGCTTCATAAATTTTTCGTCACTAGCCTCTTTGCATGTGCTTCCGCGCATGCGAGAGGCTTTTTTTATAAAAAAAATTTAAATTTATTTTAGAATTAAAAATAATAATGGGTAGTTATGTTCCATAAAAATATGATTCATTATCTGATTTTTCTTTTAATTTTAATTTTTTTTAAATGAAAAAGTGTGAATTTACCATATTATACTTATTTAATTAATAATTTCAATTATTAATATTTGTATTAATCAATGACATTTTCTAGTATTTTAAATATTTCACCATTTTCTGTCTTTTGCTTTATATATATAGATAGATGATAATGTTTAAAAGAAAAGCCAAACATAAAAAAGAGAACCTTCATCATTACACCCTTAACGGTCGACATACATTTAAATCATGACCTTTAGATCTTCTTGTTCTTTTAGTGATGGATAGCAATGGTTGCCAATACAGCAGTGCCCACGGAGAACCGCCATTACATTAAAGCCAACTTTTCTTTGGCAGTGCTCACTTTTCTTTTATGCTCCTTTGTCAAGCAAATATATAAAATTGAAAATTACAAGAAATAAAAAAAGAAATAAAATTGAAAATTACAAGAAATAAAAAAGAAATAAAATTGAAAATTACAAGAAAGCCCTTGTGCCGACGAAACATGTTCTCAGCACCCTCTACACACGTTTTCAACACAAACAATAAAATAAGAAAATAATTAACATCCCAAACAAAAAGAATATATATATGATTAGCATAAGATTTTCAAAACAAACATGAAAAAGAAAAAGAAAATGTGTGGAGAGTTTAATCCCACGCGTTTATTTTTTTATTTTTGTTTCATAATTAAAAAAAACGAAAAACTCTTTCGTCAGCGAAAGAAAAATTCAAGCAGAGAAGAAAAAGTCATCTTCTTGGAAGCTTTCCATTCATTTCACATAACTGGGCCTCTGCAAGCAACCCATTTCCTTGTTCTGCGTAAATACAGGAATTAAAAAGTATCACGATAAGAACAAGACTTTGACTTTTAACATTCATCGTCTTTTGACCAAAAAAAAAAGAAAGGAAAAAGCTTTCACCGTCCTACCCTCATTTAGAAATTAGTCAATTCGAGTTGGGTACTAAAGTCTGACCCAGAATCTGCACCAAGATTCAGAATTTCCAAACTACAGCTGCCCATTTTAGTTTTACAGCTTCACAACAAAACCCATTTCAAGAATTTGCTTCTGTCGCTTTTGGCAGAGAGAGGAAAAGTCAGTTTTTGGACTTTTTTTTCGGGAAATAATATTTTTCTTGGGATCCTTTTTTCAAACATACAACCCCACACTGTTATATAATTGGCTTGAAGGGTTCTCGGTTTTGTTTGTTTATTCATTCGTTTCTTTCTTTTGTGCCAAAGGTCATTGTTTTAATTCTTTAAAGTACCAAATAACTTTCAAAGATTGTTTGAAACATTTATAGGCCCTGTAGTTTGGCATCAACCTGCAGATTTCTTGGACGGTCCTGCCTGTCTTGCTGTTATTAGGTGAGTTCTGTTTTCTTAGATCAGTTTTTCTTTTTGCTGGGTTCTGTGGAACTCATATGTTTCCTGATGTTTTGAGCATTTGCTGTGATCTTCTTGAATGCTGAACAATACTGCCTTAATAGAGCAAGTTTAGTCAAATGAGCATTTCAATTAGATGTTACTATTAAGATTGCAGCTTTGAACTTAATTTTTTCTCCTTGCATGATTGTTGTTGGGTAAGTTTACTTCGAAGTCTATCAGTTCTGATGATTAATCTTCTGAATTCGTTCATTTCATTTTGTATATCTTTTCCCTTTTGATTTTCTTTAGTTTTCTTTGGTTCTTTTGAAACTTTCGAACTGTTGTTTGAGTGTTTTGATAAGATTCCAGAACACTATAACATTACAGCGCTGAGAATTATTTCCCCTTTGACATGCAGGTCAAGAATTTCAAAAGAATTTGCTCTCTTTGTATTGATACATAATGGCCATAAAGAGAGTTGGGTTAATCAAAGGTTGTCTTCCAGAGGAATTAAAAAAGGTACTTGTATCTGTAGCTTCTGAATGGGGGGACGTAGTGGATGATTTGAATGCCTTGCAGGTCATACCATTGAAGGGTGCCATGACTAATGAGGTTTATCAAATAAGTTGGCCTACGAGGGATGGTGATTTTTCCCGACATGTTCTGGTCCGGGTTTATGGCGAAGGAGTTGAAGTTTTCTTTAATAGGGATGATGAAATTCAGACCTTTGAGTGCATGTCCAAGCATGGCCAGGGACCGCGTCTTCTTGGGCGGTTCGCAGATGGACGGGTGGAGGAGTTCATTCATGCTAGAGTATGTGAATTGCTAAATTTCCTTACCATTTCTTATTATTTTCTATTTTTTAGTATGGGTTGCTTTAAGTCTTTAACTAAAGACATTCTTTGGGATACTTTCACTAAATCTGCTATAATTGTCACTACTTTTCTTTATTCCTCTCTCTCTCTCTCTCTCATGTTAATTTAATGATTTCATAGTTATTGGCGTGCTGTATTGTATTATTGGTTGAAAAGAATAATTAAAAAAAAGGAATAAGGTCCAATATGCACTTTAGGACTAAATTGGATGGTGCAGAGAGCAAACAGGGTCAGGCAGTACGGTCAAAGTAATGTTTCCCATTCTTTTTAAGGAGGTGCTTTAGCTTTGTTTATGATAAGGGTATCTGATTTCTTCTATTGCTGTGAAAGTAGGAAGCTAGTCACTTGAAGGATCATTCTCAATTAGTAATAACTTTGTGAAGATTATGAATGATACTACAAAAGCCTAAACTCATTATACCGGGAAAATTTTAGCCCCGACTGTTAGGCCTAAGTTTAAAGTAATTTAGTTAATGAATCATAACTTGGATCCACTAAACAGCCTATTTGCAGAACGTTATAGTTACCTGGGTAAAAGAATGAGAGGCAATAAATCATGTAGCTATCCAGATAGGTGATGAACTTGTAATAGGTCCTGTTCTTCTCCAGTTTCACCTTCCAGTTACTGAATGTTTCACCAGTACCACTTACGTATAATCTAATTTGAATTAGACGTTAGTGATCTTATATTTTCTAAATGTGAAGCAGAAACAAATGAGATGTATGTCATAGTTAAATATTCTTCACTGATCTGCGTAGTCAAAATTTCAGTGTTCTCCAAACTCTAAAGTAGCATGCAATTTATTTTTTTCGTCTCCTTTAGTTCAGATTTGAATTCTTCATTTTTCATTCAAATGAAGCTAGACTATAAGTCATTACCAAAAAGGAATGTTTGAGGTTCATTGTATAACCTATTTCTGAAGATCCTTTTTATCATAATCATACTTTCTTTTAAATTCTCAGACACTATCAGCTGCTGACCTCCGTGATCCTGAAACATCTGCTATTATAGCAGCTAAGCTGAGAGAGTTCCACAATCTTGATATGCCTGGTCCGAAAAATGTAGTCCTTTGGGATAGAATGAGGTAACTATATTTTTCAAAAAGTTAAAGTTTCCCTTCGAGAATTTAAGACTTTTTATGCAGTTTACTTTTTTCCACAGAAACTGGCTTAGTGAGGCTAAAACTTTGTGTTCAATAAAAGACACTAAGGAATTTGGCTTGGATACTTTAGAGGAGGAAATTAGTATGTTAGAGAAGGAACTATCACGGGACTATCATGAGATTGGGTTCTGTCACAATGACCTGCAATACGGTAACATAATGATGGATGAAGAGACCAGATCAATCACTTTAATTGTGAGTTTCTTACTGTGTTCTGTTCTTGCTATCTGTTTCTGTAGTTTTGAAAGTAATTACACTTTCTTTATCAGTTTTCTTCAAGTTTCTTGTTTGGTTTAAGATTTCTATATGCCTCTACCACATAATTAGGGAACCTGCTAGGTTATAAGAAACATCCTTTCACGTGATTCCATTTGTGACCTATGATAGTTGCTGAAGTCGAACACTTTATTTGATTGAACATGAATTTAATTGTTTTGACATGCGACTGACTGTTTTAGTTGTTCTTAATAACTTAATGGTGCCCACTTCTTGAATAGTAGGAAACATATATAAAGGTCTTGTAGATTGAAAATTCCTACCCCCAATACTTTTTATTCAAAAAATGTACGAACTAGAATCAATTATCTGAAGGATTATTCAAAAAGAACAGAACAAGAGAAACCAAAGGGGACTCATACTCACCTATTTTGTATTCTAGTCCACATGTAGGATTTTATTTAGGTGTCTATTTTTTAGTAACCAACCCATCCTTTTCCAGTATGAATTATGATGTTGATGTTTCTAATTATTCAGTACAGAAAATTCTAATTAGTACTTTTTCAGAATGTGACTTAGCAGCCGCTGATGAGTAACGTTTCTTGGCATGCTTTCACGTGTATGTAAAAGTTTATGCAAGTTCTCTAGCCTTGCATTCAACAAGCATGATTCAATTCAAGCTATCAATACAATCATTGTTGGATTTTCTTTTCTTTTTTTTTTTTCTTTTAATGTTCTAGCCAAAGAAAGTATACACCAAGAAATGTCTAGAGTTCTGTTGCAATGATTATATATTATAATTACTAATATTATTTGTAAACATGTCCAGGATTATGAATATGCCAGTTATAATCCTGTTGCTTACGACCTTGCAAATCATTTCTGTGAGATGGTAGCAAACTACCACTCTGAGACTCCACACGTTTTGGACTACAGCAATTATCCAGGTAACTGTTTAATCTGTTAATGATTTGGTCTTCGTTGCATTTTCTCCTACAAACTTTGAGAATTCAATGAAGAAGCTGCAAACATGGAATTAAGAATTTTGTATTGTTTTCGTTATGAATTTAAATATTTTGATTTTCTTGACTGCATTGCATCAGGTCTGGAGGAGCGCCAGAGATTTGTCCGTATATATCTGAGCTCTGCAGGTTAGCCTATTTATTTCATGATTTCTCTTTTCAATTGTCTGCGATACATGATATTGGTCATTTTTCCTACATTAGACTGTTCAAGTTGCTCATGTTCTGATACTACAACAAAATTAACTTATTTGATTTTCACCTTATCATATCTGGTTCATATTATCTGAGACTCCTTACCAGTAGATAATTGTGTGAGGAAGATTTCTGCAAGATTTAAGCTTGGTTTGTGCATGCTTGATGCTCAGATTAATCATGCTTGACATTCAACATTGTTGACTTCTGAAAAGTTCCAAGAAAGAGGTTTCTCTTTACATTAACAAACTCATTGCTTTGACTGGACAAGTCTAATGCCACTTTGAATGATGCAATTGAAATTAGGATATCTTGCAATTCTTTTGTATAATTTTCTGGCCCGAGTGGTTCTAGTGTTTTGTTTCTTGGAATCATGATGCATCCTCAGCCAACAAATAAAATGAGTTGTTTTCAATTAATCAAGGTTATTAGTCTGACATAGAGCAAGTTTTTTAGTACTGAGAAAACGGATAGTAGGAGAAATAATTAACAAATTCTTCTAAATTAAGTGTTCTCTTGGAAACCTTTGGTGATTCTGAACATACTTCATCTCCATTGTTTCTAATAGGCTACCAACCCAGTGATGCTGATGTGGATGAGCTAGTTGACAAATCAGAGAAGTACACTTTGGCCAACCATCTCTTTTGGGGCTTATGGGGAATAATTTCGGTAACAATTTCTACTTTTATTACACTTTTATGCTTCACAATAGCTTGTGTCCGAGTGACTGCTTCTTCGTGTTTATAACAAAAATAAGTTCACTGGTGGTTTTGTAGGGTTATGTGAACAAAATTGATTTTGACTACATGGAGTATGCAAGGCAGAGGTTTCAGCAGTACTGGTTGAGAAAGCCGGCATTGTTGGGTTCTTCAGGTGTTTACCGGTGATAAAGCAATAATGGCTTTGTAGCATATTGAGGGTCCTCTGTTACTTCATAAATTTCATCTGAAAGGTGAAATACTCTGTAGGCAAAGGTAAAAAAAATAGATGTGTGAGATAAAAATAGAATAAATAAGAAAGATGCAGGATCATGTAAAATGAGCATGTCATTGGCATTGACAACACTTAATATTGAAACAGACGACTTGTGAATAATGTTTTGTTTCTTCTTTGTTTGTTAAATGACTTGTGCAAGTACTTGTGTTAACTAAGGGTTGTTCAGTGCTCGTGTGAACTTTGTTGTGCATATATTAAGGGTGTTTTGTACCATTTGTCAAATTTCTATATATTTTTGCTTCAAACGCTTTTATTTTCGTGGCATGTTTAGTTACTTAGAATGATGGAAGTTATGAATCGGGAAAGTCGGGACAAGGGGAGAGAAGGAATATGCATAAGATCCACTACTCCCTTCAATCATTTAAAAAAAAAAAACCAAATTGGTCAAAAAGATAAAATAAGTGGAAAGAAATAAAAATAGGAAGACCAAAATAAAGCGGAACAAAATATTGGTCTTATTATTGACACAGTAGACCCAAAAATTTGAGTTTGAGTTCAAAATTTGACTCCTCTCCTTGTACAATTTGTTTAATAATCCTAAAAATTTGGGCCAATTAGCGGGCAACAACATTATCACGTTAGGGATTTGTCATTGGTTTGCTTTTGATTTGATTTGACTTTAGTTGATTGAACGACTTGATTTATGTTGATATGATATGAGAGTGTTGATATTTATCGCCTTTATCAAACATGTAGTTAGAGCAAAAGCTCTTTTTGTCTTCAAGGAGTTAATGAGACGGAACTAGAGTGGCAACATCTCTCATGTTTACAGAGAACAAAATAAAGCTGCCGACCTCCTTGCCAATGTCGGGCATGAGCTCCCTTTGGGTACATGCACCAATATGAGTCTGCTCCTGATTATCTTACCAACACTTTATTGGATGATGAATTAGGGAGGGCCCATGCTAGGACTGTGCCTGTTTAGCCTTTCTTTCTCTTGGCCTCGGCCATCCTTGTAACCAACAACAACAACAACAAAAAAAGCTCTTTTATCTTCATGTGGCTATACAAACCCATGCTTATCACAGTGATTGCTAGGAGAGCGGTCTTAGCATCAGTCGTGCGTAGATGTCTGATGCAACATCAACCATTGATTAATGTGAGACTCGCAAAAGGTGCATCACATGCCCATGCGTGATGCTAGCATTTTTCCTTACTTGCTCATAAGGACCCATAGTCCAATGGAAACCCTACCACTCTTCTGGTTTTTTGGGCAACTTACTACTTTCAATTCATGGTTCACATATATTGTAGAAGAGAAAAGACGACTGTTATATATAAGGTAAAATCTGCTCCTTTCCCCATTCATTCGGCTGTTACTACATTTACATTAAATTTCTCCGAGCAATTAAAATCACAATATGGGGTTCTAAACTTGAACTTATGCGGAGATACTAGACAAACTCTTGAGACTGTCAAAAATGGAGTCGATTACGGCATGAGAGCCACTGGTGGCCGCAAACATCAGGTGTTTAGGTGCTTCTGCTCTATCGAAATAAAACGATCCTGATACTAGCTTTTCTTTTGGCTGTAAAGCCAACCAAATTATGGTGTCTGCACCTTCCTCGTTTGTTCTAAGCTTTCCCGAAAGACTAAAACAAATTTAAGAGTGAGAAATAAGAGTAGAATAAAGGAAAAAGAACAAGATGGCAGATATGATGAACATATGGAAGAATTTAGAAGGTTAAGGATAAGTTCCGTACGCTTTAGAGAAACTTGGCAAACTCGTGGCAACCCCTGGTGTCTCAGCCCAACCTGGGTGCATTGAATAGAATCCAATCCCCTTGTTTTTGTTTATTTCAGCCCATTTCTCAGTTAATGCCACCTGAAGAATAACAATGTTAGCTCCGGAAAGTAGCTGGAAAAAAAAAAACAGAACTTATGTTGAAAATAATGGGGATCAAAACAGAACCGATACTATCATATGGTATTTCTAAGTACTAAGAAAATCATCTGTGATAGGCTAAATACATCAAAACACAGAGGCTCATCCATCCTGGATTTGAGCCAGGAATATCAACTCACAGGACAAAGAAAAACAGATTTAAGGAATATCATTTGGCATGTATTATTCATAGGTCCAGTAAGAAACTAAAATAAGGAACTGAAAAAGTAGCTAATCCTAAACTATTAGATATCTTTCTATAGCCAAGATTATACCACTCAAAGTTCAAATGTTTTAATCTTGGCCGCAAGAGTGTTTTTAGTCATGGATCTAGGGGTGCAGATTAGCTCCTCCTTATTTTACATAATTTAACATTAAAGTTTCCATACTAGTCACTCCTTTCAGACCAAGAACAAAATTAATTCCTTATTAGTTTCTTATAGAGAGTCATATATTCATTTATAAGATTAGAAAAAATAAATAAATAAAGCAATTTATAAGAATAGGAGCAATGTATTATTCAGGATGTGTTGCTTGAGAATGGTTGTATTTCACTTCAATTTCTTCAATAAATTTCCATTTCTAGTTTTTTTAAGGAGCAAATAACCTTATTGGATGTTGTGAAATTACTCGCATTAAAAGTTCTTAGGAGGAACCACAAGAAATTATATTGCTATGACCTCTAAAAGCCTAAACATTGTCTCCCTAAATGTAAATATGACTTGTGCTTGGTATATTTTCCCTTCAAATATTGTCATATATAAGAACTGACAGTTTACTTATCATGTTTCATGGCAAATACCAGGGATGCCATTCAATCTCTTGAACTACAGAACTACCAAATCCAACCAATATCATAGCTACCAAAACCAAGCACTAGTATTATATTTTCAACTGTGTTCATATGATGGAAGAAAACCTCAAGCCTTAAGTTTAGAACGCACTGCATTCTACATCATTGCATGTGACATATCAGAAAGTTGTGTGCAAAAAGCATTTTCTACAACTTACTTTCTTGAATGCTTAGTTTTGCTCCCCTTAAATTCACAGTAGGTATAATTGTATCACAATATTAAGTTCATCCTTCTTGACATTTGGTGAAGCATAACATAAAAAGGATAAACGTTCACTACAAGAATGCAAACATATTATGTCTCTTACAGATCATCAAACCTGAACTCTAGGTATAATTGTATCACAATATTAAGTTCATCCTTCTTGACATTTGGTGAAGCATAACATAAAAAGGATAAACGTTCACTACAAGAATGCAAACATATTATGTCTCTTACAGATCATCAAACCTGAACTCTCTTGTTCAGAGAATACTGCTGCACCCCATTAAAGTTTTCTTCGCTAAACTGCATTAAGACATATATTTTGGAATTTGATAAGTATCAAATAGATAGAATTACATTGCTAACAGAATTTTATAGAAGCAGCTACCTGTAAATCCATGGTCAAGGGTGAGGTGTACATTCCACCAGAAGAAACAGTAATAACCCGTGCATCAGGTGCAGCTTTCTCCAGCAATGGCAACATCAATTCTGTCATTGCATAGGTGCCTAATACATTAACAGCAAAGTTCAACTCAAACCTGGAATTTGAAATGACAAAAAAGAAAAAACGAATTACATTTTAGAAACCGAATGTCTAAAACTAAGCTGTATATAGAGTAATCAAGGTCGCACCCTTCTGATGTGGTAATTCTATTATGCTCAAGCAGACCAGCATTATTCACCTAAAGGCAGTGGAGTATGCACATTAGGTTTCTCAAAATCACGCAGAAAGCTACATCACAAGCAAGTAACCAAATTGCAAACTAATGTAATTACTTTAATTCATAATCCCAAAAAACCAGAAATACATTAAAAGAGAAAGGAGAAGAAACCAATGTGTACATATATATAAAGTTTAGATGACTGGTTATAAAACTAACAAGAGCCTTGTACATTTAACTGCAATATCATGTTACTAGCAGATTAGAATGGATAAATTACCAATATGTGCACTGGAAAATTCTTTGAGGAAAACTGCGATGCAAATGACTTGATATCACTAACAGATGAAAGATCACAGACCTGCAAACTAAAATCATATTAAGCCATTTATGATCAAAACAAAAAAATTTACATACTGTGTTTACTAGTTAACCACATAATTTGCTAAAATATAACATCCGACTAACCATAAAACACTTGAAAGGAACCCTGACAAATAAGTAAGACAATAAAAAGGATGCCATATATACCTCCAAATGAACATTTTGGTTTCCTGTGTCAGACTGAATTTTAGATTGTGCAGCTTCACCCCTCTCCTTATTTCGACATACCATATACACATTTGCCCCACTGAAAAACATTATATAAACGAAAACAAAAGCAATGAATTAGTTCCTTAAGGTATATTTCTAACACCTGAAGTCAAAATATATTAGCAACTAGCCAACAAATAAAGCAAGAAAAAGCACCGTGATGCAAGTCCCTCGGCAGTCGCAAAACCAATGCCAGAATTGGCTCCTGTTACAATGCAATTTTTCCCTTCTATCCGAGTTTGCGTATCCTCTGGCTGGAATTTCTTTGAATGTTCTCTACAATGAATATACTTCAATTTACATTGTAAAGTGTGTAAAATAGACTATTGCCATGAAGTTAATGTTTTCACCTAGATCTCTAATGACAGTGAGGATTTTATTTGATAAAACGAGAAATTAAATTTAGCATCTAACATGGAAAAATAAATATGCTTTGCTATTCAACAAAGTAAATGAGCAATTTTTACTGAATAGCTATAATCTTTACTGGGATCAATATGATCCCAATTAAAAATACAGAAATTGGAGCTTACATGAAACCAGACTTGGTGAAATTCAGGTACCCATAAATCCCAAAAGCTGTTTGTCTCCATGCCTGTAAGAGAGAGCAAAAAAGTTCAAAATTTAAAGGGAAAAAGTCATAATTAACAACACAAGACTAAATAGAATTGTTTATAAAAAAAAATACAAATTGAAGGAAAATAGAACTCATCAGTGGAGTACCTTGAGAAGAAACATTGTAAGAGCTCCAACGGATAAGTGAAGTTCAAGTCTGACGGACACTGAAGTCTCCTGCAGTTTTTGCGTCTTTTTGGGCGGAAACTCTCCCATGGGATTTTAGAGGAATTTATTTCTTTATTTTTTGGTCAAATTGCCGCCCTTCTCGTGTACGAATTAAAGTTGCAGTTTAATTTAATGGTCTGACGTTATGCCACGTAGCAGCAAATGCTGCCTCTAATATCAAACCATATAAAGTAGCGTTATTAGTTAAACATAGGTTGGCTGGCGGATGTTGCGAAAGGAGTTTGATATTTATACTCATCTTTTTTTGATTGATATTGTGCTTGTGAAAGAGTGTTACATGTCCAAATTTTAGTAGGTTTTTTACTATGCATTCGAGTTTGAAAACCCCTTCTTTCAGTAATTTACATTATATTAAAGTAGAATATCATTTATACATATATAAAAAAAAAGTAATATTATTAGTTGAACCAAGAAACAGGCCGGCTTAGGGTGCACATTTGATCACAACCAGTAAGACCATGTCTAATGCAAGGGCAAGGGGCAAGGGGCTAGGTGTTGTTATAGCCCCTCAAAATAGTACTATTCACAAAATCTAGCCTCTCAAATTTTTTGTGGTTCTAGTCGTGGTGATGGGCTAAGGACTAAAACTCAAAACTTGTTATTTTAGTTTATTATTATTTTATTTGCGATACAAATCAAAGCATAAGAAAAACAACATAAAAATTTATTCTTGGAAACAATTTTGAGCAAAATGAAAAAAGACCGACACTTTTTTTCATTTTCATTTAATTTTGTAGTTACTAAGACAACATATATTCGTGCCTCTAGTACACATGTTCAACTAGATCATTTCAGAGACTATCATGAACATAATCAGACCCCCCCAAGATTTTGTCCGTCTCTACCCACCGACTCGAATTCTTCATGAGTGCTGCTATTTCCACCCCCTGTCTTATTTCCCCACCCACCTTATCTTCAAAATTTTAGAGACAAATTTACCCCTTTTTGTAAAATGACTTCTAAGGACTTAGGGAAAAAACATGTTTCACCCATTAAGAATTAAAAAAACTGAAAAATAAAATTAAAAGGAAAATTGAAAAAAAAAAAAAAAAAAAAACCTAACGCATTTTTGTTTTGCACGCTTGAGTCAGCCACAACCTCCTCTATTGCCTTCTCAATCTCATCTCATCCACTTCACTGGTAGGAAGATAAATTTTGAATCTTCACAAAAGTAATTGGCAGTCTATATTCCCATTATATTAAATATACCTAAACAGTGTTTGCTTTTTTTTTAACGATATTTTCATTCTATCTGTATGGGCTCTTTGCTTCAAACATGTTGCTTTCATGGTGGATTACTGGGCAAGTGAGTTGTTCAAGTTTGTATGGGAAAAAAGAATAAGAAAAAATTCAGCACCCACCCACCCAACTACAACGCTGAAATTTTAAAGAAGAGAAAGAGACTTTTCAATTTGGAAAAAAAAAAAAAGACCTCTCAAGATTTTCCGAAGATGAAGGAACCAACTGTAATACCCTCAAAAATAATATTTGGTTTTATTATTTTTGTGGAAAATATTATTAAGTCATGTGACTATTTTGGATGTTGTATGACTTTGGTTTGATGTAAAAATATTGGAATTAAGTGACTTAATCACAAATTGGGACAAAAATACCTTTATGATCAAGTTTATGATTTTACAAAGGAAGTACAAGAAATTGAAGTGAGAAAATTATGATTTTTGATTTGGAAAATCGAGATTGATCTCACGAACGCGCAGGCGCAAACGGTTCGTGAATCCGAGTTGAAACGAAGAAGTTATACTCGTTTGAAATTTCAGGGACTAAATTGCAAACAGAGACTTTGCCTATAAATTTCAGAGGGGCACTGTTTGGATTCATATTTTGCAATTCAATCCGGAAGTTTGAGAGCTCGTCGGAGAGGCGATTTCCGGCGGCTTCTGCGGCGGCGTACGGTGGCGGTGATCGACACCACCAACCCCGATCGATAGCCTGTTACCTCGTGAACAAAACCCAAGAAGAATCGGAGCCATCGGAGGTGCGGTGAAGGTACGGTGGTGCTGCGAAGTTGGTTCGTCAATAGTGAAGTCAACAACTTCAACCGACGGTTTGAGCCACTTACACTTCGAATTGGACCTCGAGGTAAGAATTAAAGTTGTTCTACTCAGTATTACGAACATTTTGGCATAGGTCTTGACCGGCGATTCTAAGGTTGGTCCGTCGCCGGAATAGTACCCAAACCACCACCGGCGGTGGCGGCGCGTGGCGGCGCTGGGTGGCGATTTTGAGTTAGGGCTTTAGAGACAGAATGTAGTGCTGGAGTTACCGAACATGTTTTTATGTTTAAAATTGTTGAGATTCCGTCGTTTAATCGACGATTTCGGAGCCTCACAAATGTGGACCATTGATTGAAGATAATCGGACCGTTGGATCATGCCCAATTTTAATTATGTTGTAGCTGGTGTTGTGAGGAGTCTGTAGGTTCAGACGGATTGATGATCGGACGTCCCGATCATAAGTTATTAAATTTCAAAGTTAAGGCGAGCGATCGCCATTCGATCGTGTAATGTAGAATTATCCGACCGTTGGATTGGGCCCAAATTGTTGCAGGGTGATATTAGGACTATTTAGAGTCCATTGGTGAGATCGGATTTGGAATCCGAGGTTGTGGGCCAAAGGCGGATTTTTGGAGTGTCGGTTAGACATGTGGGACCCACGGACCCAAATAGTGACCTTTTGGACAATGGGTGTCATTGGTCATGATTCGACGTCGACAGCACGTACGTCACAGTTTTGAAGTTTGTTGGACGAGATTTGATCGCTTTGGACCCCGGTTGGTCCAAAGGGCATTTTCGTCATTAGTTGCGAAATCTTGGATTTTGGAGTTTTGTGCTAAGTTGAGTTATGTACTTTGCTTAGGTACTGTTGGAGTTTGAGTTGCTTGTGAAGGATTCGTTAAGTTGTTAAAGACGCAGCTTGGACGAGAGGTGAGTAAAACCATCCTAATCGTGAGTAAAATCACGAATTATTATATTTATTATAATGTGACCTTGGAGAATGTTAATGGCTATAATTAACATGTTGGTTGTGTTTTTATAAAATGTTTTAATTATTTTAAAAACACATGAACTTGTTCTTCAAGGGTTCATGCGGTAATTGAATTCTATTTTGTTTTGAATTAATTATTATTATTGGAGTTTTGGTGTTTAACCATATAACATATGTTGTGGATGTATGGTGGAAATTCATTCGTGAATAACCACATAAATATATATAATAATTATATATTGCTGTGATTGGTGTATTTGGCTATAAAACAATGTTTAATGTGAAACTACATTTTATATTGTTTTGGTGTTGGTGTTTTGGTGTTTTGGTGTTGATGGATTTAGGTGAGAATACCTTGAATCCCTTCTAGTTTGTCAGGTGGGCATTCTCGTGGCAAATAATGAGGGATAAATTACCCTAGGGAGCAAGACCCAAGAACAGTTAGAGCTCTAGTCTGGCGCCATCTAGTACTCATGACTGGAGTGTAATCATGAGTGAACACTACTTTGGTGTTTGTAGTGTTATAGATTAGAGGTTCATAGTATTCTCTCTTCTATCTGTCAAATAAATGACGTGTGAAAACTACTTTGAAATAAAGAGTTTTGGTGTGGTCACAGGTGGTGATTCGAAAGTTCTTTAATAAAAATAAAAGAATTGTGATTGTGATGATATTGATGATTATGATTACCTTGGTTATACAAGGATTGTGGTGTGCTAATGAAAGTGCATGTGTTTGTATATTATGTGAAATTGACATATTATACTGTGGACGTGGTTTACTCATACGAGCTTTAGAAAGCTTACCGGGTTGTTCTGGTGAACCCGGTGCACTATTCAATGGTGTAGGGGAAAATCCTGCAGGTGGTAGAGACGGTGAGCAGGAGAATTAAGGTGAGGAGCAGGAGGCTCATTGGTGGTCCCACAGAACTGTAAAGTGTGGTGTGAGAGTGTTGGTGAGTGTTAGACTTCCGCGTGTGAAATAAGCTCTTGAGGAGCATATTATGTAAAATGATGATTGTTCATTTATGTTGTGAGTTTGTAATGTAATATTTGACTTAGAAGAGTTGAGTCATTATTGACATTGTGGTTCGGAACAGTGGTGTTGTATCAAGAAAGAAAAGTTTAAATTTCTAGGTACTTTTGTTGAAGGTTCCGAGCTTCGCGTCCCGGATTGTTGGTTGTTCTGTTTAAATTCGCAGATTAATTGTTGTGGGAAATTCGGGGGCGTGACAGTTGGTATCAGAGCATGTGGTTCTGCTCTCTGATGGAGTGTTAGAGCTTATGGTCAGCTCTGCAGTTTGCTAACTGCTCAATGGTTTTGCCTTGTCGGAACTTTGGGTAAGTTCGGAGACCTGTATGGTGTTTAACTCTAAGAAGGGTTTAGGTGTTAGAGGAATGGATCCTCTGTTGTTGTTGTGGTTGTATGTTAATTTCAAGCTTGTTTATTTTGAGATAATACTCAAGTATGGAATTAACAGTTTGTTGGTTGTTGGTCTTTTGCCAGAAGGATAATGGTTCAAGGCAGAGGTCGAGGCAGAGGTCGAGGCAGAGGTCGAGGCCGAGGCCAAGGCAGAGCTAGGGGTGAGGGCGAAGAGCAAGGAGCTGTTGAGACTACTTTTGAAATTCATGAGGAGTCTGAGGAGGAGATTGAAGAAGAAGCTCCTGCGGTGCGCAAAATATGCGCAATGTGCCAATGGATGATCGTCCAGCTCGTCTATTTGCAGAGTTCTTGCGGGCACGGGAGCATGGTGTTCCTCCACCACCACCAGTGCCACCCGCAGATCCTTTCAGAATGTCCCAATTGGTTTATGAACTCAAGAAACTGGGAGTTAAACCCTTTGAGGGTAAAGTGGATCACATGAAGGCGGATAGGTGGATACGGAATCTTGAGAACTACTTCAAGATGTTGCGTATGACTGGTGTTGAGAAGACGAGTGCAGCTTCCTTTTACTTACAGGATGAGGCACGAGTGTGGTGGGATACGGTGGAAAGAGCACAGAATGTGGACCAGATGGATTGGGAAGAGTTTTTGGCACTCTTTTACAAGAAGTACTTTTCTGATACCGTAAGAGAGGAGTTACAAATGGAGTTCATAAACTTGACGCAAGGGACCATGACTGTGAGGGAGTATGAGGCACGGTTTGCTGAGTTGTCTCGTTTTGCAGACCCTCTGAGTGAGTTGCAACAAACCCAGAAGTTTCAAAGGGGTTTGAATGTTTATGTGAAGAAGATGGTGACTGGTTTCCGCCACACGAAAATGGTGGATTTGGTGGAGTGTGCAGCTTCTATCGAAGCAAATAATAATGAGTTCAAGAAGAGTCTGGATGTCAAGAGAGATGTCAAGGGGAAAGGAAAGGCGCCAGCACAAAGTAGCACCACTGGAATCAGGGAGGTGTTGGCAAGAAGCAGAGGGACAGGGGTACCTGACCTGACAAAAAATGAGGCACATGCTAAGCAAGCTGGGCCTATTAGATGTTATAACTGCAATGAGGTGGGTCATCTGTCAATAAACTGCACCAAGCCTAAGGTGTATACATGCTTTACTTGTGGTCAGCCAGGACATATTGCTAAGAATTGCAAGAGTGAAAACAAACCGGGAGACAACAAAGACAAGGAAATGCCAGAGTCTTTGCCGTGGGTCAAAGGCAGGGGAACACTGGTGTGGAAGGTACAATAACTCTCTTTCATAATCTTGTGAGGGTTTTGTTTGATACTGGTGCATCACATTCTTTTATCTCTCGATTTGTTGTGAATGCGTTGGGATTAACTCCTAAATTGCTTGGTGTGCCTTTAACTGTTGAGTCACCTTTGGGTAATTCTGTGAAATTGATTTTGGTGTGTGAGTCTTGCCCATTGTTGATTGGTAATAAGGAGTTCCTTGCTGATTTAATTGTTCTGGATAATAACTCGTATGATATGATACTTGGTGTGGACTGGTTACGGTGTAATCATGCTGTAATTGATTGTCATGGAATGTTAGTGTCATTTCATACTCCGGGACAAGCGGTGGTTCGGCATAGGTGCATTAAAACTGATGCAACTATGAAGTTTGGGTTTCTAGCTCTTGTGGAAAGAGTAGAACGAGTTCTGGCATTGGAAGATGTTCCTAAAGTATCTTTGTATCAGGATGTTTTCCAAGATATTGTGGGTTTGCCTCCAAGGAGGGTAGTAGAGTTTACTATTGAATTGATTCCGGGGAACGTCACCAATATCAAAGGCTCCATATAGAATGGCACCTACCGAGTTGAAAGAACTCAAGATTCAAATTGATGGTTTAGTGGCACAAGGGTTCATTAGACCGAGTACAGCACCTTGGGGTGCACCTGTCCTATTTGTGATGAAAAAGGATCACACACTGAGATTATGTGTGGATTACAGAATGTTAAACAAGGTGACGATTAAAAATAAGTATCCGTTGCCAAGGATTGAAGATTTGTTTGATCAGTTGAAGGGGGCAACTGTGTTCTCAAAGATTGATTTGAGGTCAGGATATCACCAAGTTAGGGTGAGGGAGGAAGATATTCCTAAGACAGCATTTCGAACCAGGTATGGACATTATGAGTTTGTTGTCATGCCTTTTGGGTTGACTAATGCACCTGCTGTGTTTATGGATTTGATGAACAGAATATTCGGTCCTTACTTGGATGATTTTGTTGTGGTGTTTGTGGATGATATTTTGATCTACTCAAAGAATGATGAAGATCATGATCGGCATCTTGAAATTGTTTTGGAAACACTAAGAAGGAATCAGTTGTATGCCAAGTATGAAAAGTGTGATTTTTGGCAGGATAAAGTGAAATTTCTCGGCCATGTGGTTTCTAAGGATGGGGTATCAGTGGATCCTTCTAAAGTGGAAGCAGTTATGGAGTGGAAACAGCCTCTCCTCTGTGAGAGATTCGTAGTTTCTTGGGTTTGGCCGGTTATTATCGGAGGTTTATTGAGGATTTCTCAAGTATTGCTGCACCTTTGACCAAGTTGACAAGGAAAGATGTGTTGTTCATTTGGAATGAGGATTGTGAGAAAGCCTTCAAGGAACTGAAGAAGAAATTGACTCCTGCTCCGGTGTTGACAATTCCCTCGGGAGGAGGAGGATTGGTGATTTATAGTGATGCGTCTCTTCAGGGTTTGGGATGTGTGTTGATGCAGAATGGTAAAGTGGTTGCTTATGCATCTAGACAGCTGAAGGTGCATGAGAGAAACTACCCTACACATGATTTAGAATTGGCTGCAGTAGTGTTCGCCTTGAAAGTTTGGAGGCATTATTTGTATGGTGAGAAGTTTGAACTCTTTTCAGACCATAAGAGTTTAAAGTACCTCTTCTCTCAAAAGGAGCTGAACATGAGGCAAAGGAGATGGATGGAACTCATAAAGGATTATGATTTCACGTTGGAATATCATCCAGGGAAAGCTAATGTTGTTGCAGATGCATTGAGTCGCAAGCCTAGAGGAGTGGTCGCATCTGGAATGGCACAGGAGTGGAGAATGCTGGAAATGGCAACAGAGGTGGACCTAGTACCAACTACAGTTGGAGGAGATATTTTTCTGGGGAGTATGACAGTTCAACCTAGCTTGATTAGTAAGGTGATTCAAGAGCAAGCTCAATATGTGGGAATGCAAGCTAAAATGGTTGAGTTAACAATTGAACCAACTTTTATAGGTCCTTCTGAGTGGACAATTGGGAGTGATGGTGGTTTGAGATACAGAGGGAAGTTGTGCGTGCCTGAAATCTGAGAATCTTAAGAGAGAGATTTTGGATGAAGCTCATCGTTCTAAGTATACGGTTCATCCAGGGAGTACTAAGATGTACAAGGATCTTAAGAGACAATTCTGGTGGATTGCTATGAAAAGGGAGGTGGGACATTATGTGACTAAGTGTCTAACTTGTCAACGGGTGAAGGCAGAACATCAACGGCCATCAGGGTTGTTGAAACCTTTATCTATTCCTATTTGGAAATGGGAAAATATTGCTATGGATTTTGGTAGTGGGATTGCCTAAGACTAAACAGAGTCATGATGCAATTTGGGTTATTGTGGACCGACTAACGAAATCAGCACATTTTCTGCCTGTATCTATGAAGTATTCAGTGGACACACTGAGTAAGCTCTACATTCGTGAGGTGGTGAAACTACACGGGATTCCTATATCCATTGTCTCGGATAGGGATGCTCGTTTCACTTCTAAGTTTTGGAGTAGTTTCCAAAAGGCCATGGGGACTAGATTGGATATGAGTACAGCTTTTCATCCTCAAACTGATGGTCAAACTGAACGGGTGAATCAAGTGATGGAGGATATGCTTCGAGCATGTGTCTTGGACTTCAAGGGAAGTTGGGATGAATATTTGGCTTTGATAGAATTTGCCTATAACAACAGTTATCACTCTAGTATTGGTATGGCACCGTATGAAGCATTGTATGGAAGGCCATGTAGATCACCTGTTTGTTGGGCTGAGGTAGGTGATAATAAAGTAATGGGTACTGAAGTAGTTCAAGAGACTACAGAGAAGGTTTCTATCATCAGGGATAGAATCCGCAGAGCACAGAGTCGTCAGAAGAGTTATGCAGATAAGAAACGGCGGAGTGTGGAATTTGAAGTTGGTGACCATGTGTTCTTGAAGGTTTCACCAATGAAGGGAGTAATAAGATTTGGTAAAAAGAAAGGGAAGTTATCTCCTAGATTTGTTGGACCTTTTGAAATTCTAGATAAGGTCGGTGAGTTGGCATATCGGTTGGCATTACCTCCAATGATGTCAAGTGTTCATAACGTGTTTCACGTGTCAATGTTAAGGAGGTATGTTAAGGATGCTTCACACGTAATTGATTACGGTCCTGTTGAAGTCAATGGAGATGCAACTTATGTAGAGGCACCTGTACGCATCTTGGACAGGATGACCAAACAGCTTAGGACAACTCAAGTGGATTTGGTCAAAGTGTTGTGGAGTCACCATGACGAGGGTGATGCTTCTTGGGAATTGGAGTCTGAAATGAGGAAGAAGTATCCTCATCTTTTTGAGGACCAGGGGGGTTGAATTTCGGGACGAAATTCCTTTAAGGAGGGTAGAATGTAATACCCTCAAAAATAATATTTGGTTTTATTATTTTTGTGGAAAATATTATTAAGTCATGTGACTATTTTGGATGTTGTATGACTTTGGTTTGATGTAAAAATATTGGAATTAAGTGACTTAATCACAAATTGGGACAAAAATACCTTTATGATTAAGTTTATGATTTTACAAAGGAAATACAAGAAATTGAAGTGAGAAAATTATGATTTTTGATTTGGAAAATCGAGATTGATCTCACGAACGCGTAGGCGCAAACGGTTCGTGAATCCGAGTTGAAACGAAGAAGTTATACTCGTTTGAAATTTCAGGGACTAAATTGCAAACAGAGACTTTGCCTATAAATTTCAGAGGGGCACTGTTTGGATTCATATTTTGCAATTCAATCCGGAAGTTTGAGAGCTCGTCGGAGAGGCGATTTCCGGCGGCTTCTGCGGCGGCGTACGGTGGCGGTGATCGACACCACCAACCCAGATCGATAGCCTGTTACCTCGTGAACAAAACCCAAGAAGAATCGGAGCCATCGGAGGTACGGTGAAGGTACGGTGGTGCTGCGAAGTTGGTTCGTCAATAGTGAAGTCAACAACTTCAACCGACGGTTTGAGCCACTTACACTTCGAATTGGACCTCGAGGTAAGAATTAAAGTTGTTCTACTCAGTATTACGAACATTTTGGCATAGGTCTTGACCGGCGATTCTAAGGTTGGTCCGTCGCCGGAATAGTACCCAAACCACCACCGGCGGTGGCGGCGCGTGGCGGCGCTGGGTGGCGATTCTGAGTTAGGGCTTTAGAGACAGAATGTAGTGCTGGAGTTACCGAACATGTTTTTATGTTTAAAATTGTTGAGATTCCGTCGTTTAATCGACGATCGGAGCCTCACAAATGTGGACCATTGATTGAAGATAATCGGACCGTTGGATCGTGCCCAATTTTAATTATGTTGTAGCTGGTGTTGTGAGGAGTCTGTAGGTTCAGACGGATTGATGATCGGACGTCCCGATCATAAGTTATTAAATTTCAAAGTTAAGGCGAGCGATCGTCATTCGATCGTGTAATGTAGAATTATCCAACCGTTGGATTGGGCCCAAATTGTTGCAGGGTGATATTGGGACTATTTAGAGTCCATTGGTGAGATCGGATTTGGAATCCGAGGTTGTGGGCCAAAGGCGGATTTTTGGAGTGTCGGTTAACATGTGGGACCCACGGGACCCAAATAGTGACCTTTTGGACAATGGGTGTCATTGGTCATGATTCGACGTCGACAGCACGTACGTCACAGTTTTGAAGTTTGTTGGACGAGATTTGATCGCTTTGGACCCGGTTGGTCCAAAGGGCATTTTCGTCATTAGTTGCGAAATCTTGGATTTTGGAGTTTTGTGCTAAGTTGAGTTATGTACTTTGCTTAGGTACTGTTGGAGTTTGAGTTGCTTGTGAAGGATTCGTTAAGTTGTTAAAGACGCAGCTTGGACGAGAGGTGAGTAAAACCATCCTAATCGTGAGTAAAATCACGAATTATTATATTTATTATAATGTGACCTTGGAGAATGTTAATGGCTATAATTAACATGTTGGTTGTGTTTTTATAAAATGTTTTAATTATTTTAAAAACACATGAACTTGTTCTTCAAGGGTTCATGCGGTAATTGAATTCTATTTTGTTTTGAATTAATTATTATTATTGGAGTTTTGGTGTTTAACCATATAACATATGTTGTGGATGTATGGTGGAAATTCATTCGTGAATAACCACATAAATATATATAATAATTATATATTGCTGTGATTGGTGTATTTGGCTATAAAACAATGTTTAATGTGAAACTACATTTTATATTGTTTTGGTGTTGGTGTTTTGGTGTTTTGGTGTTGATGGATTTAGGTGAGAATACCTTGAATCCCTTCTGAGTTTGTCAGGTGGGCATTCTCGTGGCAAATAATGAGGGATAAATTACCCTAGGGAGCAAGACCCAAGAACAGTTAGAGCTCTAGTCTGGCGCCATCTAGTACTCATGACTGGAGTGTAATCATGAGTGAACACTACTTTGGTGTTTGTAGTGTTATAGATTAGAGGTTCATAGTATTCTCTCTTCTATCTGTCAAATAAATGACGTGTGAAAACTACTTTGAAATAAAGAGTTTTGGTGTGGTCACAGGTGGTGATCGAAAAGTTCTTTAATAAAAATAAAAGAATTGTGATTGTGATGATATTGATGATTATGATTACCTTGGTTATACAAGGATTGTGGTGTGCTAATGAAAGTGCATGTGTTTGTATATTATGTGAAATTGACATATTATACTGTGGACGTGGTTTACTCATACGAGCTTTAGAAAGCTTACCGGGTTGTTCTGGTGAACCCGGTGCACTATTCAATGGTGTAGGGGAAAATCCTGCAGGTGGTAGAGACGGTGAGCAGGAGAATTAAGGTGAGGAGCAGGAGGCTCATTGGTGGTCCCAGGAACTGTAAAGTGTGGTGTGAGAGTGTTGGTGAGTGTTAGACTTCCGCGTGTGTGAAATAAGCTCTGAGGAGCATATTATGTAAAATGATGATTGTTCATTTATGTTGTGAGTTTGTAATGTAATATTTGACTCAGAAGAGTTGAGTCATTATTGACATTGTGGTTCGGAACAGTGTGGTGTTGTATCAAGAAAGAAAAGTTTAAATTTCTAGGTACTTTTGTTGAAGGTTCCGAGCTTCGCGTCCCGGATTGTTGGTTGTTCTTTTTAAATTCGCAGATTAATTGTTGTGGGAAATTCGGGGCGTGACACCAACTTGCTTCATGGTGGAAGATTGAATGAGCATTGAATAGTCGGGGGAGAGGGAGGAGAGAAGGAAGAGTAGAAAGAATGAGAAAAAAGAAAAAGAAAAAATAGAATTAATAATTAAAGGGTATTTTAGGAATAATGGTGGGTGGAAAGATAGGATTGTGTTTTTTAAAATTTATATGGTGAGTGGGAAAATAGGACAGGTGGGTGGAAATAATAGCACTCTTCTTCATTATTTTGTCGCTCATATATTCTTGCTTTCCTTGGGTTCATTGGGTCAACCTCTTATACATCTAAATTTTCTTTGTCTTCGGCATGCTCATCCTCCACAATGATGTTGTGCATGATTACGCAAGCTATCAAGATGGTTCAAAGGGTAGCCCTATTCCACATTCAAGCAACCCCCCGAATGATGCCAAATCGAGCTTGCAGTATACCAAAACATCGTTCAACATCTTTACGGTACGTCTCTTGGTACTTGGAGAACATTTTTTTCCTCTCATTATTGGGCTTTGGAAACGTTTTCAGAAAAGTACCCCACTTTGGATAAATATCGTCCGCCAAATAGTAGCCCATGTTGTAGTCATGTTTGTTGACATTGTACACCACTTGAGGTGCTCGACCTTCCTTGAGTTCATTGAACACCGATGATTGTTCAAGCCCGTTGATATCATTTTGGGACCCAGGAATTCCAAAATAGGCATGCCAGATCCAAGTGTCGAATGAGGCAACGACCTCTAGAATTACAGTGGGCTTTTTTTCGTGACCTCTTAAAGCTCCAATGGATGAGTATACTGGTTGATGCATTACCGACCATTGTGAGAACCTGGTTCGATAGGCGGATTAGAGGAGGAGCTTTGAAATTCTTCCATGGTGCCAAGGATAAGAGCGTTTTCTGACGTCTACTCTCATCATCTTCTTCATGATCTCGATTCATCTTCTTGAACAATATCTTCATTGTGAAATGATAAGAAAAGATATCCAAGTGTTGGATTTTGAAGTATAGAGATGAGTTTATTAAGAAGAAGATGAAGATAAAGATGAAAGCCTACTTATTGAGGTTTGAATGTAAAAATGTTAAAAAGATAAACAACTAAAAAGGTTTGGAGTATATATATATAGGGGGCGGATCCGTGACACCATATTTTTTACACAAGTTTTGACACAATTTTTAAGCCATTAGATTACTTCACTTTTAATGGTTGAGATTAAATATGACATTAGAAATAGTTTTAATGTTTTAAATAAACAATTATTAATTTTATTTTCTTTCTCATAAAAATAAAATAAAATTATTTTCTCTCTCATCCCTTTTTTCTTGGAAACGAATTCTTGTTAATATCCATTTTTTCTTGGTAATCTAATCTCTCTTCTCTCCATATAGGTACAATTCATCTAGCATATTAGTTCCTAGAAAGTTTTGAGAACATGATAATTAAACATCCACTCGCCTTATCAATCCTGGACAATGGGAGGTTGTGCTTGGTAGACAGTTGCTTAAGAGATTTTGGTACAAGTATTTATGCATCGACTACTGGAGGTTTTCAATTATATGTTGTAATTGTTTGAGGCTATTCTAGTGAATTTCTATAACTTATTGAAATTGTCTAATATGAGATGCTTCGCTCCAATTATTGTTTGGCTGGGAAAAACAGGTTCTTGAAAGATTTGGAAGAAGCTCAGAGTAGCTCTAGCAATGCCGTCTGAATTTGGGGTTCTTGTATATCTTTCATTTCAAGAGCCATGTGCACAAGTGTTTGTGGATGTATACGGGTGTTTAGATATGGTCACCAGCTATAATATCAAAAATTGCCACACATGCTTGAGGGTTCATCAGGATCGCCCTCTGTTCCTCCAGAACACACGGCCTTTTCGTTACCATTTTGTTTGAGTAAGAACTGAGAAGGGGATTTGTATCCCATAAATTTGGAGGGTAAGATCTAACATCAATTTCCCTCCCTACCATAAGAAGCATAGAAAAGAATGAGATCTCACATCTTTGCACCAATTTTTTCGCTAACCGAGCCAGATACCGGAGAGAGAGAGAGAGAGAGAGAGAGAGAGAGAGAGAGAGAGAGAGAGAGAGAGAGAGAGAGAGTCCCTGTGATTTGTGGTTTTGGTAGGGTAGGGGTTGGAGTGATGGTTGTGGTGAGGGTGGCTCTGGGGATGAGAATTGGAAGAGAGAGAGAGAAAGAAGAAAGAGAGAATAAGGCGTCAATTCTCTGGAGAGGAAAGAGAGAGAATGAATTAATTAAAGATAATTAATAAGAGGAGAGAGAATGAATTCTTAATTAATATGGTATCAGAATTTTAATCCCAATATATAAATATTAATTAAAGAAAAAAAAATTGTTTTGCCATGTCAGGTTTAATCTTAACCATTAAAAGTGGAGTAATCTAATGGCCCAAAAATCGTGTCAAAACTTGTGTCAAAAATATGGTGCCACGGATCCGCCCCCCATATATATATATATATATATATATATATATATATATATATATATAAAGGAGTACATAAAATAAAAAATGGTAAAAAAGGTATAAAAAAAAAAAGGCTCACTAGCCGTTGAAAACTGAAAAAAAAAATAAAATAAAAAATAAATAAATAAAAACTAAAAATCCCAGCAACTAGGCGTTAGGCAATTGTCATTGAAGGCGCCACATGGCAGATCCTCATAAGCCATTGCATTTGGAAAAGCAACTTGTGTTGCCTTCCTTTTTAAAAAAAACTAACTATGGGGGCCCTTTTTGCCTAGGCCAGCAAAACCAGCCCCTTATCTTGCCTTAGGGAAAACTGGATTGAACCAAACACATGCATTAGAAAGTGGTTTTTTTTTTTTTTCATTTGAGGACAAATCTGGACCTATTACAGGATTCGCTTCGAATTCCTCAAAAACCGTGATGGATCCTGTGGTATTTTCGACATCAAACTAATGCTGGACCCACTTACTAACAACATCCTCTTCTCCAAAACAAGGAAAAGAGTAATGAGACTTTCTGCCAAAATTTCGCAGTCTCCCCTGAAAAACAAATATTTCCCAAAAAATTTAACATGTCAAAACACAATAATAAATCCCATCCAGCAACATGCACAATGTAGTAACACACAATTTACATAATAGGCTTCTGGCCTTACATTAAACCTTAACATGGGCGATAACATAGCATATCTAAAGAAATTCAGTTTACAAACCAAAACAACGTTTAATGGAAAAAGAAACGAACAAAGGTTGCCCTATCCTGAAGTTTCAAGGCTCGAAAGTTCAGGGCTCAGCTCGGCCGCTCGGCTTAGGTCAACTCCTACGCATGAGGGGTGCAAAACAGAAAACTTGTGAGTTGACAAAAACAAAGTTGTATTATATTTGAAAACAACATACTAACCCCACCATTTGGAAAACGATGCAAAAAACATGCAATGGAAACCCAATATACTCGCATATAATTCATTAAAACTAATTTGAAATTCGTATCCCATAATAATTTACTAATCCTTGAGACGCACTCAACACCCTTCCCTTTTTCTTAAACCACTATCACCCAAAAATGCATGCCCGTTGGCACCACAAGTGAGTAAGGATCCGCACCGATAAATAAGAACAAAGATATATGTATAAGTATATATATATATACGACCACAACCAACTTGTACCAGGGAAACAATCTAACCGGGAGATTGTTTGACTAGACCACATGGAAGAATCCTCAATTAACCATGTGGCTAGGGAACGAACCATCCAACCGGGGGACTAGGCTCACCAACACGCACAGCAAAATCCTTAATACTCGTACACCTGTGACTAGTCCTACGCACGCAGACTAACCCCGCTAAGGGTCTATTAAACACCCTGTCAAGGGTGCTCGAGTTCCGACATATCCAAGTATTCCAAAATTCCAAGTATCCAATCCAACTATTCCAAAACCGGGGAGGTACATAAGGTGGTGCTAATAGCACTCCAAATTGACATAAACCACAACTCACTCACATCCCATTATCCCTTTTCAACAATCCCATGTACCCAACACATATCCAAGTATAGATAGTAATTCTCCAAAATAGTGTATATCAATTCAAGATAATCACAATCTACAAATATCCAAATATCCAATACTTTTATAACAATATCATATTTCCACATTAAATATATGATAAGCTCAATAATCATATAACTCATTATGCATAGTTTTGCATCTTGAAAATAATGATTATTATTCAAAAACAAGGTCCACTCACAGATAATCCAAAGCTTCTTGACAGCGTTGATCTTTTTATGCCATAACCAAAAGGAAATATACCAACTAAATTTTGGTCCAATGATACATTTCTTGTCGAAGCATTTCTACAACACTATATATAAACTGCAGTGCCCACAAGCTATATACTACACATCTAGACGATCGGATGAAATTATCAATGAAGTATTTCCCCAATACTATGTAGACAATAGTGCGCCACAAGCTGCAATATATATCTGTCTTTTTTTGTTTTGTCTGAATATATATACTTTACGGACTTTAAATTGACCACTTCGAGTCATCGTAATTTTTAAAAGGATACTCGATATTAATGTTAATCTTTTATTATGTTAACCTAAGATCATGCAATATATAATCTTGCTAGGGTCCTATGAAAGAGATTGGGGCTCAAAAGAGATCATTTGATGCTACACCTGGCCGCGAAAACTCAAACACTGGCAATGTAGGTTCGGTGGTCGATGAGCCCCCCTTGGAGCCGGTTGGTTCGGTTGCGAAGCCCTAGTACACCATGGTTGATGACTCAGTCTGTCATTGTCAATGTTCCATATTTAGGATTCCCAAGAATTCATCTCAGTATATTCGCTCCATCACCAAGGAGATAATTGAACTGCGTCAAGAATGTCTGCTAATCTCTCTTTGAATTTTGCTTTTCATCTTCTCAAATCATTGTTTAGTGGCCAATGAAAAAGATATAAGAAATGAAAGACATTAAGTACAAAGAACATAGATGTGATCTGAGCAGGGAACACCATCTTAAAAGATTGCATTCAAAATTTGTATTGAGATGTATTATTTCTATACAGCTTAAGAAAGCTTCTCTCATGAAGGTTGATCATACAAATTACAACACACATTGATACACGTGTATAAATCCAACTTACTGTACAACCTGTATGCTCTATGACTCAACTAATATGCTCCACGGACCAATGGCCAAGAGCCGCTATAACATTTACACTCTAAATGCAACATACATCACTGTTGAGTGTTGTTGACAAATTAATCATGGCAAAGAATGAATGTAACTCGCAAATTTCGAAGAAAAAAATTTCACAAGTTGTTGGAACTCCCACCTGGAGTGCATTAGCATTCCATCAACGCTCCCAATCAGAAATATCCTGTGCGGGGAAGCAAGTTCAGGAATAGAAGACCAAACCTTTTAAGGTATTCATGAAACAAAGTCGTATAACAGAAGAAAACACATACATAAACTCAAACCCAGGAAAAAGCAAGTTGGTTAGGTACTAGGATCAACACCTCTAACTATTCTATTAATTTTACCTAGTAATAGTAGAATTCAGAAAACCAACCAGATAGATATAAATCACATCACATGCCTAGCAGCAAAGTACTCACTTGTTCCAATTTTAAGCAGTTCATTCCAACATCAATACCCATATCCATTGCGATTTCCTCATTTTCAATCTCTGCATCAGTGAATGTGAGGGCCCGTTGAAGCTTCCTAGAAGAGAACACCTCAACCTCAGCCATATATGTGGCAGTCACTGGTCGATGATCAGAAAGTTTAAGTTCAGCCCTTCTATAGCTCAGTAACCTCATTCCTCGGCCATAAGAAAGAATGCGGTCACACCTGAGAAATGGAGGCGCATTTGGGTAAAATTTTGTTCAAGGAATTGACAGACAAATCAAAATAGAAGAAACACAATGTACATGGAAAAAGAATTCAAACACTCATTAAAATACAAAAGAAAAAATTTCAAAAATTCATTAAAAGTATATCTAACATCACTGTAATGTTACTGAGTAATGAATCATGTTATGATTTCTCAGATTAAGTCTCTCGAGTACTAGAAGAATGCATGTGAGGAATCACCAATACACATGTATATTTGATAAGGGCCGTTGGTAACCATATTTTAAAAGACAAGTTATTCAACAGGAAACCTACCACCCATAAGTCAAAATCTCAAAACAAACCAAAACTTTTAAGATCTTTAACTATTATTGTAACAGTTAAAATAATTAGTAGAATCATAAAGCGACATTGACAGGGAAAGCCAAAAAAATGAAGGTGTTATGTGGTGGTAATCGCAAAACTACAAAAAAAAATAAAAAAACAGATCCATAGCGCATTGTTTAATCTATGAGCATACAATGTCAGGGAACTCAAAAAGGCATTCAATATCAAAAGATGTCTTCTATAGTGTACACACTGGAACAGCTGTTTAGTGGTACATACTAATGATGACCAGATAGATGGAAGGAACCAATAAATCTTTTATGACATGTTACAATATAACAAGCTATCATGCATTTGTATTAGTTTAGTAAACATTGTAAAACCTATATTAAGATTACTGCAAAATTATACCCAAAAAAATTCCAAAATCAGCCTGAAAAGGAAAATGGTGGACAAGCAGTTTCACAAAGCATTAATTGAAACAGAACACCTGAATTATTATGTAAAAAGTAAGCCAAAAAAATAAACATACAGATATGGAGATCAACGCAGGCCTACCATGCTGGAGTCCGCCTCCCAGTCTTCGGATCATCACCGTAGTACTTCTCTGAATTAGCCTCATATTTATATGTTGGTGGAAACTTCAGAACACCCTCAGACCATCCATCAAATGGACGACCTTTCTTAAGTTGTCGTGCAAGCTGTCAGAATAAATGTCAATGTGCTTAATAGTTATGTTTGAAATTCTGGTTAACTTCACTGAAAAGCTAAAATTCAATCAATTAAGAAAATTCCATTGGCTCAATCTCCCCAAAATGTCCCATCCCTAATTTGCACTCGAGTCATATTATAATTTTTATAAGCATAGATGTCGTGCACTAAAACACACAACTCCATTAATGGAATGGCTGAACAATCAGTCATGCACATTAGGGTTATTTGATTTACAACACTCAAGCTATTGGCTTCAGTTTTTCAATTTTCCAATCCAATGATAAGCCGGGAGAAGAACACAGATGCATAGAATGCTACTAGACAGACAAGTATATCAATCAACAAAAATAATTTCAATAAAACAAACTATCTTAAGAGAGGTAAAAGATGTACCTGGTCGTTCTCAAACAACTTGGACCACTCCTTTTTGGAGATAAGTTCTCGTGTTTTTTCATATGACAAGTTAAGGCGATAATTTAGATCGCCCAACCAAATTATTCTTCTGCAGGAAAGAGAAATATACTTTTACTGTAATTTCATCAGGAGGGATAAATATGTCCTTAAAACAACAGTAAATTAAAGTTATAGCATAGTTGAAACTAATTTTTCACATCAGTTAACTAGAATGTGGATAAGCCAAGGTTTGCTTTTACCATATAACAGAATTATATGTAACTTATGTAGTTTTATCATTTGTCTGACATGAGATGCTCGGGTATAGGAAAACCACTAATTGGAGAATATTGCATCCAAATAATGTTACTGTTATTCAAAGACGGAGGCTGTTCTTGACTTACACTTCCTGCTAACCGAATGTCTTATCCATTTAATTTTTAAAATATGTTTCAATATCCAACAGTTTTATTAGGAGATTACTACTTATAAATATTTAGTTGCCATTCTAGAGTCTGATGAGACGATTACTTTAACAAGTTCTCTAAGTTAAACTCCCCATGTTTTTTAAGTTAAGAATAAAACTTGGATTCTAGAATAGCCAATATAGTGCAACGTATCTTTCTTTATGAGTTCCAAAAGATTCTCCGCAAAAACTGATGACAGTTGATATCATGCAAAGTGGAAACATTTCTTCGTTTTACGAACATAAATAATTGATGATTCATGAACCATAATTCCAATTTCCATCAAGACAATAACAAACAAAAAAGAAGAAAAAAGAAGAGGCATTAGCTCCAAAGAAAAGAGTATTGTAATTTAGTAGCAGCAAAATACTCACTCATGATCATAGATACTTCTGGGAAGTCCAGTATCAGAAAATGAATGAAAGTGAGTTCTTCGATGTATTTCATGCACATCAGCATTCCTTTTTATTTCATCTGCATCTTTCTCACCTGCTGTCAGGTGAGTGCACACAAAACAAAAAAACGTCTGATACACTGACATGCTGACAGATATAGATCCCTGAGAAAATTAAGAGTTGATATCAAATAAATGAGTAGAAACATTATTCTTACTATTATAAAATTACTTTAGGAGGTGATTGTAGTGTTGAATATAAAGGCATGAACATATGGAAATGGGACACAGCACAGGATTATTATCACAAGAATCTACTTTCAACTTATTCGAGCAAATCATCTAAGCAAAACAAGTGCAATCTCCTAACCAAGAGTTCTATCCAGAAATTAGTCAATTAAGAAAAATAACACAATAGTTGATAACGATCAAATAATTTTTAAATTAGAGGAACAAGTCTCTAGACAGAACAAAAGTTAACCAAATCATATTTATGTTACAAAGCTACAAAGTTCATCCGTTGAATGCTCTTAACAAAGAAGAAAAATTACAAGGTTCATGTGTTGATCACTTGCCAAACCCCAGAATCTAACGGGTCCTAATATGGAATAATATCCATTTAAATTAATTTTCTGTATATGGCTCATGTACTTGGGGTACTACAAAGTGAGGAAAGTACAAGGTTGCTATAATGTTCACCCATGGCTTGTACAGTATGGTTATCAGCCATATGAAAGTCATACCGCAGTTAGAATTCCACATCAGTGGAAGAATGGATCCATTACAGAAATGTGAGATTATGTTAGTAAAAAAAACAAAAGAAAGAAAATAACTGTGAGATTATCAAATAAATACTAACAAAAGCAATAATTAAATATGTTGGCCATCTACCAACAACACTCATAATGAGGAAAAAGAATTCACATAAAATGGAGATAAAAAACTTGTAGCATAGAAACAAACCTTGTTACCAATATATCCCATGACACCAACACCAACAGTAGACACCTTTACGTTCTGAATATGTTTACGCAAGCTCCTACGAACCCATACAGTGAGGAAAATCCCAACCATCTGCTTACTTACAATCCTTACATATGATGATCTTCTTTTCCGTTTCATTAGAGACTCAAGATCAATCTCTGCAAGCAGAGCTATTTCTGGTGTCACGTCATTCATAGCTGGCTTGAAAGAATTGTAGGTTCTGAAAGACTTCATTGTTCGAAAGGAATTTCGTCTGTCTAACAAGTGCTGAGATACCAAGTTTAATGGAGGCTCCGGCCAGCTCAAACCAATCCTTTCAGACCCACTAAGCATTTTGGTTAACTTTCGATTTTGTTGGATACTAGAAGTTTCTTCATCTAATGAACAATCGGTGGTCCTCAAGCAATATAACCTATCTAATCTCTTTGGAGTAGAACTTTGCCTTTGTAAATCCTGTCCAATTGGCATGCATGGCTTGCTACTATCACTAAAGTCTGGAACTTGAGAATCAATATTCACTATTTCACTAGTGATTGAAGTACCGTTGCTGTCGCCAAAATCTTTGGGTTCGTCATCCAATGGATGGACTTCTTCACCAACATCACTATCACTTTGGAGTAACATCTCCTCTTCTATATCAGGGACATCACCAGATGGCTTATACTTTGATGGAGATGGAGGATCGCTAAAGGATTTAACCTTACTTGTCACAGGTCGAACTCTATCCAGTGCTTCACGAATAAGGGTTTCCCACTTAGTGATTGGGCGCCTATCTTCAGCACCAAAGATATTTCCAGCATTTAAGGGTACAATCTCCTGAAGGCTGAAAATTAAGCATTTTTCGTACTTCTAAGATTTAACTCTTGAAAATGAAAAACTGATTCAGACAATATAGATCAAAGTGGTAGAGGATATTAAAGAGGACAAAAGAAAGTGATGCAGGATACGTAGGACCCAAATTTATTAGTTTCCTAATGTATTTGTTAGTTTCCTAGATTCTCTAGTTTTCCAAGTTCTAGTAGGATTTCTAGATTTCCAGATTTCTAGTTTTAAGTTTCCTATTTTATTTGGGCTAGGATTTCTGTTTAAGCAAGGGATTTTTATGTACTACATCAGAAAGCATGCTCACTTTTATCTTGTACAAAAATTAAAGGACAAACGTGACAGGCATTTTCAATAGCATTTTTTTTATTTATATTTTATCTGATTTCAATGAACAACAACATTTACATAATAAACAGATCATGATAGAAACAGCATAAGATCCCTAAATGCAGAATCAGTAAAGGGGAGGAGGAGGAGTTGGGGCAGGGGGGAACCAATCCAACACTTACCCAATCACGTAAAAGTCGGCTGGCTCATTAATATCTAGCCAACCATCAATATCCAAGTCATCAGGTGGAATTTCTCCTCCGACATTCCATGTTGTAGCACATACTCTGAAAACACCCAAAGAAAAGATCACCAATTAAAGGCTAGACTGATAAATGACCGCCCTTGCAATAATTATGTTTAATTAACTATGGTTTACTTTGATATCACAAAAATACGAGCATCAAACCTCAATTCCTTTGTGTTTATATACTGTGCCCTGAACGTCTCTGACTTTCGTCTTCGTACCCTTGGAAGCACTTCTGATTAACCAAAAAGAGAAGAGGAAAAAAATAATAATGAAATTAATTGGAAAAAAAAAAAGCAATATATTGGAATTTGGATATCCCATGGGATAAAATAAAGAATATAACACACAAGATACTCAAATCAGTAGTTCAGGACTGGAAATGCATATGACCTCTGACTCTGAGACCAAATAATGTTACAAAACATCCAAAAGCAATTGGTCAAAAGTTAAGAAAATAAGAAAACTAGGTGCCTCCTTGAAGACTTGAAGCTGTATGAAAGTCACATTATTCACTTTCATCTTCAGAGCAAACTTTTAGCCTCAGGAAAAAAAATTAGTAAATTTGTATCTCAAAAAGGTGCCAAAAAACAGTGTTAAAATGATATGAAATATAGTAAAATAAATGAAGAAACAAAAGTGGCCAAAATATTACCACTAGCATCATCACTCTCAGACTCATCTTCCTTGATGTCTTTAAACCTTGATTCTCTTCCCCGTTGAGGAAACTCTGCAAAACCCATTTTACAGTCAGGCTAAAACCCCAAACGCATACTCCTTAAAACACGAAACAAAGTCCCAATTAACTCAAAAATTAAATATTAAATAAATAAACAAAATTCACAAAACCGAACCACATCAAAAAGCCAGTTCGCATTGAAAAAAAAAAACAACACATCATCAGATTTATCACAATTCAAAACACAAAGTATGAAAGTTTAGTTTTTTCTTAAAAAAAACAGAAAAAAGAAATGTGGAAATTGAAGGACCTTGGGTATCGGAGTCGGCATCACAGTCGGAATCTGCGTCGGTGTCGGCGCTGTAATCGGATTCTTTGGCGGAGATGTTGAGCCATTTGCGCATGACGACTCTGGGCCAGAAGAGCTGTAGGCACGACCAATCCAAACAACACATTTCAGCCCAACTCCTCTGCACATTTCTCTCATTTTCCCCAAAAATTAACAAAAAAACCAAAACCAAAAAACAACACAATGGCCCACCTACCTACACAATATATATATATATATATAGAGAGAGAGAGAGAGAGAGAGAGAGAGAGAGAGAGAGTTACCGGCTGCTCGTTCTTTGAGTGGGGCTTCATCTGTGATTGAGAATGCATGGTTGCAGAACATAACAATTAACAGGGTACAAATTAGAAGAAGAAGACCAACAATGAAGTAAAGGCTTTTGATGGAGAAGGAACCAAAGATTTCTTAAACTTCTAACCAGAATTTCCGAAACTGATGATTGTAAAGGAGGAGGAGGAGGAAGAAGAAGAAGAAGACTACCGCCACAACTGTTGGAAATTAATGAGGCAGTTGAGGCAGTTGAAATTCGTAGTTGTACTCGTAAATTTCCGCGCTTTGACTTCTAATTTATTTTTTTTTAAGTGAATTACAGCTACTATATCATGTTGTTTTGAATAATTAATTATACTCCCAGCATTTAACTAAAAAGAAATTAATACTTAATTAAGGGTTATGTTACTGTCACTTCAAAATAATCATTCTTCAATCCTCTAATAAAAGAAGTAAATGCATAATAATTATTTTATAGTGTATAATTAAGCCTATTGAAAATGATCATTATTCGCATTCCCTCTTATGGCACGATTATACACGTTTATTTATAAGTAATGGGAATGAGAAGAAGATGAATGATTTCCATTCTTGATTTCCCGTGAGTTTACTTGCAAATAAAAAAACATTTAATATGTGAGTCCTACCTAAAACTCCTTCATCAAATAGCTTAAGAAATGGAAATCAGATAAATTATCCCTTCCAAATTGATCTGATTCTCATTCCTTGTTTATGTTATTCTATTAGCACTTGTTAATCAAAAAATTCGAGGATATCATTGACACGTAACACCAATGTAGGAGTTTTGATGTTATCATCGCACAAAATAATTTTTGACGTCAAGGGCTATAAAAAATTATGCAGTCTAGGGCTGAAAAAAATATTTAAAAAATATTTAATATTAAATTTTGACATTACTTTTCTTGCGTTCTAAACTATGTAAAATTTGATTACTTGGTTGGAGCAATTTTCACCTTCAATTCATAATCACGTGGCAATTTGACCTCTCATTTAGATGCTATAACTGAGAATAAGAATGCTATTTTTTTCCTTGGCCAAACTGAGTTTTGTCTCTTGTTTGCATTATGTTGATTTGTAGTTTTGAGAGTTTTTCTTCTTCTTTTGTTTATAGCATTTTGAGTTTAATTTTTGTTTTTCTTTTAAGTGATATTGTAACATTTTGCAGTTTAATGTATGAAAATGTATTTTAGGTTGTAATTACCTAAGAAGAACCAAAAAAAACAAGATAAAAGAAACACTATACTCTAACAAAGACACAAAATAAAAAGCAAACATGGGCTGAGCCAAGTTGGCTATAGCATATATGCTCCCCACTCTACATCCGAGTTTGAATTCTCTTTCCATAATTTAAAATAAATTAAAGTAGAATACAGTTCGTATCAAAAACCAAAAAAAGAGACAAAATAATAGTGAGAGCTACACCATCCTATTCCACCCTCTAATTGGATGGCAATCCAATCATTTGGCTTCATTGTGTTGGCCTCTCTTTACTGTGTCGTTTAGTTTGTGTCCAGCATTTCTTCCTTCTTGTTTTGCTCTAGATCTTAAGCTGTAAGCCAATTATCCAACCAAAAGAAAAACTTTTATTCTATGGGGCTAATAGGAACGGCAAGTCTCTTTTATTGAATTGAATAATAAAAATATTGAAGCTTCTAGAGAGGCTTTGAGTTAGGTGCCCTAAATGCCGCCAACCTTGTCCTTTGTGTGGCTTAGATTTGATTACACATTAAAAAGTTATCTATACTAAATGATTTGCTAATTAAGATTTATGAGATTCTAATAAGGTTGTTGATTTGATTAAAAAAATAAAGAAAGAATGGAAAGAATTATTAGACTAATGTGGCTAGTTAGCCGCCAACCTTAAACTAATTCACAATTTTGGGCAACGCATTTGTTTAACTTCAACTACCATTTTTCATTAATAATGAAAAGAAATCGGACTCTTAACTTAACTTAATTAATTTTCGGGAAAAATATTTGAATGTGGTGAGGTAAGAACTCTTAACTTCCCGATTCATGACTTCTCTCGTCCCAAGTAAATAAACATTTCATAAAATTTAATCCTCAAGACTTGCAAAACCTCTGCTCATTATGCTTGGATGATGAACAAGCTGACCAGCACAAAAAACAACTTCTTTGGACCAGACAGGACACTTTCCCATTCTGGACAAACACACTGCCATACCTATCAGGCTTTCATGTGGTCAGGGACTTTAGGTCAGGCGCAAAGTAGAAAAGCCTATAAAAATAATTTCATACTTTCGACAAATTTTCTTACTAGGGACTTCGACCAAAATTATTACACGGGGCCACACAAAAATGTGTGATTTCCTATTATCTCACAACATTCTCTATCCAAATAATCTAGTGGAATGTTGTGGGAATTTACTACTGAACGTATATACGTATATTTTTGCATATTTTATGTATTTTTTTATGTACTATTGAAAAAAAAGGAACCTACAAAAAAAAAAAAAGAATTATAAGGTTTATAAAATTTCTAAAAATTTCACTGTATATTTTTTTAAAATTTACCAAATAATATACATACATATTATACCCGTCTCGTATTTTACAGTTACTTATATTAGTTAATTAGAAACTTTAAATCTACACCAAAAAAATTAAACTTTTCTTTCAAAAATTGTTAACATTTTATTTAATTTCGAATTAAAATTTTAATTTTGAAAAAAAGGAACCTATTTTTTTTTTTTTTTGGTAAAAAAAAGGAACCTATTTTCAATATGATGACTATTCAACTTTATTTATAACTCACGACCACATGTTATATTGTTTCGATTAATTTGAATTAGGTCAAATGGTTAAAAATATTTACCCTTGTATTCAAGATCTAGATTCGATTTTTTTCTTTCTCAATATAGTTTGTATATTAAAAATAAAACAAAACAAAAAAGACATGTGAGCACGAGAATAGGATTTTCTCTCTCCCATAAAAATCTCATATTTTGGACTGTCCAAATAATTACCAAAGCTTTTTTTGGTGCAAAGCGAAATTGGTGATCCCACCCCATCTGGGGTACCAAACTTTACTAATGGTACAAGGTCACCCCAAACTTTAGGTGGCATCCATCCATGTGACAATAATGCAGACTTCTTTTTTCGGTCGGACAATAATGAAGAAATGTAGTAGACACCGACATATATGCATGATACAATGTGAGACCAGAATATTCAAAATCCCTAAATTCATAATGCAGCTAGAGATAAGAAATGAATCTTTCTTTTTTGGGGTCGTCCTTACATCGCACTTGAAAATAATGTCTTCAAATATATTTTCGGTTTTATACGCGACGAAATCATGAGAGGACACTCGCCCAAACTAATTCATGATCGATGAGGAGGAATTGAATTAAGGAGTTGTACTGATTCCCTATAATTTCCTATTTCAGCAACAATTTTTATAAATAGTGATCGCATTTAGTTTTCACATTTCTTTTTAGTCTCGAGATATTAGTTTCCACTTTATTAGAGGAGATTCTAAGTTTTAATTTTGTGAACGCCAATTTTTTCAATACGAAAACACAAGAAAGATGAAAATTGTCTCTCACCCACCGGGCACCGGGCATACTAATTATATATGTTTTTTTTCACAAAAATTCTCTCCCCAACGGACTCTAAATTAATCCCCCTCATCCCTTTTCAGGTCGACACTAACAACAGAAAAAATGCACTAAATAATTTCAGGAGTGGTCCATGAACATGATGAGTCATCACTGAGCAGCAGCCAGTAGATCATAACCGCTAACCCGGGTCGCATTCATATCGAAGCAATGTGTTATAATATTTTATTCGATATGGTGAGGGGAAAATAGTTTTTGGACTTATTTGGGAAAATAATAATAAATAAATAAATAGGTTCAAAAACTTAGAGATACAGTTAAGTCCCTGGTCGTCCCACCTTCAATGATCCTCGCACAAGGTTTGAGAGATCTTGCCTAGTAAAACAACATTTTCATAACGCACAAAAAGGAAATAATATTATTCTTTATCAGAAAAAAAAAATCCATTATTTGACTCACTTAAATTCTTTCTGCTAAAAATAAATATATTAGGATTCTTAAAATATATATATATATTAAGATTTTATTATGTCGTCAATGAGATCTATTCCAGTGAAAAATGGCTTTAATTTGTAAATTAATGATTTCGTATTCGAATTTTCATAATTCCTTAAGAGTGTGTGGGAGAAATTCCCCCGCCACACCGCGATTCTTTCTTTCGAAAAGAAAATGATTAAGAATGGTTAGATGAGAGATTCTCAAGTGTACTTTATTTTCACACTCCAGTTTTGTCTGTTTGCTTGCACCCGTTCATTTGTTTTTGTTTTTTTTTTTTCATTTTTGTTGATTGAATTACCAGAACACAAAAATCAGAGAAATGGGAGCAAAACCTTTGGTGATTACAAACCCAAAAGAGAAAAGAAAACTTTGTAACAAAAAGAAGTTAGATTTGTGTGGACTTTTATAAACATAATAACTAAGAATTACTAAGAAATCTTATCTTTTCCAAAAGGGAAAGTTTCTAATCTCTTTGAACCAATTTCCAGTCCAAAGAACATGAACCTCTACATGAAGGTAACTAGCTAGCTATATATATGTGTGTGTGAGAGAGAGAGAGAGAGAGAGAGAGAGAGAATTAATGAGCTTGTGTATATGCAGACATACCTTTGCTTTAATTTATACACCAGTAATTTGGCTCTTGAGAAGACCAGAAGACTTCCTCTTCCCAAACCACAGGAAAGCAAACAACTCAACTGATCTCTCAGGAAAGAAGCTTGTTTTCCTTCTCTGTATGAAAGGAAGTTTTTATCTACAGTACAGATAGATGATGGCTTTTGCTCAGCCTTTTTTTTTTTTTTTTTGGGTCAGAAAAGGGTTTTTCTCAGCTTGGTTGTGTTGCTTTTGAGAGAGAAGTGGCTGGGCTTTAATGTTACTGGCAGTTTATAAAGGTAGAAAACTGGAAGAAGCAGCACATGTCTCTTTCCTCACACCATGCGTGATTTAACACAATTTTGACACCTAGCATTTTGGCTTCTCTTCTATATACTGGCATGTATTCTTTAACCAAGGGCTTTCCTTTTCTTCTATGTATTAAATTAATTAACAGTGGACAGACACCCTATGGTTGTTTAGATGTAGTTTTTTTTTTTAATTAGCAATGGAAGAAGAAAAAGCATCTTCATTTAAAATATACACATGAGAAATTTGAGTGACAATTTTATGTTAAATATTTAATTTTAATTTATTTTAGCTAAGAAAGGACAATCTCATTGTAATCCTTGTATTTAATTTAAATTTCTTCATTATGATATTACTTTTTATATTAAGTTTGATTTGTATGGTGGTATAAGATGCGTCGTGGATTTTTTTTATTTTTTATTTTTTATTTTAAAAAAGGAAACAAAAGATTCAAAATTGAACATTTTTCATCATTTACATAGAGAAATACCAACCTTTTAAAAGAAAAATTTTGAAAGAGAAATACAAATAAATTATGACTTAGTTAGAAATGTCTTCTTTTTTTACACAAGCGATATTGAGGGAGGGGATTTGAACGCAAAATCTCATATAGAGAGATAATTACTCTTAACCACTTGAGCTACAACCCCTTGCAAAAATATTAAATATTTATGTGCATCTAGTAACAGGTTTATGTTAACATAAATAACTATTGTTGGCAATTACGAGATGCAATAAATTGTTTACCTAACACAACGCCAAACAAAAATTTTAAAACATTTCATGAACTTTAAATTGCATCCATTTTTTGAAGCAAAAAACCCTAGCCGCACCCTAGTCCTCTTTCTCCTTGCTGACAACCAACGGCAAGGAAGCTAAGGTGGGAGGTGGCCACTGCCCCTCCTCCCCTCCGCGCATCTTTCCCTTCCTCTCCTCATCTACCCTTCTTTTTCTCTCATTTTTTCCCTCCCTCTTATCCCTTCTTTTCCTTCCACTCGCCAGTTAGTCTATATCTTTTGGATTGTTTGTCTGTTTGTTTTGTTTGGTTGTTTTTGCAGTGTTCTAGGTGGCTAGGGTTGTCTTTGTTTTAGCGGCGGCGCAGGAGTGACGCTGGATTGTGTCTCTCCTCGGGAGAGTTGTGATACCTAGTGGATGATGTTTTGTCTCTCTTTCAACGGCGGTGGAGCATGGGACGCTGCGTCGTAGTTGTTGGGATGTGGTGCTCTTCTCTACTCTACGCCAATTGAAGAACTATGCTTGGTCATAGGAGGTTTTCTTTGTCAGATTCTGAGTTGAAGTGGAGTGCTTCTCAGGAGTCCTTTTACTGTTGTTTTTGTGTTACTCCTCCGTGTTCTCTCTTGGTTTCTGCTATGGTATGCCTTGTAGTTTGTGTGAGTGTCAAAGGACTATGATTTTGTTCATAGAAGGCTTCTGTTGACAGTTGGTCATAGAAGGCTTCAAAGGACTATGATTCTGATGTCCTCTCTTGTGGGTTTACTGTTTGGGCTCATTTGTGAGTGATTTTGGATAGGTCAATAATCACTCTTATGGAGAAGTGCTTCTCAAAATCACTTTCAAATGAGCCCCTAGTTAACCTAATTGCATGGACTTAATTAGTATGAGAGTTTGATTATATGAGTGGGTCCCACTATATAATATTTGTTAGAAGGACTTATGTTACATGTTGATCATTTGAATTAAAATAAACTAATAATTCACTGGATCAGTCATCCCTCTACCAACTAGCAAATTGAGCTAAAAAAAAGTTAAGAGAACAGAGTAAGGGAAACTAAAGTAAAAAGGATCTCTTTTTTGTTTGGTAAGATTAAGAAAAGCTAGTATAGTGGTTACTGTATGTGTTTCTTCCTAAACCATTTGGCTGCATCCTTAATACTGTTTAGTATATGTAGTTGATTCCACAAAGTGCGGTTGCTTTTCTAATATTCTATGGATAAAATTGTGGTAATCGTGTGCTATGCCAACGAGAAAGGTTAAACACTTTTGGGAAAGCTATCCACTTGCAAATTTTCATTAGTAAAACGTAGAACGAGAAACATGTTTGAGACTTACTAAATTTATTCAACAAGAACTGATCACTTTATGCGTCAACATTTTAGTTGTTAATAATAAATAATGTTTAAAGTGAACTCAAATTTGAATAAATAAAATGATTTGGTGAATAAAATGTGCCGAACATATTTGGCATTCCTAGGACTATTAGTTTTAATTAGACTTAATTCTTGTTTGTCGTTGTTTATTTGAGACCAAAATCACTTATTTTCACAATTTTAGCTTTCTCATCCCATTTGGTAAAAGAAGATATAAGTACTTTTTGGGAGAAAATTGATGTGACTCACCGTGATCTCCAAAAGTCGCTATAGCACTCATTCGCTAATTGCAAGGATGAATGGTGTAACATAACCTAATTGGAGGACAACGGTAACAATTTTTGGAGATAATTTAGAGTCTATTCTACAATTAAACCCTATTACCCTCAATAGATTTAGAATGGGGAATTTCTCACACACCTCTAACGGCTAGACCCCGTTGACCTAACTACTTTAATTTTTAAGAACAGTGGTTAGTACTACTTCCTATAGGCCAAAAGCATTTGGATTTTGGATAGTTGCATGCGCAGTTGGATCAACATTTATAATTTTTTTCTGACCCAACAGCTAAAGTGAACGAACATGTGGATTTTGGATAGTTGCATGAGCAGGTAATTGAATCACACTATAATTGCTATATTTAAATTACTTGAAGTTGGGCGGTTGCTGGGGATTATTCATGTCTTAAAAATTTAGGGAGTTTCAGATGGCAAGAATAGCCAAATTATTTAGGCTTTTATATGGACTAGTTAAATAATTAGGAGGTTAATTATTACATTAATTGGACAAACCCACCAAATTAAATTTAGAAATTGGAGTAGTTTGTGGAAGAAACTCAGCAAAACAGAACAGGTGCCAGCTATAATATATACAAGGACACTCTGATATCATTATAAGCTCAAATTAATAGCCTCTTATGGTTATCATTATCATGTTTCCATTAATATTGTCTATTTGCATGTGAAGTGTGGGATTGATTTTCCTCCCGAATATTTGTCCCAAGATTCCTTCTTCCTCTTTGCTTCTCATTCTCCCTGTAAAACAACACGGAGTGAAGCATGACCTAAACAATCGATGATAGAGCCAGAAAAAAATAGTGGGTATGTGATACATTATGTAGAATGTCACTAGCTTATATGTAAGGGTCTATATTAGAATAACTCTATTTAAAAATATGTATGTTATAACCGTACATATGTTGATGCAAAAGAAAGAAAAAGAAAGCTAGACCTTCTTCTTTTTTTCTTATTTTTTTTTCCCACAAGAAACAATAAAAATGGAATTACTCTCAGGTGACGGCAACAATCGTAGCACAGGCAAGCAATCCCATTCAGAGGCACCAGAAAATTTTGTAGCAAAACCCTAACAAGTTACTGTTGAGCCATGAATCGTACCTCTTGAAAAATTTCGGACTCTTGACTTGATTAAATGAATTATGGTGTACTTGCTGTACTTTCAGTAAATCCGTAATGTTTAGTTACCTTGCAAGTACAGTACATACAATAATTTTCAGTAGGTAAAGGACGATGGCTACTAGATATATGTCTTATCATATACTATTTATTTGCTTTTACGCTGTTTTGAGACCCAACAAAAGATCTACAACATAGTAGCTACGAAACTTCGACTTGCTGCCTCAACGTACAGAAAAACTTAGTTGCAACGGGAATAATATTATTTTGTTATTCTTCAACTAATAACGCTATACTACTTAGAAAAATTATTATGTATATCATAGCATTATTAGCCAAAATTAATAAAATAATATTATCCCAAAATTTCATGCAAGTATTTCTCACATATTAGGGATTCAGGATAATTTCAACCATCAGAAGGAAACTAAGCAGACAGCAGAGAAGAGAAGGCAGCAACATTTATACATTTTAATTCAGGAAAATGCAAGGTCGGATGGGCCCCACTAATCACCAGGTGTCATAACCCCTAGCAGAACAAACAACACATCAGTACTGGGACAAACTAGAAAGTGAAGGAAATTAATATTGGGGACCCATTATAACAACCTCTTTCAGACAAAAAAAATATATATATATATATTGGGGACCCATTTGCAGAAAATTTGACCTCGCATTTTATACGAATGGACACAGAGGGAACGTGATGTAGGACGAAATATGGCTAATTATGGTGTGAAAATTTGATTAAAGTAAAGTGGCTCAAAGTTGGAAGAAAATTATGTAAGAGAGGAAAATTCCAATTAAATGTCAATTGTGGCGTTATGAAAAGAAGGAAGGCGTATCGTTGGAATTTTCTAATTGGTTGAGGAAGTTTGAAGCAATTATAATTATGTCAAGATTTGTATTTAATTTAATGTTTTATTTTATATTTTGAAGAATAAGTTATCTATTAGGATATTATTTTCCTAATATGATTTTAGCTATGATTTTTATAATTTTCTTGTTAGCTAAGTTTAGGAATATTCAAGAACCTAGGGTTTCCTACGACATTACAGTTTCTTTGTTTTCTATTTAAGCCAACTCATGATGTTGTATTTGTCAGTTTATTCATTTTATTTTCAATCAATATATTTGAGGTTTACTCAATTTCTCTGGTGGATTCAAGTTTGTTGGTAGATTCCGAAATTATTACTTGTAGGGTTATCGTTCGATCTCCTTATCCCTTGAATCTCGCTACATCGGTTGGTATCAGAGAGGTTTTGTTGACTGAGGTGCCTCCAATGGCTCGTCCAGACGAAGAAGACAGGACCTGTGGAGACGGGGAACCAATCACTCTCAGAGAACTTGATGTTGTAGTTGTTCCATACTTCATGGGGAGTAATTGCATCGAAGGCTTTCTCTAATGGGTTGCAGACGTAGATGAAATATTTTATTCAATGGCGATCCCAGAGGAGAATATGGTGAAAATTATTGCTTCTCGTTTAGAAGACGATGTCGCTTCTTGGTACGATACATACAATAATTTTCAGTCGTTATAGGTTGATGGCTACTAGATATATGTCTTATCTTATCATATACTATTTATTTGCTTTTTAGCTGTTTGAGACCCAACAAAAGATCTACAACATGTGGCTATGAGACTCTGACTTGTAGCCCCCTCATTTACCGAAAAACTTAACAAGGAATAATACTATTTTATTATCTCCGACTAATAATGCTATGTCACTTAGAAAAATTATCATGTACTTGTATTTGGAATTCATGATAGTTTCAACCTGCAGAAGGAAACTGAGCAGACAGCAGAGATCAGGCAGCATTTGTACATTTTAATTATGGAAAATGCATGGTCGGATGGGCCCCACTAATCACAGGTGTCATAATCCCTGGCAGAAGAAACAACAAATCAGTACCAGACAGCAGAGATCAGGCAGCATTTGTACATTTTAATTATGGAAAATGCATGGTCGGATGGGCCCCACTAATCACCAGGTGTCATAATCCCTGGCAGAAGAAACAACAAATCAGTACCGGACAAACTAGAAAGAGGAAGGAAATTAATATTGGGGACCCATTTGCAGAAAATTTGACCTCGCATTTTATACCAATGGACATAGAGGGAACGGGGTCTAGTTCAGTTTTCAGGGTGAAAGCCTCGGAAAAAGCTTAGAGCCATGTATTCCGACGAAATGCTATTGATTTTAGGAGGATGACGGACCTACTCACGATCTACTAAAAGGGAAGTAGCTTGATTGGTTTGAATCCAATTCGTGAGATATGAAATGTTATTGATGTCGGCCAAAGGCTTTGTGGAGCCCGACAAAAAAGTACGAACACCTTTCATGTGCCAAAAATGTAGATCTTGTATAATTGCTTATTAATGAGTGGCCCAAATTCAAAGATCAGAGAACTTCTGACTAGAAATTGTTGGTGGCGATTTGCAAGTGTGCAGATGTTTCTTGAATACGCTGCAGTTAGGGAGCACGTCGTTTTATTAGTGTTTCTCGCGTGAAAAATGAAACTTTAATTTTCTAGAGAAAACAAGAAGAATTCTTACGTACCCTAATGTTTGAGGAATTTGAAAATTATAGAATTTAAAATGATGAGATGTGAAGTTCTAAACATTGTGATGGCAGCGACAAGACCGTGAAAATGATATTGCTGATGGTCATGGCAATGTGGAGGTCTGCGGGGATGGTGGTGGTGGGATTGGCGGTGAGATGGTATGACGTTTTTCCATTTCTTTACTTATGAACCTAAACAAGAGATGTAGAACCTGTCAATTTAAAAATTTAGGTTTATGTCCAAATTTCAAGTTCACATGGTTAGAGATGTAGTACAGTGACGTTTTAGTGTAGTGACACGGTGTTACTGCCACCTATTCTTTATTTTTAGGCTTATTATCACAAAAGGTTAAGTAAGGTTTACGAACTATCTAGATTGCATCCTTAATGTTTTTTTGTGTCATTTCCTTGCCCTCAAGGTTAATATGTGTAATCACAAATGGTCCCTACCGTTGTGGTTGCCAAAACTTTGTTAGTTCCTGACGTGGCATATATACATATCACAAAACATCCCTTGAGGTTTACACATCTATCACAAATGGTCCCTGCAAATTTTTTTAATTTTTTAATTTAAAATTCATAAAATTTTGTTTTTGTTTTTTATAATATTTAAAAATATATATTGTATTTTAAATACATATGATACTATATTTTTAAAGATAAGGGCTCCACATATATGCCACACCAACAAACTAATGAAGTTTTTTAAAAAAATAATCTAAAATTCATAAAATTTAAAAATGAAAAAAACCATTTATATAAGGATTTTAACCTTGATGACCATTTATAAACCCTAAACCTTTGATTTTTTTCATTTTTAAATTTTATTAATTTTAAATTAATTTTTAAAAACTCCATTAGTTTGTTGATGTGGCATATATGTGGAACCCACATCTAAAATAATATAGTGTCATGTGTATTTAAAATACAATGTATATTTTAAAATAATTTAAAATTCATAAGATTTAAAAAAGAAAACCAAAATTTTATGAATTTTAAATGAAAAAAATGAAAAAAATTTGCAGGGACCATTTGTGATAGATGTGTAAACCTCAGGATGTTTTGTGATATGTATATATGTCATGTCAGCAAACTACCCAGTTTTGGCAAAACTTAACCTAGGGACCATTTGTGATTACACATACTAACCTTGAGGACCACCAATGACACAAAAAAACATTAAGGATGCAATCTAGAGTTTTGTAAACCTCAGGACCTTTTGTGATAATAAGCCTTATTTTTATGAATAAGAGTATGAGTTCATATTTCACGGACGATAAAAAAGAAAACTTAGAGATATAGTCAATTAAAATTTTGGAGTATTTTAACCACTAGTCCAACAATATAGATATTGAGCATTGGAGATATAAAAGAAATTTATTCTTAATTAGAGATAAATTAACAAAAAAAATATATTAATTGCGTTGTCAATTATGTTTCTTAATATATTACAGTTTTTTAGTGTATATAGCAGGGATAATCTCATCAGATTTATATTATTAACACGAGTCAATATGATTAATGGTTACACTCTTCTTGTGTTGTCACGCAATACAAGTGAGGAAAATGACAGACGTGGGTTAGGCCAATTCGCAAGGACAGTGAGTTCGCACCTTGCACCTAAGCTCTCCCCTTCCTGTAGAGTAGATTAATTTATAGTATTTAAATTATCGCTTAGTAGAAAACAAAAAGTAGTGAAGAAAACATTTCTTATACACAATTTACAACAAATCAACTATTTAATCACTAAATTGTGTATTACAATAAGTCTTACTATTAAAATTTGAGAAATTTGTGGCTCACAGAAGATTTCGTAAGTACGCCCTTGAGAGGTGCACACATAGCCAATAACACATATGTTGTCAACTACCTTCGCTAGTCTCTTTTGTGTCTTTTATTTCTACATGTGACTACATTTAAACTATTGAAAAGGACTTTTCTCTAACTTCAATGTTTGCTAGCGTGGTTCAATAAAACAAATGTTTGATGGTGTTGACGGTGGTTTTGGACTGTCAAAGCCAGAGCTTTCACTGGGTTGGGTAGAGGCAGCGGGTCGCCTCCTCTCTCTGCTTGGAAGTGGTCTGAACAGAAGGACAAAATATAAGCTAATCCACACCAGTGTGGTACCAATCAATCCTTCTCTAATGTCAAAGTTAAGGCAAAGTTGGGAAAGTTAGGAGAAGCAGGGTGTCTGGATAAGAGCAGTTAGTACCTTTGTCCTAATTTTGGCATTCTACGGTCTTTTGGTGACCATTGGATTGAGAAAAAAAATATAAGCTAATCCACACCATTCAATTTGGGGTAACATGAAAACCTCTTATTATAGATTAAATTTAAAATACATTTGGTAACAAGGGTGGAACCAAGAATTTTTCAATGGGTGGGCTAGCTAAAGTTCTTAGCTTAAAATGTAATGATTATTTTTTTTTTTTGGTACTTACAGTCTTTCTAGAAATAAAAGTAAACATTAAATTATATAAACCACACTAGTTCATAGCTTCATAAACATTAAATTATATAAACCATGCTAGTTCATAGCACCATGGACTAATTTTCAATAAATTTTAACATAAACCAAATAGGGTTTAACACCATAGTGGATTGAACATCTTTCATATCATACATGAAAAATTGTTTTATGTAAAAATATTGATTAAGTATGAAAAATGATTTTTCGGAGTATTATTTTCTCAAGATAATTTTTGGTGCCTTTTATTCCTCACACATCAAATAAGAAAACTTGATTTTATGGGATTTTAGTATGAAGTATATATTAACTTAATGAGCCATCATTTTTAGCCTAAATCGTATTTTGCACTAAAACCGATTTTTCATATTTTGATTTGGTGGAAATTTGATTTTCTAGTATTTTTATTTGAATCCAAATGGGGGCACTTCCTTATTTACATTGTAAACTTAAGTAAATGAAGTAATATAAAAATAAATAAAAGTAAAAGGACAAAGACATTTACTTAAGTGTTGAAAATGGAAATAAGGTAATCTGTACACCTGGAGTGCACCACCACCATCTAAGCAAATGGGCAATTTGAAGAACCTACAAAGATTTTTCTAGTGAGGAAAGGTGTAGCTGCACTCTTTGTGCCTTAATAAGTTCGTCATTGACTGGGCTAATATTGAAAACAAGTTAAATATATAAGTTGTATATTTTTTTCCTTAAACCCTTTTTAGCGTCATAGTTTCCCCGATTCTAGTCGAATTACATTAAGGATAAAATCAGCAGTTAACGAGCACGATTCTCTTAAATAGCTAAATAAATTTCTATATAATGCATTCAAGTTAGATAAATTTGATATTTTATATCATTTATTGGGTAACTAAATAGCTAACAAGAGGGCTCTTATTAAAAACACCTTGGTGAAATTTTGGGAAATATTTGACCAAGAAAATAAAAAAATTAGGGGAATATTGTAGAAAAAAATAACTTATCGGATCTCATGGATGGATGAAACAGTTGTCAATGCAACATTAACTTTGAATTCGGTGGATAATGTGTGCATCATAAAATATTTAAATTCAATGTTCAGCAAATTAGGCCAGGGTCAATAGAAAACATTGTATGAAGTGATTGCTTTTCTTTCTTGTTACACATTTGTATGAGTTATATATCCTATGATTTTGCATATAATTATCTAATTTTTTTCTTCTTCCTTCTAAACAATGTTATATTCGATTCAAGATAAACCAGAATCCCAAGACATATTTGACCGTTGGAATATCAACCTCTAAATTAGAGAATATGGTTCTATTTTCTATATGCATAGAAAGTCAAAACTAATTCACGTGGTTGTTTGAAATTTAGAGGAATATATTGACACGTATTCCTTTATAATAGTGTCACCGAAATTGGTAGTCCCAAAATTGAATATTGAAAATGAAATATTTTTGTTCACCATGCTCACTATCATTTTGCATACACATGCTCTCTCCAAATAGAAGAAATGCAAATCACTTACGTTGTGGTAGCCTAGTTATAAATATAGAAAAGTTGATATAGATCCAAATTCTCATTGAGGAGTTGGGTTTAATTCTCGGATTTTGTGACTTTGATCTAAATCCTTTGACTTTTGTGCCACATAAGATTACATTCATTTTTTAATATTTTATGATGTAAACTTTTTATTTATTTATTTTTAAAATCATTTTTGTTCCAATGTTGCCCCTAATTGGATAATAGTCATTTATGTCATAATAATTAGCTATTTAGAACGTTTGGCATTGAATAGAAAAGGAAAATATAGCAAACATATCTCAAAAATAACGTTTTTACCTACAATCATGCTTTATAAATATAGTGTTGAACTAGAATGAAATGTTGAAATTACCCTTCTTTTAATACTCATTATAGGGATATTATCAACACCAACGACACACACTGAGGCTCCCATGTACATCTCTCTATTACTCACCCCTTTCTCTCCCATGTCATTCTAAGGTTTTTGATGCTACGTACTAGTGAAGGACAATTTGAAAAGAACACTGATTATATGATCGATTGTGGGCATGAATCTTGTAATTTCACCGCTGCGCGACAATTTTATGCCGATTTAACTACGTACTACTAACCGTGTAAATTTCATAATTCATAAAATATCTATAATACTAATTTGAGAACAACCAACAATAGGTATGATCTTCCTCACTATTTAGTATATCTCCCTAATGAAGAGGGTTACCAACTAGGCATATTTATGAGACAATATGAAGTCTAGCATATGCACAAAGAAGGCCAAACAAAACAAAAAGCTCCATGTTTCAATGACATAATTAGTCCTTAGAGTGGAGAAAATATGGTTGCCTTATGTAGGGGCGAATGCATGTTGAGACAAGAGGGGTCACATGACCCTGGAATGCTGGAAATTTGGCTAGGGACTCCATAAACGACCTCTTGGACAGCTTTTGGACAACCCCTTGTATGCACACCAAGTGCTCGACGAAAGTCCCAGCCCATTTGCTTCCTCTCCTGCGCAGCTGTGCCTGCGAGTTGCTCATCATTTTTTTAAACGAGCCTTGCCAAACGACGTCGTTTGGTCCAAGGCTCAGTCAAATTTTTTTTAATTGACCTGGCCTCAAAATGACGTCGTTTTGGGCTGAGTTTTTTTTATTTTTTATTTTTTATTTATATAAAAAAAAGCATCAACACTTACCCACCCGACTCTGCACAGCACCTCCAAACCCTTTTCATTCCCAATTTCACATCTCTTCCCACCCTCTCAAACCCTAACCTCCCAACCTCCAACAACCTCCATCACAACTCTTCGACGGTGGCCCGGTGCTGACCACCACCACCTTGTGCCGCCGTCCTGCGCCCTTTTTTCAATTACAAGTAAGCAAAATTTATATTAATAAATTTATAGTGATAATATATATTGTTGATATTGATAATTTTTTTTTATGTAATGAAATTTATGGATATGATAATGTAGATTGATTGAGTTTATGCTTGATTGAGTTTATGGTTGATTGATAATGTTGATTGATTGATATTTGATATGATAATTTGGTATATTGAATATTGATTGATATGGGTTTAGGGTATATTAAATATTGATAGTGGGTTATTGATATTTTCATATTCATATGATAATTTGGATAAAAATTAATGATTGATTGAATTAATTGATTTGTAGATTTATGTAACGATTCTTTAAAAGAAAATTATCTATGGATAATCCTTCTCCGTCTAATCCGGGTAGTTCAAATGTAAGACCAATTGTCGTTGATGAGATATTGGCTAATCTTCAGGCAGATCCTGTATTGATAACGAAATTATAATGCAACGTTTTCAAAATATGAAAACTCGTCATGGACAATTATAACTTGTATTATTGGTTTTGTTATGAATTATGAATGTAAGTACTATTCTTCTATCTTTTTAGTATTATTTTCTTTGTAGAAAAATTTAGGAACTTTTACACTGTGATCCATTGGCCACATAATCCTGGATCCGCCATGGCCTTATGCATGCTCGGTTATGTTTTGATAGCTCACCAAGAGCTTCCTGAAATTTGTAAGCATTGAACTTAGAAGAGTTCAAAGATTTCAGATCGGAGTGACATTTAAAAGAGAGTAAACTATCTCACATGTGTAGTTTATAATATCCATTAGCTAAAAAAATCCTTGTTCTTGTCATATGCAACGTCGAGATGATAACATTATTTAAACAAAAATAAGATTATTGACATTTGTTTATCAGTTCTTGTGTGTTTTTTCTTCGATTCGGGGGCTTTTATTAGTCACTAAATGTCGTTGGTTTGGTTCTGGCAAAGTTGGAGCTTGTCTTCTGTTCTGCATGGGACTTGAATAGGTTACAGTATTTGTTTTTGTTTGTGTAAGTATTCATTATCGTTTCTTGGCGGTCCATGTTGAACCAGATGGGCCAATTGCTTGAGGCCCCGTCTGTTTCTTTTGTTCTTTAATCGGCTACCGTCAGACAAGAAAAAGTTTAGCTACCCAATCATATGATTAAATAGTGTGCTGTTGTCGATTATATATATATATATATATATATATATATATATGTTCTTGGAAGATAAAAACTCTTATGTAACGGGATAGTATTGTTTTGTTATTTTCCGATTAATAATGCAATGACACGTGTAAAAGTTATACCGCTTGTCATTGCATTATTGGCTGGAGATAACAAAAAGTATCATTGCGCTATTAGCTACAGATAGCAAAAAGTGTTATCCCAATTGCATGAAAGTCTCTCTTTAGTCGGACTATGTCACTTACTCTTTTTTTCAACGAAATTTGAATAATTCTTCTTGTAGATTAGAGTGCCGTAAAATATCGCATTGTAAAAAACAATCATGATAATAGAGTATGAGAATGAAATATTTAAACTAATTAACGGAGACGGTGGTGTAAACTTGAAACTTTTTTCAAGTTCAAATCACCAACTTGAAACTTTTTTGATTAAAAAAAAAAAAAAACTTGAAACTTCTCTCTTCTTTGGAGAGTGAAAATTTTAATATATTCGAATATAGAAAGAAAAATTGGTCGATGATTGAAAGAATAATTTACAGTAGGATTCTCTCTTGGGATGACTCAGGATGGCTTAATACGTACCAAGAAAGAGACTCATGATGTTCTGTTAAGCATATGGCATGTGATAAGCCTTGAGAGTCAACGTTTGCTTTATTATTCTGGAATATTTCTGCTTTTGGTCTGTGGTTGGATTCCATCATTCTTGTTCCTATCTTGTAAGTAAACATCAAATAATGGTGCTTTCTTTTATTTAACAAAAGTCTAATTTGTGCTGGCTTTCATGTTTTTGGGAATTCTATGCATCACTCCATATAATTATCTCTTTCGTCTGGAGTACTGCAGGGGACAAAGTCCAAAACAAACTTATACCAGACCCTTCTGGGCTTGAAACACCAATCAAGTCTTCCAGAATGCAAATCGACTGCCGGCTTTAACAGGGAAGGGGATCCAAAATCAATTGGCCCAAACCTGTGACTCAGTCCATAATTGGTTGGATGGGCACAATCGGAATTGAATCAATTTTTTTTTAATGAAAACCAAAACTAAAATCATACTGAACCAAACTGAACCAAACCAATTCATATATGTAAGAATTGGCCAATATAGCTCAATTGGTTGAGCTCTTCCACCTCTACTAAGGTCCAGCCTTTAGCCAGGGCAGGAGGTGCGACCACCCTGAACCTCTGCTCAAGGGAGGGCTCAATTTTATTTTATTTATTTATTTTAATGTGATCAGAGTTTTGTAAAGGGTTATATATGTAAGCATGGCAAATTGTAGCCTAAGTTCCCTCCAGGAGCAGTGACGGGTACCGTTTTTAATCCACATCAAGCCTAGGTTCGAATCTCAGCATTGTACTATATATACAAATGGTCTATTTTCAACATCGCCCTAGGCTTAGGCCTCATCATTTGGCCCGCGGGCTCATGGGCTTACGGGGGCCCGCCCGGCCCATTGAAAAAAAGCCCGGCCCGACCCGTTGTGGGCTTTGAGAGGGCCCGGCCCGCTTGGGCTTGGGCCGGGCTTGGGCTTGGATGTTTGAAGCCCGGCCCGGTCCATAGGCCCGGCCCGATTAAGCCCATGAAAACCCGGCCCGGCCCGTCCACAAAAACCCGGCCCATTAGGCCCGCATACATATATAATTGTTAGTATTTTGCTTATTTATTGTTGTTAGTATTTTGCTTATTTCTTTGTGTGGTTATTTTTGTATATAGAGAAGGGTTAAATAGACTGATTCATGTTTTCTGATTCATATATATATTTTTTAACTTTCACTTTCACTTTCACTTTCACCAAATGCACATGAGATTTTTTTTTGGTCAATTTAATTTTCGTTCAAATAGAGAACTATGAAAAAAAGAGGAAATATAAAAACACATCAAAATAGGCCTCATATTTATGAAAAAAAAGACAAATATCTTTACATAAATGATATAGTATACACCATAATAAAACATAATTAATACACCATAATAATTAATACACCCGCATTCTCTAAGTTCATAGTATCAAATCCATCTCCAAGTTCATAGTATAAACCGACATATTTCTTGATAGAAGACGGAGATTATTATGCACAAACACCTAATCTCACCTCCTTTGACAATAATGACACTTGAAACTAACATTTTCTCTAGCTTGATTGAGCATTAGAGCACTCTGGAATTTCATTAATGTGAGCATTGACTCTCATTAATGTGAGGTTTGTCACAAGGTCCTCGTAGTTAGAGCACTCTGGAATTTCATTAATCAGGTCACATTCCTCCATATAGGCCTGTAAGTCGTGTGCACTCTGATCATTAGGGTTTGCTACAGCATATGCTTGATCCTTGAGGAAAGTTAACTGTGCTTGTAAGTTGACCACCTGAAAAGTTCAAACCAAAAGCATATACTCATCATTTGCTACTGTTGTTTAATTATGTTAACTCGCAAGTGTACGTGCCAATCAGGAGTATAGCAAAGACAAGAACGAGGTCGTACCCACGAGGACTGAGAAGTTCAAATTTGTTATGTACTTAGATTACCGAATTCAAGAAGTTAGGAAGTTAAGTCTAAAACAGAATTTAAAGTGAGAGTGATTGTGATTGTGATTGTGAAAGGAAATGAACAAACTGAGATTTCAAACGAAACAAGTAAACGAGTGCCAGGAAGGGTGGTTTTGAAGATTGAAAAACAAATTTGGAGACTAGGGCATTCGATTCACCATAACAATTCAATTCTGGGTTATAAGGATTTAAGTGACAAGTCTAATTCAGATTCAAAGATTGATTCTAGCTAAAGTATGATTAAGCCATGGTGTTTGGTCCTAACCTTGTGTTCCTAATTCCCTAATTTGATCATTTGTTGTCTAACCTAAAATTAAGCATTAGGAACCCATTAAGCATAGAAGAACATTTTAAACAACCAAGTATGTATCTAATCCCTGTTGTCGAATGTACATACATACTCTTCCTATTCATAGTTCAATTCGAATTAAAGTAGGGTGTATACTCTTAATTCAAACCAAGATACACAAATCAAAATGGTAGCTAGGCATTCTGATCAGCATATAGGCAGGTATGCAAAATGAATAAGAACACGAATCATGAATCAAACTTGAAACTTGAACTTTATAAACCCAGAATATTCATGTTAGGTTACATCGAAGCCCTAGTGATGGATTTAGCCACTCATAATGGAAAAGAGACTTGAACAGAAATGAGAAAACATAATGAATGCAATAAGAGTAGAAAAACCCCTTTTCTGAAGTTCTTGTGGTGTCCAAGGCTTCTCCAAGTGCTTCTCCACTTCTAATGCTTATCCAAGAGCTTCCCCACTTCTAGAAAGATGTATGAAGGATATGGAGGTGATTTGGGATGAGTTTGAGTGAGTGGTGATGGCTAAGAAAGATGAAATTCGTAGGAAAATGGAAGAGAGGTTTTCTGGAGTTGTTTTGGTGGTTTGAGGCTGTTTAGAGCTTTGGATTGATTGCTGGAGTGTTTGGGGTTGTGAGAGTGTTTGAGGATAATTTCTGAATGTGTTTGGGAAAATGATGGAAGTGTTTCAGAGAGGATGGAGTGAAGGATGGCTGAATTGTGGGGTTGTGAATCCCAGGCTTTGCACTCCTTGAATCTGGAATTGAAGAGGTATTTATAGGGGGAGGGAAGTGAGAAATCAGAATTGAATATAGCAATTACCTAACACACTTGCATTAGATAATCAGAAATGGTTGGTGAACTTCACCAACAAATCCCACCAGCAGCCATAGCTCATCATCATGTCAGCATGACCAAGCTTCCATCCAGAAACCAATAGCTCATCCTCATGTCAGCATGACCAAGCAAGCAATGAGCTCATCTGCAGTCAGCATGATGTGTAATTTGATGGGCTCACGGATTGGGCTTGGATTAATCAATTGATGAGCTAGAGCTATCCATCTTCAGGTTCAGAATGTCTTCTTTCCATGCACACGTGAATTGGCCCAATCCAAGCACAGATGAAAAAGATATGTCCAAAATGAATTTGTAACTCAGTCTTCAGTTTTTACACATTGTTTTCACCATTTTACTTCAAATGCCTCAAGTGATACCTAGAGCTCAATGAACTGAATGACAAACATAAAAGAGGTTAAAAGCACAAGGTTAACTCAAAAACATAACGAAATCATAAGCTAGAAGGGTACAAAATGATATACAATTGTGAACCGAACAAATACCCCCAGACCTAGATTTTGCAAGTCCTCGAGCAAAACAAACAAAACAAAAACAAGAAGTTAAGTAGACCACTTCCGCAGGTAACTCGATTGCATTGAGCATATGCAACAAGCCTTTAAACCTCTAGGCATCCCTAGTAGGAGGAGTTGTGTCTCCTAAGGGTTTAACAGAAACGATACCCATAAACGCTTTACTGACTCTACAAAACAAAGTGGTTAGAAAAACAAACTTTGAAATCAACTAATGAAAATGAAAGAAAACTTTAGTCATACCTCCAACACCATAGAGTTGCCAAGATAGGTGATCAATCAGTGTGTATAAGTGGAAGCTATAGCTCAAAGGCACACAGCTTCAAAGCAAGCACACTCAAACCTTGAATAGAGAACATGCTTCGAACTCTAATTCTCACAGATAACACTCAATCACTCAGAACCTACGGTTAAATTCTCTCAAGAAAGTATAAGTGAGAGTATGAAATAGAAACACAAGTTGATGTTAGATCTCAAGAAGGGAATCAAATACTAAGAATTGAGATACACACATACTTACCAGCACCCATGAATACATCCTCAAAGATCAGCTAGGTCTTTCACAAGGTTGTAATGAAAGGCTAAGGTTAGGGGAAATGGAAGAATTGGAAGGAAAAACAAGTAACTTAAGAACATACCAAGGTTGCATTCTTCATTGATCTGCAAGGTATCATTGATTTATAATGGCATGGCTGCAAATTTCATGGTACCACCTGGCATAGACCTTATATTTCACACTTAGATCAAATCGACACACTTTCTCTTTATCTTTCTTATTTGCTGATTTGATCCGCATCTTCTTTAACTTCATTGCACATATTCACATCATCTTTCATTTAGGCACATGGCAGCAACTTCCTTGCCTCAAACTTTATCTTGGCACACCTTGGTATATTTCTAAGCTATAGGGTATGGCTACAATAGGTCAAGTATCTCAGATTGAGATACAAAGGTAGGGAAATGATGAGGGTGATAGAAGAAAAAGGCTTTAAGTGTTTGGCTTCAAGAGGGCTAATGGAACACACATATGGGTAGGGTGAAAAGAAAGCACATAGAATGGTTATACACACATAGCCTAGCATCACTTCAATGAGTTCATTCATGAATGAGAGCAAGCACATGATATCTGCAAAAGAGAATCATCCTTAGTATTCAATCAAAATGGAACAATGAGATCAATTAGAGTGAATTGAAGAAAATAAGTATGGATGAGAAATAGAACACTTTAAACCCTCTCAAGAAAGCAATTAGGCTCGATATGGCTCACTAGGGTAGTCTCCACTATTCTCCTTCAAGAATTTGAGCATGGTACTTTAGCCACCAGAATTCTAAGAGCAAAAGCTTTGTGAAGTGCAAAAATTATGATATGAAAACCTCAATGGTAGCTCCATAATATTGATTGTATGACCTTCTAAAAAAAAAATGAACAAAAACTGAAAAAAAAAAAAAAAAAAAACACAATGAAAGAAAACTGAAAACATAAATGAACGAAAATTGAAAACCTTCCCCCCAGACCTGAATTGAACATTGTCCTCAATGTTAAAGCACAGAAAAGATGATTGAGAACATGCAAATGATAAAGGGAAAAGTTAAGAAAGGGAGTTGTCATGCTCTACAACATACAATCTGAACATACAAAGGGTACTAAATGATTAACCTGCTGTTTGAGAGCAATAATATGTGAAACACAGCCATATATGGGATCTTGAAGCCTGGCTTCAGCTTCATACCATATCGTCGTTGCGGCCTCACATCGATCGCTCAACGGAAGGTGAGCTAAAAGATTCGACACATTGCTTGCGCCAAAAACCTTGTGGATGGCAGAAAAATGGATAGCTCCCTTTTCATAGGAGAAATAAGGCTCAAAAATACACCCTGTCACACATTTTCTTCTTAAGAATTTGCAGGCTCCACAGGGAGAACGAGAACCAGTCATGGTTTTTTTGAATTTGGGTGAAGGGGAAGGGGAAGGGAAGGAGAAAATTAAAGCAGAAAGTGTGGGTGAAGGGGAAGGGAAGGGGAAAGTAGTCGTTGAGTGAATAATTGAGTATACTGTATATTTGATTGCACTAATTATAATGGCATCCAATGCTCTTTCATTTTTCTAAAGAAAAGTAGCCGTTGGATTGCACTAATTATAATGGCATCCAATGGGTTTTTAATGAATCTGAACCGTCGGATTGAGTATACTGATAATTGAAGTTGATAAGTGTAGGCATCCAAAGCGAAGTTGATAATTGAAGCAGAAAACACGGAAAGTGAAAGTGAAAGTGAAAGTGAAAGTGAAAGTGAAAGTGAAAGGGTGAGCGGTGCGTATTGATAATTGAAGCGAAGTTGATAATTGAAGTTGATAAGTGTAGGCATCCAAAGCGAAGTTGATAATTGAAGCAGAAAAACACGGAAAGTGAAAGTGAAAGTGAAAGTGAAAGTGAAAGGGTGAGCGGTGCGTATTGATAATTGAAGCGAAGTTGATAATTGAAGGGAAATAAAGGAATCCAAGAGAAGCCGAAGTCTATTTAACTCGTCTCTCTGCCAGTTGAGCTTGCCCGTCTGTGTTTCATCCTGAAAACTCAGAGTAAAGCATCAATAAGCAAGAAACACAAATCACAATGGCAACCTCACCCACTTCACAAATCGATGATCTAAATCTGGAGTTGGCCCTTGCGCCATCAGTGGCTCAAGTAAGTGCTCATCCTCACTCCGTCTTCCCAAACTCCACATATCATCATGGCTCGGCCTCAACTCAGCTCACACCGGCAGAGCATTGGCGAATAGCACACAGGCCCGATAGGGTTGCAGGAGAGGAGACCCACATGCTGACCATGCACTATGCGGCCTCGGCTACAAATTTGGGAATAAGGTTATTGGCGAGGACCCAAGAGTGCGCAGTTCTGACCGAGGAAGTAGCCTCTTTGAAGGCTCAGGTGGCGGATTTGCAAAGCGGCTCCACTGTGCCAACCAGCAAGTGGAAGCACTGTGGAAGAGAAACAATGATCATGCAGAGCTTTTGCAGATTCTACAAATAAGAGAAAATAGAGGCAATTAGTATGATGCCTCAGGTGGCTCAGGATTTTGTGTATGTAATCACATGTTTATGAAATGAATAAATATTTGAGCCAAATTTCCATGTGTGCAATCATGAAGCAAACTACTTCCCAAACTTAACAACAAATTAAATACATAAATAAGTAAAAGAAAGAAAGAAAGAATTACAGGAATAAAAGCAAAGCGAAACAAGAAATTCAGAATTGCCTTAGTTGGAGATCGGGTTCCAATCTGTTTATTTAAATTTAAATTTTCAATTGCCTTAGTTGCATACATAAATTTAAATTTTCAATTTTGTTGTAGCATAATTTTTTTATTTTTTTTTACACTTATTATTTTTTAGGCCCATTTTGGCCCGGCCCGTTGGGCTTAGCCCGGCCCGGCTCGATGGGATTTTTCAAGCCCGACTAATGAGATGGGTCTGGGCTTTGAATTTTCTAAAAAAACCCGGCCCGGCCCGATATTTTCTCTCTCCTCTTTAAAGCCCAACCCGGCCCGGCCCAAGCCCATGAAATTTAGGCCGGGCTAGCCCGGCCCGGCCCATTGACGAGCCCTACCTAGGCTTGAGATAGAATCTCAGCATTGTGCTATATATACAAATGGTCTATTTTCAACATCGCCCTAGGCTTAAGAAATCTCAGGGTTGGCCGTGCCTCTACTTACGTGGAGTAGAGGTTCAAAATCTAGAACTAATGAATATTTGTGTAAAACCCCCTCTCCTAATCGCTTGTATTAAAAAAATTGTAAGAATTGTTAAATAATAGTCTATTTGTCTTGGTTCAATTTTGAACGAATTTTCTGATTTTATGTATGAAAACGAAGCCGAACTGTTTGGATTGGATTGGATTGATTTGAGACCATACAAAGGATATGTCTTCAATGCTTGCACTCTCCATAATGAGACCATACAAAGGATATGTCTTCTATGCTCTTCTAGACCTAGAGAACTATTTGAGCATGGTCGTATTTCCGGCATGACATGGGAAATCTGTTGACCGGATCAGAGTGAAAATGTCAAAGGCCAAAATAATTAAACTATTGCATGCGTTGTTCCCAGACAGCATTGGTTGAAGATGCTATAACTTCAAGCAGTGGCAGACGCAGCACCGTGGGCATAAATATTATATAACAATATTATATATTTATAAAACTATTTATTTTATGAACACAAAATGTACGTGGGAGGACAAACTAAATTATTTCTTGTACGCCTTGATATTTTGTCAACTTTGGGGCCTTGATAATTTTTTTTTGGATAAATACCACGATGTGTCTCCACACAAGAAGAATGTGGTTAATTTCCGCTCGAGGTTCGGTTTGTCTTTGGTTACAAAGTGCTTCCAACGGGTTCCGAATCTCTGTCATTAAGGTACTAGGTAGCTCGCTAACTGGATGTAGAAGTTTGACAATCGCACCACACCTTGCTGGAGGGGCCTTGATATTTTGAATATAGGAAATTTGGGTTAAAATCTTGAAGATTTTGTTTATTTGTTAGTCAAATGTCTTATTTATTGTGGCTTACATGATTGAAGAAGAAATTAAGCGTAGGCAACTGCCCACACCAAGCTCTATGTAGGTCCTTCGGTGACTTCAAGGTGTGAACACCTCATCAAAATGATATAATGACTAGTATTTTTTTTTGAAACTTCATTAAATGATAAAAGGGTATGATAAAGGGAATAGAAAAAAAATTAATTACTCTGCAGTCTTGGAAACACAAGTATCATATTCTATCACACTTTGCTTTTATCTCTCAAAAAAAAAAAATCACACTTTGCTTTTATGAAAAAGTAACACCAGAATTCCCAAACATCATCACAAGTACCCTGTGAAAATTGAAATCCCACAGGCCTTAAGGTAGCGGGTTGGTTTCAGAGATTTAAATATTTTACTACTCAACAATACAAGACTACAAATTGCAACTGGCAAGGAAGGAGCCATGCCCATATTCTAAGGTATTTCTCCGCGTATTATCCCAAAACGACACAATAAATTCCATAGTTCCCCAACTGTTTCTTCTTCTTATGTCAGTGGGCATAAACAAAACTGTTCAAATCTCTGAAAAGCTAGCTGTACACGCCAATCGCCTTTCACATTACTTTATATATCTCTCCATCCTCTTCACCACAATCTTCATTCACCGAGTTTGCAAAAACAAAAGCAAACCCAACTCTGCAAAACCGAACATGAAATCCATTTCAAATTTCAAATTCCTCCTAGCCTTTTTTGGAACACTTTTACTAACCCTAACCCTCCTGTTCGTTGAAAGAACGTCTAGTCCAGTTCCATCCAGTCTAATCCGGAACGGGGTCCTAATTGAGTCCTTAATTAATCCCCTCCTTCGCATCATCTACACTCACCCCACCTTTCTCTTGTCTTGCATTTGGTGCCTTTTCCTTTCCATATTTTACTACTACATCTCTAGTCCCAACCCAGTTTTTCTCCTGGACTTCTCGTGCTTCAAACCAAACCTTAACCAAAAATGCAGCTACAAAGCCTCTGAGCACTTTGTATTCAGGAAGAATCGCTTCAGCGAGGAAAGCCAAGAATTCATGAGTAAAATCTACCTCAAATCAGGCCTAGGGGACGAAACATATGCACCAAAATTCGTCTTCCAACCCAACCCGAAAGCCGACCTCAAATCAGCCATTGATGAAGCTCAAGAAGGCATGTTCTCGTCGATCAACTCACTCCTCTCAAAAACCAACATCGACCCAAGTCTTATCGATTGCCTAATTGTAACATGTGGCAGCTTCTCCCCCATGCCCTCCCTCACATCCCTCATTGTCAACCATTTCAAGCTCAAATCCGACGTAAAAACCTACAATTTAAGTGGCATGGGGTGTAGTTCGGGAGTAATGTCAATCGATTTAGCTGCCAACGTACTAAAGCAAAGTCAAAAAATTGGTTATGCTCTTGTGGTCATAATCGAAACTATTACTTTGAATTGGTACTATGGTGATAGCCGTCCCATGCTTGTAACAAATTGTATTTTTCGCGTCGGTTGTGTGGCCGCAATGATCACAAACGATCCGAGTTGTCGCAGAGTTGCCAAGATGGAACTCGTTCACTCGCTTCGAACTCACCACGGAGAGAATGACCGAGCTTACAAAGCTGCATTTCAAGAGGAGGATGACAAGGGATGTACTGGGTTTTCCCTAACAAAAGATTTGATTCCAGTCGCAGGCATGTTTTTACGTGAACACATCAAGATTCTGGGTCCCCGAGTTCTACCACTGAGTCAACTCGGTCTGTATGTCTACTCGGTAATTCGTTCTACAATGACGAGGGGTGCGTCGAAACCAATCGTCCCGGATTTCACCAAGGCTTTTGACCATTTTTGTATTCACACGGGCGGGAAAGCAGTGATCGAGCAAGTTGGTCGGGTTTTGAGATTGGGGGAAGAGTTCACTGAGCCGGCTCGGATGATTTTGCACCGATTCGGGAACACTTCGAGTAGTCTTGTGTTTTATGAGTTGGCGTATCTTGAAGCTAAAGGGAGAGTTAAGAAAGGAGATAGGGTGTGGATGTTAGGTTTTGGGACTGGGTTTAAGGTTGGTAGCCTTGTTTGGAAGGCACTTTTAGATTTGGGAAATGAGAGGGATAATCCCTGGAGTGATTGCATCGACAGGTACCCATTGAAGTCATGGTAAATCTGATAACGCTATAGTCATACAAATTAGTCAGAAAATTTAGGTGGCTTTTGGTATGCAATTCAATTACCTTCCGTTTGGACGAAGGAATTGCAAATTACATAAAATTCTAAAATGACGGAATTTAGACTTCCGTCATTTCAATTTCTGGCAATTGAAGATTTTAGTGTTTGGATTTATGTATGTCGAATTTTGTAAATGACAGAAATTGAAAATTTCAATATTTGGATAACTCATGTAAATTGTAAATGACAAAAATTAAATCTTTCAAAAGAAAAAAAAACTGATAACCGACATAGAAGGTATTCCTTGAAGTATAAAATAACACATCGTTTGATGAACTAAATAAGTCAACTTAAACAAACATATCATATTAATTAGCAAACCAAATCACTCCTCACGTGCAATAAACATCAACAACATACTCTATTTTTTTGCCTTAATTGGAAGTGCCTTCAGCATATGAAATTGTTTGTCATTTTCTATCGGCCAAGCATATCCTTTGAGTTGTTCATTTTCACTAAGACCTGACATTGCTTGTACTTCAGCATATACCTCTGTTGGATCAAGCTTCTTAGTATCAGCATGGATAAAATCTTAAAATGATAAAGGTATTCTAGCAATCGAATCAGCAATAATATCTTTGACAACACTTCTTTTCTTCGTCGGAAGAATATTAGAAGAATTTGATGCACGATTTATATGTGTGAATCAATATTACTTTTCGATTTAGTTGTAACTCACTACATGACATAAAAAGCCAACACAACAGACTAATAGTTGTAACAATCCAAGAAAACTAGAAAACAAAGAGGACAAAAGCATCACACAAAGCAATAAAGCTAGAAAAAAAAATATACAAAGAGTTATATATTTAGTTCTAACGGCTAATAAGAAACACATAATTTCTTAGTCCTGTTTTTCTATATATAAAATTAACCAAACAGCTGTAAATAACTGTTAAAAAAAAAGAAGAAGAAACAATTTGTATGTTTGACTTCTCTTATGCAAAAAAGTCACCTCATTTAATTTCATTCAAGAGTTTGAAAATTACACATCATGACAAACAAAACCCTTTCGTCACTTTCCATCTCAATTTTCAAAAAATAAAACAAAATTCAGTAGGGGTGGGCATCTAAAACCAAAATACCAAAACCGTACCCTAACCGAACCGTACCATACCGATTTCATACCGTTTTATTCGGTACCGATCAATATCGGTACCGTAAATTTAAAATTACCAATAGAGTATGGTATGGTAGCAGTATCAAGTATTTGGTACCGATCAATATCGTACCGTACCGAATACTATTTAGATATATAATTTTATAGTGAATATGTTGATGGATATTGCATATGTTGATTAGGATTTAGTTGATTTGGATATTGAATATGTTGATGGATATTGAATATGTTATATTCAATGGATGTTGAATATGTTATATTCAATGGATATTGAATATGTTGATTAGGATTTGGTTGATTTGGATATTGAATATGTTGATGGATATTGAATATGTTGATTATGATTTGGATATTGATAATTGAATATGTTGAATCTTTGAATTTGTAACTTAGGCATCACTTATTTTGGTAAATGAATATGTTGAATATTGAATTGGTTCTTTTTTTAGTTGTGTCATTTTGGTACCGAAATGGTACCGATACTGTGACCATACCGACACGGTACGGTATGGTGCACTGGTGCACCAATTTTGACAAATGATAATCCCATACCGTACCATACCGATTTAAATTTCCGGTATCGGTAGCGGTTACGGGCTAAATACCGTACCATACCGTACCGTGCCCACCCTAAAATTCAGTGTACTAGCAGAATCCCATCAAGTCGCAAAAGCCACCCTATTGCCAGACCAGCATAAGAGTTATATACACTTATTGTACCCTTACTCTTGATGGCCGTCCATCAATTAGTGAAAGAAGTGCACGAAAATGAGAATCCCATCAATTCAGTGTACACTTATTGTACCGTATTTGTCCCCCTTACTTACTCTTGATGGCGGTTCATCAATTAGTGAAAGAAGTGCACGAAAATGAGAGAGATAATTTTGTTAACTCTAAAGCAATTTGGTTTTACCAACAGGTGTTAGTTGGATTGACCAGTAATTTGGCGTGCTCTTAAGTGGTGTTGGATTCTAGTCCCATTATACCCGTGTGTATGTGAGAATTTCCCTTCTCATTTCATAATTTTTTTAGGAAAAAAAAGAAAGCAATTTGGTTTTCTTTTCAAATGTGTATGTGAGAATCTCCCCTCTCATTTCATAATTTTTGAGGAAAAAAAAGAAAGCAATTTGATTTTCTTTTCAAATTCGATTTTTTCGTTATAAAAATCAAATTTATTTTGTTTTGTTCTGAATAATTGAAAATTATAGTAGGGGTCCAATAAGAGTTATAGTGGTCAGCGTGCGGGCATTAGATTAGGTTGGTATTATTTTCAGTCATCTTCATGGCCGGCCTATTTATATAATAGAAGGTGTGCCATGAATTTCTCATAATGTAGTGCAGGTACCGGAACATTTTGGCAGGCCTTGTTTTAATGCAACTGCATTTCAAAGGGAGGACTAGTTTACTTCGATGCGCATGAACCGGTGCTTGCTTGCTTTTGCTTGTGTCCATTTTTACGTTATGATCATCATGATATGAGAAGCGCTAAGCTTGTGTCCATTTCTACGGCCGTAATGCACTTAGGATTGTGTCCACATTTTGAGGCCCACCCAATCTCCATCAGCCTGGATCTTCCAGAGATATATTGGGCCCAGGGTTTGATTTTACACACAAATGGTCCATGAATGCCCAACTAAGCACCCAACCACTGGATAAAATTTTTCCTGTCCCAAGCAATAAAAAAAAATCAACCAAAATGTGAAGTTTCTCCCTCATCCAATCTCTACATCCGTGCCAGCCCTTTTACTTCTCAATTAATTTTTTTTTCTCAAACTCAATTAATGTTTTACATTTTTTTTTTCTCAGCCCTCTTGCGTCTCCCATGCAAAAACCTTCCATTTGTTCAAAGTCGTTCTTGTCTTTGTTCAATCCCTTCTCCTTCCTCTCTTCTATCCATAGAATATATATATATATATTTTAATGAAGTGATGTATTTTATTGCTACAAATAATGACATTTTTTTATATTTACAATGAAGTAATGCTAATAAAATTTGGTTTGCTGTACAATTTTGTTTATAATATTAATACCTCAAAGAATAAGTTTTTCTTTTCTTTTCACCTAATATCAATATAACTCAAAGAAGAAATATGTTTTTGTCTTTGATCAAGTGTAACGTGGTTAACTGGCATGAATGGTAACGTATGTTTTTCTTTTCGAAGTCAAGCCTCTATCCACCATATAAAAAGTACCCAAGAAACTCCCAATCTTCTCACACATCGCTGATGTCAAGAAAATTGGAGGAATACGACCTAACTCTCACCCAAAAACTTTGAGTATCCAGGGAGTGACATAGGATCTACCCTTCCATCCGTAGCCTTTAACAGGAACAGAGACCGGTCAAAGGTCTAGGGTGATCTCCTCATCATCTTTTTCCGATCTAAGTCATATTTAAAGGAGAATATGAATTTCGTTGGATCTTCCAGCGCCACCGCTGTAAAGTCCTCCCTAGTATGCCAAATCTTTTTCATCGTTCAATCAACGCCTCCTTATGGAAAGCCTTTGCCGTAAGTAATCTCCCCACAAACAGGAAACGCTCCGCCTTCAAGTTGCTTAACTCCTCCACCCCTACAATCTCAATAGCCTCAGCGTCCCGAGATCGCCAACGTGGAAGAGATTCCATCGACCAAATCATCAACCGATGCCATCATCCACTCAAGACTAACTCCAACACACGCAGAAACCGGTGAATCCCAGTGAAAAGAAGATGCCCACCAGATTCCCAGCCACTCATATACTCAAAACCAATACCCTTGAGGCATAAAGCGTGCACTCAAAGGAACCAAACCAGCAAACCCTAGCAACCCTAGCCGTCAAAGCCTCAAGTTGCTAAAACCCTAATCAGACAGGAAGCACTACTACAAAAAACACTTTGCGTGACGAAATAAGATTGTTGCGCAAAGTACAATTTCGTCGCGCAGTTCTGCGTGCAAGTTTGCAAGACGGAAATTGCTATTCGTCGCGCAAAGTATCTCTGCCCGACGAATGATAATAACTTTGCGCGACGAACACTAACGTCGCTCAAAGACACTTTGCGCGACAAATAGTAACCACTTTGCGCGACAAATTCTAACTATTTTGCGTGACGAATAATAGCAACTTTGCGCCATGAATAGTACCACTTTGCGCGACGAATATATCTACTTTGCGCGACGAATATTATTTACTTTGCGCGACGAAATATTTATTTATTTATTTTAAAAATAAACTAGTTAGTTTGCCCGACAAAATATTTTGTTGCGCAAGGTTTTTGACATTTTGTTTTATTATTTCTCTTATATCAATTTCATTATATTAATTTTTTCAAAATTTTACTTTTTAAATTTAATTTAATTGTATGATTTTATTTTTTCAATTACTTTAATTTAAATTGACATATCCAAAATAAAATTACATATGAAAAATAGTGGTCAAATTATCCAATATATATAATATTCAAATGTACACATAAATTAACAAAGTACAATAATAAAATCTACAAGCTTATTGTGATGGTAGTGGTGGAGGATATGTTTTTCAACTTTAGCCGTCAAAGTCTCGACAATTCCCTACAAAAAAAAAATTGTCAAATATAAAAAAAAAATAACATAAAAAAATAACAAAAAATTGGCATAAACTCAAAACTAACTCTAAAAACACATATTATTGAAAAACATTTAACATTTGGAGAGAATATACCATTTGACAAGATTTTGAGTGAGTGAGAATGAGAGGGAGAAGAAGTGAGTGTGAGAGAATTAGAGAAGATAGTGAGAGAGAGATGAAAGAGTGAGTGAGAGTGAGAGATGATGAAGAAAGAGATGATAGATTAAGTGAGAGGAGTGAGTGTGAGAGAAAGGGTAGGATTTGGGGAGAGGGAAAGAGAGAGGAGAGGTAAGAAGAGTAGAAGACATTGAGAAAATGGTGGAGGAGTTATGTTGGTTTTAAAAACCGGATCACTTTGCGCGACGAAATAATATATTGGTCGTGCAAAGTCTTAAAAAAAAATTAACAAAAAATTCCCATTTTTTGTGCCCGCCCAAATTTTTAGGGTTTTGCGACGAAATTTTGGTCGCTGAAAGTTTTGCACGACCAAAATATTCCCGCGTCCCATTTTTGGTACCCGCCCAAATTTTTCGAGTACATTTTGCACGACGAAATACTATATATTGGTCGCGCAAAGTCGTAAAATTTTTTTTAAAAAAAAATTCCTATTTTTGGTACCAACCCAAATTTTTAGAGTATACTTTGCATGACGAAATACTATGTTACAAAAAGTCGTAAATTTTTTTTTTATATAAAAAAAACCCATTTTTGGTACCCGCCCAAATTTTTCGACTATACTTTGCGCGACAAAATACTATACATTGGTCGGCAAAGTCGTAATTTTTTTTAAAAAAAAAAAAAAAAATACCCATTTTTGGTACCCGCCCAAATTTTTCGAGTATACATTGCGCGACGAAAATACTATATATTTGTTGCGCAAAGTCGTAATTTTTTTTTTTTAAAAATTCCCGTTTTTGGTACCCGCACAAATTTTTAGAGTATACTTTGCGTGACGAAATACTATATATTGGTAGCGCAAAGTCGTAAATTTGTTTTTATAAAAAAAAACCCATTTTTGGTACCCACCCAAATTTTTTGAGTATACTTTGCGCGACGAAATACTATATATTGGTCGCGCAAAGGCTTAAAAAATATTTACAGCTACTAATAAATATATATACTATTCAATTTCTTAAGTGTTATAAGTACAAAATAAACAAATTTAAAGCTACTCAACGATCCAACCGTCAAACTTGTTTGTTTATACTTCGAGATCATATACGCCAAAATTCGCAAAAAATAAACATTAAGAGATCAAGTAATGAGACAAAACATTTCGATGGTTATAAAAGAAAAATCAAGATTTAACGGTTATTTCAACTCTGATTTTGATGATTTTTTACAGCTACACTTCTTGACACTATATGAATACAATGACTGCATTCAATCGTCAATTTAAAATATTTACACTAGTGGATACCACAAATCATATGTTATATTTAATAAACGTATAAATAAACTCTTAATTGTTAGTGAATATATTATTTTGATGGCATACGCATTCTATCAAACTAGTTTCAACAATCCAACTGTCAAACTTGTTTGTTTATACTTCGAGATCATATATGAAAAAATCGGAAAAAAAAACACATTCAGAGATCAAGTAACGTGACAAAACATTTCGACGGTTATAAACGAAAAATCAAGATTTAACGGTTATTTCAACTCTGATTTTGATGATTTTTTACAGCTACACTCCTTGACCCTATATGAATACAATGACTATATTCGATCGTCACTTTAAAATATTTACACTAGTGGATACCACAAAATATTATGTTATATTTAATGAAAGTATAAATAAACTCTTAATTGTTAGTGAATATATTATTTTGATGGCATACACATTCTACGAAACTAGTTTCAACGATCCAACCGTCAAACTTGTTTGTTTACACTTTGAGATCATATACGCCAAAAATCGGAAAAAAATATTCAGAGATTAAGTAACATGGCAAAAGATTTCGACGGTTATAAACGAAAATCACGATTTAACAGTTATTTCAACTCTTAATTTTGATGATTTTTTATAGCTGCACTCCTTGACCCTATATTAATACAATGACTACATTCGATCGTCAATTTAAAATATTTACACTAGTGGATACAACAAAATCTTATGTTATATTTAATAAAAGTATAAATAAACTCTTAATTGTTAGTGAATATATTGTTTTGGTGCCATACGCATTCTACGAAACTAGTTTCAACGATCCAACCGTCAAACTTGTTTGTTTACACTTCGAGATCATATACGCCAAAAATCGAAGAAAAAAAAACATTCAGAGATCAAGTAACATGACAAAACATTTCGACGGTTATAAACGAAAAATCAAGATTTAATGGTTATTTCAACTCTGATTTTGATGATTTTTTATAGCTGCACTCCTTGACCCTATATGAATACAATGGCTGCATTCGATCATCAATTTAAAATATTTACACTAGTGGATACCACCAAATCTTATGTTATATTTAATAAAAGTATAAATAAACTTAATTGTTAGTGAATATAATGTTTTGATGGCATACGCATTCTACAAAACTAGTTTCAACGATCCAACCGTCAAACTTGTTTGTTTACACTTCGAGATCATATAGGCCAAAAAATCGGAAAAAAAAAATTCAGAGATTAAGTAACATGACAAAACATTTCGACGGTTATAAACGAAAAATCACGATTTAACAGTTATTTCAACTCTGATTTTGATGATTTTTTATAGCTGCACTTCTTGACCCTATATTAATACAATGACTGCATTCGATCGTCAATTTAAAATATTTACACTAGTGGATACCACAAAATCTTATGTTATATTTAATAAAAGTATAAATAAACTCTTAATTGTTAGTGAATATATTGTTTTGATGCCATACGCATTCTACCAAACTAGTTTCAACGATCCAATCGTCAAACTTGTTTGTTTACACTTCGAGATCATATACGCCAAAAATCGAAAAAAAAACATTCAGAGATTAATTAACATGACAAAACATTTCGACGGTTAAAAACAAAAAATCACGATTTAACGGTTATTTCAACTCTGATTTTATTTTATTTATTTTTGTTCAGACTTTGCACGACGAACCACACTAGGTAGCGCAATAATTTGTGCAACGAAGTTTAGTAATTGGTCTCGCAAAGTCATGCAAATATTTTTAAAAATAATTGTTTTATTTTATTTATTTTTGTAAAGACTTTGCGCGATGAATCACACTTGGTAGCGCAATAGTTTGCGCGACGAAATACTATATATTGGTCGCGCAAAGTCGTAAAATTTTTTAAAAATAAATTTTTTATTTTATTTATTTTTGTAAAAACTTTGCGCGACGAATCACACTTGGTAGCGCAATACTTTGTGCAACGAAGTTTAGTAATTGGTCGCGCAAAGTTATGCAAAGATTTTAAAAAATAATTTTTTATTTTATGCAAAGACTTTGCGCGACGATGTTTTGTCGTCGCGCAAAGTGACTTTGCGCGACGACTGTCTTTCGTTGCGCAAAGATTTGTCGCGCAAAGTGGCTTTGGTCGACGATTGTGTTTAGTCGCGCAAAATTTAGTCACGTAAGACTTTTAGCGATGAAGTTTTGGCTTTAGCTTTGCGCGACAAATTGTTTTTCGTCGCGCAAAAGTTGGTCGCGCAAGGGGTTGTTTTTTACTAGTGAAGGGACTATTTTTGGTTGGATACCTCTTTCTTTTTTTTAAAACAGCAGTTAAATGTTTGCACAAATGTTAAAATTTTAAATTAGGATACCGAGAGAACATGAAACTTGTCAACATTAGATCCAAACTCTCATTTTTTAAAACTTAAATTAGTTTACTATGACTTGGCTACACAAAGTAAGCATTGTGTAGGGAAAACATGGTCGTGTTTTAATTGAAAAAAAGAGAGTCCATCTTATTAGTTCACAGGATGAACCTTCTCATTTGGAGTTTCTAGATTGATGTGCTTTGATGTAATATGATGTACTTGTAACTTGTAATATCCGTTCAATTTTATTGTCAAAATGAAAAGGTCACCGGAACTCACCAAATTTACTTGACAAATGGCACGAATGTGATAACAAGAGGCCCTTTACACATTATAATACATCGATCTGATCTGTATATTTATAATAGTGACTAATATAATAGAGAACGCGATGTGTCAAGAAACCACTAAAATAACAACCATTTACATGAGTACATAAATATCCGGAAAAGACTGATGGATGACTTAATGTTTCCCATTAGAAAAAGACTGAGATGACTTAATCTTCCCCCTTAGAAAAAGACTCAGATTCTTTTACTTAAATTAGTTTGCTATGACTTGGGAAAGGAGACGACCACATGTGCCTTTCTTTTTCATTGGTTGTTGAAGCACATTTACCTTAGTAGGCTTCCGTTGTATAATAATTTATAATTTGACTTCCATTTTAAAGCTCTTCACTGTAAAAAGGAAGCTTTGTTATGCATATTGTTGTTATGACTTCCAGTTTCAAACTTCATTTTGTTGTAATGATACCGAGTTAGCTACATATTTAATTACTAGTTCGGTAGGTGACTTTATATAATTGTGTTCCAGCTCTTGAATTATAAAAAGACTCAGATTTTTTTTTACTTAAATTAGTTTACTATGACTTGGCTACACAAAGTCAGCATTGTGTGGGGAAAACATGGTCGTCTTAAAAAAGAAAAAAACAAGAGCTGTCCATCTTATTAGTTCACAGGATCAGCCTTCTCATTTGGAGTTTCTAGATTGAATGCTCAGCAAAGATGACGACCACATGTGCCTTTCTTTTTCATTGGTTCCCTTCTGTATTTTAATCAAATTGACTTCCATTTTTAAGCTCCAGTCAATAAATTTCGTATAGAATATTGAAGTTTTTCACTATAAAAAGGAAGCTGCTGTTACGCCCATTGCATGCATTTTTTGAGTGTTTGATAAAGGAGGTGATCTGATCAAAGCTTAAAACAGAGAAGGATCAGAGATGGGTTGGCTTTTAACGGCTATCCTAAGCAGCTTGGTGGGGATGTGGTGAGTTATATATATTTGTATTTAATATTTTGATTAGAGAAATTAAGAGCACTCAATACTAATCTGAGTTCGTATGTGTGTGATTGTAGTGTTTCTTTCTGCTGTGGCCTCTGCGGCCTCTGCTTTGGCCTCTGCAACCCCGGTCGATAAATGATTTATCAATATGCAAGAAATAATAGCTTGGATGCGTGAGATTGATGTTTTCATGCTGCTTTGGTTTTGGAACTTACGTATGGTGCTTCCATGCGTTCTGTTTGCCAAATGCAATACCGATATTCTATCTTAACTGCCCATTCCTAGCGCTAGTTTGGTTTTCTTTTAGGTTTGAATATGGCATGTAATGATGACAAAGCATCTTATGATAATTTCTCAATAATGTGTGCTTGTAATTTGATGTATTGGTATTAATCTTTGGTAGTTAAGTTGAAATTTCTTCCTTGTCAAAATGAATAGGTCAGTGGAACTCGTCAAATTTACTTCATATATGTCACCGATGTGATAAACAAGAAAAGTGCCCCTTTACAAAATACAAGCGATTTGAACCGTCCATTGTTCTAGTCCTCCACACATATCCTTTAGCCAAAAATATTAACAATTAGGAAGCCGTTATGACACCGGAAGCAAACAGTAAAATGTTAACCATTTAAGTGAATACTTAAATAGTTTCATATTTCAATGACTTTTTGTAGTGATGATCTTTGACGGGGTACTTAAAAATAGATGGTTCGGATTATTGATGTCTCTTAATTGAAGCACTCTCTCCTAAATAAATATATGGGTTTACATTTGCAGTTTAAACAAATACAAATATATAGATCAATAGTCCACTTCTATTGAGGGATGGTCAAATAATTTTATTTGAGGGATACCCCTAGGGCACCCTAAGAATTTTTTTTTCAATGATCCAAACTGTCTATTTTTCAAATCTTCATTCATAGATCATCTTCGAAAAAACCATGAAAATTGAAAATCATTGAGGCATCTAACTGGGACCAATAAAATAAACGAACATGGTGCTTCAAGAAAATACTATAATAACAACCATCTAATTGAGTGATCAAATGGTTTCGAATTCAATTGAATTTTTTTTTGCAGAGATGATGTTTGGGGTAATATCTAAAAACTAGATGGTTCAAATCATTGAAATACAATGCCTAGTGGGTCTTACATAGGTGTCCATCAAATAATCTTATTTAAAGAATCCTCAACTGAAGTACTCTGTATTAGACCAAATGGTTGATTACTTTCCCTTATAGTTTTTAAAAGCGCAGTTCCCATATAGCCACTATTATACGCCACTGAAATGAAAACCAAAGAATCTATACTGTTATGAACCCCCGCCAAAATTACACAGCTATCTAATTGACTAAATTGGATAGATGCTAGCTCCATGTGCCTCTGGTGGTTGATCAATAGGCATTAAATTAATTTAATAATCAAAATTAAATTTAATAGGGGCAGCTGTCATTTTTTGGGTTTATTTATAGAACTTAAATGGTGTAGGGTTTATCTATATTTTTAGTGCTAAGAATGGGTATATGACTAAATATCTCTATTTTCAATTGGAGCAATTTTGTGCTTCGAGTAAGGATTACAAGTGTTATTTGAAGCAAAATTTAGAGCTCAAATGGGGTTCATAGCTTAAAAGGACTTTCTTCACCGTTCAATGCGACGTCTAAATGGACGCAAATGAAAGAAAATTTTGATAGACTACTTAGGTCAACACAGCTTTTAATTTAAATTCCCAAGTTTTAGCATTTTAGTTTAGATGTATTCTTACTTCAAATTCTTGCAATGTTTTTTTTTTCCTCTAATGAACAATATTTTTTTATAGATAAAGGAGATATGTTGCATTCATGATTTAGACACAAAGGTCAGCAGCAACAAGAGTTGATGCAAATACACATAACCACAAAGGGTTAGTACAAATGTTAGGTTAGTTTAAATACAGCCAAAGAAATTCCGGCAGGAAAGCCACTAGCCTGGAAAACTAGGTTAAATACCTCCACGCGCCAAACTAAATATGCAACTCAACTACAACCTTTAAACTCTCACAAGTAGAAGCTAGATTACAAACAAACACCAAACTAACGAAGAGTTGATGCAATTATTACAACTCAAGCAACTACAAATACATATTTAATGAAAAATGCTCAGTCACCTTGTCTATCTCTAAATCACAAGTTGAAACGACCATAGAGATCTAAAGTAAATCTAAAGCAGGAGCTCCAAATCTGCAAAAAGGAGACAAACAAAACAACCAAGCGCAGCCAACAAACTAGCCAAAATGGCGAAACAGCAACAACAAGCCAAAGGAGAAGCAAGGGAATGAGAGGAGTAGAGAGAAGGGAACGACTGAGAGAGAAGCGGGAGGCCAGGGACTTAAAGGAAATACAATGTTGTCTAAGGAAGTCAAAAATCAAAATAGCTAAAAGCTAACCTAACGGTTAGTGACTTAATATTTCCCGATTACAAAAACTAATTATATTATTATATTCCAGCTCTTAAATTAAAAAAGGACTCAGATTCTTTCACTTAAATTAGTTTACTTACGTGACTTGAGAAAGTAAACATTTTCCTTTAAAAAAAAACTAACAAAAAACTAAAAAATCTTTCGATCTCATTGGTCCCGGACTGATCGTGTGCCCAAGTTGGCTTCCCTTATAAATTGACTTCCATTTTTAAGCTCTGGACCCAGTCAATTCATTTCGTATATCATATTGAAATCTTTTACTACAAAAGGAAGCTTTTGTTATGCACATTGCATGCATTTTGAGTGACCGATAACGGAGGTGACCCTGATGATCAACGCTTATGACAGAGAGAGATCAAAAGATGGGTTGGGTTTTAGCGGCTATCCTTACCAGCTTGGCAGGCCGCAGGGATATGGTGAGTTATTTGTATCTAATATTTTGATTAGACAAAATGTTACATATTGCAAAAATCAAAAGCTCTCAAAGTTTCTTTTCTTTTTAATTTTTTTTTGGTCATTAAAGATAATTAGATGATTTATACTAATTAGATCTTAATTATGCGAATGGTGTGCGTGCACGCAGTGGTTCTTGGATGAGTGAGAATTTTTTTTTTCGTTTTTTAAAATTTTGGGCTTGTCCAATATAGGTCCCTACAATTTCTATTTCCTAGACATATACCCATCATTCTATAAATCTATGTGTAAAACCCAATTTCAAACTTAAATGACCAATAGAATATAAGAGGTCATAGTATTCCTATATTTTTACATCCTTGCCATCAAACTTTATATTTTATTTATAATTTATTCTAAGCATTTCATTAACTGCCATAATTGTAATTAAAACTCCCTATTAATAGCATATCAATCACCCCATTTTTTGTTGTTGTCATTCTTTCTTAACATATCGCCCCCTAAAATTGCAAACCAAAAAAAATAAATGTAAATTACATATCCAATAATGTACATATGAAAAATATAAATATAAATATATACGTATAAAAATATAGGTATATTATTTACCAAATTTTTTTTAAAAAAAATAGGTCAGTTACTTTGTAATTGAAATTTTCGTACATTTTTCATAAATTAAAAATAGGTACACAATAATTTATAGAAAATAGGTGCGTTGTATAATTGAAATTTATGCACATTTTTTATAAATTAAAAATAGGTACATTATTTAGAAGAAAAAAATAAGTTCATTATACTAGGTAAATTGTTTTACTAGGTATACATTATTAGAGGAAAAAAAGAGTACATTATTTAGAGAAAACAATAGATACAAAATTTAGCAAAACAAAATAGGTTCATTATACTAGGTACATTATTAGAGAAAAAAAAAATAGATACATTATACTAGGTACATTGTTAGAGAAAAATAGGTTCATTATACTAGGTAAATTGTTTTACTTGGTACATTATTAGAGAAAAAAAATAGATACATTATTTGGTGAGAAAAAATAGGTTCATTAAAAAAAATTGTTTTCATAAACAAACAATAAAAAGATGATCAAATTATTTTTCATAAAACAAGTAATAGGTGCTTTATTTAGAGAAAAAAGAGGTACATTATTTAGAGAAAAAAATAGGTACATTATTTAGAGAAAAAATAGGTTCATTTAAAAAAAATGTTTTTCAAAAAATAAAAAATAAATAGATTATCAAATTATTTTTCAACATAATTAAAATGTACACTATTATTCATTAAACTATAATAAAATAGATTACTAGATGCACCTGAGAAACTTATTTAATCTTGAATCAATCATCAATAAAAAGGAAAGTAAGCATAAGAAAAAGTCTTAATGCCTGGGAAGTTTTAATTTCAGAAGCAAAAATGCCAACATAATTGCTGTCACATGTCCTTTGATTCTGTATGACTTTCGTCAGTTCCCTTCGACATTTCATTAATCTTCGGCGCTTCATTAACCTTCGGCGCTTCATTAGCCTCGGTATGTTCTTTACCCTCGTCCTGTTGTTTAGCGTTGGCCAATTTTTCAGCCTCGATCTGTTCTTCAACCTTCTCCAGCTCAGCTTTAAGTTTTGCTTTGTCAGCGCAGCAACAACAACAGCAGCAACAAGTGAGGCAATAACCACTAAGAAAAAGAAAAGGAAACGTTAATTAAAAGAGAAACCGAGCAAAAAGCTGCTGAAATGGCCTATTTCTTGCATGCACCAATTGCAGTATTTTGAAAAACGAAACTGAAGAATACTTTGCTGCATAACTAAAACAAAGTTTTTCCAGAACGCTTATTCGAGCCAAAACAAACGCTTACAAAGTAATTCTGAAACTAAAAATGTTTGAGTACTTTTGAGTTTGCTTGATTTTGCATTCTATATTAGTTTGTCAAATTAGAATTAAAGACAGAAAAACTTACCATAATCCAATAAGGCCGCAGAAACACGCTAGTAAGCCCCAACCAACTTGGACCCCTCTGGGAGGTTCTGGTGTACTCATCTCTATATGCTCTCGTTTATGGGTTGATGATCACCTCCTTTTCTGGATCACTTGAAAATGGATGCAATGTTTTTTTTATTCTAATGAATGTTTCCCTTTTTATAGTCAAAACCTTCAATGCCATATTGTATTTTCTTGTACTTATGATATTGGCAATTCATTAACTTGGTTTGGAACTTAATAATGGAAGTCATGTTCTTTTCTTAAAAAAGAGAATGCCAATGCAAATTTGCCTCGGAAAATATTTAAAAAGAACTAGAAAACCTCGGGCACAGGTGGTCAATATAATTTCTCCAAACATTATTATAAGTAAAAAAAAAAGTTTCAATGTGAGCAAAGCCCTCCATGTGAACTAATTAAGGTCTGTCGTCATTCCTGTTTTAAAAAAAGACCTGTCTAATTTTCTGCAGAAGAGAAGATGATTACAAGTTGGTACAGTCAAGGTAAACTATAGTTTAAACAAGAGCATCTAGGTGTATAATTGTGTAACAAAAAACAAGTACACAAAAAACAAGTCTCTTCTTGAGCTATTTGTTCCTATGCGCATCATCCCTTAATTTAAGAGCTGAAATATGATTGGTTTATATTAATGGGAAATTTTATAGCTTAAATTAGCTACCTAACATAGTCATTAAATAATTAATGGGCTAATTTCTAAAATTAACAAACAAGTCAGTGCTCACTAACAAAGCAACTGCCAAGATTATCCAGATGTGTCAAGGGCTTTCCAGCAAGGTCTTGACAATGTGACCAAATTCTAACTCACTTAGAAAAGCAAGATACTGTATTGCAGCCACTGGGTATGCCAAAGGAAAATTGTGCTCATCTTCAAGGCTAGATATGCGGGCCAGTTAATCTTGTTGAAAACAAACCAAGTTGCACAGGCTATAATTGTTGTTGTTCATTTTGTACGGTATTTTTTTTCGATCTCCTCTCTTGTTTCTTCCCTCTCATTTTGTCTTCTCTCTTTTGTATCTTCGATTCCCTTATTTTTTTTCAAAAACCCTCTCATTTTTCTGGTTTAGAGGCGGGCAGATTCTCAAAAAGAACAAAAACCTTCTTTTATTTATGTGTTGTGCAACCAACTCACCGTGGCCTCCTACTGAGTTCAAGGTTGCATTGATATTGTCACCGACTTAACTATCTAGGTTGGGCAATGAGATGGCTAGTGCCAACCTTACCCTAAAATTTCTTTCTTGATCGGCCATTTCAAGTTTTCAACCATAGACATTATTTCACGGGGCTTTGACATGTTTAGGTTTCAATGTCTCGTCCCAACCCTAACCACGCAGGCTAGGCTTTTTTGGGTTTCACCGGGGTGGGCCAAGCCCACCCAATAAAGAGGTTTAAAAATAATAATTTATTTTACTGAAATTTAAATTCAATTATATTAAGTTCTACCAATTAATATTCCATTATATTGTATATTATAGGTAAAATATTACGTATCTGAGATTAAAAGCTTGGCACAAAAATGATGTAGAGTATAATGTTTTACAAGTCCAAGTATCATTTCCGTGAAGATTCTAAATTAATCTAATATTCGGACCTAAAATTAAATTTCATCAAACAAAACGCAAGACACACAAAAGATTAAACACAAATACAAAGTAGACTTGATCTTAACTAACACTAAGTGAATTTATAGAGATTGTTGTAATGAAAGTTTATTAGGCAAAATGAAAGCAAAGCAAAAGTTAAAGACAAACAAACAAGAAATTAGTCAAATTGATCAAGAAGCATGACTTTTAAAGGTTGAAAAACAATAATAAAGGTCGGGGTCTCAAAATCAACCACAAGCAATCCAAGTTAGATTTCAATGCATTCAACATATTCCTTCTATTCTTTAGATGATAATTTCAGTATCTAAGTCCTTGTCAGGCACATTAGACCAAAGTTTTCATTAAGTGCAAGATTCTTTTCTAGTTTAGACAAAGATCATATACCCTATCATCCACGACACTTATTTCTCATTCCCCAACGACTCATGTGGTGTGTGAATCCTTTATACATGCACCTCCCCTTATTATCGTGGACTCGGTAATTTTTTATCCCTTTGATCTTAATGCCTATTATCCAGCTCTATGTGCGTACTTCGACAAATAGGGGTCGTGGTAGACCAAAAAAATTAAGGGCAGCTTTCCCGCGGTGAGTCCACCAAGGCTAGTTGTCACATCTCGGATCGGCTCCGCCGTAGCACGATATTGTCCGCTTTGGGCCCCCTTCTCTGCCCTCACAGTTTTGTTTCTAGGAACTCATGAGCAACTTCCCAATAGGTCACCCATCCTGGGATTGCTCTAGCCCCAACTCACTTAACTTCGGAGTTCCCATGACTCCAAAGCCAGTGAGCTCCCAAAAGGCCTCGTGTGACAGGACCCGCCCCCGAATTTCTCTGAACCCAAGACGAATCCTGTGGAAATTTCAGCGTCACACCGATGCCGGGCCCACTTACTACGAATTTAGCCTCTTTTCTGAATTAAGGGAAAAGAGCACGAGACTTTCTGCCGAAATTTCGCAGAGTCTCCACTATAAATTGAACATTTTCCAAAAATTCCAACCTGCATAAAATACAATTTAAAACACCAACTGGCAGCATGCACAAGTTAACAACATGCAATCACATAATAGGCCTCCGGCCTTCAGATAATTCAAAACCCAACCATTCATGATCTCAAACAATTATACGATTACTCTCAAGAATCATTAAACCGAATTCCGATCAAAACTTTTAAACGCAATAACATTCCGCGGCTGCACCTGGTGACACCCCAGGCTGCCTACGTACCCTTGGACAAGGGATCAAGCCACACGTAGTTCTCATCTCAACAGTCACAACTACGATAATATACAATTATTTGAAATACAACCAACAAGGCATTTTAGATTTATCACCATTCAAATTCCGACAACACATAATGTGCACATTCTCAAACTCTTCCTTATATCAAGTCAACCTTGCAACCATACCCTATCCAAGGCGTATGTACATGGAACACATTATCAATTTCTTCCCTTTATGTCAATTCTTTCCACACAACCATATCCTATCCAAGGCATATGTTGCGGAACAACACTTCCCAATCCAGGGCTTAAATATTCATACATGTACAACTCACAAATCTCAAACCATAATCAAAACCATATATACATATATGTAATATAATAACACCCACCTCTCACCATCATCATGTACTAGGGGAAAACAATCTAACAGGGGATCGTTTGACTAGTCCACATTTAACAGCCTTCAAACGACATGTGGCTAGGGACGAGCCGTCCAACCGGGGGACTAACTCTCAGCCAGCACGTACGGACGAAGAATCAAGACCCGTACGTCTGTAAACAGTCCTACGTGCGCAGACTACCCAATCAAGGGTCTACAACAACATCCCGTCAAGGATGCCCCGGGTTCCGTCATATCCAGACCATATCCATCATATCCATGTATCAGTATCCAAGGGGAGGTACATCTGATGTTGCACATCATGTACTGGGGAAAACAATCCAACCGGGGATCGTCTGACTAGTCCACATTTAACAGCCCTCAAAAGACATGTGGCTAGGGACGAGCCGTCCAACCAGGGGACTAACTCTCAGCCAGCACGTACGGACGAAGAATCAAGACCCGTACGTCTGGAAACAGTCCTCCACGCGCAGACTACCTAATCAAGGGTCTACAGCAACATCCCGTCAAGGATGCCCCGGGTTCCGTCATATCCAAACCATATCCATCATATCCATGTATCAGTATCCAAGGGGAGGTACATGTGATGTTGCACATCATGTAGTGAGGAAAACAATCCAACCGGGGATCGTCTGACTAGCCCACATTTAACAGCCCTCAAACGACATGTGGCTAGGGACGAGCCGTCCAACTGGGGGACTAACTCTCAGCAGCACGTACGGACGAAGAATCAAGACCTGGACGTCTGTAAATAGTTCTACGCACGCAGACTACCCAATTAAGGGTCTACAACGACACCCCGTTAAGGTATGCCCCGGTTCCGTCATATCCAGACCATTTCCACAATTTTCATATATCCAGTTCCATGTATCCCATGTCCATATCCACTGTTTCCAAATATCATCATCCAAGGGGGAGGTACGTATGATGGTGGAGTTCGTAATCCCTATATAAATATTATAAAATAATATTTCCTTTCTTAATTCAATTTTTCCAACAATACCTATTCATAGCATAGACAGTAAACTCAAGTATATTCTATATCCAGGGAGGTACCTAAGGTAGTGCTAATAGCACTCAAATTGACATTCTAACTCACATCTCTCATCATCTCACAACCACATCCCAAGTACCCCACACATATTCAACAAACATAGCACTTTCTCGAGTATTGTATATATATAACTCCAGATACTAGAATATGTCAAAACTCACATATATCACAAATACTTACAAAGATAATAAATTCAACCAATAAATATAAAATGAATTTCAATAAACCATTACATTCATATGTAATACTTCCATCACAAAATCATGCCATTTATTTTCAATAATCATAACCGAGTCCCAAGACTCACTTTCACAACCCAACAAATCGAGCATCCCATACTCATCCATTTCATAATTTCCATTATCAAATAATATCCAAGAATTTCATAAAGAAAAACTAAACACCCTTGAAGACAAACGTCCACTTAAATACTAATATTCAAAACCGAGACCCTAGACTCTCTCGCAAGGTTATCCTAATACTCTTCGAAGGGTAAAACAACCTTGGAAGACTCATGATCAACCGAGATTCAAATTGTCCAAACTTGGTCAACCGGGCCCATGGGCCCCACGACCTCTGTTTTACGATCCAGAAGTTCCTAAGTGTTCCACACGGTTTAGGATACGTGTTCTTCAAGTTTGGTCCGAAATGGACGGTCGGATTGCTCAAGATCGTACGATTTGGACCGTTATTGAAAAACACAAACTTTAAGTTATTGAATCGGAACATCTGGGGCTCCGATTCACTATCCGTAGAATCCTACACGATCCTAGGAATGCCTAGATCAACATATATTAAATTGGAAGCGATCCAACGGTTCTAACATATTGAACCCGGAAATCACACAATATGTAAAATCCGTCCGGGTTCAAACGTTATCCGAATTGAGATCCGCAAATTCCTATGCGCTCGTGACAACCAGAAGATCATTTTAGGACAGAATGTCTCCATGCTACAGTGACCCCGCGCCGCCACACGCGCCGGCAGTGCGTGGGTGTCCAAAGCGATAGCCACTCGCCAGAAAAACTTAGAATTTTGGCTCCAAACTCCTATCCCAGGTAAAACACCTAATTGGGAGTCACTTTTGTTCTTGGGCTATGTCCAAAAAGTGGCCGGAAGTGGCCAGAAATTCAACCCGAATCCGGCCAAACTTAAATTCGAAAATCGAACTACCTACGCTCAAAATTGATGTAATCCTACCCAACCATCAGCTAGAGCACGAAAAATAGGTGAGGAACCATATCTCACTCGCCTGAAACGGTGGCCGGAGGAGGGAGAAACGGCTCACGAAAGTTTAAAAAAATCTGTCCAAGACCGCCTGGTTCGTGGCTGATTCCGGCGACTACGGTTGCAGATTCGAGGCGGGGAAGGGCTGGGGTTGGAAGAGGGAAATGTGGTGGTTCCTTTGGGACTGGTCTTACCTGAAACGGAGTCCGGAGCTGGGAGAAATCGCTACCGGAAGTCGACTGGTCCACCTGCTCGCGAGGAAGAAAATCTGGGTTTTAAAACTGAATTTTTGAAATATTTATGATTATGCCACTGAACTTCTTTTGATCGTAACTTCTTCGTTACAACTCCGATTTGAGCCCATTACGTGTCTACGGATTCATTTCGACGTGCTCTACGCAAAGGTGTAATCAAAATACCCAAATTCCTTTCCAAACTTAAAATGACCTTTTTGCCCCTTATAAAATTAAATAATATTTTAATTTCTCAAAAACCTTAATTAATTTAAATCATTTTATTTTAATGTTTATTTCAATTTATTTTCTCTTAATTTAATTATTTTATTTCTTTTTAGGACCGGGATGTTACATCGTGCTAGATGGAGGCGGGCATGTACATATAAGGCACATTACCCCTCTCCGTTGGTCGATGTGGGATCTTACACTAGTGCTAAGTGTAAAAGTCCAGTTGCAGTTGTTTATGATGGCAATACCATGGTTTCTGGGGTAGATTTCTTGGATCCTGAGTGTCTGTGCACTGGTGTTTTTTTTTTTTACAAGCCTATGGAGATTGGCCTAGTGGGGTCACCTGGGAGTCTTCCTTAATGTGTTGTTAGAGCATTCATGGGTTTGGCATACGACGACGCTCTTTCACCTGGTCTCTGGTTTCAAGTTAAGTGGCCACAGCCAGTTTTGTCTCTTATTGAGTGGTGTTTTTCTCAGTTCTCCTTTCGACATAGCTTTGATTCTTCGCCTATCTAAAGGACTATGGCCCCATAGAACGTTTCCTGTCTTCAGGACTATGGTTTCATAGGAGTTTTCCTCGTCAGTCTTGGGATGATACGGTATGGCTTTGATGATCTTTTTGCTTTCTTCTTTTCTTGGTTTGCTAGTTATGTTTTTTCTCTTTTCTTGTGCTGCTCCCTGCAAACTACTCTATTCTCTAGCGCCATTCGAAGCTTTATGTTTTTTTTTTTTAATGGAGATAACTAGAGCTGGTGTGTATGTATCGTGGGAGTCTTCTCCCCTTTGGCTTTGGTGTGTTCTCTGCCCGGTATTCTCACCATCTCGTAGCTGTGCAAAGGACTATGATCTCATAGCATGACTCTATTGACAGTTGAATTGTGTCGTGTTCTCATCGGAGGTCTTGCGTTCTTTTGCTTTGTATATTGTATTGATCCTAAGTGACTGTTTCAGGCTCTCTTATTAGTCCATGACATGTGTGGCACTCTTTCCTATTTTGGGGTTTGTTCCCTAAGAAGGTTTTAACGAGGCCATTGTATCGTGTTGTTTTTGTACCTTTATTCTATCAATGAATTCCTTTTTCAAAAAGAATAATAATAATAATAATAATGTCATTCACCACACTTAATCACAAGAAACTAAATTAAATTGCAATGCAACTTCTGCCTCAAATTTATCTTCCAATTTACTAGATGCAAAGCCCTAAAGTGATCAGTAAAAGAACTTAAACAAATACCAACAATTCAAACATTGATTAAACATTCATCTAAAAGAAACTAAGAATCCATTAAAAATCATAACTATCCATGCTTGCATCATCCTTGCCTCTAGGACTTCACGATGAGCTATATGATGATGCTAGAGAACTTCACGATGGTAGCTGCTCCTTGAAATTCAGACTAAATATATAATCCACAAGATAGACTAACTATTTAGAAATGGCTTGGTTCCTTAAGCTTAAGGAGGAGCTCTTCCCTGAAATTAATAGGGTTTTGACACTTGTCAAATTATAGCAATATTGACAAAGTTTCAACAAAAAAGGAAAAATGATAAATAATTTGACACGTGTAAAAATCACATTGGTTGTAAGAAGGAGATCCTCCTCAATCTTAAGGAGCCAAACTTTTTCCTTTATGAAATGGACTTACCTAGTGGCCACATCGGGTGGTAGGCCGGGGCTTAGGTTTTAAACCATTGACCTATGCCCCATCCAATAAAAAATTGGAATGGCTTGGCTTGCCAATGACTTGAAACCAAAAAGAAAGATTTCAAGTGATAGTTTACTAAATTAGCTGTTTGTGCATGCGAGAGAACCCTTTTCCAAGGGCATTTTGGGTGTCCAATTTAGCAAGCACCTCGTTGACTTATTTCCGACGAACTGTGATTTGTTGTTGAAAATATAGTTTTTCTGGGAGTATTTGGGGTCCCTTGAAAAAAGGACCTACATTTGTTGGATATGATAGCACTTGAGTGGTTATTTAAGTACTTTCTTGAAGCACCATGTTCATTGATTTTGTAGGGCACAATTAGATATCTAAACGGTTTTCGATTTGTCTAATTTTTTGCAAGGATGATTTATGAATGAAGACTTGAAAAATAGACAGTTTGGATAATTGAATATATATATTTTTTTTGTAGGATACCCTAAAGGATGATCTATGAGTGAAGACTTGCAAACCAATAGTCTCAGTTTTGAACCCCTATGTCACCTTTGTAGTGTGTTTGTGTATGTGAAGCCTCTCATCCCTCTTATAATTTAAACTATAGTTTGTATTAAAAATTAAAAAATAGGAATTAATTCCTTATTTTACTAATACTAAGATGAAGTCAATTCATTCTCAAAACTTTTCATGGAAAATTTTGTTCTTTTACATTAGGACATTTTCTCAACATACAAACATATACTTACACAACTCTTCTAATGAGAAAATTTCTTTTAAATGCTACATTGCTCTCAAGTAGGCAGTAAAATATCTAATAATATTTTTTCATTACGGAGGAAAAATGATAATTGTTTGCAATATGCATGAATATCTTCCATATTAGTTTTTGTATGATTAGTATGCAAGGGATTGAGCTGACCTTGCGGCTACATCCTACTAGAAAGCCTTTTTTTGCAAGCATCCAAACATACATAAAGCCTTTGGAAATAAGGGACTTCAATTTTCATCATCATTGAGCTGTCCACATTGGTTTCCCTAACCTCTGCACAATACTTCCACAACTTAGAGTACTGTGAAGCATAAGTACCCTCAATGATTTCAACAGCCTTCTACCTACCCCTGCCACATATACTCAGACTGACCTCATACCCTATCTCCCTCTTAATAAGAGCTTGGAATAACCTCAACCCCATCTTGGGCTCATCTCTAATTTGATCAAGATATTTTTTTAGCAAGGAAAGTTGCAGTAGCTTCAGGGTTGCTATAACTTCTGCTACATGTGTATGTCTCTGTCATGCTCTTTGTTGTGTAGATTCAGCTGCACCAAAATGGATTCAGCTACATCCTCAACTTGTGATACTCACAAGTGCACGAGCCGTTCAGTAGTATAGCATATGTAAGTGCGAGGTCGATTCCACAGGGATTGGTGATTGAATGATCCAATTCAATTTTCCTACACAAAACAAAAATGAAAACAAAAGAAACAAAACAAGAAGAAAGAATGTACATTACAAGAAAAATAAATTACAACTAAGAAAACATTAAGGAAACTAAGAGAACTTTGAGGAAGAAAGGAAGTGTTTGGGAACTTTGAGGAGGGAGAAGAAAGTGTTTGAGAAGTGTTTGGGAGCTTTAGAGAAGGGAGAAGAAAGTATTTGAGAACATGGAGAAGAGAAAGGTGTTTGGGAAGTGTTTGAGAACTTAGAGAATTTGGTGAAGGAATGGGAATTGTGTTTGAGAACTTTAGAGAAGGGAGAAGTGTTTGAGAGATTTGGAGACTTTTGGAAGAAAGGAAGTGTTTGAGACCTTTGAGGATTTTGGAAGATAAGAGACATGTGTTTGAGGAATTGGAGAATGTTTGGAAGAGAATGTGTTTAAGAAGTGTTTCAAGAACATGGAGACTTTTGAAGAGAATAGAGAAATGTTTGGGAAGTGTTTGAAGATTTAGTAAAAAGAAAATTTAGTAGAATGATCTTATTACAACAATTGAGAACTACAAAGGGAAACTAAGAGAATTTGAGGGAGAGAAGGGAAGGGAGCTCTAGAGAAGTGCTTGAGAGCTCCCCCCCTTGGGGGTGTGTTTACAAGCTTAGAGAACTTCCCTATTTATAGGCCTAGGGGAACTGAAAATCTGAATTCAATATGGCTAATGCATACAACACTTGTATTATAAAATCTGAATTGGTTGATGCACTTCACCAATAAATCCCACCAGCAGCCCTAGCTCATCTTTATGTCACCATGACCAAGCTTCCAACCAGAAACAATAGCTCTTGCCTAGGTCATCATGACCAAGCTTTCAACCAGCTCATCCTGAGGTCAGCATGACCAGCAATTTCAAGGGCTTACGAATTGGGCTTCTCTTAAGCAAATGAAGACTTTAAGCACTCCAAATTGAAGTTCAGAATGTGTCTGATCCAACCACACAAGTATTGGCCCAATCCAAGCTCGGATGAAGAAGTTAAGGCCAAAATAAATTGCTAACTCGTTTTGCTCGCTGACAAAATCCATCCTGAGCATGGTTCTGTGTTTGCTAGGTAACGGACTCCAAATTTATCCAATGGGGCTGAATTTTGGATATGTTATAGTACACACCCATTGGAACAACTTTCATGAAGAATGCTGCCTCATCCGAGCTATGTAGGTTGCTGAAACAAAGCTTGAAATATGACCTACGAAACTGGACTGGCAGGGGCCTGTAGCAAAAAATGAGTTTGTCTTTAAGCTCTTTTTCCCTTCATCCAAATCAGGCCTTAACATGCTTGAATTGCATGAATTATGCTCTCTTGCTCTTTTGGCCTACAAAACACACAAAGGGAGGCAAATAACTCAGAATTATAGGAAACTAAGCAAAATAAGTAAGTAAATTGGGCATGTATATGTATGAAATTATGAGCTTAACACTCTTAATTTGCCGAGTCCCATATGCCATGAAAGAAGCCCATGGTTCTACTTGCATTTCACACACTTTGCTTGCATCCTCCTCCCATCATTTTTAGTAACCTTCACCTCATAGCCCTTATTGATAGCATAATGTGAAATAGCTTCTCTTAACTCTTTCTTATATGCATATGACATGCTCACTTCAAATTGAGGATTCTCCATATTAATCTTAGCATTAAACTCTGGATACCTTGGTCTTCGTCTTTCATCATCAGAATTAGGTGGACTACCAAAGCTATCTGAGTTGTAATTCTCATCAGGCACAGTATCATTCATGCGACCTTGAGGTATAAATTGCTTTTCTTGTTTCTGGTTTTTTTTTTTCAACATACACTGGAACCTTGGGAATTTAAACATTGTGCATAAACATATTATCATCCTCAAGAACTGCATCATTTTCCTCATCATAAATTTCTCTGTCAGACTCATCACCACTGTCTCTATATATGGGAACACTATGAAGTGAAGCCTCACCACTAGCCTCAACAACATCATCTTCCTCATACCCATCAACATTATCTTCCTCATCATCATCAACATCAACAACCTCAACATAATCTGAATCATACATGGGTCATTTCCCTTTAGTAGCTTTACCCCTATCATTCACATCATCTTTACACTGTATTTTAACAAAGTTCTCATCTACTTAATTGAAGCATTCATTCTTGACCCCAAAAAAAAAAAAAAAACTGAAGCATTCATCTAGAATATCATTAAAGAATTGCTCATATTTTTTCTATTGTGATTGGCTGTAATTCTCCTCAATAATGTCAGGCACATCAACCTCATGATTTACATATACCACGATATGTGGATTGATACAAATGACATATAACATATCTAAAATTTTGGCGTCTGAATTCAACCCTAATACCCCTTCATGCACTCCCTTACCAGTAAAAGTGTAATAAAATCCTCTGCAATTTTGAATCCCACTTTGCTTCATAATATCCCTTAATTCTGTTGTAGAAAACTTATCTAGATCAATATTATCATAAACATCTATTGTGCCTCCCTCATAATCCTTCCCATTGTTCACGAATTTACTAGCATATCTTATAATGAAGTGTCCATCATCTGAAGAAATTTTTTTTTACGTTTTTGGCATATAGTTGACAATACCAAACATATTATATTCTGACAATTTTTTTTTTAAAAAAACATCCATATTATATTCCTAAAGCACCACCAGACAACACTCTCTAAAAGCCACATTCTTTTTGCACCTTAAACTATTCATCCACCATGCTCAGTCCATTTCACACGTGATGAATGCATATAAAGTACTACCACAACACTCCAAAAACAACAATAAACCAACCCCACAACAACAATAAAGTTATATATTAACTCAGAAACTCACCTGGATGAATTGGAGGTTTCTTTGGGTCCACACCTTTGGAACCCACCATGCTTGCTTCTTCATGACAATCCCCGACAGCAACAGAGCCGAATCAAACCCAATTCAAACCTCAAATATTCTAGAAATCGACTCGCCTTTTCTCCCAATCCCAGAACCCTAAAATTATTTTAGGAAGAAATTGCTCGAGAATGATGTTTTGATTAATGGATTGAGGCGAAAGGGCAATAATACCCCTGCACGCACTCATCACGTGCATCTTAACTGATGGAATTCCCAATTGGACTTGATTTGTTAATGATGCAAAATGTAATGACCAAAATCGGAAAATTAAAAGTGCGGTGACCAGGCCAAAATTATAATTAACCCTTAAAAAAAGCTTAATAAAAGGCCTTGCTATTAATGTAAGTCTAAAAATCTAGTTACAATATATGCTCATGAATCATAACTCATCTCAATTTGAATACATGGAGGATGTGTACCATTGTTTTTTTTTTTTCTGCTAATGAAAACTTAATTCCAAGAAACACCTTTTAAGAGTTCTGAATTTTTATTTTTATTTTTTGGGCTTACGACTCGAATCTTCCAATCTCAACCATTGATATTATTTCTGATTATTATTAGATTTTCTAACTATGGAACCAGATTTCGACGTAGGTCTTCTAAAAATATATATATAAGGGTATGTCCAAGAAGGTTCCTACTTGCTAGTATTAAATCTTTGCTTAGCCTTGATTGACTAATCTTAGTCTTTTTAATTTCAGTTATTAACTGATCAATAACAAGGTAGGTAGCTAATTAAACTTAAAGCAATAAAATTTCCCACGAAAAAACAGAAACAAATTTATATTTCAGCTCTTAAATATAAGATCACGACGTGCACAAGCATAAATAATTCACTTAAGACATATAAAATTGGTTACTTGCACCATATCAATTGTAATTAAACATGTGGGTCTTTTTTTATTAAACACAAAAAGAATGTCGACCTTAATTAGTTCACATGGGTGCGTTTGGCTCATGTTCAATTTTTTAGATGTGAATGTCTGCATAAATGATGTTAACCACATGTGCTCAAATTGCGTTTTTTCAGTTTTATTTTATTTTTCTAAAGAAGATAACTTGACTTCCATGTATTGCCCACATCATGCTGAAGCTTTTGAGTATAAAAAGGAAGCTCTTGTTAGAGACATTCATACAATTTCAGAGATGGTAAAGGGAGGTGATCATCTACATTTACAGGAGAGAATGGAGATGCCAAGGGAACGTCCTGAGAAGGTCTCGTTTGCATGCGGCCTTCTTGCGATTATATGCGGCCTTATTGGCTTATTGTAAGTTTTTTTTTTTTTGGGTCAGAAAAAGTTTCATTAAATAGGAAAGTGGCTAGATTTACATACTAATGATCTCAGGCTCAAATTCTCATGGCAAATTGATAGTGTGTGTGAAAAGCCTCGTTCCTTTGTAGTTTAGACTGTCGCTAGTAGGTGAACCAAAACCATAACTTAAACCAAATGCAACACAAAAAGATATAAACCACAATCCTAAAACTCACAAAAGGCATAAAAGCTCACAGAAGGCAAAAAACACAGGATATTACACTGCTGCTGTTGTTGCCTAATTAACTTCTTTTTTTCCTACCTATGTAGTGGTTATTGCCTGACTTGCTGCTGTTGTTGCTGCGGCTGTTGCTCTGACCCAGATGACTTGTTTGATGAAGATCACAGAGAATGAAATGACATGACGATGAAATACAAATTGATTTTGGCATTTTGCTTCTGTTTTGCAACTTCCAACACATAATATTTTCTCTTACATACATTCTTTTTCCTTACCTAGTTTCAAGCTGAATCAGGTTGCTCATGATCATCATTGATGATTCGTTTCAGTTTGGCATGTAATTACAAAAAGATCTTACTTACGACGCTTTTCAATATAATGAAGTAACTATCTAGCATGGTCGATTCCATTATAATCTTGACACTCGACATGTCTGCATTTTAGTGGACATGATTTCATCAGCATATCATGAGTACTATTTTATTTTGGTTGAAATAACGCGTATTATTTTCTTATAGTAAAAAAAATTTGCATTATTTTATCACACCCCGCATTCGAGGTACTAAAATTTTCATGTTTAGTAGAGGGTAATTTAAGTAAAATAGAATATGAAAAACCAAAATTTGAGCAAAATAATCTTCACTTATACAAATAGCTCTTAATTTTTTGAACACCACGAATGCCGTCTCTGATTTCTAAACTCGCAACTCTTTGTTTTTTTATTTTTTGTTTTCAATGAAAGAAGTTGTATCTCTATACTTACAGTTCAACATATGTGGTAGGGTTGCAACTAAGAATGAGAAGTTCACGATTGGACTCACAGATAGCTCTATGAATGAAGTAAGTAGACATGTATTCACCCCAAGTCATCCTAGCCCTAGAAATAGGCCAAGAATTGTGTTAGCATATGTGAGCGTGCCACTACTAGCACTTGAGAAATTTTAATAGATTGATATGTCACACCCAAGTTCAGTCCAAATCACTAAAAGAATAATTAAGTCAAACTCATTAACTTGCTCAATTAGAATTACCAAGATCTGCAAGGTTACCAAAACTAAACACAAACACTTCGAATGTACATGATGTTTCCAATAGTACAATATTAAAGCCTAAAGTCTTTTGAAAACAATCAGATCTTCTATACGGAAGCCAAAACATCACAAAAGAGCCAAACTTTCTATTCTTAGCTAATCTGAAATGGAAGGGAAAAATGGTAAGCTGCAAAGCTCAGTAAGCAATCATATATGGTCACATGCAGTGGCGAAACTGTGCTTAGGCCTGCAGGGGCCTTGGCTCCCCAAAAATTCTAAAATACTACATATATTGGGCTTTGCACGGGACAACTTAGGATATATATATATATATATATATATATATATATATATATAACCTCCACAATAAAGAGAAGGAGGGATTTACGTTTCCCCCTCCAACTAAAAGACTATTTTCTTAGCAAAATGGCTAAGTTACTCCTGGATTCCACCAACATAATTAATTAAAATTAAAAGAAACAGCCAATCAAATCTTTCTTTCACAAGTATATTTAAGAAAATAGGAAATCAAAGATAACCGGTTATTTATTTATTTACAAGCTTTGATTCTGAATGATTGTCCATATACTTACTATGTTTATTGTTTAGCACATCGATTACATTTGGCTTTAGTTGCATCATCAAGAGAAGTTATTCATGTCCACCACTTTTTCACTAAATTGACTTGTATTGTCAATATTGTTGATGCTTCATGCAAGCGTACAGATGAATTGAAAAATGCTCAAGCTGTTGAAATTGCATACATATGATTGCCATTGATAAGCTTAACACCCCCCACACACACACAAAAATTCTGGCTCCGCCACTGGCACACATGTGAGTGTGAGAATCACAACAATACAATACCTGAAAATGAAACTAAAGAGAAATACACAAACGAAACTGAACAGTTCAAATGATGTAATACGATTCATAGTGGAATCCAGAGAAGCAATAGCAATGAAATAGCTTATGTAAATCCTCATTAGGGTTTCCAACGAGGCCTTATTCCTATGGTGGTCGTATGGGCCTTATTATTAGTCACCAAAGGTCCTGACTACTTCATAAGAGGGAACAAACATTGTAAATTCAGATGGTATGAATTAATCACAAGTTCATAAACATATATGAATTGGGGATTAAACAAGGGTTTCATATCATAATGACCAAATAGAAATATAAGTAGCAACTCAATACCGAGGCAGTTTAGAGGCTTAGATTGATGGAAGGAGCAAAGCTAGAACCACAATAGAAACTTACCTTATCCCATATTCCTGAAATTAGTATCTTTAATCACTTTAGTCTATTCTCAAAGGACAAAGCAAACTCAGCTTCCGTTCCTCTCCTATCAGCCTTTAGTTATGTTTTTCCTTTAGGCTATCTAATTTGCATATATGCATCAATTTTGACCATTGCATAAATTTTGTCACTTTCATTAGATTTTGCCAAATTTTTTGTTAGTTTGCTGACATGACACGCATGTAGAACTCTCAAAATCAATGATATAGCGGCACTAAAATAAATATATATTTTTTAAATGATTTTTTTAACATAAAAAGTTAGAAATGTTTTTGAAAATATTAGATGGGGGAATACAGTTTGCATTGGGGGGAGATTGGAGAGAAGGAGGGTGGGTTAGGTGAAGCGGCATGGAAGAAGTTGGACGGGGCTGGGGATTCATAATGAGTCGATTTGGTGGGTGGATGGGAAAGTTGGGTTGAATTTGGATAGGAGTAGAGGAGAGGAGGCTGCGAATGTGGGTCGGGGAAGGGATGAGGAATTTGGGGATAGGGGGTTGTGAGGGTGGGTTGGGGAAGGGGCTGTGAGGAAGCGGGAGGGGAGTTTGTGGGGCGACGGGCGGTAGGGTTGTTGTAGTTTTCATTGTTTTTTTTTTTTAAATAAAAAAAAATTTATTCAATTTTTTAATAACTATTATGTTATTTAATTCATGTGGCGTTATATTATTAGACTTGTAGGCTCTATATGCATGTCACATCAGTAAGAGTGTATTCAATTGAGATTTTAAAAGATTTTAAAGAAGTTTAAAAGTCCAGGTGCATTCAATCACGATTTTATAGAAGTCTATAAAATTCTAGATGTGTTCAATCCAGACTTTTTAAAGTCCATCCAAATTTGGATGTATTTAATCATGACTTTAAAAGATTCCATAAAATTTTGGGTTTATTCACACAATTGGTGAATTTGGATTGATTCAAGACTAATATTAGGCTATGAAATTTTTTTGCTTTGCCCCAAAGATTTTGATAGATTTATTATGTTTATTCTCAAGATATGATTTCACCTCCTTTATTACCACCATCTTGTCATAGCTATCATCACTGTCATCACCGCCACTGCCATCACCACCACCACCCCTACCACTACCACTGCCATCGTCATCGCTGCATCAACCACCACCACCTCCATAGTCATCGCCACCACGAGCACCGCCACTTCCATCTCTGTCACTCCTAGCACCACTACCACCTCCACCCCGACCACCATCGTCGGCCGCTGCCACCTCAGCGCCACTACAATCTTCACCACCACCACCTCCATCACCTTCACCATCACCACCACTTCCCACCACTACCACCCCAACCGTTACCACTCCTCCTGCTGACACCCCCATTACCACAACCACTCCTACCATCACCCCCACTATCATCACCACCATGTTGATGTTGACTTACCTAAAAGATGTGGAAGGAGTGAAGGAGACAGATGGTCAAAAAGCTACAGTAGTTTCGACTGGGCTCTGCCGCTCGAGTGGAAGAGCAGTACTTCTCGCCTTGACTCAGGTGTTTGAGCACCTGCTCGAGTGGTAGAACTCAAACTCAAGCGAACATAGGTGCTCGAGCGATGCAAGTGGGGCTTGAGCGGGAGGCGCAAATCCAGCGCTTATCCCTGGCGAATTTGGACATACGAGGTGTTATGTAATGCGATGGAAGACATCGCGAAGCAGACATTGGAGAAACTCGAAGAAATGTTTGCAGCCAAATCATTGTCCAATAAGCACTTCTTAAAAAGGAGCTTCACTCTCTAAAGATGAAGGGCACAAGCATGATGGAGCACGTGAGCGCCTTTAATAGGTGTATTACTAACTTGCAGATGATGAATGAGGTTTATGTTTGGGCCTAAATTTGATGTGCCCAATCCAAAATTAAAAAGCCCACATCAAACTTTGGACAGCCAGCAACATGAATCGGGCCAAGACTATACATTCAAACCCAACGTTGGAGGCTCAGAAACTATCAAACCACAGGAATGACTTGGGCCTTGGAAGAAACTAAATTGAGCCCAATCCCTATAAACAGCTTTACCGTTTCTTTCAAAAGACCAGGAACAGGGCAACATATTTTTCTCAAAAAGAACCCACGTGACTACCTGACTTTGAAAAGTCAACAATTTCAACTAAAGTCACAGAGAAATGCAACAGGAAGTTAATAGAAACATTTGCAGAAAGATTTCTTCAATCTTTTTCAGATAAAGCGGGATCAAAATCCTTTTCTATATACAGAAACGTTATCCTAATCCGTCAATTTCTTCAATAAAACTGTTAAGTAGCTGATCTAACATGGTTATTTAGTAATTTGAGTTATTAATAATTTAAAAACAAAATTAAATATAACAACAAACATATTAAAATGTTTAAATATTATATAAAAATATAAGCTTAGAAAATAAAGAACCCAACAGCCCCTCCACCCCCCTCTCCAGGCACCTTGCAGCCACCTTCTGCCTCCTCCCTCCCCCACTAGTCCAACCATTGTACAAACACTATTAGACACCTCAAATAAAGAAAACCCATCAAATCACCTTAATCATTAGGCCTGAGCACGAATCGATTTGGAATGGTAAAGGGCTATTCCGTTAACTGTACCAAAATTTTTAGTAAATCTCTTCCGTTAGCCGAATATTAGGAGCTTTAACCATTCGGATCGGCTAACCAAATATTCCGTTCGGTATGATCGGAGGCCGATAGTACTATTTAACAAGAAACCTACTAATGTAACATCTATATGATCTTTTTGACAACTATTTTAACATCCATCTTTATTTGTTCTATCAATTTTGACCACATCACAATGGCGTCAGTTGAGCCAGAATGAATAATTCCAAATCTAACATGCTCATTCAAAAGGGAAAATTCAAAATCTTGATATGTTGGGTTTTGAAAACAAGAAAAGACAACATTCAAGTGATAGGCTTTAGTAAATATACTATTAAAAAGTAATATCATGATTTGTTTAATACAAAATAAATCAACAAACAGAGGAAGAAATATCTTCAATTCCTGTAACTTTAGATACATCCAGTGATGTGTATGAAAACAATCGGTTACAAATATAAACCAAATTGAAACCTGACTTGTATAGAAATGCATGCTTATGGTACATACTGATATTTGGGACTCCAAAGGCATCATAACTTGGACTTGGGAGGAGAGGAGAGTTCTCATTGTTATGAGGGGTAATTGACAGGACTTGACCCAAATTTCACTTTGGAATCTGAGCCGAATCCTGTGCATGTCCGACACCTGGCGGGTGCCGGGTGCGAATAACCAAAATACCCTTCTAAACCAAATCCAAAGAATTTCAAGCTCGACTTCTGCCGAAAATTTGGCAGAATCTTCCCTGTAAAATGAACATTTCCCCAAAACTTTCACCTGTCAAACAAGCATATACGAATATAACCCAACTCCAGCATGATTCAAATTATATCAAAAGTCAAGCATCATATTATTCTAGCCTCAGGCCTCAGAAAAATCAAATAAATCATTTAGCTAATAAAATTCATCTCGGCTCTCAGAATATCAATAATACATTAACAATCTCAAAGAATCCAACTTGTGGTTGCACCTTGTACAAAAAGGCTGCCTACGTACCCTTACTAAGGGATCAAGCCACACGTAGCTCTTCTATTTCGTTTCAGCTTTCTGTTCCAAGCTTACTAGCATTACTCACATGGCAATAACTAAATTCAAATGAAAGAATAAAGCATTTAGATTCAAGTAATCATTCTTCGAAAGTCATAACTATTAATTACTCGTGACACCATTGGTGACACGTCCTGCCCTGTAATCCTCGCTGGACTCAGGAGACATCTGGTCAACCTCGATCCGCAATCCTTGCTCCCCTGGTCCAGATATCTCTAATACTCGAGGAGAGCAAAATATGCTAGAAATACTTGAACTATTTAATACCATAACCAATAATAAAAAAATCAAGGCAACCAATTTAAATAAAATAAATTAAAATAAATTAAAGCAAAACGGATTACAATAAAATAAAATAAACAAGCTCCGAATACTCTGGTATCGAACTCATGTAAGGTTATATATATATATATATATTCTCTTGTGACATAAATATATAGATTAAAAAAATAATAGTAGTTGTATAAAGTCTCTCACTTTTATTTTAAAAGCGTTTCAAGCTTAAATTCTCTCCACCTAGGCGTATCCCCATTCCTGATCCGTCAATTCCAATTATTCCGTCAATTCCATCCTTGCAGACTTCGGAAACACAAAGTTAACCGAGCCGAGTTCCTCGCAAGCCTCGGAGACACCAAGTCAATCTGAGCTGCGCTCGTCATAGGCCTCGGAGACACCAAGTCGATCCGAGCTGCGCTCCTCGGAGGTCTCAGGGGACCATAAGTCAGCCTGAGCCGCGTTCCTCGCACCATGGCGTCCCCGAACTCTTGGGGCATTATTTATGAATGACAACTAGTTCAAGGCAACTTGGGGGGGTACTCCTGTGGTGGGTTTGAAAACAACATCGTATCTGAAACTTATCTTGAAATTCCTTCTTATTTCAAAAACTACTTAGATATTTAGCTAATTTATTCATTATGGCAAAATTTCATTAACGAATCATTCCGAAATTAAAATAATAATCTTTAAAGGTAATGGATAACTAAAGGAGTAAATACTTGAATAAATAAATAACTAAATATATACTTCATTATCCACTGCCATTAGAGATCTCATCCTTTCCTTTAATGCCATTAGAGACCACCACACACTTTAATAAAACCACAAAATCGAACATTACATACCATTAGTGATCTAAAACACATGATTATATAAATATCAATTATCCCAAATTATATATATATATATATATAGTATTTATATCCATTTCCATAATCACACAAATCCACGAAATGATCCGTAAACTCAATTTTTAGTCAAGACTCGTTTGCATGGTCATTCTAACACTTCTCAAGAGATATAACTACTTCGGAAGGTTAACAGTCACCCGAGAGGTCAAACAGCTTAAATTTGGTTAACTAGGCCCGCGGGGCCCACGACCTCCAATCACCAATCCGGGAGTGCCTATAGGTTCTATTATGCTTAGGAAACCTATCTCGATAGTTTGATCTTGGTCGAACGGTTCGGATTAATCACGATCGTATGATCGGATGGTTGTTATTTAATTAAACTTTGACATATTGAATCGGAATATCCAGAGACTCCGATTCACGATCCGCGAAATCCTATACGATCCTAGGAGTGCCTAGATCAACATACAACAAATTGACTACGATCCAACGGTCTGAACGTAGTGAACCCAGAAATAGCACAATATGCGAGATCCGTTCGGGTTCAAACGTTGTCCAAATTGAGATCCGCAAATTCCTACTCGCTCGTGAGGACACGAGGATTATTCTAGGACCAAGGGTGGTCCCCGACACATGGCCCACGCGCCTCCCACGCGCTGCCAGGGCGTGGGTGTACATAGAAAATTCCCGTGGCTGGTTTTCTCCAAACCACCGACCCAAACTCCTATCCTAGGTTAAAAACCTAATTTGGAACCACTTTTGTTCTTGGTCTATGGTCAAAAAGTGGCCGGAACCACTGATGTTCTTGGTCTATGGTTAAAAACCTAATTTGGAACCACTGAAATCGGCGTCCCAAAACCGGCAGAATTTCAACTCGAAAGACAACCTATCAAACCTCAAAATTTCTCAAATCCTACCCAACCATCAGCTAGAGCACGAAAAATAGGTAAGAAATCATACCTCACTCGTCGGAAACGGTGGCCGGAGGAGGGAGAACGAGCTCCGTGAAACTCCATCAAAAACTGTCCAAACCGCCATGTTTCGTGGCGGTTTCCGTCGATTACAGCGGTGAATCGAGGCTGGGATGGGCTGGAATTGAAAGAGGGAAGTGAGGTGGTTGTAACGAGACCGGTCTTGCATGAATTGGTGGTCGGAGTTGAGAGAAATCACCTCTTGAAGTCGGCTGGTCGAACTATCCCGAAACTCGGAGCAATTCTGGGTTTTAAAAAAACTGAACTTCGAAATATTTAAGGTTATGCCACTGAACTTCTTTTGATCGCCGTTTCTTCGTTACAATCCCGATTCGAGCCCACTACATGTCTACGGACTCGTCTCAAAGTGCTCTACACAACGGTCCAATCAGAATTTCAAAATTCACTCTCGAACTTAAAATGACCTTTTTGCCCCTTTAATATTAAATAATACTTTAATTTTCAAAAACCTTAATTAATTCAAATCATTTTATTTAGTTATTTATTTCCACTTATTTCCTCTTATTTTAATTATTTAATCTTCTCCCAATAAAAAGTCAGCTCCTCAATCATGTAATTAAATTCCAGGGGTAAAATTATCTTTATCTTGAATAATTTAATATTTAACTATTAATTTTGGACCGAGTCGTTACAGTAATCCTGTGGTGCATCGGTTGTATCGGTACAGCCACATGCATCGGTTGTATCGGTACAGCCACATGCCAGGCACATGACTTTTTTAAAAAACATGGGAAACCTACGGCTGAACGTCAACAGGTGAAACGATTTCACATGCGCATTACAGTCAATGTCGTCTTCTTCCTTAAACTCATCTGGTTCAACTTCAAACTGATTTCTTCGTGGTCTTCAAAGTCATCTTCTTCAACTCCTCTTCTATATAAAGTTTCTTCCTCCTCTCTGCAACATCTCTCTCTTTTTTGTCATCATTGTTAAAAACCTCCTATTTTAGGGTTTGGATTTTGGTGATAATTTTAGAGGTTAGCATTTCGGATTGATAATAGGAATTGGAATTGAGTTTTTTCATTACTGGTGGGTTGTTGGCACTCCTCTCATCTGCAATCGAGCCCTTGTGAAAGTAAGTTAACACTATGTTTTATGTTATTGTTAATTGAAATTATGTGGTGATAACTTGGCGCAAGAGGGGAAGTAGGTTTCTCACATTCATGAGATGAAGTGGGTTTCTCATTCTCAAGGTGTGGTGAGGTGAAGTGGGTATCTCACATTCATGGTTGTAATGTTCATGCAATTTTAACTACTGTAGGCCGGAACCGATTCCATCGTACGGTGGAAAAATTGTCTGAATGAGAAGCGATTAACAATTAATGTTATTGGTTTCGATAACTTGTCATCTTTATGCTGCACTCGTTTACACTGCTATGCCATTTTCTGATTCAAAGGTTCAATCTTGATACTTTTTGCGTTGAACTACACGGCAATGTCTTGGGAATAAGTGTCGTTGACTTCGAGCGTGTTATGGGTCTTAAGAACACCGGTGAGGATGTTGAACTCGGGTGTCAGGTAGAAGATGAAAAGGTGAAACAGTTAGTGAAGAGTTTCAGTGGAAATGGTAAAAGAGTATTAGTAAGTGGTTTTGCTGAACAGTTGGAAAAGTGTGAAAATGTAGATGATGACTTTAAAGTTCGATTTGTGATGTTTGCACTTGGCACTATACTCTGCCCCACATCTTCACTATCAGTGACCGGGAATTATTTGACTTTCTTGACTATCCCAGGGAAGATAGAGAGCAAGAACTGGGCTGACCATGGATTCAACTTCTTACGTGAAGGTATTAGGTCGTTCAAATCGAAGAAAGTTGCATATGTAAATGGGTCGCTGCTTTTTCTCCAGCTATTCTATTTCGATTCAATTGTCCACGGGAGTATACGTTGATAAATCTTTGGATCCCATTGTGTCGTGGGACAATAACTTGCAAGTGCTTAGTGTTGGAACTCACTGAGAAAGCAAGGTGGGTTTGATAGTCCTACCTTTCGGGTTGTTTCAAAGCGCAGTGAGAACGAATGAAGTGTTCAGAGTAAATATTGAAACAATTGTTGAAGAAGTTGCTATTCGTTCTGCGCCAGTAATACAGTCCGAGGTGAAGCACTCAGTTGAAGGACTTGCTATCACTTTGGGGCCAGGAATACAGACTGAGGTCTAATGCTCAGTGTTGGAACTCACTGAGAAGGTCATGAGTGAAGTGAACTTCTTCATGAAAGATGCAAGACAACATCTTCTTTCGGGACATGGACATGTAAATGAAACTAAGGGGGACGGGACACTGAAAAAAACCGATACGATGAAGGTGGTGAGAATGTTATGATGAGGAAGGGTGAAGAATGTAGCAAATTAAATGAGAAAGGTGCAGTTGTAGTGAAAAAACCTTCAACACCATTACTTGAATGGACAGAGTTTCATTCAACCTGAGGTATGATGAGTGATTAGAGTTTGAAGATTGAGTTTCTTATGATCATTTACATTTTTTAAGTATGCATTTATTTGGATAGTTGTAATATACTTAAATATTATTTTTTTCGTATTTGTAATATTTGAATTAGAGTGGAAAAGAGGAAGGTCACAAAATCAGCCCATGGTGATCGAAGTGGAATAAAAACAACATCGTACGTCCGAAAGGCATCCAGGGCATCATTGTAAAGAGCCATGGGTTGACCCGTCAAATGGAAAGGGAAAGGTCGTGTAGAAGATGGAGTCTAAGATTAAAATTGGGCCATTCAAAAAGGCTTACCTTGTCCGACAATTTAAGAAGATGACTCTCTGAGGCCTCTCTCTTTCGCACTTCTCTTCGGTGAACGCGGCTTTCTTTCTAGTTTGAGAAGCGAATGCAGGTTTGAGAGCTGTTGAGCCTATTCCTAACAACTAAAATGAGTTATTAAAAATAGCAACTTTAATTCTCGCAAGTGCACGAACCATTTATAGTATAGCTTATGTAAATACGAGGTCGATCCCACGGAGAATGGTAACTTGGTTGCAAGTTAAATTACTTAGAATGATGGAAAAACAGAAAACAAAGAAACAAACAAACTTACAAATGGCAAGGTCTAGGACAGAATCCTAGCACCACACACGCACTCGAATGGGGGGTTTTTGTTGTTTAAATGAAAACAAGAGAATGAAATGGAAGTGCTGGAAAGTAAACAATGGCAAGAATGAACTAGTTGTGAAACAATGATTGAGAAGTGTTAGAGCCTTGGAATCCACCACTAGTTTTCCTATCCAAGTTATGAATGCATAGAAATTGACTCAAGCTTCATTAACAATAGATTATCGCATACAAGCCTATGGTATCTAGGTGCAGGATGCATGATTCTCCTAAGGCATGTAATTGTGCATGGTATCTACACAACACGTGATCTCAAATATGCAACCTAAGCATGGTATCTACTTAGAATAAAGCATACAAGAGTCATTAAGTTCCTTGAGAATATGATAATCACACAAGTCCTAGAACATGGTATCTGTCCTAGTCAACCTATGGTTATTAACCCCTTGAATGATTCTTAGGCCATTCATGTGTTGCTTGTGAAAGGAGAGTAGAATTGGTGAATCTAAACCCCTTCCCAACCTGTGCTAGATGCATAAAATCCTAGTTAGCTACTCCAAGAAAACATACATCAAGCACATAATAAACTGGAGGTTAACAACTTGATAATGAAAGCAAGGAAATCAATTAACTATGAAATCATCCATAACATTGAATATTCATGACTAGGGCTTCATCCTAAGCCCTAACTAGATGGATTAGTTAAACATAATTATGAATACAGAAAATAAGAAATACATAGATAGAGTAAAGAGAATAGAAGAACTAGCTGGTGGAGGCAAGGTAGTTTCCAGGACAGCTCCTAGCTCTTCCTCCTTTGCAGCTAGCTCTCTTCTCTCTTTGTGGTGAATGTGTGTATGGGAGTAATGGATGAGTGAATGTGTGTGTTTCTGAATCTCAAGGTGAATTGGTTGATGAATTGAATGTGGAATGGAAGTGGTATTTATAGGGAGTTGGGAGTGAGAAATCTGAATTGAATATAGCAAATGCATACAACACTTGCAATTGAAAATCAGAATGTGGTTGATGCACTTGCATTAGATAATCAGAAATGGTTACTCCACTAAATCCCACTAGCAGCCCACCAGCAGCCCTAGGTCATCAACATGTCAGCATGACCAAGCTTCCATCCAGAAACCAATAGCTCATGCCTAGCTCACCATGACCAAGCATGCAATGAGCTCATCTTCCTGTCAGCATGATGAACAACTTCTTGGGCTTACGAATTGGGCTTGGCTGAATCAAATGATGACTTTAAGATGTCCATTTTGAAGTTCAGAATGTCATTGATCTAACCACACAAACATTGGCCCAATCCAAGCTCGGATGAAGAAGAAACGTCCGAAATGAACTTCTAACTCAGGCTCCAGTTTTTGCACGTTTTTGCACCATTTTGCTTCAAATGCCTCAAGTGTATTCCTCTCATCCCAATCAGCCCTTAATATGCATGGATTGAATAAAATGTGATCTCTTGCTCCCATAACCTACAGAACACACAAACATAGATAAGTGACTTGAAATAAAGAGAAACTAAACAAAATTACTAAGCAATGAAGGCAAACAAATGTGTGAAATTATGAACTTATCAAATACCCCCAAACTTAGACTTTGCTAGTCCTCGAGCAAACAAAATAAAACCACAACTTAGAAAACAGAAAATAAGCAGCTAGCCTTCCAAACAATATCCTCAAAGAATCACCAAAGTATATGGTTCCAAAGAAACACAACAATCACAATCTAAGTTCCACACATGATTCAAGAGTGTGCAAAGCTTACAATAACATCCTTACGTGTAGTGTGTGAATGCCAAATCCGAACAACACCTGCAACTCAAATAAGTACATGCGCACACACTTAGAGCACAATCAAGAATTTCGAACCCCATAAGCTCGTTATCAAATCAGCTCTCCACAATAATACCATACAATACCAAGGATCAAAAGGACTTTACAAGGGTTGTAATGAGGCTAGGGTAATGGCTGAATGAAAGAGAGGATATGGATAACAACATTTTGAGCACAACTAAAGCATAGGTAAAAGCTTGAGAGAGTACTGAACTTTGTAACAAGCAAGGACACATACATGAGCAGATTTTCAACATAATTTCATCACCTTCAAATGTGTTTATTTGGCCTAATTTTGTTGCTCTTTACCCTAGATCACCATGATCTTCTCCTTATAACACCCTAGGGCTGTGACTACATTGGTCACACTTCATTACCTCTTTTGATTAGTTACCAATACCCCCAAACTTATTTCTTTTCAACACTTGGGTTATGGCACTAAATGAATCACTTTTGCTCCTAAAAACCTTGCATCTTTATGACTCTCTTTTGAAGATAGCTTTAATTGCTCAAAGAGTAGGTAAAGATGAGAAACATAAATTTATTATGGTAGGAATGGTTTATACAAAGAAAGGCTTAATGTAGGCTCAAATGGGTTGACTAGGGATGAATACATGTAGAGGGATGGTTAAAAAGGCTCAAACGGTTCAAACATGGCCTAAATCACTTCCTAAGCATTGTATGGCAACAGAATGTCTCAAGAGATATTCAAATAAGTTCTAGAGTACGAAACCAAGATCATGAAATAAGTAGAATTGCATAACATCTCCAAGTAGCAAGAAATTGGACTAACTTGGCAAAGTGCTCAATAAGTGCAAGGATGGCATGCAAGACAAAGTGAACTCAGAACCACATAAAGTCCTTAAACAATGACTATCAATTTCTGAAAAACCATATTAGAATTAAATCCAAGTCTTATCATAGGTGTTTGAAAGGATAACGAAACAACACACAAAATCCTGCGTTTTAGACACTAGACACACTTAAAAAATTTAAAATTTTGACAATTTGAAACAACATAACTAAATCCTTCCCCCCAAACTTAAATGAAACATTGTCCTCAATGTTTAGAGTATAAGAACAAGCAATGCCTCATAAATGAAAGGAAAGAAGATAAGGAAAAGACATAACTAAATGTTAGAGTTTAGAAAACAACTCCCCTTTGAAGCGATTAGGACGCAAGCAGCTTCTTGCACGTTCTATCTTCTCCTCATCACCTTGGGTTGCCTCCCAAGAAGCGCTAAGTTTCATGTCTTCAGCCGGACATCCAAACTTGCTATAGTGAATGGGGGGGTTTGGGCTCAATTGACACCTCATGCACTGCAAGATTGTTCACCCAACTTGTTTTCTTTTTCCATCGTTTCCATGCTGCTTTTGTTTTCCTTTTTAGGTTATGAATAGAATCGCAAAGAACTGGAGGGATGATTGGAGTATCTCCAAATTTGGGCAGCCCCTTCTTGTGTGTAGGAATTGTAGAATTGAACATGTGGGCAGCCCCCTGCTTCTCCTTGTCTACTCTTCGCAGCAAGCATGCTTCTAGTGAATGTGAAATACCATCAAATCTCTCTTTCCCTGGATTCTCCAATACTTCAATTTGAAAACAATCTTGAACATCATTTGGCAGATTCGTGGCATCAAACACTTTGAAAGCAACAGTTTCTCCATTAACGGTCATGGTGAGAGTGCCTTCCGCTACATCAATCGTGGTCTTAGCAGTAGCCATGAAGGGTCGACCAAAGATGAGGGGCAATTCATTGTCAGGAATTGGTGCTTCTTCCATCTCCAAGACTAAGAAATCAGCAGGCAAGATTAAGCCTTCTACTCTCACCAAAACATCTTCTAGAATGCCATTGGGGTACCTAATAGTTCTATCTGCCAATTGAATGCTCACAGATGTGGCTTGCAACTCACCAAGGTTAAGTTTCTCATAAACATGATATGGCATAAGGTTAATGGATGCACCGAGATCAAGCAAAGCTTTTGGAATCTTGAAATCACCAACTATACAAGGTATAGAAAACGAACCTGGATCCTTTAGCTTTGGAGGTAGCTTTCTTTGTAACACTGCACTTACCTCTTCACTTAATACAACCTGTTCATGCTCTTTGAATCTCCTCTTGTTAGTGCATAGATCCTTCAAAAAATTTGCATACTTGGGAATCTGAGCAATGACACTGAGTAGTGGGATGTTGATTTGCACCTTCTTGAATATTTCCATTATCTCATCCAAGCCTTGATCTTTCTTTGACTTTGATAACCTGCTGGGAAAGGGTGCAATAGGCCTAAAAGCATTAGTTGAAATTGGAACTTGATTAGCATTAGATGATACCTTAGGGCCTGTGCTCTTTCCATGAGCATTGAGGGGCTGTTTGTTGGAGTCTGTGGGCTGCCCTTGTGGTGGCTGAATGATCTCCACGTTTTCTCCATCTTCTTGCTCTTCATGGGCATCTCCAACCTTATTATCAACTTGTTTGCCACTTCTCAAGATGTGCACTGCTTTAACTTGCTCTTCTAGTTTGTTCACTGCATTTTGAAGATTCTGATTGGTTTGCATCTGTTGCCCCATGAACTTCTTGAACATGTCTTGCAATTCCCCCATTTGATCACCCCTTTGCTCTTTCACTTGTTGGGGAGCTTGCTGGAATTGCCTTTGTTGTATTTGGAATCCTGGGGGAGGTCCTTGAGATTGTTGCACATTTGAATTATTGCTCCACCTGAAATTAGGATGATTTCTCCAACCTGGATTGTATGTGTTTGAGTAAGGATCATTCTGAGGATTCCTTCCTTGAAGGGCATTTGCTTGCTCTAACATGTGCTTTGCAAAAGATTCGTCTTGAACTTCCACTTTGTTTCCTAGAGGGCCAGTCACTGCCTGTTGAAGCAAAGAACACATAACATCAAGTTTTGCATTAATCTCATTATTAGTACTTACCTCAGAGACCACAGCTTTCATAGGAGCTCCTCTTCCTTTATTGTAGCTCCATTGTTGAGAGTTAGCACTCAAAGATTCAAAGAGAGTAAAAGCCTCATCTGCTGTTTTGTTCATCAATCCTTCTCCACTTGTTGCATCTACCATCATCCTTTCAGAATCAAGCAAACCTTCATAGAAAGATTGCATTTGCATCCAACTCTCTATATTGTGGTGTGGGCAAGAACTCATCATCTCCTTGTACCTCTCCCAGCATTCATGAAAAGCTTCTCCTTCTCCTTGCTTGAAACCAAGGATTTCCTTTCTAATCTTGTTAGTCTTTTGAGCTGGAAAGAATTTCTGCAAAAACTTATTAGAAAGCTCATCCCAAGTACGAATTGAAGCATTAGGCAAAGAGTATAACCAAGACTTAGCCTTATCTTTTAAACTGAATGGGAATAGCCTCATCTTAATCTGCTCATCATCAAGTCCTTGAATTTTGATTGTAGCACATATTTCAAAGAATTGCTTAACATGCATGTAAGGATCCTCAGTGGTATTACCATAATAAGTTGGAAGAAGATGAATCATACCACTTCTAAGCTCAAACCTGTCAATTGTGAGTTGAGGATAGACGATGCACGAAGGTTGATCGGTGACCTTGGGAATGGAAAATTCACGCAGGGTTTCCGAGGTTGGGCAACAGGCGCACCACCTCCTTCATCATTATTGTTGTTGTTGTTTGGAATCTCTGCCATCTTGCTTGAACCTTCAGATTCGTAGCTCTCAGATTTTAGAGCTTAAAGAACTATAATTCCTCCTAAAACCAGTACGTATAGCAAAACTTCTTGGTGAAAGTGGCTCAGAATCAGATTCAGACATACATGCACACACAAGAACCAAATTAGTGCCTTCAAATGGAGATAACAACTAAAAAGAGAAAAACTGAATCCTGAAAGAAAAACCAACGAAAATAACAAATAAAACTAACAAAAACAAAAACAAAAACACTCAAAGTAATCTAACTATAGCACCATCGTTACCGGTTCCCCGGACGGCGCCAAAACTTGTTGAGCCTATTCCTAACAACTAAAATGAGTTATTAAAAATAGCAACTTTAATTCTCGCAAGTGCACGAACCATTTATAGTATAGCTTATGTAAATACGAGGTCGATCCCACGGAGAATGGTAACTTGGTTGCAAGTTAAATTACTTAGAATGATGGAAAAACAGAAAACAAAGAAACAAACAAACTTACAAATGGCAAGGTCTAGGACAGAATCCTAGCACCACACACGCACTCGAATGGGGGGTTTTTGTTGTTTAAATGAAAACAAGAGAATGAAATGGAAGTGCTGGAAAGTAAACAATGGCAAGAATGAACTAGTTGTGAAACAATGATTGAGAAGTGTTAGAGCCTTGGAATCCACCACTAGTTTTCCTATCCAAGTTATGAATGCATAGAAATTGACTCAAGCTTCATTAACAATAGATTATCGCATACAAGCCTATGGTATCTAGGTGCAGGATGCATGATTCTCCTAAGGCATGTAATTGTGCATGGTATCTACACAACACGTGATCTCAAATATGCAACCTAAGCATGGTATCTACTTAGAATAAAGCATACAAGAGTCATTAAGTTCCTTGAGAATATGATAATCACACAAGTCCTAGAACATGGTATCTGTCCTAGTCAACCTATGGTTATTAACCCCTTGAATGATTCTTAGGCCATTCATGTGTTGCTTGTGAAAGGAGAGTAGAATTGGTGAATCTAAACCCCTTCCCAACCTGTGCTAGATGCATAAAATCCTAGTTAGCTACTCCAAGAAAACATACATCAAGCACATAATAAACTGGAGGTTAACAACTTGATAATGAAAGCAAGGAAATCAATTAACTATGAAATCATCCATAACATTGAATATTCATGACTAGGGCTTCATCCTAAGCCCTAACTAGATGGATTAGTTAAACATAATTATGAATACAGAAAATAAGAAATACATAGATAGAGTAAAGAGAATAGAAGAACTAGCTGGTGGCAGCAAGGTAGTTTCCAGGACAGCTCCTAGCTCTTCCTCCTTTGCAGCTAGCTCTCTTCTCTCTTTGTGGTGAATGTGTGTATGGGAGTAATGGATGAGTGAATGTGTGTGTTTCTGAATCTCAAGGTGAATTGGTTGATGAATTGAATGTGGAATGGAAGTGGTATTTATAGGGAGTTGGGAGTGAGAAATCTGAATTGAATATAGCAAATGCATACAACACTTGCAATTGAAAATCAGAATGTGGTTGATGCACTTGCATTAGATAATCAGAAATGGTTACTCCACTAAATCCCACTAGCAGCCCACCAGCAGCCCTAGGTCATCAACATGTCAGCATGACCAAGCTTCCATCCAGAAACCAATAGCTCATGCCTAGCTCACCATGACCAAGCATGCAATGAGCTCATCTTCCTGTCAGCATGATGAACAACTTCTTGGGCTTACGAATTGGTCTTGGCTGAATCAAATGATGACTTTAAGATGTCCATTTTGAAGTTCAGAATGTCATTGATCCAACCACACAAACATTGGCCCAATCCAAGCTCGGATGAAGAAGAAACGTCCGAAATGAACTTCTAACTCAGGCTCCAGTTTTTGCACGTTTTTGCACCATTTTGCTTCAAATGCCTCAAGTGTATTCCTCTCATCCCAATCAGCCCTTAATATGCATGGATTGAATAAAATGTGATCTCTTGCTCCCATAACCTACAGAACACACAAACATAGATAAGTGACTTGAAATAAAGAGAAACTAAACAAAATTACTAAGCAATGAAGGCAAACAAATGTGTGAAATTATGAACTTATCAAGAGCTGCAGGGGCTTGAGTTTTGAAAAGAATCGAACTGAGAAAGAGGGCTATGTAGCTATAAATCAGGGCAAAAATGTCATTGCACTGTCCATCAGTGAACATAACTAAGAGGGCAACCAGTCAAGCAGGGGCACAAAGGTCATTTCACTATTCTTAAGCTACAGTCTAGTAACTTTTATTCAATTTTAGTATATATATAATTTAAGCTCACACTATATATCAATGTAGGATCACGTTAATGAAACAAGTAATGATAAACTTTTTGAATTGGGTGTCAAACTGAGAAGGGGAAACTCAAAGCGGTCCACCGTAGGTCTTAACAAGTGCGATAAGGTATCAATTTAAGTTATTTTTGTCAACATCTTTGGCTAGGTTTTTTATACGCATGTCTTTGTAAGCAAGTCATTGTGATTCTAGATTTTCATCCCCGTTTTGGATTCGAATCGGAGTCATTGGTATTTGCTAGTGGTACTTGTTGGTGATAAAAGGTTGAAATATGGGATAGCCTCCCCGGTCCTAAATACAACGCATCTCGTTATCAACTAGCAGAACGAATTGTAAGTTTAATTTACCTAATTTTGGTTTGTATTTTTATTCTCCTAACATATCGACTAAGAATTGATTTGATTTGATTGTTTTGTAGATGAAAGTTTTGGACCACATTTACATTGATGAGATTATCACCTATTTTGAAAAGGGATGGCAGTTTGCAAAATTCAACATTGTGCGAAGTGACAAGGCCCGCAAACAACCGAATGGATGGGATTGTGGTATCTTCGTTATGAATTAGCTAGAAGACATTCAATGCACATCACACGATTCAAACAAAGTGAGTTGGCATATATATCGTTTCATAGTTTTGTCTTTCATGTAACATATTTTTGTTAATCATTTGTTTGACGGGTTGTTTTTTATTTGCAGTTCCAACATGCAAGTGAGCGGGTTCGTGTTGCACTATCGTTGGTGAAGTACCCAAAAAACATGCTTCTAAAGGAAGTAACCGAGTCCGCTGAAGAGTAGTCGATGAAGAACTGAACAAGTTGGCCCAACATGGTCCCTTCAAACTGAGAAGGAGTTTCTAGTTCATTGAGAGTAAAGGACTCCTAACCATATTTAGGGGTTTTTTATGTTACAAAACTCAACTCTCAAACTATTCAACCATACTGATTATGACATATAACATCCGATATTATGGCCGAAATTATAACATCTGAAATTTCATCCAATTCTATGACAAAATACACATTTCAAATCTTAAAATATCGGTGCTTCACGAGCTCGCTTCTCCAAAATATCAATTGCTTCGTATACCTCGATATTGTCCCACTTAGTTGAACCAGCATCAACAAGCTAGACGTATTTCCTAAACATCTCTAAGCCGATCTCAATCCCGCCATTGTAAATATTGTACTTGGTTATTGAATCTCCTTCAACAAATATGTTGTTACTAGCTTCAGTGGGAGGCTTCATGACATCATGGGCTCGTTTCACTTGTTGGCGGACCTAATTCAACGAATCATCATCACCCACCCTCTAGTTCTTAAGCGTGGAGGAGCCTTTTGAGCTACCAACCATTGAATGTGATATATTGTTTGGGTTTACTTTTTCCTCTTTCAGATTGTGTGCAAGACGTAGGATTGTAAGTATGAGCAATGTTATTAATTAAATAGGTGGAATTTTTTGCGTTGAAATGTAATGTCTGTTATAGGAAGTAACTCAACTTAAATAATCCTTGTAATGTAGTTGGTACTTTATTGAACAAGCACACCCCTTGTGTTTGATTGAACAAATGCCCCGTTTGTTTGAAAAAGTAAGTTGGTTGAGGACTTTTTTTGGGCGAACGGGCAATGTTCTTGAACGAACGGCGAAAATTTTCAAAATCTGAAATTGGAACTGCTTCAGTTTCTCACTCTCGCACGATGTCTCTCTCTCCTGGCTGAATTCAACTTGGCATTTCGCTCTCTCCCGTCGTCTTGCTCACTCAATTTAGCTGTCTCCTCCTTCTTCACTTGCAGTTCTCACTCTATCTCTCTCTCTCTCTCGCTGTGTCTGTCGATTGACATTCTCACCCCTAAACCCTTGTCCATCAGTTCTCAAACTCCATGTCAAAGGTAAAAACTTTGATCCTATTCATTCAATTTGATGAGAGTCTCAAATTACATCTTTTTAATATTATTTTGGAGACTTTATGATATAATTTTGGCTTAATAAACATAATTTCACTTGTTGTTACATTTTATTCTCACCAACTGGATTCATGAATTTTCTATATTAATTTGGTGAACTTATTAGGTAAATTTATCTTTTGTAGGAAGTTGGAAAGCCAAAAGATGAACATACATTTGTCCAAGTTCAAGCCAGGTGTGAAAAAAATTGTTGGTGGATTTTATTGAAGAATTGATTGTGAGATTATTGTGATTATAAAGAAGGAAAAGAGAAGACAAAACCGTTGAAGCTAAAGAGCCTATTTCATGTCATTCATAGCCATTTAACGGCCACTACCTCACCGTTATTTCTTTTCCACCAACTCTCCACCATCATCACATGCTTAATCCAATGAATCTCTCACTTAGACCCTTCATTACCTACCACGAATGTATTAACTTCCCGTTCACCTCATTGACTACTATAAATCACCCATCAACTTATTTGGCTAGGGATCCAGACGACAGATTTCTTTATCCATTTCATTCAAAATTTAGTTATGTTTTCCTTTGTAATGAGTTGCTAGAACTCTAGCTAAGGCTAAAGGGAATGTCCTTTGAGTAAGTTGTGAATTGTTCTTTAATCCAATATACGGTATGAATTGCTGAATTCTTTTATTTTTGGTTGTTCAATATTTTCATATCCTTTTATTTTGATTGATGTTAAGTGCTACTATCTTTTCATGAGTTCAATTGTATTTTTCTCATTGTTAAGAACTGACTTAGCATGCTTTTAAATTAAAAGATTAGATATTAAGCAACTACATTTTCTGAACAATCATTAATAAAAGATAACATTGAAAAAGTAAATTGGTTTTAATTTCTTTATCTTCCGGTTAAAGTTTCTCAATGATAATTTTAATCGAGTTTAATTTGGATTAAAGAGCATGAAACATATTTTGCTTGAAGAATTGAACCTTGATGCCTTAGCATTTCCATTATTGATATTTCATTTTTAAACTCAATTTCTACAACAATCAAATCAAATTACTTGTTCATTTTACTTGTCACTTTTATTTTGGTATTTTTGATTATTTCTTTGTGTGCAGATATTTGCCTACCTGCTCCTTGAGGATACGATACTTGGACTTCCAAGATTATTACTACGTGTGACTACTTGCACTTGGGTAGACGCAACAAGTTTTTGGCGCCGTTGCCGGGGAGCGGTGAAGCGAAAAGTAGCACAAGGAAATTCATTGTTAAGGTTTGCGGTTTTAGTTTCCAAAGCTAATTCGGTAAGGCTTATCAAACTCAATTTTTCATTTCTGTTATTTATTTATTTATTTTCATTTTTGGTGTCTTTTTTTGTTTTAGCTTTTGTCTTAGTTTTTTTTTATAATTAAAAGAAAAGAAAAGAAAAAAAGAATAGTTTTGTTTTTTTTTGTTTGTTTGTTTGTTTTTTTTTATCTGTTGCTTCTTTATTTTGTTTATGAGATATCGTGATCGGTTTGGTAGATTTGCAAAGAAACCTCAATTTGACCAAATTTCATCACAAATGGCTGAGAATAATAATAATAATAATGAATTGGAAGGGCCCCAAAATGATGAAGATAATCATAGTGTTCATAATGATGAGAATCCACTTGTTAGGACATTACATGATTATTTGCATCCTGCTCGTACAAGTGTGCCATCATGCATCATTTTTCCGTTAAATGGTCAAAATTTTGATTTTAAACCTGGCATGATACAACTTTTACCAACTTTTCATGGAATGGAATCTGAAAATCCATATTCACATGTGCGTGAGTTTGAGGAAGTTTGTGGAACGTTTCCAACACAAGGGTGTAGGCTTGATACAGTTTTGCTAAAACTTTTTCCATTTTCACTGAAAGATAAAGCGAAAACTTGGCTTTATTCTCTAAGGCCAAGAACAATTGGAACATGGCTTGAAATGCAAACTGAATTTTTCAAGAAATTTTTCCCAATTCAAAAGACAAATTCTTTGAAAAGACAAATGACAACATTTTCTCAAAAAGACACTGAGTCTTTACCTCAAGCTTGGGATAGATTTAAAGATTTGTTAATGTTATGTCCTCACCATGGTTTTGAAAGATGGAGGGTGGTAAGTCATTTTTATGATGGCTTAACACCTAAAGATCGACAATTTATTGAGATGATGTGCAATGGAAATTTTATGTATAAAGATCCTGAAGATGCTTTTGATTTTCTTGATGAAATTGCAGAGAAATCTCAGATTTGGAGCACTCCCAACACATTTGAGCCTAATTCCCAAAAGGCAAAATCTTCTATTAATCCTTCCAGCGGCGGTATTTATCACCTTAAGGAGGAAGATAGTCTCAAAGCTCAATTGGCAACAATGGCTAGGGAAGTTGAAACTCTAAAATCAAAATTGCCTCAAAAAGTTAATTCAATTGCAAGTCAAGAAATTTTTGAGATTTGTGAAGTTTGTGGGGTCATGGGACATGTAACAAAAGAGTGTCCAACACTTCCAGCTTTCAGAGAGATGTTGCATGATCAAGCAAACTTTGTGAATCAATTTAAAAAGCCATCCACTTTTTCTGAAACTTATAATCCAGGATGGAGAAACCACCCAAATTTTAGTTGGAGAAATAATACTAACAATAATGTGCCTCAACAAAAATCTAATTCTTTTTATTATTCTCCACAGGTGGAAGGGCAATCATCGTCATCAAATTTGGAAGATGTTATGAAGCAATTCATGCAAAGCCAAATTGCCACAAATCAAAAGAATGCACAAGACATTGGTGAGATTAAGAGCGCTCTTTCCAAACTTACTTCTTCACTGTCAATTCAAGAAAAGGGTAAATTTCCTTCTCAAGTCCAACCTAATCCACATGCTCAGTTAGAGGTAACTACCCCTTCTTCTTCCTCTGTGAATGAAAATAAGTATGAACATGTGAAGGCTGTCACTACTCTTCGTAGTGGGAAAATAATTGGGAAAGATGATTCAGAAAGAGTTGAAAATAAAAAGTATTCAGAAAAATCCAAAAATAGTGATTCTGAAATTGTTAAGTGCCCTTTTCCTGCTCCATTCCCACAAGCACTTAAGGCTGCAAAGAAAAATCAAAATCCTGAAATTTTGGAGGTTTTTAAACAAGTGAAAATCAATATACCTCTTTTGGATGCTATAAAACAAATTCCTTCATATTCAAAATTTTTAAAGGATTTATGCACTATCAAACGAAAGCACAATGTTGATAAGACCGCATTTTTAACTGAAAATGTAAGTGCAATTCTTCAAACTAATACTCCACCCAAGTACAAAGATCCAGGTTGTCCCACAATTTCTTGTATTATTGGGAATTTTAGCATTGAACAAGCTTTATTGGATTTGGGTGCTAGTGTTAATTTGTTGCCTTACTCGGTTTATAAGCAATTGGGTCTTGGTGAATTAAAACCCACCTCAGTAACATTGCAATTGGCTGACCGTTCAGTCAAAATCCCAAGAGGTATGGTGGAAGATGTGCTGGTTCAGGTAGACAAATTTTATTTTCCAGTTGATTTTATAGTTTTGGATCCTGAACCAGTTGTGCATTCTAGTTCTCAAATTCCTGTTATTCTTGGAAGACCATTTCTTGCTACATCTAATGCTCATATAAATTGCAGGAATGGCCTTATGCAACTATCATTTGGGAACATGACACTGGAACTCAACATATTCAACATATGCAAGCAACCCGCAAACAATGAAGAAGACAAAGAAGTTTTCATGATCGAGACAATTGTTCAAAATTGCTTTAATTCTTCTTTTTCTTCTGATCCATTGCAAATTTGTTTAGTAAATGGGGATTGTAATTTTGCACAAGATTTTGAAGTACAATATCTTTGTTCTTTGTTGGATTCTGCGTAGGTACAAGAACATAACAGTTGGATACCAAAATATGAGGAGTTGCCAACTGTGAGTGATGAGACAAAATCATCAAAAGAAGAAGCCCCAAAGTGTGAATTGAAGCCTCTTCCTGCTGGACTTAAATATGCCTTTCTGGGAGAAGATGAGACCTATCCTGTGGTAATATCTTCTAAACTAGAGCTTTTGCATGAAGGTATGTTACTTAAAGTTTTGAAAGATCATAAGACTGCTATTGGATGGACTTTATCTGATATTAAAGGTATTAGTCCTTTGGTTTGCACACACCAAATTTTTCTTGAAGAAGATGCTAAACCAGTTAGACAGGCTCAACGTAGACTTAACCCAACAATGAAAGAAGTTGTCCAAAAAGAAGTACTTAAACTTTGGGATGCAGGTATCATATATCCAATCTCTGATAGCAAATGGGTAAGTCCTACACAGGTTGTTCCTAAAAAATCAGGAGTCACAGTAATTGAAAATGATAATGGAGAAATGGTACCAACTAGGGTCACTACTGGATGGAGAATGTGTATTGATTATCGTAAATTGAACTCAGTCACAAGAAAGGATCATTTTCCTTTACCATTTCTTGACCAAATTCTGGAAAGAGTTGCAGGGCATATGTATTATTGTTTTTTAGATGGTTATTCAGGATATTATCAAATTGAGATTTCATTAGAAGATCAAGAAAAAACAACTTTTACTTGCCCATTTGGAACTTTTGCTTTTAGAAAAATGCCTTTTGGTCTTTGCAATGCACCAGCTACATTCCAACGTTGCATGATAAGCATATTTAGTGACATGGTAGAAAAATATTTAGAAGTTTTCATGGATGATATTACTGTGTTTGGTGATTCATTTTCTGATTGTTTATCTAACTTGGAGAATGTTCTTATCAGGTGTAAAGAGAAAAAACTGGTGCTTAACTGGGAGAAATGTCAATTCATGGTCACATCTGGCATAGTACTTGGACACATTGTTTCTCACAAAGGAATTGAAGTGGACAAGTCCAAAATTGATTTAATTGCTAATTTGCCTATTCCTAAAACTGTTAAAGATGTTAGATCTTTTTTGGGACATGCAGGTTTTTACCGGAGATTCATACAAAATTTTAGTGCAATTGCAAGACCATTGAATAATCTCTTGGAGAAAGATGCTAAATTTGATTGGAATTTTGCATGTCAAGAAGCATTTGAGAAATTAATTAAAATGCTAACATCTACTCCTATAATGCAGCCCCCAGATTGGTCCATGCCCTTTGAAATAATGTGTGATGCTAGTGATGGTGCTATTGGAGCAGTGCTAGGCCAAAGAAAAGACAAGAAGCCTGTTGTTATCTGCTACGCAAGCAAAACTTTGAATAGTGCACAGAAAAATTACACTACAACTGAAAAAGAATTGCTTGCTGTGGTTTTTGCATTGGAAAAGTTTAGATCATATATTTTGGGCTCACAAATTGTTGTTTTTACAGATCATTCGGCCTTGAAGTATTTATTGACAAAGAAGGAAGCCAAATCACGATTGATTAGATGGATTTTGCTTCTCCAAGAATTCGATCTTACAATCAAAGACAAGAAGGGAGTGGAGAATGTTGTTGCAGACCATTTGTCTAGGATATCTTTTGAGGAGCCTTCTGAATATTTGCCTATAAAAGACTCATTTCCTGATGAACAATTGTTTGGTGTTTCTAAATTACCATGGTTTGCTAACATTGTGAATTTTCTTGCTACAGGTCTTATCCCACCTCATTGGACCTCACAAGATAAAAAGAAATTTATGGTTGAGGTGAGAAAATTCTTTTGGGATGAACCGTACCTCTTCAAATATTGTCCCGACCAGGTAATCCGTAGATGTGTTCCTGATGATGAAATATTTAGTGTCATATCTTTTTGTCATTCTGAGGCTTGTGGAGGTCACTTTTCTTCGAAAAAGACTTCGGCCAAAATTCTTCAATGTGGTTTTTATTGGCCTAGACTTTTCAAAGATGTGTATGAGTTTTGCAAGACTTGTCCAAGTTGTCAAAAGTTGGGAAAAATTACTCGACGTAATATGATGCCTCTTAACCCAATTTTAATTATTGAAATTTTTGACTGTTGGGGCATTGATTTTATGGGTCCGTTTCCTCCATCTTTTGGTTACTTATATATCCTTGTTGCTGTGGATTATGTTTCAAAATGGATTGAGGCCATACCATGTCGGAAGAATGATCATAAGACTGTTTTGAAATTTTTGAAAGAAAATATATTGTCCAGGTTTGGTACTCCTAGAGCAATCATCAGTGATGGAGGATCACATTTTTGCAACCGACCATTTGAAGCTTTGATGAAAAAATATGGGATAACCCATAAGATTTCCACTCCATACCATCCACAGACAAATGGCCAAGCTGAACTTGCAAACAGGAAAATCAAGCAAATTTTGGAAAAGACGGTGAATCCAACTCGGAAGGATTGGTCATTGAGACTAACTGATGCTTTGTGGGCATACCGTACTGCATACAAATCACCTCTTGGTATGTCTCCATATAGGCTAGTTTATGGTAAACCTTGTCATTTACCTGTTGAATTAGAACATAAAGCATATTGGGCTATCAAATTGTTTAACTTTAGTCTTGGAGATGCAGGTACCTTGAGAAAACTCCAATTGAATGAACTTGAGGAAATCAGGAATGATGCATATGAGAACTCACGAATTTACAAAGAACGTACTAAAGTTTTTCATGATAAAAATATTTTGAGAAAAAATTTTGAGCCTTCTCAACTTGTTCTTTTGTATAATTCTAGACTTCATTTGTTTCCTGGAAAATTAAGAACTAAATGGACAGGGCCTTTCATTGTTAAAAGAGTTTTCCCATATGGGACTGTTGAAATTGAGGATCCCAAGAATGGAAATATTTTTAAAGTTAATGGTCAACGACTTAAACCTTACTTGGGGAGATGTGTTCCAGAAGACGAGACAGTTTCTTTGAACGATCCTGTTTACCAGGATTGATTGGACTTCCCTTAGTCCATCTGTTGTATATAATTAGTTTATAAATTTTCGTTCACTTGAAAAAAAAAAAATCGACATTTTTGTTTTTTTTGTTTTGTTTTTACACTAACATGTTGCAGGCTTTCACTTTGGATGTCAATTCTCAGGTAACGCTACCCTCTTCTTTTTATTATGCTTATATGTTTAAACATTGAGGACAATGTCAGTCTTTGGTTGGGGGTGGAGAAGATGTTTTGATTGTATTATTTTCTTGTTGCAACATGTTAGTTTTCCTTGCGTTTTTTTTTTTTTGGTTTTGTTTTTTTTTTCTTTTCATTTATTTTGTTTATTTTCGTTATTTATTTTGAAAAAAAAAAAAAGTGTTTATGAGGTTAGTGCACTGTGTTGTTTGTTTTTCATAGTCTGTCTGTGACAAGATTGCATTGCACTTAGATTTATTTGATATTCATGAATGATTTTAAGATTGAGAACATTTGAACGATATGATAATTATCCCACTTTTGTGTCTTTTTCATTTATTTTCTAGTTAGTGGATGATTCATGAGTTATACTTTGACAATTTACACAAGCACACTAACACTTTTTGTAGGGTAGAAAGTTAAAAACCAATTATGCTTAATCTTTTGTCTTTGGTAAACTTGGACGACCTTGCTTTTGGCTCATCTTGGTTAAAAAAAAAAATTGTTTATGAAATAATAGTGTTCTATTCAAGCTTCTACTTAGTAACCGGGCCTCTTGCCTAATCAGCAGTGAGTGTTCGCGTCAAACAGTGAAGTTCTGGGTGTGAATAATTTTGTGTGGCTAGTTTAGTTTCGTAGCCTTTTTAACTCGAGTTAGTAAGCTCTTAGGGGTGTCTCTACACCTAGTGCCTTAAAGCCTTTTTGGTTTGAGAGTCGCTAGCCTAACACTCGCTATATGGGTTAATTAGAAAGCTTAATGGAGCTAAGCATTGCACAGCCCACATAAAGAAAAAAAAAAGTATATTTATAAAGAATAAAAAAAAAACCTTGGTTTGTTTCTTGCAAGGGAGTTTGACAACTCTTGATATCAAAAGGTTGGTGTGATTGGAATTTCGCTAATGCCACTCAATTGTGTTGGTTCACTTTACACAAAAGGAAACATGTGAAAAGTTTACTAGCTAATTATAAATGATTTGGACTTCGAGGTGGGATTAACGTGAAATGTTAAATAAGTGTTCTCTCTTTTAACGTTGTTTATGAATTGAAAATTTGGACTTTGTGCTTTGTCTTTTTGGTTGATGACAGATGTTGAAATTATTTTTCAAATTTTATTCTATCTCATGTTTTTGAATAATTGTGCTAGCCTCATACTTGATGTTTGTGGGTATCATCCCTGGAAACCCTCACGAGACTATAACTCGTCCTTTAGGGGTAACCTAAGGGTTTAAAGGCTTGTTGCATACGCTAAATGCAATCGTATCCGCGAAAGTGGCTTAGCTGTTTTAGTTGTTTTTATTTATCCTATTTATTTTATTTTGTCATTTTTACTTAAATTTGAATTTCTTTTAGTTGCTTGAATTGCTAGGGACTAGCAATAAGCGGGTTGGGGGTTGTGATGAGAGTCTCAAATTACATCTTTTTAATATTATTTTGGAGACTTTATGATATAATTTTGGCTTAATAAACATAATTTCACTTGTTGTTACATTTTATTCTCACCAACTGGATTCATGAATTTTCTATATTAATTTGGTGAACTTATTAGGTAAATTTATCTTTTGTAGGAAGTTGGAAAGCCAAAAGATGAACATACATTTGTCCAAGTTCAAGCCAGGTGTGAAGAAAATTGTTGGTGGATTTTATTGAAGAATTGATTGTGAGATTATTGTGATTATAAAGAAGGAAAAGAGAAGACAAAACCGTTGAAGCTAAAGAGCCTATTTCATGTCATTCATAGCCATTTAACGGCCACTACCTCACCGTTATTTCTTTTCCACCAACTCTCCACCATCATCACATGCTTAATCCAATGAATCTCTCACTTAGACCCTTCATTACCTACCACGAATGTATTAACTTCCCGTTCACCTCATTGACTACTATAAATCACCCATCAACTTATTTGGCTAGGGATCCAGACGACAGATTTCTTTATCCATTTCATTCAAAATTTAGTTATGTTTTCCTTTGTAATGAGTTGCTAGAACTCTAGCTAAGGCTAAAGGGAATGTCCTTTGAGTAAGTTGTGAATTGTTCTTTAATCCAATATACGGTATGAATTGCTGAATTCTTTTATTTTTGGTTGTTCAATATTTTCATATCCTTTTATTTTGATTGATGTTAAGTGCTACTATCTTTTCATGAGTTCAATTGTATTTTTCTCATTGTTAGGAACTGACTTAGCATGCTTTTAAATTAAAAGATTAGATATTAAGCAACTACATTTTCTGAACAATCATTAATAAAAGATAACATTGAAAAAGTAAATTGGTTTTAATTTCTTTATCTTCCGGTTAAAGTTTCTCAATGATAATTTTAATCGAGTTTAATTTGGATTAAAGAGCATGAAACATATTTTGCTTGAAGAATTGAACCTTGATGCCTTAGCATTTCCATTATTGATATTTCATTTTTAAACTCAATTTCTACAACAATCAAATCAAATTACTTGTTCATTTTACTTGTCACTTTTATTTTGGTATTTTTGATTATTTCTTTGTGTGCAGATATTTGCCTACCTGCTCCTTGAGGATACGATACTTGGACTTCCAAGATTATTACTACGTGTGACTACTTGCACTTGGGTAGACGCAACACAATTCTGTTTCTAAATGTGCACATGAGGATTTACATGATGAAAAATCCTAAGCGTGGTTTGTAACGAATTGATTTGTATGAGTGTTTAAGGTTCCTCAGTTTGAGGTTCCTCCTTGATATTGTAATTATTTTGTAAATCCCTCGTTAGTGGAGTGAAAAGGTGTTTGCTATTGTGATTGATAGTGTGAATTAGCTTTATGGATGGGTTAATTGGTGGCAGCCATCTTGTTGATTGCATTAATAAAGTATTCCTAAAGCATGCTTGTCGCCAAGTATGGAAATTGGCATGGCTTTTATTGACATTATTTAATGCATTAAAGTGAAATTGGCATGTGATGGAATATTTGGTTGTCAGGTGCTTTCGGCTGGCTTCTGTTTTCAATGTGCAGGATGTGCAGAGGAGCCGCACATAGGAATAAGGGTGTGGGTTTGGTGCTTGTCTGCATGTGTTTGTGATTGAATAATGCTTTGCATTATTTGTCTTTGCTTTTCCTATTTAATAAGGAGGCTTGGGAAAGAGAAGTGCGTGTGCTTGTGTGGCACTAAAGAACAAGGGAGAGAGAGCACGGAGAGAGGGAGTGAACTACTTGTGAGATGCAAGCAAGCAGTCCCACGAACTTCTAGAAGATGTTTTAGCTGTAAATTAGCTGGGTTCATCAAGGGTTCAAGAGAGGGTATATCTCTTGGGGGAGAGTGTTTTTCGCATTTATGAGAGAGGGTGTACAAGGGGTGTATCCTATTGGATACGGGACTCGGGTTTGGGTATAAAACTCTTTAGTGGTTATTCTAGTACTTGTATCTTTCTCATGTTATAATGAAGGCAGGAACTCTCTGGGGATGTAGGTAGGTTATCTGTTGAACCCGTAAAACCCTACCCTTCTTCCTTCGAGTGCATTTTTGTTCAAGTCCAAGGCTGAAAGGGTTTCTGTGAATGTCAACTCCTTGAATACTGAAGTATGAAAGTATAATCTTAACCTAATATTCTAAATTACCAGCTTGAATGGATCATAATTTTCAAATCAAGTTAGGAAATTGAAAAAGTGGCTTTAACCATTTCTTTAGTTCTTTAGATTAGGAAGTTTGTTCTTGTGGATCACTTTCGTGAGGAAGATGATTGTGTATGTGTTTTGTTAGGCAGTTTTGGATTGATGGGCTACAAATGGACGTAGGTCATTTAGATTTTAGTTCTGCTTTGACTATTTTGTTCTGCTTCTGCTTTTGTCTAAGTCTTGAGCAATTTCTTCTTGCTGTTATTAATTAATGAAATGACTACACTGCTTATGAATTGGGTAAACAGCTTTGAATGTGATCTCTCTATTTCAAAGTTTAAAATGGTAGGCTGTGGTTTTAGACTTTGTCACGTTGGTTTGGCTGGGTAATTAGATACCTGGCTATCGATGAAAACAAAGCGTGCAAGGTTAGGCGTAGCTTTCTCTCTGGAAAGGAAAAGAAAAATCTTGAATAATGGCATGATATATCATGTGACATACTTATCTAATATTGCTAATTCATGCATAATGCCAATATAAATTCATTAACAAAGTGTGCCAAAAAAAAATTATGTACCAATTGTTTCAATGATAAACTAATTTTTAGTATAAACATGTTTATCAAAGTTATTGTTACTGTATTTAGGTTGAAGGATATTCCAAGCGACAATGAGGACCAAGAACAAGTCCATTGAGGTTGAAGCATCTTATGAAGGTTCCCGACCATGGAAGACCGCACTTTCAAAGCCTACGAAAAGTAAGTCTTCAGTGGCTACCTCAGCTTGAAAAAACGGAAGCTAGCAAAATGATTCTCGGGTCTTATGGGTAGTGGGGTGTTCGGTGTACGTGTGTATAACCAAAGGACTGAAATCCTTGTTCACCCTTGCTTCACGTGGAATTGGAGGAACATATCTCCTTTAAGGTATTCTTATTTTATTTTACAATTCGCATTTCTCACTTTGGAATAAATTGTAATTAAGTGGGTTACAATCAAATTGAGATGAATAATGTTTCGTGTTTTATGTAGCTTACTTTAAAACAAATAAGAGGGTGTGGAAACAATGACAAGTGTGCTACATGGTATAACACAGCAATGCACGACACTGAGAAAGCGAAGGTCAAACAAGCTGGCTTTTTGCCCTTTTTGTCAATATTGGGGCATGGAAAGAAAATGGATAGGTCATTACTTGTTGCCTTAGCTGAGAGATAGTGGGACACTACCCACACATTTCACTTCGATGAAGTTGGAGAAATGACGATGACCCCCACGGACTTCGCAGCAATCACAGGATTGTGTGTTGGTGGGAAGCAATTAAAGTACGACTTGGAGATTTACAAAAATAAGAACAAGCTAGTTAAATTGTTTGGGAAACCAATTGCAGACCTACTAGCAAGCGAAAGAAGAGTGCCGTATGAAAGCATTTCTACCTCATCCTGGAAGAAGATTTCGAAAGATGCTAAAGAAGCAGTCCAAATTGCAAGGGCATTTATACTGTGCTTAATTGGCTCCTCATTCCTAAATGATAAGAGCCAATACGTGAGTATGCACTATGCTCCCAGTTCTGGAAATAGTCTCAGACATTAGTAATTACGACTAGGGCGTCTTTGGCTTGCTTGTATAGATCAATGGATTCTTGTTCCAGGGGCAGGTCCTCAAGCATGGGCGGGTATTGTAGGGCATGGGAGGTTAGTGTAATCGAATTGAATGTCCCCAAAATGCAACATACTTTTTTGCTTAAATTGCTAATTTGTATACTTGTTTTGTGTAAGTATGGATTTACGAGTACCTAAAGCCGTTTGCTTTAGCAAGGCTCAGTGGGACCTTGAACACGTGGCCCCAGGCATTGAGGTGGTTAGGTGCAAAAACAAAGCGAGACTTGCACCATAAGTTGGTACATTTTAGAGTCATGATGCAACATCTAACAAATGATATGGTATAAAGCTTTCACTCTTGAACTGATATTTTATTACCAAAAAAATGTATCATATGCAAAGGTAACCAATTTGTATTGCAAGTAAATTGGAACCCATGGGGGACCGATGAATTTGAGATGCCGGAAGAAGTCAAAAATACCATGTCGACAACCCGTAAACGAATCCTACTAGAGGGACCAGCTGGATCTGCCTGGTATTTGGGAGAGCGATTCGCAATGCAAAGCTTAGGCAGCACAAAACCTCGAGTACCCAAAATTCCACCGAGGACATTGCTTTTCGACTATAAGCTCACTGATGAGTCAGAAGTTGAGGAAGCACTTAATGGGTACCCAGCTTCAAAATGGCTTGCAAATTCATCTGACTATGCCCATTGCAGAGATGAATATATAAGGTATAGCCACTATGAGGACTTACGTGAAGCGGTAAGTTCTACACTGAACACGTGTTATGTACTTACACTTCCTGGATTAAATTGAATTTTTTTTTTCTTAAAACTAACATGATACCTCAATTCCATAGGAAGGACAACATAGAAGGGTTGGAAACATCCCTCCTCAGGCATGGTCAGTGCGAATACCAAGTTGGGCCGCGATAATGGAAGTAAACTTGTGCGGATATCCCGTGGACAAGATAGTGATGATCTACCATTACCTGATGGTGTAACGCATGTAAATAATTTCCTTTGCATAATTTATTCCTAATTGATGGCTTCCAGTGGTGATTGTTGCAATTGCATGTGCCTGAATGTAGGTAACTGCGAAGCCTACAACCGAGATTTTGGAGCTGAATGCTAGATTGAATGCCCTACTATTTTCAACATCATTGGAAGCAAGCATAGAGATCAGGCTCCTACGGCAAGAGATTGTAAGTCAATTTAGCTTCATTTCATAGTGATTTCATAAAATTAACGAACATTACCGATGTTATATTGAAATAAGAGACCAATAATGAACATGAACAATGTTATATTGTAATAGGAGATATTGAAGAATACCAAGGGGACAACCATTGCAAGTGAAGATATTGGTCAAGACGTCTTAGTTGATGATGCAGTATATGTAAGTTTGACACCTCCATTGGCCCATTTGATTTATAAGATGTTCAATTTTGCAATTTTTAATCAGATGTAAAATTCTGCAATGCAAATCATCATCACTCGTGTGCACAACAAAATTGAACAAAATTGATTATTTATATATGTCAATGTTTCACTGTATGTAGGAGTTTCGCTCAAAATTTAAACATGACACAGTTAGAAAATGAAAGACCAAAATTGTGGTACTAGAAGAGCAGGAAGAAGATGAGGAAGAGGAAGAAGAGGAAGAACAAGAGGAAGAGGAAGACGAAGCTTGGATCGAAGAGCAAGAGGTTGGGGATGACAATGACGATGAGGACGAGGCCGCAGCTAAGGGTAATCCCGATGCAGAACAACACTCCACAGACCAAAAATGCAAAGGTGATAAAAGTGTTCATTCACATACCCCAAAGAGAAAGAAAACCAATTAAAATTTTCGAATCATTGCTCCGTTTTGTAATATAATATTTTCAGTTTATTGTCCCTTACCGTTTCTCATGCTCTGTATGTCGAATAATAGAGCCCTTGGATTAATAGTAAAAAATGGCTAATTATGCGTGTACAATAAAATATAATCCATTTTTCCTTATTAGGGGTTTGCACACAGTCACTCTTGCATTGCATCACCGTAGAACAATTGCATGTGTGTTATGCAAACGCTACCCGCCTGTGGGCAAACTCCACATAGCTTAAAAATGCAAACCTAATTAATGTATAGCGCGAAGACAAAGAAAAGCAAGTAAGTACTTTATTATGACCCTATGTCTATTATTAAATATTAGGGTTAATCACAATTTGGTTTACGAAATTCGAGATATTTTGGAATGTGATTCGCACTACATAACAATTTCTATTACTAGGTAATTTCGTATAATTGGTCATTTTGTAATATAATATGTTAGGATTATTGCCCCTTACCGTTTCTCATGCTCTATATTTCGGTTAATTTCGCCCTTTGATTTATAGTAAAAAAATATGTCTAATTATGCCTGTACAATAAAATATGAGCAATAGGATTAACTAATTATGGTTTACGAAATTGGGTATATTTGGGAATGTAATTCGCACTTTGGGGCGAATAATTTTCTAATACTAAGTATTTTCAGATAATTGGTTTTTACCGATTCTAATATGTTCAAATAATTGCCTCTTACCCTTTCTGATGCTATGTATTTCGAATGACTGCCACCTACGTAAAAATTTCATCCAAGCACCCCATAGAAGTCATAAAACCGTTTCTCAACAATACATACATAAAACAATAATATATCAATCATATGAAAGCATTTTGTCCATCACTAAATCTACATTTAATGTTAATTGTTACATGTGAACCAAGTTCCTAAACTACAATTGTTTTGGGTTGAACCAGGAGATAGGGAAATAGGTTCACCATTGTCAAATGAGAAACCATCGTCACTATTGGGGGTAGAACCAGTTGGGTTTGCAGTAGAAAAACTATCAGAACCAGACAAATCAACCACATAGTTGCCTCTGCATTGAGAAACCGTTTGACTAGCATAACTGTAGCTAATGTCCGGGGACAACCCTTTCTCGTTACTATACTGATAGCTTTGACAACATAAAGGGATATTCACACCTGCATTTCTACTTGGATACAAGTTTCTTTGAGAGCAATTACGCTTTGTATGTCCATATCCGCGACACAAATGACATTGTCGACGCTTGCGCGTTCCACCCTGGCTTGCTTGAGTGCCTTTGGATCTTTGACAATATTTGGAGGACATTGCCCTTCACTTTCATATTTCCAACATCCACACTTTATTCGCATATTTTCCCTACCGTGGTAAACACAAGTCCAATTATTATGCGGTTCACCATATTTTGACAATACGTATACACGACCTCCAAAATTATACATCACCTTATCATGGGTGAGTGCTGAACAAGATTCAATCTCATGACGTACCAATACAAAGTACCTATGCGTGTAAATCAGATAAGCTTATTGCTCAAGTTTTGTCAATGCGGTTTTAAGGACTGGTGTTGAGTACTTTTCGTTGAAACCATCTTTCGTCGTGGTATTCCTAAGACATAACATCGCCCTATCAATTGCTGGAATACATTCAAACAACTTCACGCCTTTCCTCAAGTAATCCTTCACATAATTGTTCATGGACTCCATGCGTTGAGTGGTGCACATACCACCGAAGACATGATTCAGCCCATAAGTCTCTTTTTGCATACATCATTTCCAACCATTCTTTTTGTTTCCGAGTACTCGCTCTTTCCCTCAAAACCTCCCATTTCTTCTCAAACTCGTCCAACGCAAATGGGTCCCAAATACATGCCTAAAAATTTCTTAGCAATTCATCATCCTTCAAGTTATTATGTGCATTCCTTGACACATGCCATGAGCACAATCCATGGTTAGACATGTGAAACACATCATCAATGGCTTTACGCATCGCCTCATCGCTATCCGTCAATATTGATATTGGCTTCTTATCTTTCATGGATGCCATGAATGTTTCCAATAACCACTTGTAAGTTTCAAATGTCTCGTCATGCAATAATGCGCAACCAAACATTACAGTAGAACGGTAGTTGTTGGAACCGACAAAGAACACTAGGGGCTTGTCATACATATTTGTTTTGTACATGCTGTCGAATATGAAGACGTCGCCATGCAATATAATCCAAAAGTGAAGTGGAGTCCCTCCAAAACAAATTATCAAGCCTATTTTCCTCGTAAACACTAAACTTACAAAAGAATTCTGGATCTATTGCTCCTTTTGCTTTCAAGTGAGAGAGTGCGGCTTATGTGTCACCGTCGAGACAAAATTTCCTTGCATGATGCATCCAACTTATTGTACAGATCCTTTATTTGAAAACCAACATTTAAATACCCGCCACATTGGTCGACCATATACTCATATGTATGACATGTTCTAACCAATGCTCTTCGCATTCCCACCTCTTGTGCTAAATTGGAATTTCAAACAACACAGTTACATCGGAGATATGGCGATTCAAGTGGAGTAACTAGTTCATGATTGCGATGTGGTTCAAAATTGGTAACAACGTAAGTATCACGTTTCTTCTCATAACCCAGCCAAAAATGGGCAGGACAATTCTCTCTTGTAATTGCTTCAGTTGCCGAATCCTATCCGGTCGATCATTAAACTTCTCATTTCTCAAACCTTCTTTAGAACAACACCACCGTCTCCTACATACTTTCCCTTCCAAATTACGAACTGATTTATCTTTTCTCACGCTAAATCCAATGCCCTTTGCATAACTCATATAATATTCTTCCACTAATTCTATCGTTTTAAACTTTTTCCCCATAACATCTTCTTTTCTCACTACAATAATGTCAACACCATTATCATCACTACTTTGACTAACCAGATGTTCAACCGACATATGCCCACTCTTTGTTGCCGGTGCCCGTGACTCGACCTTTCACAACCACCCAGATACCCTGAATCACTACAACCACCCTTTGATGTCTCTACACCCATGTCCATCTTAGCAAACCCCTCCAAGCCTGACAAACATAAATTCAAACTAAAATTACATTATAATCTATGTGCTAACATACTTTCTCTTCAAAACAGACAAATGAATAATCTCATGCAATTGCACATAGTCAGGTCAATAATTGCCCCACGTATAACCGTTTCGCAACCAAAAACATGCAATTGCATCAATTCATTACCCAAAATACATTCAACTCCTAAACCAGAAAGAGAGAGTTCTTTGAACTCTTACTTGATGTTTCCAAACTTTCAACACCTCCTCCTTACACTTCCTTTCGTCACCAACTCAAATGTCTTCGTTAACAACTAAGGATCTTTGAAATCTTTACAACCACGTTGTTATTAGAAATTCATTCTGCTAATGTCGTCAACGGTCAAAATCTTCGCCCACTCACCTCGTATATCGATTGAATGTAGTACCCGCTGGAATGGGCTTCAAAGCTCCTACACACATAAAGAAATGACCGATCTCATATTAGGCCGATGACACCCTTCAATGTGCGACATTGAAGTTCTGTATCAGACAATTCCAATAGAACAAACTAAATTAAATACCTCCAATTTGGTGACCATGGAGGTTGGACCCACCATCAATTCGGTATCTCTCAGATGAGTTTTGGGCAAGCAGAGAGAAAAGTTGAGGAACTTGCTTAGGCAGAGTCGCTGAGCGTCGGCTTGGATTTTCTTGTGGACGACCTCAATTCGGTAAGCATTAGCTTCTTGCAGATGTGTTTTGTCCAAGCACAGACAAGAGTTGAACGCGCTTAGGATGGATTTGGGCAAGTGAGAGAGAAGATTTCCTAGCGAAGTAGAGAGAAGAGTTCGTCAGCAAGCAGAGAGAGTGGGCAAGTAGAGAGAAGAGTTCCTGGGGTCGCTAAGGATTGGATTTGGGCAAGCAGAGAGATGAGTTCCTAGAGGCACTTAGGATTTTCCATTTGGGCAACCAAAGAGGAGAGTGTGCATCGTCTTCATCCTCCAAACCTGCCTTTCTCAAAGTCACATGCGATTCACATGTTGAATGACAAAAGGCTCAACAAGTTACCAAGTCATTGAATCTCAGCTATCCATTTTTAACATGCAAACTCAGCTCTTAGATAGACGGTTGTACCGGTACAGCCAATGCACTACAGAATTTTCGTGTTATGAGAAGAATTTTTCATTGTAGCCACTTCTCCTAGCTGTCCACATTATGGCAGCTATCCAACCACTAATAAGTTGACACGTATATTAGAATTTAAAAAAATTAATTAAATATAAATATCGGTTCAATACAGATTTCCGTCGAGTTAGGGATATTGTTACCGATCTTTTAACCAAACGTTTCAGTACGGATCGGATTAGAAGAATTAAAAATAAAATAATAATAATAATTTAACCAAACCAAACCAAATTGTCGGTACAGGAGATACGATCGGTACACGAATTTTCGATGAGATGCCCACCCATGTTCATCATATATTCAACTCCTTTTAGGCATGTTTACTAATCCGTAATCAAATTAGGAGGAATTGAATTGAGGAGGAGTTGGGTTGAGGAGAGTTAGAATCCAGATTCCTATTGAAGTTGTTTACTATACCATATGGAATTGAGGTAGGAGCAATACTAATTCCTTATAAATTGTTTACTAAATTCCCATGAATTGGAATTGAAACCAAATTGATTACTAAAATGCCCTCGTTGTTGGGTTAAAGTAAATGAAAATTTTGGAATATTAGAATTGTGTGAGGATATAATGGATAAAAAAGATGAATTCCTAATGGTTTAATTCATCAGGAATTAGAATATCACCTCCCACCCAAGAGTCCAATTCCTCCAAAATCAAGAGTTAAAGTCCTGATTTTGTGCGGGTCGTACTTGCATTTTAATTACTCCATGTGAAGTAAACACATGAGTATCCGTAAGAGGAATTCAACTCCTTATTCGATTCCAATTACGAATTAGTAAACTTGTCTTAAAAAATCCTAATAAAAGTATATACATGGTGGGGGTGGGAAGGGAGGAGGGGGAAAGGGGGCTGCTTTTTTTTTTTTTTTTTTTGGTAAGTTTTGTTTTTTGTTTTTGTTTTTGTTTTTGTTTTTGTTTTTGTTTTTTGTTTAATAGAAAAAGATGGTATTTCATTAAACTGAAGGGAACATTACATGGTCAGAACTAGCATGTTAACGACGACCTCGTTAAAACCTTCCTAGATAAACAAATCTCGGGGTATGAAAGAGTACCATCCATATTATTGACTAAATAGAAGAGTCAAACAACTTATACGAAACAAACCAACCTAAACCCCAACCACAAAACCCTTAAAACAACATCCCATCATTACGTAGGTACTGTCAAAGAAGTCCTCCTATGATCTAGAAAAAGCATCATAATTCTTCGTACATAGTCAAAAACGTACTATGGGTATAAGAATAGATCCAGCCAATCACCCAACCACAAAACCATTGAAACACATCCCATCACTATGCATATACTGTCAAAGAAAGCCTCCTATGATCTAAAGAAAGCATCATAATTCTTCATACAAAGTCAAAAACGTATTGTGAGCATCATAACAAATCTAGCCAAACACCAACCGCCACCTCCAATTTCTTGATCCAGGAACCCCAGTTGACAAGCAATGAAGACCAAGATTGGCTTCTTAGCTTAAAGAAAATTCTGAAGAAAGATCTTCATAGTTGGAACGTTCATCGGGTGCCAAGCCCACAAACATTCCATAGGAGAATTATTAGGGAGATCTTGGAGACCCCTCGAGGCTGGTCTCCTCCGCCTTGTCAACAAAATCATCGATACAAAAACTATGCTTACTGGAAAAATCCATGCCACTAGTAATCATATGCCCAACACTAGTTTTCGCATGCTTCTGATTCCCTCTTAGTGCCGCATACTTGTCATCCCCTTAAGTAGAAAGGCAGTGGCCATCTCCATAGCGTTAAGATAGAGACCCCTCACCGCGATTGGCTCATTGGGAACTAAGAAAGGAAGCCAACACAGCCACCCCCATGAAGAACAAAAGAGCAAAAAAAATGTCATACCCAATTCACCAAGAAGAACCCGGAGAGACAATTAGAGAATACTGAGAGAGACGAAGCAGAAAATAAGTAAAGAAAACTGGAGAAACCATAACTGTAGCCGTCAAGGCTCTCCTCGCGTGAAACGAGAGAGCGACCCAAAAATTTATACCATTGTCTCATAGTAGTTGTCTCTCTATTTCCTCTCATAATCAACCAGAAGTTTTGAAAACCCTCTCTCATCTTGTTGTAAGTTTTGTTACTTTTTAATTTTATGTTTATTTAATATTTAAACATTTTTATATGATTTTTATATTTAATTTAGATTTTAAAATTTGATTATATAAAACTATTAAAATATCAATCCACATTATTTTATTGAAAAAATTGATGGAATTGGGCAACATGACGGGGAAAGTGAGAAAATCGAATAGGGACATACATATCAATAAATAAGCTTTTGTTATAATACTAGACGGAATGGATGCTTACCACACCTATGTAAATGCTCTATTGACTCAACCCAACTTCTATTCTATAATGTATAAGCCTACCACTATACCACTATAGTTATTATTGTATATATTACTTATGCCTATAAATAGGCTTCATGAATGAATACAAGGAGAAGAGGAGAAACCGCATGAATATTTCTAAAGCTTTTCTCTATCCATACTCTCCTAAATTCTTTCTCTCAATCCCTCAGTTTTACAACACGTTATCAGCACGAATATCTCTAAAATACCAGCTGAGATATTCGATCAAAACACTCTTACAAACCATATGATTTCTCCGATCAAACTTCTCAACTTCATCACCTTTCTATCTCAAGCCTCAGCTACTAACCTCTGCAAACTATAAATATTCTCTCTAAAACATACCTACAGATACCAAGAGAAGAAAGAGTCAAAAGAAATAAAACAAACCAAACCAGAAAAACAAGAGAGCAGAGAAAAAGTTGCCGTTTGGAGATGGAATGGTGCAAGGCCCGACGAGTATTTGGCTCTATAGAAGGCTACTGCACAAAACAACTAAAAGGAATTGTTGGTGACTATTTAAGAGATAAGCTATGTTTTCTTTATGTTGTTTATTGGTTATATTATTATAACTAAAATTTACATTATTCATCATGCTAACCATCCAAACCTGTATAGGCTTGTTGGAACAGAGGTATTGGAGCTTGTGCCGGTGTGCTGGTGCAAAGTGGAAAAGCAGAGCTTGTACCGGTGTGCTGGTGCAAAGTGGAAAAGCAGGAAGCATGCGTGATATTCACTTGCACTAACTACTTTCTCTATCTTTAGTATATTGATATAATATAATATTAATATGCCAAAGCTATTTTGGAGATAATATAATATATTAATATATATTGAACATACTCCTATAGATTAGTACAATAATATTTTGTGTCACTACATGTTTAGCTGTATTGTTTTCAGGAGAAGAGAAATTGACGAAGGAAGACAAGCAAACGTGACATCCTCCAACAATTTCCACTTTGCAGTTTATGTATATTAATATAATGAATTAATTATACTATCTCCACTTGATGTTGAGAACTATCTCCACTTGATGTTGAGAACCCATCAGAAAAAGGGGTGAAAAAAGGGTTGCACACCTTATTATATACGGTGCACATTTATAAGGAAAGATAATATTGGTTAAATTCCGAGTGGATGGAATATTACTATCCAAGAGATATTTCTCCGTATATTGGTTAAAATCCATGTGCGTTATGACGGAATTGGAAAAGGACATAAGACCCGAAGATCTTGATCCTTAATATAAATAATGAAGGACCAGAAGTTCCTAAATTCATGCATGTTTAAAAAGGGCCAGAAGATCCTTTTAAGTAGCGGTTTTATCCCCACATTTATTTACTTTTATTTAAACGTATGGAGCAGGATTAACGCCCATACAGCAAGCAATTTACTTTATGAATTACTTTATTGCTCATTTACATTTATTTAAAGTATGATGCGGAATTAACCCACATACAACAAGCAATTTATTTACCAGCAATTTATTTACAAGCAATTTATTTTATAATTGTGTGATATGATGAGTTTTACAACATACAGAGATTAGGACCAGAAGTCCTTTGATCCTCATCATACAACTACATTAGGACCTAAAGATCCTTGATGATGATAATGATATGAGAGTTGGAAATCTCTCCGGTACTATATTTGTAAACAAGTGATCGGACTTTAAATATCCTTGATCCTTGACATGTAAATAAGGACTTGAAATTCCTTGATAATATAACAGTACCGTATGCATGAATGAAAACCATTTTTGGTAAACTATCACCATATACAAAAAGGAACATGCAATTCCTTAAACTCATGAATGATCAATTAAAATGAGATGACAGAAGTTCCTCAAAACATGGATAATTATGAAAGGGTCTGAAATCCCGAAATGTGAACATGAAGTTCCAAGAATATCCATATATATGATTTTGGCTTGAAGATCAGAATCTAAACAATGTTAAAGAACTTAAAGGTTCTAACAATTAATAGATAAACCTTGAGGTATCATTGCAAGAAAATGCATACCACATGTTTCTTTGGTATAAGAAGTTGATGAATTTAGCAAAGAATGATTTTGCCACAATCAACACCCCACAGGATGAATTAACACTCCCCATATTTTGGTATCAAATATGACCTGAGCCGGAAGCTCATGGATCTCAATATTTCATAAATCCTCAAACTAGAAAAGTTTTGAGTGCATCCACACAAGTGCCCACATGTTTGAACTTGAAGTTCATATGATTTAAAGGCTTAAGTGGATACTATAAAAATTGGAACTGAAGGTTCTATATTACAAAGGAGAATTATTACATACTCAGAGTTGCTAAAATATTTAATGCCTCAGATTTGGGCATCCGTAGGAGAATCTTTGTGTTCCTCATTCTCCTCATGAACTTGCAACACAGAAACAAGTTCCTCCAAATCTTTATTACTTTTCTCCAGTCTTCTAAGTTTTTGATTAGCCTCAGTCAACCTTCTGCGCAGTATCATGACTTGAGATCTAAGTGCCTGCACCTCTTGTGATCTGGCCAGCGTCGTTGTCCCAAGTTGGTAACTGATGCAGCATGCTGCATGCTAGCAACCAAAGAATCATTGACAATATCACTATCTGATCTCACTGCTAACAATATTTGCTCATGGGGAGCAGTATTCAAATCAAAATTATTTTGGGAATAAGAAGACATGTTTTAAGGAGAAGATGTGGAAATGAACCACTTAAGTAATAGCAGAAAATAGGGAACGTATTCTATTGATGAACCGTGCATTGTAAGCATCATATATATATAGGTGAGCAACATGACAACCATCCATATTATTCGAATTCTTGTTCCACAAAATCTATTCTCACTACTCACTCTTGTCGACCACATTCATGGTATTGATCCTTGAGATATTTTTATAAATTCTTGTTCCACAAAATCTATTCTCACTACTCACTCTTGTCGACCACATTCATGGTATTGATCCTTGAGATATTTTTATAAATTCTTGTTCCACAAAATCTATTCTGCCCCACTCAAGTCTTGTCGACCATGGTAAGGTATTTGATCCGATCTTTGGGATATTTTTATGTATAAAAAGGATTCAATTCTTATCGTTTTACTCTTTGCATAAATTCCGGATTGTCTTATTGAGAATTTTATGAAAAGTAATCTGATTGATTAGAGACTAACGTATGGTTTACATTTACGCTACCTATTTTATTTCTGCTATATATATTCCCTACTATTAGACAGTTTCAAAATACCATTTGTTGTTGCTTTCTAAACAAAGGATGAAATATCAACCTGAGTTCTCTCCACAGTACTTGGCATGCTCAGGAATCCTCCAGATTCCTTGGAAGCAATATCAACCTGAGTCCTCTCCACAATACTTGGCATGCTCAGGAATCCTGCAGATTTCCTTGGAAGCAAGATTATCTTTGATCAAGACCTTCAGAAGCAAGATTATCTTTGATCATGATCCACTACTCTATTAAAGTAATTGTTTGATCATGAATCAGCCTCGTTCACCGGGCTTCTGGGTCATATTATGATAGAGAAGAGGCATAAGAGATTTATATGCTCCATGGATCAGAATATGGAACATGGTATGTTCCGATTCTGAACATATATGCCTCTCTCACATATGATAGAAGGGGGAGATCCATATGCTTCATGGATCAGAATATGGATGATATATCATCAGAACATGAAGCATGGTACGTTTCCATCATAACATGAATCTCTCCAGGATATTTCATGTTCTTCATGTAACCTCTCTACATCCTAATAATCAGAGAAAGGTTGTAAGCCTCACACTTTTTATAGATTGTTGTGAGTTTGCTTTTTCTATTATAAGCATTTTCCCTATCACTTGTTGAGAACCAGAGATTCTCTGATATACTGTATCTTTGTGATTTTATTACGGGAAACTAAATTTTCTGTCTTTTGTTGTCTCCGAAAGACTATGCTTATAATACTTTTGGAATCGTTCAGATGAGACCATTTTTCCGTCGTTAGGGGGAGAATTGGGGTTTAACGACGTGAATGATTATGGAATATATTGTCTCATCAACGCTTGATTATACTATCTGATATATGTAACAGGTATGAAAGATTAATGCAAATTCTGAAAATTGCAAAACACTGCATATATTAAAGGCTCCCAAAGAGTAACTCATGGGTATGACAGTGTGAATTAAATGCACGCCAAATGCGTAGCAAATAAAATGGATTGAGGTTCCAAAAAGGACAATCCATTAACATGTCAATATGGTGCACGCTGAGTGCGTAGCAAATTGTCTGAATTTATGTCCCAGAAAGACAATCCATTGACATGTCAAAATTAGGCTGTGGCATGCCTAAAGCATGACAGATATATATGTTCTAAATGTTCCAACTCCTGGAATGGAGATTATTCACGCCCTATTTTAAAAACTCCAGAGGAGGTTATGATCCACATTCTCACATAATTCATCTTATAAGAGATGTATAGAAGGAGACAAATGAAAGTCCCTAAAATTGCCTTGGGTACCCGGGAAAAGGCAAAGAAATGCTTATTGATGCATGCGCATGCACATAAGAATGGTGAGATCACAAATTGATGAATGATATTCTTGGTTTTAAAGTAGCTACTCAAATCATCAATGGGCTATGTTGAATGGAACCACGTTCAATTATCAAATATTGACAAAATCATTGGCCAAAATGGAAAGAGGCAAATGAACGTGAAAGAACATATGCGAACCCCAAAAGATGTTAACCCAGAAGGTTATACATGGGTGTTTGAAATAAATTACACTCACTTCTTTATGACATAGAGTTTCTGGAAGAAACTTGAAATTATGGGATTCTCCATGTTTGTAGATGCAACTATGTTGAAACATGATTATTGCACATCTACTGAGACCAACACGCTATCTTTAAGGGTTATAAAGTGCACGGAGCATTTCGCCATAAGCGATGCAAAATGGGACAAGATAGCTGGGTATAAAGCTATATTGTATGTCATGAAGTGTAATCCCTGAAAGACAATCCTTGAAGGATTCAAAATTGCGTGAAGAAAGTCCCTAAAGGACAAGTGCATGAAGCACAAATTTTGTACTCAATATTGATATGAAAATAGCATATATTGCCTCCATGAGTACATTCATTATGAAATGTTGCAACACATTACAACTTCTGAAGAGTTGATAATTAGTTAAAACTCCTAAAAGAGTTCAAGAAATAAAGTCTTGACCTAAAGATTGAGCATTATGCCAACGAAATTCTTGGCTACCAATCAGCTTATACTAGGAAAGTATTGAAGCATTTTTATGTGGATTATCTATTGGACACTTAAACGATTTCCCAATAGTATAACCAGACATGGTATTTCCAGTTAAAGCTTAGCTCCTTCACCATTACAGGGAGGGTGATGTGACGCATATTTAATGCTATCTCCGAGATTAACATATACGGGCATATTCTATACAAGTAAAACTTACGAATAGCCCATAATTTATTAAATACGCGGATTCTGGAAATTTCTCTAAATTGCATAGAGATTATTTACTTGAAGTATATTTACTTATAAAGATATATTGATTTCATATCACTTACAGGAATTCATGACAATTATATCTTCCACTCACTCCAAAAGGTTTCCCCTCCAGAGAGATAGTCATGAAGATATCAGGGGGAGACATTCATCTAACTAAGCATCCATAAATTGAAGCTACAAGAGCAAATATGGTGCAAGTATCACCAAAAGCCTTCTCTACGAGAAAAGAGTGCTATCAAATTCATTTGTGATGGATTATGAAGTTATCAAAGGAAAGTAATTCTTCAGGGGGAGCATCCATCAAAATTGAAAGTCAGATTTATTCACTAAAGGTGTATCAAAGCTGTGACAACCACAACATTCAGAAAGATAGATCATCTTAAAGATATTTTACCAAGCATCAGGGGGAGCGTGCCTGTCAATAAAGATCTTCACACACTATACTCTTTTTCCTTCGTCCAGGTTTTTATCCCACTGGGTTTTTCCCGGGCAAGGTTTTAACGAGGCAGGAGTGTCGCACGCTAGTCATGTTCACTATACACATGACAAAGTTTTATGCTACACATGGTTATGTACTCTTTTTTTCCTTTGACCAGTTTTATCCCACTGGGTTTTACCTGGCAAGGTTTTTAATGAGGCATATTCCATGTATGGTGGCATCCAAGGGGGAGTGTTATAATACTAGACGGAATGGATGCTTACCACACCTATGTAAATGCTCTATTGACTCAACCCAACTTCTATTCTATAATGTATAAGCCTACCACTATACCACTATAGTTATTATTGTATATATTACTTATGCCTATAAATAGGCTTCATGAATGAATACAAGGAGAAGAGGAGAAACCGCATGAATATTTCTAAAGCTTTTCTCTATCCATACTCTCCTAAATTCTTTCTCTCAATCCCTCAGTTTTACAACAGCTTTTTTAAATAATTAGAGTGTGCAGTGTTGAGATTAATATATGAAACGCTGCGTTTGTATGCCAAAACTCGTAAGAACATAAAAATCTTGCTAAACGGATAAAACTGGCCGGGGGAAAGCCACGCTGCAAAGAATGGTCGATTCCAAGGTCCTTTAGACAGAGCTCATGAGGTGCTCCTCAAGATAAAGAAAAAAGATATGCCAGTCCTTGTTCACCCCTGTAAGTCTTTCTCCTTCCCCGACTCATGTCTGCAGCTTAACAATTTGAACATACCAAGCAGAGCGCTTGCAAGCATCCCCAAATACTCAATTGCAAAGCGTCCAAGTTATAGCTCATTTTCCACTATTGGGTTGTCTAAAAGACTGAAAATTTCTAGGAATTTACCCATTTGGGGAAGCAAGCGCATTACTTTTTGCTCTAGGAGTGATGTATATGACGTTTTTTCGAGTACCCATTTGGCCAATAAGTCTGAAGGAGATGTAGTTGAAGAGAATGAAGAGCTTGAGTTGCTAGATAAGCCTTCCCCTATGCCTATTAATAATGGGTCTGTTTCAGAAGTAGATAAAGATTCTGAAAAACTTGATAATGATTCTGAGAAGCTTGATAAAGACGAGGCCTTAGCGCCTTTCTTGAAGTTTTTCACGCCAAGAGATTCTGCAGATGGAGATGGGGTAGAAGAAAAGGGAGGTGAGATAGGAGTTTTTGAGGAAAAAAGTGAATTGGATGATGAAAATGAGGAAGTTGAGAAGGTTAATGTTGAGTACTATGAACCAAAACCGGGTGATTTTGTGATTGGCGTTGTTGTTTCGGGCAATGAGAATAAACTTGACGTGAATGTAGGAGCAGACTTATTGGGTACAATGTTGACTAAGGAGGTGCTGCCTTTGTATGACAAAGAGATGGACTACTTGTTATGTGATACGAATTATGATGCTGAAGAATTTATGGTTAGAGGGAAGATGGGAATTGTTAAAACTGAAGCTGTGGATGGGGGAGCAGTTCTAGGGAGGCTTGTTGTTGAAACTGGAACTGTTTTGTTTGCTGAGGTTCTCGGAAGAACGCTTAGTGGTAGGCCTTTGCTTTCGACTAGACGACTCTTTCGGCGAATTGCTTGGCATCGAGTGAGGCAGGTTCTTATCTTGCTTTTTCCTTTTTCTGTTTAGTGAATATAGCAACTTATATGGTCAATTTAAGTGGTTGCTGCATGACTTCTTATGAGCTTTTTCAGAATATGTTGCCTCTGTCGCTGCATATTTGGGACCATATTTATATCTTATAGGTATTTAGGAACCATACACTCTTTTGTTATCAAGATTCATGAACTTCATTTTCTCTTCACAACTACTTTGTTGGTGGCTGCATTTAGCTCATAATATCTTGCAGTGTTGAAGTTTGGTGAGGATGTAATCCAAACTTTCTTTGAAGCTTTTCTACTTATTATACAGATAAAACAACTGAATGAACCTATTGAAGTTACAATTACAGAATGGAATACCGGAGGCCTTCTTACAAGAATTGAGGTTTGTGTCTGGTTTTTGAACAATGCTAAATGCAGTCGTTTCAAGCCTAACATTTCTACAATTTGGTTCTTCAGGGTCTGCGAGCTTTCCTCCCAAAAGCTGAGTTATTGAGTAAAGTGAACAACTTCACTGAACTCAAAGAGAATGTAAGTTGATGGTTGTGAGGAATTTTATATATTTATTGTTTCATGTAATGTTATTCATTTAGCTACTTTTCAGGTATGATTTGTGTTTCTTTATGTTGATGCTTTCAACCCATCAATCAGTTCTGATATCATGTATGCACTGGAACTATTTATTGCTAAAACACTTTAAGTATGTCAAATGCATGAATTCTATAACTTCTATGAGATGCCATCAGTATTATCAAGAGAAGATAGTATAAGAAAAATAGTAGGACGTTCTATAACATCAGTGGAGCTTGTGTTTACTGTAAGCACTTGTAATCACTGGACATAATCCATTAGACTCTGTTTTCTTACAACCAGTGTTTCATAATGATATGGGCATGCTTGACTTGACTATGTTTTCTTACAGCCAGTTTCAAGAGTCATTAGCTACTTGACTTGACTTGACTATGATAATAATGGCGTCCATGACTTATTCACTATATACTTGCAAAGATTTGTTTTGTTAGTCTGCTTCTTACACATTCTGTTTCCTAATGGTGTAGGTGGGATGCCGGATGCATGTGCGGATTACTCGCATGGATGAAGCTAAGAATGACTTAGTATTGAGTGAGAAAGAAGCTTGGGTCAGTGTCATATTTGAAATTTAATTTATTCATGCTCTTTTGTTGCATGCAATGTTCTCTCATTGTTTGTTCTTAGATTTTATGTTTTTTTTTTCTTAAAAACTAATCTCAGTTGGCAATATAATGTTGCAGGAAATGTTACACCTTAAAGAAGGAACACTTTTAGAAGGAACGATTAAGAAACTTTTTCCGTATGGAGCCCAAGTGAGGATAGGCGAAACTAACAGGAGGTAAAGGACTTTCAAACTTACCTCAAAATTAGACTGGCTATATGGTTTCCCTGACTTTACCACTTTTTAAAGAAAGACTGTATGTGTGTGGTGTACATTTCAAAGTTTAGGAACAACAGTACATGAAAATAAAATTGTATGTGGTTTTCTTTGAAAAGTATCTACATGCATGGAAAAGATGAGAAGATAAATAACTTTAATCTTCAGAAAGGAAATGAAAATTCCAAACTTTAAACTGTAAAGCACGCAATTTTGTACCATTTTCACCTAGCAAGTTGTGGCAATGAGAGAATGAGTTATGAGTTGTCCTCAAAACTTTGAAGAACTTCTGCTCATTCTTGAAGATTAAAACACTTTAGAAATGTATCACAAAGACATTATTGTGGCAATGAGAGTATGAGTTGAAATAACTTGAAATGTATCATAGACTTTTTCTGCTTCCTCTAATGTAGATAGAGCCATGCAAGTTGAAATAACTTGAAATGGAGATTATCTTATCATTCAGTATGCTGGACACACCTGCTAGGTTTCCTTTTTGTTATATTTTGTTTGAAGACTTATTTTTCATCCGAGTATAAAAGTTCTATGTAGGTGTCGTTCCCTACTTACACCAGTTCTTGTGTCCACTTGGATCAATATTCTATTCAATTGTGTACTAATTATAAAATGCCACCGAGGTTGGTTCCTTGACTCTTTTTTATTTTTTTTGGGTAAAAAGGGGGGCTAGAAATTAGAGTTTAGAAGCCAATAAACTTCTGAATGTCAACAGGACCTTGTAAGGAAACTTTTTGTGCGGTGACATTGTCAATAAAAAGTATAATATTCCTGAGGCGTATTCTTGTTAAATTTTATTGATTATATAATATCTTGATTGCATCAATTTGTATCCAAGACTATAGATGTATCAAACAAGCGAAATATGTGTCTCCTGTTTTCACTGGTGGATTGACAATTTGAACCTTCTTATTGTTTCTCAGTGGCTTGCTGCATATATCAAACATGACTCGTGGTCGAATTACCTCTGTCAGTGACATACTTAAGGTTAATGAGAAGATCAAAGTTCTGGTTGTGAAGTCAATGTTTCCTGACAAAATATCTCTCAGGTATACAAGGGATGAGATGCTTAACTTTCAGTTCATTCATATTCCATACATTTGTGGTTGAGAAAATCTCCGTGATTTTTTTTCCTAGTAAATTCATAATGCTTCTGGCTATTCTGTAGCAATGTTTTCAACACCGGACCTAACTGGCCGATCCAATCTATTAAACAGGGAACTGGTCACACTTCCAATTTAGGCATAATGCATGAGCCATTTTTGGTCAAATCATGAATTGAACCAGATTGACCAAAAGTTTGACCATTAAACTGGTGACTTGTTCTGGTTTTTATGACCCAGTCAAGATCTCGATTCCATATTCCATAAGATAATAAAATTGGTCTTTTCAGGAAAAATAATGCATAAAGGGACATGAGAACAGACCTAAACAACTGACAAACCACTTTGTGTTATCATTGTGTCATTTATTATTTAAAAGAGATCTTTGCTTAGTTATATATTTCTTTCTTTGCCAAGAGAATCGCATTGCTTCAGTTATTTGTGGCCATGTGTTGGCCACAAAAATAAATTATTTGATGCCTTGGCAGTCTAGGCCATAATTGATGCTAACTCTTTCTTTTTCTTGGCAGTCTAGGCCCTAAACTCTGATTCTCTATGTAGGTTGATCATAAATGGATGATCATTCTGTTGAATTTTTCCATCATGTTGTGCTTGTGACTACATTTTAAAAGTCATGTAATATAATTCATAACAGATTATTGGTTTACATAACAAACTGCAGAGCTTAATCATGCAGCATAAAATGTTTAAACAGATATCAGTAACTGAGAAATACATTAAGGTGAATCAGTTTTCTTGTTTTTTTTCCCCCAATGGAAAGTACTTTATGATGAATAGATTACCTGGAATGGTGGCAGTTTTCAGTTTGCCACTTAGGGCTCCCATCTGGCTCCAAAGTTATCCTCATGAACTAGCTAATGTCTTTACTGATTTCCTTTTACTTATGTTTTTTCCGTTGAATTCATATTGTTGAGCAATCCTAACTGATACAAATTCAACTTTGTCTGGCTTACAGCACTTCTGAACTTGAAAGTGAACCTGGCCTCTTTTTATTAAACAGAGAGGTATTTAAACTGTTCTTTCTGCTCAGAAATGAAATTACTCGTTTGGTCTGAGAATTGCTTGCATAACGAGTTGTGATCTTAATAGAAAATTTCGTCCTTCTGGCAGCAAGTATTTTCAGAGGCTGAAATGATGGCAAAGAAGTACAGGCAAAAGCTGCCTGCTGTTCCTGGCAATCGTAAGTCCGAATCCCCTCAAAGCGATGCTCTACCTTTTGATAAATTAAGCATGTATGCAAATTGGAAGTGGTTCAAATTTGAAAAGGAGTAAGAAAGAAGCTGATGCTTATGGTCGCCCTGTGATACTGGCAATTTAAAAAAGCACTATTAAACTTTTCCATCCTTCTCGAAGCCATGCATCCTTGAGAGGTAAAAAAAGCAAAATATTTTGTTTTAGGAGTAGTCTTAGATTAGTTTATTTACTTCATTTACCTCATGACCCGTTAGAAAATGTGCAGAACCAAAAAGTTTGAGATGCTCACAGCATAAAACATGATTATCAGTTTGAGTATTCTCATGAATTTTGTAAATCGTAATTTGTTATTTCCTTTTTTACTTTTCCATTTCTTTGTTGTTATTTGAGTGTCTGAAGCATTCATTTGATTATTGTAATCTGATTCTTCACCCATGGAACTTATTTTAACTTGCTTCCCAACCAACAAGCTCTACTCAATTGGGCTGTGTAATGATGTTTTGCACTTAGTATATACATGCACTACTACTAGGGGTCATCATTTGGCCCGCGGCCCGCGTGTCGAAGTGGGTAGTCTGAGGTCTGATGGGCCAAAGCCCAGCTTGGCCCTATAGTTAGACCTGTTTGGTCCGACTTGCTCTAAGGTTGAGTAGGGCTTGGGCCTAGATTTTGAAACTTTCAGCCTGTTCTCGGTCCCGCCCGGCCCGATGGGCCCCGCCCATGACCGAGTCCAAGTAAGCCCGCTCATTGCCTTGTTTTTTATTTCTCCCTATATTGCTTTATTTCCATTCTAAACATTTAAGTAAATGTCTTGTCTTTTTAGTTTAATTTATTTTTATATTATTCAATTTACTTAAGTTTACAATGTAAATAAGGAAGTACCCCCAAATTTGGATTCAATAAAAATATTTTAAAAATTCCCATTTCCTAACTAATCAAAATATGAAAATCCAATTTTAGTATAAGATACAATTTATACCAATATTGATACCTCAATAAGTGAATGTATACTTTATACTAAAGTCTTATAAAATCATGTTTGATTATTTAAGTTGTAAGGAATATAAGCTGCCAAAAATATCATTGAAAACATTTGTATTTCAATAGTCCTTTTTCATACTTCGTCAAATTTTGATAGAAAATAGTTTTTCAAGTATGATATGTAGTAATAACGCAAGGCAATATAAGGCGAAAACAAAAAAGGCAATGGGCGGCCCGTGGGTGGCCCCGCTCGAAAGCCCACTTAGGCCCGGCTCTATAGGCAAGCTCGAGCCAATCCCTTTCAAACCTCGGCCCAACCTGAAAAAAAAAAAAAAAAAAAAAAAAAAAGCCTGACAAGGCCCGGCCCGATGACGAACCCTAACTACTACAACAACATTTTTACATGAAATTCTATTTTTAAATCCCACGTACACTTGGTGCCTAAGATTGAATTAGATTGGATTGGATAACTCACAAGAGTCAAGTATGTTGATATCCTATCATTTGTGGGGATTTTAAAGGATAAGGTTCCCTCTTGACTAATCAATCTTCTACCTTCAATTTGGACAAAATTTGGCATTTGGCCTCTGTTTCTTCCTTCAACATGTCTTCAATCTAATGAGTTATCTAATTCAATCTTAAGCACCAGATATGGTTGAGATAGATATAGAACTCAAAGAAATCTTTTCATTTGGAAATTTAAACACTCTTTTTGTTATTTGGTCACTCCTTTCCACCCATTTGACTATTGTCTTTAATCCCAACTCAAAACTTGAGAGTTGGGATACTCCCATTGAATACTCAGGTTTGCTCATCTCTGATAATTAAAATGCACTCTTTTCTTCTTCTTTATTATTATTATTTTGTTCTGGTTTTTTCTTTGTTTCCTTATTCTTAGTGGTCTTCAAATGGCAATGATAAATTTTAACCTGCTTGGTTCCTTTCAGTTTCAGCTCAAATTTGGCTTCTAGTAGTTGATCAGTTCATAATTGTATATCATTTTATACCCTTCTAGCTTATGATTTGGTTATGTTATTGAGTTAAACTTGTGCTTTTAATTCATTTTCTGTTTTGATAAGTCCATAATTTCATACACTTGCATGCCTTCTTTACTTAGTGATTTTGCTTAGTTTCTCCTTATTTTGAGTCACTTACCTTTGTTTGTGTGTTTTGTAGGTTAAGATAGCAAGAGATAACATTTGATGCAATCCATATATGTTAGGGGCTGATTGGCATATGAGGAATATGAGCCCAAAGACAAACACATTTTGGCTACAGTCCATTTCCAGCCCAGTTTCGTAGGTCAACTTCTTGGCCTTGGATCAGCATGCTATGGGGCTCGAATGAAGTGAAGATCTTCATGAAACTTGTTCCAATGGGTGTCTACTATAACATATCCAAAATTCAGCTCCATTGGATAAATCTGGAGTCCGTTACCTAGCAAACACCGAACCATGCTCATGATGGATCTTATCAGCGCGGAAAATGAGTTAGCAAATTGTTTCGGCCTTAACTTCTTCCTCCAACCTTGGATTGGGCCAATACTTGTGTGGTTGGATCAATGACATTCTGAACTTCAAAATAGACATCTTAAAGTCTTCATTTGATTCAGCCTAGCCCAAGTTGTAAGCCCTTGAAGTTGCTGGTCATGCTGATCTCAGCATGTGTTGGTTGGATGCTTGGTCATGGTGAGCTAGGCATGAGCTATCATTTCTGGTTGGAAGCTTGGTCATGCTGACATGAAGATGAGCTAGGGCTGCTGGTGGGATTTAGTGGTGAAGTGCATCAACCATTGAAGATTTTCTAATACAAGTGCATCAACCATTTCAGATTTTATAATTCAAGTGTTGTATGCATTAGCCATATTGAATTCAGATTTTCACTTCCCCTAGGCCTATAAATAGGGAGGTTCTCTAAGCTTGTAAACACACCCCAAGGGGGGGAGCTCTCAAACACTTCTCTAGAGCTCCCTTCCCTTCTCTCCCTCAAATTCTCTTAGTTTCCTTTCAAGTTGTTAATTGTTGTAGTAGAATGAGTTTACTGAATTTTTCTTCAAGTTTTCAAGTTCTTCTTTAATTTTATTTGTAATGTACATTCTTTCTTAAGTATTCAAGTTTAATTAGTTTCCAAGTTTCAATTATGGTTTTTGTTCTTATTCATTATGCTTATAAGTTAATATGCTAGTTTGAATGATTGATCACCATTTAGGTTTGCATGTTAGCTATCTTGGTTTGAATTAAGAGTAGACACCATGCTTTAATTCGAATTGAACTATGAATAGGAAGAGTATGTATGGACATTCGACAACAGGGATTAGATACATGCTTGGTTGTTTAAATTGTTCTTCTATGCTTAATGGGTTCCTAATGCTTAGTTTTAGGTTAGACAACAAATGATCAAATTAGGGAATTAGGAACACAAGGTTAGAACCAGACACCATGGCCTAATCATACTTTAGCTAGAATCAATCCGTTAATCTAATTGAACTTGGGAACTTATTTGCTTGAGTTATTTCCTTTTTCTTGTTTTATTTATTTTCTTTTCCATTTCTGTTTTTTGTAGGGAAATGAATTGGATCATTCAATCACCAATCCTCGTGGGATCGACCTCGCACTTACATATGCTATACTACCGAACGGCTCGTGCACTTGCGAGTATCACAAGTTGAGGATGCAGCTGAATCCATTTTGGTGCAAGTGAATCCGACACAACAAGTTTTTGGCGCCGTTGCCGGGGATTGGCAACATAGTTTGGTTCTATTTCTTTTCCCTACTTGTTTTATTTTTATTTTTCAGTTTCATCTTTTTCTAGACAGTTTCCTGAGTGAATGGCGTTAATGGACAACTTGTGTTTGTAGTCCAACAGAAAAGGACAATTGCCCAACAAGCAAGAGAACTGGGTTTAAGTCCCAGCTTACACAACCCATTGGTGCTTGATGCTTTGAAGCATGGAATTGGATGGTGTTGATTTTCCTTTTCATTTTAGTTTTTATTTCCTAATCCTTTTAATTCCATTTCAAGTTTGTGTGTTTGTTTTAGCAATTTATGATAGCTTAATAAAAATGGAGAGAGATGGCAACTTCAATCATAAGAATGGGAAGTGTGGAGCAATGGGAGAAGTCGCGACCTCCAAGTGCATCCATGATCGACCTAATCGCTTCAAGGGGAAGCATTTCAATCCTTTATTTTCTTTGAATTATGTTTAATTCCGTAATTGTTTTTGCCTTTTGGTCCGCGTTGGATTCTTTGTTTTTCTGTGCTGAATCCAACCATATAAAGAACGTAAAATTCGGACTTACGGTTCGAAAGTTATGAGCTAAACACTGAACACAGGTCGAAGCTGGAAAACAGAGAAACGAATCTGTCCAAATGGTGATAAAAGGGTGATAAATAGGTGATAGAAAGTGCTGTTTGTGTTTTTCTTTGGTTTATTGGTTTGTTTCTTTTAGTACAACAATTTATGTTGTTTGTTTGAATTTGTTTAGAGTACTTAGTTCATTTTCGTTTATGGTTTGTTGTTTCATTTTATCTTAATTTGTTTTTGTTTCTTATCTTTATAAAAAAAAAATTATTTTTCATATGAGCTAACTTATGGTAACTCCAGTGAGCACCTTCGTCAATCCAGTATGTCTAGGAGTTCTATAGGCGACACCTTCGGTGTCTAAGAAGTTTGGGTTTTAAGCGGGACCATTGTGACCCCTCCAACCTTCCCGGATCCCCTGGCTGTGTTTTTCTAGGCCCTTAACTGGTCATCCGTGAGTTTCTTGTATATTCGTGTGTTTAAATTAAGTTTTTTTTTTTTTTTTTTTTTTTTGCTTTCTTTTCTGTTGAGTCTTTGTTTTTGATTTGTTTTTGTTTTTGTTTTGTTAAGTTAGTTTATGTTTTTATTTACGTGGTTTGTTTGGTTAGTTTATTTCTAGAGTGTTAAAACACATTTTTATTTCAACCATTGCATAAAAAAAAAAACAACAAAACAACAAAAACAAAATAAAAACAAAAACAATAAAAAACTTCTTCTTCATCATCATTCATCATCATCATCATCTTATTCATCATCTTCTTCTTCTTCATCTTCATCATCATCATGGCTTGCCTCTATTGTCTCGCACTTGTAGAATCTCAGAAGCTCTACATGGTCCTCATTCTTTTTCTCCAGAGCTTCCACATACTGATTGGCAAAGTGAAGCCGCTTCTGCAAGTCCGCCACCTGAGCTTTCAAGGAAGCCACCTCCTCGCTCAGGGCTCCACACTCTCGTGTTCTTGCTAGTAGGCGCAAGCCCAAATTTGTGGCCGAGACCGCTTGGAGCGATGTATAAGTGTGGGACTCGTCCACTGCCACCTTGTCTGACCTCTGTGCTATATGCCAATGATCTGCCGGTGTGAGTTTGCTTCCAATCATGCCTCCCAGCAGCACTGCTCTGTTCGGCCTTGCCCCAGCAAAGTTTGGTATTACCTCAGCAAAGTTTGAGGCCGTGCCGTGATGATATGAAGAGTTTGGGAAGACAGGGGTTGGAGGAGCCTTTTTCTGGGCATTTGGTGGTGCAAGGGACAGTTCAAGGTTGAGATCATCAAGGTGAGTGCATGAGGATGCCATTTGTTTTGCTTATGAATTTTTTGATGTTTTTCTTTGAGTTTGCAGGAAGAAATGCTGGGTATCATCTGTTTGCCAGAGGCGTGGTTTAAATAGACATATGCTGATGAGAGAGAGCCAGTACCACTTCGGATTTCCCGGGCATGCTCGACCTGATCGCTTCAAGGGGGAGCACCTTTACTTTCACTTTACTTTTCTTTTTTCCGTGTTTTCTGGTGTTTAATATTTTTGCCCGTTACTTTCATTTTCTAGAGCTTTGTGTTTCTGCTTTTTCCCTTTCGGCTATCATCTTTATTTTATTTTAGTTAGGGAACTGTGCTTCCATTTTCGTTTGTCGTCTTCGTTTGATTTAAGTTTGGGAAGTGTGCTTCTTTTCCGTTTTCTTTTTCCTTATGCAAATTCACTCTTTTATTCCCAAAACAAAATAACAAAAACAAAAACAACCAAAAAAATAAAATAACTTAAAAACAACAATAATGCAGTAGAAATCATTTCTTCACAGTGCTCGGTGTCTCGACCATTGGAGCTTTGCGTTTGGCCCTCTGGCTATCCTCTTCCTGGGCTTCTTGCACAGCCTCTTGGGGCTCACCACTTGAGCTCCCAAAGATCGCAATCTTAGCTTGAGCGTAACTACTCTCGCGATCTGGTTGCTTGCGTTTACCCGGTCGGTCTAGGTCCTCCAGCTGCTTTCGCATGTCGCAAGAGTACAACTCTACCATTTTTGATAGGTTTTTATTCTCGTCCCGCAATACCTCTAGCTGGTGTCGATTCACCTCCACTATCCTTGACCTCTCCCTTTTCAAGCTTTTTATAGCAGTCTGACACTCTTCAACCATACTTCGCTCCGCCGCCAACTGACCTTTCAGCATCTCTACCTCATGGGACTTCGCAGTAGGCGATGTCCCAAACTTGCGACACATGCTGTACTCTCACGCTCAGTGCCATGGCATCACTCGCGACTCGATTGTCATCCCTTGTCCCGAACACACGTATATCTTTAGGAGTCACTAGATTTCTGCCCACTCCAATGGCAACATCGTTGTCCAGGAGTATTGAGTCAGCTCCTACCTCCACAGGCCCCCTTGCGGAGGCAAAGTAGGGCATCCATACCTGGTGCCGCTGCTTGGCCTCGTGTCTAAGTCGGTGGAGCTAGGTTGAGATCCAACGAAAATGGGTAGGAAGAGGCCATTTGATTTCTCACTCGTTTTCTTCTTTCCTTCTTTTCTATTTTGTGTGTTTCTGAGTTTGTGTGTTTTTTTTTACCATTTCTTTTTACCTTTTATAGACTTAGTCTGCTAAACCCTAGCCGTCGGTTCTAAGTTCTGTGTGGCCCTTACGGCTTATCTCTATATGTCGCCGCACCCGTTTCCCAACTCCCCTTAATTGCATTTTCACCTTTCACCACCTTCAAAGTGAAAAAGTCGTCCCGCTTCACCCAAGAGGCCAATAAGTCTAGCTTGGGGGATGTGAAAGCGGCCTCTACGCGCCGACACGTCCCTCACTCTTTTTGCCTGTCACTTCCTAGGAACCGAGGCAGCAGGGACCACACTGTTTCTTATCCCGCCTTTGCGCTCCCATTTCACGTTTCATTAAATTAAAAAAATAAAAATAATAATAACAAACGTGTGGGCTTCGGATTTCATTGCGGGGTCGGGTTTTCACCGTTGTTAGGTTTCAAAATGTGTTAACTTCTTTTGGGTTGGGTTTTCAATTGTTTAGGTTTTGGTTTGCGTAAGATTGTTTAGGGCTTGTTGTTTCGACTGTTTTACTGTTTCATTTCTTTTTATTTGTTTGTTTGTTTTGTAATTTTTATTTTGTAATTATTTTCTTTTATTTTATTTTTGTTTTTTGTTTTTTGTTTTTTATTTTAATACCTTCATTTGTTGTTATGACATTGCTTGTGGCTAATTTGTAAACATTGAGGACAATGCTCATTTCTAGGTTTGGGGGTATTGGAGTTTACCAAGTAAATTTAATTTTCCAAAAAAAAAAAAATTAATTAATTTCTTGCTTGTTTTTCTTTTTCTATATTTTGAGTCTTGTTTTGTTTTGAGTCACTTTCCGAACACTTATGATGAGATTGTGATAAATGTTTGCATGACTTAAATGAAAATTGAATTTTATTTATTTATTTTTTATTTTTATTTTTTTTATTTATTTTTTCCTTGTAAATTTTTATTTCAAAAACAAATTTTAAAAAAAAAAAATTTGGCATCGTTCTAGCATGATATGTTTGAAACCTTCTTTGCACTTGTCATTTGTTTCATAATTTTCCAATTAAAGTATTTGCATGACCCAAAGAATTGTATCAAGCATAAATAAGACTTATATAACCATATAATGTGAGCTTTTGAGCCTTGTGCTTCATTTCATGAGTGTTATACACATACTCTTATTTTCTTGTCATCAAAGTTGTTGTTTGATCTCATTATTCATTGATTTGGTTGAACACTTAAAAGTCATTCATTCTTTTGCAATTTGATTTCATGACATTTAAGAAATGATATTAAGGCCCTCTTTGGATCGTTTGTGCCTTTCAAGCTAACCTTATGCATGCTTATGCATGACTTTCCATTGTTAACCATTTTGAGCCTACATGTAAACCTTTTCTTTCATTTACCAACTATATTTCCTCGCCTTAGCCCGAAAAACAAATATTTACCTTTCTAAGGAACTCATGAGCTCTAAATTGGATGTGTTTTTCATGCTAAGTTTGGGAAGGGATATTTCAAAAAAAAAAAAAAAAGGTTCATCAATTGGTGAAAGAAAAGAGAAAAGTGGTGGTTGATTGAAATTTATCTTTGGGCCTTCAAAGTAAATAGGCGTTTGTTCAAATGAAGGTATAAGGAGTTTTGATCATTTAAAAAAAAAAAATCTAATCATGATGATTCGAAGTCTTGTAAACAATTGTTTTATGCTCTTATATTTTGAGTTCCTTGGACTTTGTTTTATCCATACCTTTCATTTCTCACTCACCTTACACCCTTGGCCCCATTACAACCTATAATAAAGACCTAAATTGATCTTAAATGTCATATGGTTGAATTGCATGCATTTTCTTACTTTTAAGTGTTTGGCATCCTTCTTGAGATCATATTAATGCAAGTTCTCCATCTTCCTATTTTTGAGTTAAGTTCCTTATGATTTAACTCTAATCTCATGTTTATAACTGAGTGTTGCATTGTAGCCCTCTTCTGAGTGATTCATTTGTGAGAGGACAACTTTGGTGAGATTTGAAGTTGCATTTGTGCTTGGTATAATTTTTGAAATTGTGTGAAAACTAAGATTGGGGAATTTGTTGCATTTGGCTATCACACTACTACACTTTGAGCATGTTGTGTTTTGAACTTTGCCACCTTGTAAATAATGTCTAAAATTGAGTTTTTATTGTTAAAACTTTTGAGTCATGAGCATGAGTCATTTCTTTTCAGAAAATGTTCGGAAAGATTGTTTCGAGTTTTATTTTTACTTTTTTTATTTTTATTTTTATTTTTGTTTTGTTTTTGTAATTATTTTTGTTTTGGTTTTTGTGTTTCTTTTATTTTGCTTAAAGACTAACAAATCTAATAAGTTTTCTAACCACTTTGTTTTGTAGAGTTAGTAAAACGTTTGTGGGTATCGTTTCTGTTAAACCCTCAGGAGACACAACTCCTCCTACTAAGGATGCCTAGAGGTTTAAAGGCTTGTTGCATACGCTCAATGCAATCGAGTTACCTACGAAAGTGGTCTAGTTAACTTCTTGTTTTGCTTTTAACTTTGGTTTGTGTTGTTTTGCTCGAGGACTAGCAAAATCTAGGTTTGGGGGTATTTGATCAGTTCATAATTGTATATCATTTTATACCCTTCTAGCTTATGATTTGGTTATGTTATTGAGTTAAACTTGTGCTTTTAATTCATTTTCTGTTTTGATAAGTCCATAATTTCATACACTTGCATGCCTTCTTTACTTAGTGATTTTGCTTAGTTTCTCTTTATTTTGAGTCACTTACCTTTGTTTGTGTGTTTTGTAGGTTAAGATAGCAAGAGATAACATTTGATGCAATCCATATATGTTAGGGGCTGATTGGCATATGAGGAATATGAGCCCAAAGACAAACACATTTTGGCTACAGTCCATTTCCAGCCCAGTTTCGTAGGTCAACTTCTTGGCCTTGGATCAGCATGCTATGGGGCTCTAATGAAGTGAAGATCTTCATGAAACTTGTTCCAATGGGTGTCTACTATAACATATCCAAAATTAAGCTCCATTGGATAAATCTGGAGTCCGTTACCTAGCAAACACCGAACCATGCTCATGATGGATCTTATCAGCGCGGAAAATGAGTTAGCAAATTGTTTCGGCCTTAACTTCTTCCTCCGACCTTGGATTGGGCCAATACTTGTGTGGTTGGATCAATGACATTCTGAACTTCAAAATAGACATCTTAAAGTCTTCATTTGATTCAGCCTAGCCCAAGTTGTAAGCCCTTGAAGTTGCTAGTCATGCTGACCTCAGCATGTGTTGGTTGGATGCTTGGTCATGGTGAGCTAGGCATGAGCTATCATTTCTGGTTGGAAGCTTGGTCATGCTGACATGAAGATGAGCTAGGGCTGCTGGTGGGATTTAGTGGTGAAGTGCATCAACCATTGAAGATTTTCTAATACAAGTGCATCAACCATTTCAGATTTTATAATTCAAGTGTTGTATGCATTAGCCATATTGAATTCAGATTTTCACTTCCCCTAGGCCTATAAATAGGGAGGTTCTCTAAGCTTGTAAACACACCCCAAGGGGGGGAGCTCTCAAACACTTCTCTAGAGCTCCCTTCCCTTCTCTCCCTCAAATTCTCTTAGTTTCCTTTCAAGTTGTTAATTGTTGTAGTAGAATGAGTTTACTGAATTTTTCTTCAAGTTTTCAAGTTCTTCTTTAATTTTATTTGTAATGTACATTCTTTCTTAAGTATTCAAGTTTAATTAGTTTCCAAGTTTCAATTATGGTTTTTGTTCTTATTCATTATGCTTATAAGTTAATATGCTAGTTTGAATGATTGATCACCATTTAGGTTTGCATGTTAGCTATCTTGGTTTGAATTAAGAGTAGACACCATGCTTTAATTCGAATTGAACTATGAATAGGAAGAGTATGTATGGACATTCGACAACAGGGATTAGATACATGCTTGGTTGTTTAAATTGTTCTTCTATGCTTAATGGGTTCCTAATGCTTAGTTTTAGGTTAGACAACAAATGATCAAATTAGGGAATTAGGAACACAAGGTTAGAACCAGACACCATGGCCTAATCATACTTTAGCTAGAATCAATCCGTTAATCTAATTGAACTTGGGAACTTATTTGCTTGAGTTATTTCCTTTTTCTTGTTTTATTTATTTTCTTTTCCATTTCTGTTTTTTGTAGGGAAATGAATTGGATCATTCAATCACCAATCCTCGTGGGATCGACCTCGCACTTACATATGCTATACTACCGAACGGCTCGTGCACTTGCGAGTATCACAAATTGAGGATGCAGCTGAATCCATTTTGGTGCAAGTGAATCCGACACAACAGTAGTGATATAGGTTTTGTTGGTAGGACGACCAAAGTTGCAGTTGGTTAAACAATTCCAAACCTAATTCAAAATCTTCAAATTTGTATTCATCAATGTTATGAATTTCTCTTATTAAAGTTGGTGGCCAAATTTGTAAGTAGTTTGATGTTCCTCTCAATGTTGGAAATCTAAGGCTTGAACTTGATTAAAATGTGCTAGGCCCATCGTTATGACAACAAACAAACCCTAGTTTATAAACAATAATACCTCTTCCTCCCACATATTTAAACAGATGGCAATAGCTACAGAATTCCACCTGTACTAGAGAACAAGATTAAGGGTAACTATGAAGTTTTAAAAAAAATATATTCATAAAAATACAGACAAGATGAAAAGTTCAAGAAAAGTTAAAACAAGACAAATTTGGATACATAGAATCTCTGTTCTTAAGAGTGATGACTAAATTAATGTATTATTTGTTGTTGTTTAGTCATTAAAAAGGCTTGGAAAAGAATCTTGAAAAAAAATTAAAAAAAGCACATTTATGAAATGAAAATTTTCATATTGACCCAAAAGGTCTTCATTTTCTTGACCCACAGCAGGATTCCAGTAAGATGTCTATTACCAACCCTAGCCTACTAATTAAGAAAATTAATTAATTTGCTATACATTTGAACATAATTAGTCTGCAGCTCTTTTTGTCTTCTTCATGTTTTCTACTATGTCTTTAAGATTTATTTATTTATTTATTTATTTTATTTGTAGTGAAATTGCTTTAAAATAAAATATCCCTAGACCAGGTTCAGGTTGTCATATGCCCTAAATAATTAGGGTTTGGGGCTCCATGAATTCCATTAAATTAAAAGACCAACAAGTCACCAAAAACAGCTTGGGTTGGGTTGCCAAATGTGATAATGAGGCGAGCCTTGTTTGGCCGCATACGACGTAAATTTGTCTGTGAAGTGGGATTTCAAGATTTTATAATGATACATGATCCTTTAGGATCTTTACTTGCATTTGAAGATTAATACAAGTGTAATTAAATAGAGGCATGAAATGATGTGTGATTTAAGTCCTTGAGGGAGGTGGGGAAATAAGCAAAGCTTAGTATATATAGTTCAAAATTTTGATCTTCTCCAATATAACAAATGAACAATTGCTGGCATTTAGTGATAATTTTAATCAAAAATTGATGTAGAATTTTAGTACCAAAAGTACGCGAGACCCTGAGCTTGAATTAGCGGCGAAGTTAGAATTTTCAAATTGAGACTTCACAAAATAAAATAAAACATATAATGAGTGGTTCCATTATTAGTACTCAGACCTTTGTATAAAACATTACACCTATCGGACTATAAAATCTCAGACCTATCAAACTATTGAGGTACAATATACTTTAATTGAATCCTTGATGATATAACGTTATTAGTGAAAATATTAGAACAATATTTTTAAATACTTGCAGACCCAGGTCCATGCTGGTAGGCTAGCTCAAGTCCACTCCTACATTGGGCACTGACGACCCAGGAAAAATTAAACACAGAACCACCTTTTTAGAGGACGATAAAGCTTACAACTAATATTTTAATGTACACCTTATACAAATTAAATTTTAATATATTAGTACCCTTAATTTGAATATTATATACTGAGCAAAACAGCAGTACAATTATTAATTTTTTATTTCAATTATTTTTGACATATATTTAGTTTCCTAAATCACTCGTGAGGGATAAGTGTGAGAATGTGAAGGTAAAAAGTCTTATATTGGAAAGTTAAAAAATCTTGTAAGGGCTTATAAGGAATTGGGCTACTTCCCACATTTCAAATTGGTTTTAGGGTAGAACCTTAACTTCCTTCATGGTATCAGAGCGAGTTGCCCACGTGTGAAAGCTCAACGGCCACACGTGCTCCACGTCACCCAAAATGTGTTGTCCGTATATTAAGCTTGAAAATTCACCACACGTGAGGTATTTAAATTGTTCTCTCTCTGATCGGTGCATAATTACATATCATTTTGTACCCTTCTAACTTATGATTTGGTTATGTTTTTGAGTTAAACTTGTGCTTTTAACTTCTTTTGTGTATGTTTCAGTGTTATAAGCTTCAGACTCACTAATTGCATTTTGGAGACAAGTTAGCTCAAAACGGTGTCTGCAGATCAGTCAACTTCACGGATTGGACTGTACTTGCTCAAGAAGAACCAGATAATGAGCCATACATCATTAGAAAGATACGGAAGTCTATTTTCTGTAGAATTTTACGGTTCATGATTCCGAGTCTTTTAGAGAAAGTTATACATGTTTTGGAAACTTAAGGTCAAATTCGGCAGCATCTGCGTTACTGGGCCAAATATCACATTTGAAGCCATTTCCGATTTTTCCTTGAGTTTGGCTGCATATGTTTGGAAAGATAAGACAAAGAGCTTCAAGATCCATATTTTTCCATAATTTTCAAACTGGAGTCACAAGCCCAAAACGAGCCCACAAGCTGGCTGCAATGCATTGTCATGCATGACATATGCATGATGAAGTGTTGTTGATTGTGAGAAAGTTTGGTGAAGCATATTCAATACCTATATTTGAGTGGAATTTTGCAGCAGCCAAATGAGCCAAAAGATGATGAAGTGGGAGTTGCAACACTAAGCCTAAAGACAAGAGGAATTGTTTTCAAATGCAATAGTGTGTTAGGTGAATTAAGTGTTGTAAGTTGGTGAAGTGAGTGTGGTTAGTGAACTCCATTGTATAATTCAGATTTTCACTTCCCCTAGGCCTATAAATAGGGAAGTTCTCTAAGCTTGTAATCACACCCCAAGGGGGGGAGCTCTCAAACACTTCTCTAGAGCTCCCTTCCCTTCTCTCCTTCAAATTCTCTTAGTTTCCTTTGTAGTTCTCAATTGTTGTAATAAGATCATTCTACTAAATTTTCTTTGTACTAAATCTCAAACACTTTTCCTTTCTCTTCTTCTAAATTCTTCAAGCACTCTCTTCTCCAAACACTTCCCAAACACTTCTCCCATTTCCTTCATCAAATTCTCTAAAGTTCTCAAACACGTTTCCTTTCTCTCCTCCAAATTTCCCAAACACATTTCCTTTCTCTTCCAAAAGTCTACATGTCTCAAACACTTCACAAACACATTTCTCTCCCTTCCCTAAGCTCTCAAATTCTCCAAGTTCACAAACATTCTCCAAGTTCTCAAACACATTTCTCTTCCCTTCCAAATTCCCCAAGCTTCCCAAACACCTTACTTTCTCTTCCAAATTCTCCATGTTCTCACCACATTCTCTTCCAAATCCTTAAGTTTCTCAAACACATTCTCTCGTTCTCTCCAAAAACTCTCCATGTTCTCAAGTATTGGACAAAATCCTTGTTTTATGCTCTTTTGTTTTCATTTCTATTTTGTGTAAGAAAACTAAACTGAATCATTCAATCACCAATCCCTGTGGAATCGACCTCGCACTTACATATGCTATACTACCGAATGGCTCGTGCACTTGCGAGTATCACAAGTTGAGGATGCAGTTGAACCCATTTTGGTGCAGCTGAATCTACACAACAAGTTTTGGCGCCGTTGCCGGGATCGGTAACATTGTTTGATTCTGGTTTTCATACTTTTTATTATTCTTATTTTTTGTATATAACTAGACAGTTTCATGTTTTAAAGTTAATGACGTTATGACAGGACCGGCCCCCGAATTCCTCTGAACTCGAGACGAATCCTGTGGAAAATTTTCGACATCACCCGATGTCGAGCCCACTTACAAAAATCGAGCCTCTTTACCGAAAAGGAGAAGGCCACGAGACTTTCTGCCGAAATTTCGGCAGAGTCTCCCCTGTAAATTGGACATTTCCCAAATTTCAACCTGCGCAAAATTCACATTTTTATATCCCAACAGGCAGCACGCACAATATAATTTCATGCAATTCATATAATCGGCCTCCGGCCTTCTGATAATTCGGAACAGAAACAACTATATTCTCGAGTCAATTACTACATAAATCATGTACTTAAGTCTTCAAACAACTTTACAAACACCACAGAAATCATTAAACTGGATTCACATCCAACAATCACATACGCAGAATTCGAACAAATCTGTTAAACACATTAATACTTCGCGGCTGCACCTGGTGAGACCCCAGGCTGCCTACGTACCCTTGGACAAGGGATCAAGCCACACGTAGTTCTCATCTCAACGGTCACAACTCCGAAAATAAACAATTATTTATGACAGAACCATCTATACATTTCAGATCTAACACAATCCCAATTCCAACAAAAACACAATGAGCACATTCTCGAATTCTTCCTTTGTAACAGTTCAATTTCGTACCCATACCCTATTCAAGGCGTATGTACATTAAACACATCATCCAATTATTCCCCTTTTTACAGTTCAATCCCGCAACCATACCCTATCCAAGGCGTATGGCGCTAAACAACACTGCCCAAATCCAGGGCTTATACGTTCATACATGTACAGGCTCACAAATCTCAAACCAGAATTAAAACCACATATACATATATGTAATATGTATAACAAGAAAAGAATAATTATATATTTATATATACATAAATACATCCACATACACCCACCTCTCACCATCATCATGTACCAGGGGGAAACAATCCAACCGGGGATTGTTGACTAGCTCACACTTATCCGGCCCTCAAAAGTCCATGTGGCTAGGGACGAGCCGTCCAACTGGGGGACTGAGCTCAACCAGCCCGTACGGACGAAGAATCAAGACCCGTACGTCTGAAAACAGTCATACGCGCGCAGACTACCCAATCAAGGGTCTACAGCGACACCCCGTTAAGGTATGCCCCGGGTTCCGTCATATCCAGACCATATCCATAATTTCCATGTATCAGGATCCAAGAGGAGGTACATGTGATGTTGCACATCATGTACGGGGGAAACAATCCAACAGGGGATTGTTGACTAGCTCACACTTATCCGGCCCTCAAACGTCCATGTGGCTAGGGATGAGTCGTCCAACTGGGGGCTGACACTCTAACCCAGCACGTACGGACGAAGAATCAAGACCCGTACGCCTGGAACTGTCCTACGCGCAGACTACCCAATCAAGGGTCTACAGCGACACCCGTTAAGGTATGCCCCGGGTTCCGTCATATCCATACCATATCCACAATTTTTCCGGCATCCCACAATTCCGGGATCCATGACCAAATAAGCCCACACGCCCGAAACCCGGCACGTGTGTGAATAGTATATCCAAAACATATCCATATATCCATTTCCATGTATCCCATGTCCATATCCACTGTTTCCAAATATCATCATCCAAGGGGGAGGTACGTATGATGGTGGAGTTCGTAATCCTTATATAAATATTATATAAATAATATTCTCATTCATAGTTCAATTTTCCCAAAACAAAATACATATTCATAGTAGACAAATGACTCACAAACATAAAACTCATAACCGGGGAAGTAACTAAGATAATGTTTTCTCAAATATTATATATATAAACTCCATGACACTATAATATATCAAATCCACAAATATATTACAAATACTCTACAAAATAATAATTTCGACTATTAAATATAAAGTGCATTTCAATAAAGCATTCAATTCATATGCATAACATTTCCATCTTAAAACCATGCCATTTATTTGAAAGGAATGCTCATTCTCTTCCTAATAATCATAACCGAGTCCCAAGACTCACTTTCACAACTCTACAAATCAAGTATCCCATAATTATTCATTTCATAATTTCAATTATCAAATAATATCCAAGAATCCCATAAGATATTATAAACAAGCTCATACTCCCAATATAATCCAAATAACTCAAATAACAATTAAAACTCGTTTACAAGGTCATCCTAACACTTTTCGAAGTGTGAAACTACCTCGAAGACTCACGGTCAACCAAGAGTCAAACTTTCCAAATTTGGTCAACCAGGCCCGCGGGCCCCACGACCTCCGTTTTACGAACCGAAAGTTCCTATAGGTTCCACAAGGTCTAGGATATATGTCCTACAAGTTTGGTTCAAATGGGACGGTCGGATCGCTCACAATCGCACGATTTGGACGATTATTGTAAAACACAAACTTTAACAATTTAAATCGGAACATCCGGACTCCGATTCCCGATCCGCGAATTCCTACACGATCCTAGGAATACCTAAATCAACATATATTAAATGCAAAGCGATCCAACGGTTCTAACATATCGAACCCGGAAATCACACAATATGTAAAATCCGTTCGAGGTTCAAACGTTATCCGAATTGAGATCCGTAAAATTCTACGCGCTCGTGACAACCAGGAGATCATTTTAGGATAAAAATGTCTCCCTGCTACAGTGCCCCGCCACACGCGCCGGCAACACGTGGGTGTCCAAAGCGATAACCACTCACCGGAAAAACTTAACATCTTGACTCCAAACTCCTACCCTAGCTAATACACCTAATTTGGAGTTACTTTTGTTCTTGGGTGAAAGCCAGAAAATGGCCGGAAGTGGCCGGAAATTCACATTGAAATTCGGCTGAAACTAAACTTCGAAAATTAATCTGTAAACTCTCAAAATTCTGGGAAACCCATCCAACAGGCAGCTAGAGCACGAAAAATAGATGAATTTTCATACCTCACTCGTCCAAATCGGTGGAGAAACGAAGGAGAACGAAGGGTTTGAAAAATCGCCACAATTCCGACGACTCCGATGACTTTTCTGCATATTCCGGTGAGCGTCGTCCGTTCCAGAGGCTGTGTTGGCCGAAGAAGAGAGAGGAGGAGGTGGCGGTTCGAATGGTACCGGTCTCGTGGCCGGTGGTGCGGCATGGCGACGGTGGTGGCTTGCAAAGCCACCGGTCGTTCTATAAGAAAAAAACAAAGGGAGGGGGGAGCTGCGCACGGGAGGGAGAGAAGGAAGGAGAAGAAGAAAAAAGAAGAAAATAGAATAAAACCGTCGGTACTGTAGCACGATACTGTTGCTACAGTAACAATTTTAAAAATTCCATTTATGTCCCTTTTGTTTTCAGACTTTTTCTCCTTCGTTACAAATCGGAATTGGGCATGCCGCATGTCTACGAACTCGTATCGACGAGCTCTACGCAACGGTACAACCGAAAGTCCCAAATTCCTTCCCGAACTTAAAATGACCTTTTTGCCCCTTTTTATATTAAATAATATTTTAAATTTTCAGAAAAAAAAACTTAATTAATTCAAATCATTTTATTTTATTGTTTACTCCAATTTATTTCCTCTTAATTTAATTATTTTACTTATTTTTAGGGCCGGGATGTTACACGTTAATTGACAAGTTGTGTTTGTAGTCCAACGGACAAGGACAATTGCCTGACAAGCAAGAGAACTGAGTTTGAGTCCCAGCTTACACAACACAAAAGAGGTTCAAGTAGCATGTCGGTTATTTCTAGTTTATGGTTTCATTCACTTGCTCTTAATTAAATATCTTGTTCAAGTTTACATAAACAACATATGACTCTTGGACTGATTAGTGAATGAATGAGTAGATATTGAAGACAAACACCATGTTTAAATTATACTTGGTTCTTTATTGTTATTCTTGTTCTTAATGTGTTCTGAATTTGTGTTTAGACTAAACACCATAGCTAAATGCTTTTTCTGAATACTTGATTAAAACCACACACCATATGGATAATCATATTTGAGAAAGAACGAACTTCATAAACTAGTTTAATTTACTTTGTTGCTTGTTGCTTTGAAGCATGAAATTGGATGTGTGTTGATTTTCCTTTTATTTCTTAACCCTTTTAATTCCATTTCAAGTTTGTGTGTTTGTTTTAGCAATTTATGACAGCTTAATAAAAATGGAGAGAGATGGCAACCTCAATCATAAGAATGGGAAGTGTGGAGCAGTGGGAGAAGTCGCGACCTCCAAATGCATCCATACTCGACCTAATCGCTTCAAGGGGGAGCATTTCAATCATTTCTCTTCTTTAAAGTCTGTTTATTTCTTGGATTGTTTCTTTTAGTACAACAATTTATGTCATTTTTTTGAGTTTGTTTAGAGTACTTAGTTCATTTTCATTTATGGTTTGTTGTCTCATTTTATCTTATTTTTTTTTCTGATCTTAAAAACTAAAAATTCAAAATTCAAAAAGATTTTTCATATGAGCTGACTTATAGTAACTCCAGGAAGCACTTTCGTCAATACAGTGTCTAGGAGTTCTTTAGGCGACACCTTCGGTGTCTAAGAAGTTTGGGTTTTAAGAGGGACCATTGTGACCCCTCCAACCTTCCCGGATCCCCCCTGGCTGTGTTTTCTGAGGCCCTTAACTGGTCATCCGTGAGTTGCTTATATATTCGTGTGTTTTTAAATCAAGTTTTTTTTTTCTTTGTTTTCTTTTCTGTATAGTCTTTGTTTTTGTTTTGTTTTGTTTGTTTTTTGTTTTGTTTTGTTAAGTTAGTTTATGTGTTTATTTACGTGGTATGGTTAGTTAGTTTCTAAATGTTAAAACACATTTTTATTTCACTTCAAACTCTGCATTACAAACAAAAACAAAAACAAAAACAAAAACAAAACATAAATAAATTTTTTTTTTTTTAAAAAAAAACAATAACAACTTCTTTTTCATCATCTTCATCTTCATCTTCATGGCATGCCTCTATTGTCTCGCACTTGCAGAATCTGCAGCAGCTCCACATGGTCCTCATTCTTTTTCTACAATGCTTCCACATGCTGATTGGCAAGGAGAGCCGCTTCTGGAATCCGCCACCATAGCCTTCAAGGAAGCTACTTCCTCGCTCAGTGCGGCACACTCCCGTGTCCTCGCCAGTAATCGCATGCCCAAATTGGTAGCCGAGACCGCATGGAGCACCGTTAAATTGTGGGACTCCTCCACCGCAGCCTTGTCGGACCTCTGTGCCACATGCAGGTGATCTGCCGATGTGAGTTTACTGCCAATCATGCTGCCCAGGAGCACTGCTCTGTTCGGCACCGCCTCAGAAGTTCGGTATTACCTCAGCAAAGTTTGAGGCCGTACCGTGATGATATGTGGAGTTGGGGAAGACAGGGTTTGAAGGAACCCTTATCTGGGCATTCGGTGGTGCAAGTGAGAGATCAAGGTTGAGATCATCAAGGTGAGTGCATGAGGATGCCATTTGTTTTGCTTCCGAATTTTTTGATGTTTTCCCTTGAGTTTGCAGGAAGAAATGCCGGGATGTGGTTTAAATAGGCATATGCTGATGAGAGAGAGCCAACACCATTTCGGATTTCCCGGGCATGCTCGACCTAATCACTTCAAGGGGGAGCACATTTACTTTCACTTTACTTTTCTTTTTACTTCCGTGTTTTCTGTGTTTTATGTTTTTGCCCGTTACTTTCATTTTCTAGTGCTTTGTGTTTTTGCCTTTCCCTTTCGGCTATCATCTTTGTTTTATTTTAGTTAGGGAACTGTGCTTTCTTTTCCGTTTGTCATCTTTGTTTTATTTAAGTTTGAGAAGTGTGTTTTCTTTTTCCGTTTGTCGTTTTTGTTTGATTTTAGTTGGGAAGTGTGTTTTCTTTTTCTTTTTCTTTTTCTTTCTGCAATCTTACTCTTTTATTTACGAAATAAAATAACAAAAATAAAAACAACCAAATAAAATAAAATAAAAACAACAATAATGCAGTAGAAGTCATTTCTTCTCGGTGCTAGGTGTCTCGACCATAGGAGCTTTGAGTTTGGCCATCTTGCTGTCCTCTTCCGAGCTTCACGCACAGCCTCTTGAGGCTCACCACTTGAGCTCCCAAAGATCGCAATCTTAGCTTGAGCATAACTACTCTCGCGATCTGCTTGATTGCGTTTACCCGGTCGGTCTAGGTCCTCCAGCTGCTTTCGCATGTCGCGAGAATACAACTCTACCATCTTTGATAAGCTTTTATTCTCGTCCCGCAATACTTCTAGCTGGTGTCGATTCACCTCCACTATCCTTACCCTATCCCTTTTCAAGCTTTTTATAGTACTCTGACACTCTTCAACCATACTTCGCTCCGCCGCTAACTGACCTTTCAAAATCTCTACCTCATGGGACTTCGCAGTAGGCGATGACCCAAACTTGCAACACATGCTGTACTCTGCACGCTCAGTGCCAGGGCATCACTCGTGACCCGGTTGTCATCCCTTGTCCCGAACACACGTATATCTTTAGGAGTTACTAAATTTCTGTCAACTCCAATGGCAACATCGTTGTCCAGGAGTATTGAGTCATTGACAGTCACAGACCCCTTGCGGAGGCAAAGTAGGGTACCCATTCCTGGTGCCGCTTGGCCCCATGTCTGAGTCGGTGGAACTAGGTTGAGATCCAACAAAAAGGGGTAGGAAGAAACCATTTGATTTCTCACTTTTTCTTTTTCTTTTTCTTGTTTCTTTTCTCTTTTGTGTGTTTTTGAGTTTGTGTTTTTCCCCTTCTTTTTCTTTCTTATAGATGTAGTCTTTGACAAACCCTAGCCATTGCAGCATCTAACCATTTTCTGAATCTCCAGCGTTCCTCCAGTCCCACAACTTTCGCGTTTTTCAATTGTACCGAACTCATTTATCACGACTTTGCTTTGTCTTAACGGACGCGTTCAACAAAGTCTTTGCGCCTTTCCATGAGCCCGTAATTTCCGCTTGTGAAAAATACGGTGCCTCTACTTGTCAACACGTGTCTTGCTCTGCGAAACATCAAGGACCACATTATCTCTTTTCAGAAATCCCGCCTTCGCGCTTCGAAAAAAAAAATAAACAAAAATAAATGTAAAAATAAATAAATAAATTGAAACGTGTGGGCTTCGGATTTCATTTTGGGTCAGGTTTTACCGTTGTTTGGTTAATTTCATTTTGGGCTTTGGGCTTCAAAATTTTTGGGTTTTAGCTTGTGTAAGACTGTCTGTTTAGGGCTTACTGTTTTGAATGTTTTGTTTCTTTTTATTTGTTTGTTTATTTTGTAATTTTTATTTTGTAATTATTTTATTTTATTTTATTTTTGTGTGTTTTGTAATTTCTATTTGCTTTAATACCTTTCATTTGTTGTTATGACATTGTTTGTGGCTAATTTTTAAACATTGAGGACAATATTCATTTCTAGGTTTGGGGGTATTGGAGTTTAGCAAGTAAATTTGGTTTGTCTTTATAAAAAAAAAAAAAAAAGTTTTTGCTTGTTTTTTTTTTTTTTAATTTTGAGTGCTGTTTTGTTTTGTTTTGTTTTTGAGTCACTTTCCGAACACATATGATGAGATTGTGATAAATGTTGCATGAGTTAAATGAAAATTGGATTTCATTTTATTTTATTTATAAAAAAAATTTATAAAAAAAAAGAGTAAAAATTTAAATTTAAAAAAATAAATAAATAAATTTGGCATTGTTCTAGCATGATATGTTCGAAACCTTTGCACTTGCCATTTGTTTCATAATTTTCCAATTGAAGGATTTGCATGATCTAAAGAATTGTATGAAGCATAAATTAGACTTATATAACCAACCATATAAAGTGAGCTTTTGAGCCTTTTACTTCATTTCTTGAGTGTTATATACATACTCTTAATTTCTTGTCATCTAAGTTGTTGTTTGATCTCATTATTCATTGATTTGGTTGAACACTTAAAAGTCATTCATTCTTATGCAATTTGATTTCATGACATTTAAGAAATGATATTAATGCCCTCTTTGGATCGTTTGTGCCTTTCAAGCTAACCTTATGCATACTTAAGCATGATTTTCCATTGTTAATCATTTTGAGCCTACATGTAAACCTTTTCTTTCATTTACCAATTTTATTTCCTCACCTTAGCCCGAAAAACAAATATTTACCTTTCTAAGGAACTCATGAGCTTTAATTGGGATGTGTTTTTCATGCCAAGTTTGGGAAGAGGTGTTACATTTCAAAAAAAAAAAATTTCACACAATTGGTGAAAGAAAAGAGAAAAGTGGTGGTTGATTGAAAATTCATTTTTGGGCCTTCAAATTAAATTGGTGGTTGTTCAATAAAGGAGTGAATCATTGTAAATGAAGGTATAAGGAGTTTTGATCATGTAAAAATAAATTCTCATTGTGATGATTCAAAGTCTTGTAAACAATTGTTTTATGCTCTTATATTTTGAGTTCCTTGGACTTTGTTTTATCCATACCCTTCATTTCTTACTCACCTTACACCATTGGCCTCATTACAACCTATGTTAAAGACCTAAATTGATCTTAAATGTCATGTGGTTGAATTGCATACATTTTTCTACTTTTAAGTGTTTAGCATCCTTCTTGAGATCATATTAATGCAAGTTCTTCATCTTTCTATTTCGAGTTAAGTCCTTATGGTTTAACTCTAATATCATGTTTATGACTGAGTGTTGCATTATAACCCTCTTCTGAGTGATTCATTTGTGAGAGGACAACTTTGGTGAGATTTGAAGTTCAATTTGTGCTTTGTATAATTTTTGAAATTGTGTAAAAACTAAGATTGGGGAATTTGCTGCATTTGGCAATCACACTACTACACTTTGAGCATATTATGTTTTGAACTTTGCCACCTTGTGAATAATGTCTAAATTGAGTTTTTGTTGTTAAAACTTTTGAGTCATGTGCATGAGTCATTTCTCTTCAAAAATGTTCGGAAAGATTGTTTTGAGTTCTTTTTATTTTTGTGATTGTTTTTAATTTTATTTTTTATTTTGCTTTTATTTTTGTTTTTGTTATTTTGCTTAAGGACTAACAAATTCTAATAGGTTTTCTAACTACTTTGTTTTGTAGAAATTAGTCAAACGTTTGTGGGTATTGTATATTGTTAAACCCTCATGAGACACAACTCCTCATACTAGGGATGCCTAGAGGTTTAAAGGCTTGTTGCATACGCTAAATGCAATCGAGTTACCTACGAAAGTGGTCTAGTTAACTTCTTGTTTTATTTTTATCTTTGTTTTCCTTTTGTTTTGCTCGAGGACTAGCAAAATCTAGGTTTGGGGGTATTTGATCGGTGCATAATTACATATCATTTTGTACCCTTCTAACTTATGATTTGGTTATGTTTTTGAGTTAAACTTGTGCTTTTAACTTCTTTTGTGTATGTTTCAGTGTTATAAGCTTGAGACTCACTAATTGCATTTTGGAGACAAGTTAGCTCAAAACGGTGTCTGCAGATCAGTCAACTTCACGGATTGGACTGTACTTGCTCAAGAAGAACCAGATAATGAGCCATACATCATTAGAAAGATACGGAAGTCTATTTTCTGTAGAATTTTACGGTTCATGATTCCGAGTCTTCTAGAGAAAGTTATACATGTTTTGGAAACTTAAGGTCAAATTCGGCAGCATCTGCGTTACTGGGCCAAATATCACATTTGAAGCCCTTTCCGATTTTTCCTTGAGTTGGGCTGCATATGCTTGGAAAGATAAGACAAAGAGCTTCAAGATCCATATTTTTCCAGAATTTTCAGATTGGAGTCACAAGCCCAAAACGAGCCCACAAGCTGGCTGCAATGCATTGTCATGCATGACATATGCATGATGAAGTGTTGTTGATTGTGGGAAAGTTTGGTGAAGCATATTCAATACATACATTTGAGTGGAATTTTGCAGCAGCCAAATGAGCCAAAAGATGATGAAGTGGGAGTTGCAACACTAAGCCTAAAGACAAGAGGAATTGTTTTCAAATGCAATAGTGTGTTAGGTGAATTAAGTGTTGTAAGTTGGTGAAGTGAGTGTGGTTAGTGAACTCCATTGTATAATTCAGATTTTCACTTCCCCTAGGCCTATAAATAGGGAAGTTCTCTAAGCTTGTAATCACACCCCAAGGGGGGAGCTCTCAAACACTTCTCTAGAGCTCCCTTCCCTTCTCTCCTTCAAATTCTCTTAGTTTCCTTTGTAGTTCTCAATTGTTGTAATAAGATCATTCTACTAAATTTTCTTTGTACTAAATCTCAAACACTTTTCCTTTCTCTTCTTCTAAATTCTTCAAGCACTCTCTTCTCCAAACACTTCCCAAACACTTCTCCCATTTCCTTCATCAAATTCTCTAAAGTTCTCAAACACGTTTCCTTTCTCTCCTCCAAATTTCCCAAACACATTTCCCTTCTCTTCCAAAAGTCTCCATGTCTCAAACACTTCACAAACACATTTCTCTCTCTTCCCTAAGTTCTCAAATTCTCCAAGTTCTCAAACACCTTTCTCTTCCCTTCCAAATTCCCCAAGCTTCCCAAACACCTTACTTTCTCTTCCAAATTCCCCATGTTCTCACCACATTCTCTTCCAAATCCTTAAGTTTCTCAAACACATTCTCTCGTTCTCTCCAAAAACTCTCCATGTTCTCAAGTGTTGTACAAAATCCTTGTTTTATGCTCTTTTGTTTTCATTTCTATTTTGTGTAGGAAAACTAAACTGGATCATTCAATCACCAATCCCTGTGGAATCGACCTCGCACTTACATATGCTATACTACCGAATGGCTCGTGCACTTGCGAGTATCACAAGTTGAGGATGCAGTTGAACCCATTTTGGTGCAGCTGAATCTACACAACACTCTCTACACGTGAGGTATATATTTTTGGACATCAACAGTGCATGGATTAATTATACTTGAAACTTAAGGAATATGAACCTGCATTTCATTAATATCTAATTACATGCTTTTTTTTATATATAGATATATGTGGTCTTGATTTTATATAATCCCATCATTGGTTGACTCTTCTTGGTATTTGAAAATTTTCATATGGTTGATGCCACCTATCCTTTAACTTGATGGATTTTGATAACTTGTAGCTTAAGTTTAGCTGACATGTGTAGTGAATGGACTATCTCACCTACGATGGATCTCAATCAATTTCACCCTCTCCTTTAGAACCAATTCCCCAAATATACTAGACGTAGATACTTTCCTTCCCGTACTATGCATGAATACTAATCAAGTTCATCTACATTAATTTCACTTGGAAATGAAGAGTAATTTGTTTTAAGAGATCGAGATAAATAGTAAATAGACATCTTAATTACTAGGGTTGGGCAACCAAACCAAGATGTAGCGGAAGAGAGATTTCTACCACTGAACAAACGTTATCGACGATTACTTCAACTGACTATAATTGGTTCATTGAGAAATTAGTTATGTGGTACCAATTTCGATGAGAATCGGTGGCCTTCGTCGAGAACTAGATCCAATGGCTTTTGTTCATATGTGAGCATAGTATGAAATATCGATAATATCGACGAAATATTGAGGATATTTCGATTGTTTGGAATCACGGATATTTCGAAACATATCAATGTATATATCGTATAAATATCGACAATATCGACGATAATATCGGAAAATATTGATGTCGATAATTTCGCTCACATTTCAGGAATATTTTGTCAAAATATCGGTGTAATATCGCTAAAATATCAAAAATATCGAAAATATCGATGTAAAGGGAAAAAAAATTAAAAAGAAATAAAAGGGAAAAAAAGGGAGAAATAAAACACAAAGGGGATTTTTGAACCCCTCCCATTTTACTCCTCCAACACCTTAACCACCATATCACTTATGTTTTTGTGATAATATGCTAAAATATTTATATTTATATGGGTGGCATGTTAACAATTACATGCAAAACTATTTTTGGGATTTATCATTTGATGACTACTCTTTACAATACACTTACTCTACACATAGAGATGATGAAGATAGTGAAAATTTTGAACCTCATAAGAACTCTATGTGGTACTAAGTCACTCATGTATTTTACCATGCAATGTATAAAGTGTAAAATATTGTAGTAAATCATTATTTATAAATGATTATGGTGTGTTTAATTTTTTTTTCATTAATTACTACATATTTTCTACACTTACAGTGTTTGCCAGCTCGTTGTATAATCAACTTAAATCAGTTAAATCCATCAAGCAATGCATTTCCTTCTAATTTTTTGTGATAAACTAATAGATAATTGACTAAATAAACATTCTCCAAAGTTTCAATACAAATTTCAAAGTTTTTCTTACAATTTCCGTGGTTTTTATTCAATTTTTATTGATATCGTGATATTTCCATCTGAAATTTTCGTGTTTTTGGACTATCGATATTTCCATATCATCGATATTTTAGACCTTGTATGTGAGAGAGAGAGAGAAGAATCTAGAAGTGGCAAGACAAAGAGAGATGCGGTAAGATTAGGGTTAATTTTTACATACCTTCGTTTGGTTTAATTAATCGAAGGTTTGAGAATTTATGAGCGGTAAGATTATGGTTAATTTTTACATACCTTCATTTGGTTTAATTAACCGAAGGTTTGAGAATTTATGAACTAGGCACTGATAACTGGTTAAATTTAACAAAATAAAAAACGCACCAAAATCAGTCCGGCTAGCTCAGGTCAACTGGTTTGGCCGGTTTTTTTATTCCAACACCCAACCTATTAATTACCAACCATAAAACAACATCACCCATGACTAGGTAGAAGGTGAAACATGCATGGATAAGGAATTCTAAAACAAATATTACCTTTTTTTTTTCTATGTTTTCATATGGAACATAACTTCCTAATGTTGTGGTCACATATATGATGTAGAATATATGCCGGAGAGGATTGAGGTGCAGCTTGATAGGCATAATTTGCTCATAAAAAACAAAATGCAATCTTTGCACATGTATCATGTATGGGCTCTAAGCTTCAATTTGAACCCATAACCTGATGTTTAGAAGAGAATGGCAAGACAAGTCAAACACATCATGCCGTACATATGAGTTTTTTTAGGCGAAATAATATAATTTGCTACTTCAAAACACCGGTTTAAGTTTTAAATCTCATGTTGGAATTATGTTATTTTAGTATTTTTACTTCTAATTAGGCTTCTAGTATTAAAAGCTGCTTCAGCTTTGTGATTAGAGTTATCCATATTATTATTCAATAATACTTTGTCTTTCCTTTATTATGCTATGTTATGTGTGCATGGAAAGATGAGTGAAGTATCGTAAAGTATCGATTCTATAGAGCATGTATTAAATAATTAATGATTTTATTGTGACGAAACACATGTTTGCAACCTATTTGGACAGACTAATATCAAGTACGCCTGTTAAACTATTAAAATCATCATCACATACCAAGAAAATAAAGGGCATAATTCAATTTATATTAGTGAATTTTCTTTTGTTTCTTTGCAGTACCAAGAAGTCTCATATTGGAAGCGGAATTTTATAAAAGCTTGTTTGTCAGTATCAGTTTATACAGACACATTAATCAAAGCCTAAACTCTATGAAATTCAAAATAGCCGGTTTAGCAAGCACTATATATACTTCAATGTATATACTTTTAGAAGGCAGTGAAAAAAAATAAAGCATAATTAACTGATGAAAGATAAAATGTGAAGGGGATGATTTGTGTATTTAAGGAGAGCATGTCACATGAGTTTATTTGGGTTCACTTTCCACGAATCCTATTCCATCTCTCTGCCTCTCTAGGGTTTATATATACTCTCCTTCTGTTATTTCATCTTTTAAATAAGTTTATTTGAAGGGCACATTGTGAGGCTTATCCAATATTCTTTTTCAATGATCCAAATCGTTTAATTTTGAAGTGTTCATTCATAGAACATTTTTGAAATATTAAAATGACTATCTTCAAATGAGATGTTAAATGTTTTTTTTTTAATTTGAACAAATTTTTGTGGAGATGATCTATGAATGATGACTTGAAAAATAAACAGTGTGAAATGGTCCACCTAAGGGTGTGTATCAAATAAAAACGGGATGGGTCGCTCTCTCGTCTTAGGTGAGGAGAGCAAGGCAGCTAGGGTTTCTCTTAGCGCCTCCATTCTCTATGTCTGTGATAGGTTTTCTGCTCGTTTTCTGAGGTTTTTTTGTGCGATTCCTCTTATTTCTCTCAGGATTTATCTGATTTTTTGCTGGTTTTTGTTAGAATATTCATCGGGGTTCTCTCGCATGGGGGCGGCTATTGTTGGTTGTCAACAACAGCTTTGTGGGAGTGTGATTCTATTTCTCTTTGTCTTGATCTACCTCGTGTGGGAGTCTTGGCTAGGGTTCTTCCCTATGAGACGCATCTAGCTTGCTATTGGCGACATCTTTTTTTGACTCAGAGAGAACGAGTTGGTGTGGTGATAGAGGAAGTAACCGCTTCCGATCGATTTTTTGGATTTGGTATGAATTGCTTTGCTCGATAAGGCGGGGGAGACCAGCCTTGAGGGGTTTCCAAGGTCTCCATGATCATTCTCTTTTGGAACGTTCATGGGCTTGGGATTCTGACGAACGTTCAGATAACCTGAAGTGTTCTTCATCAAGACAAGAGGCCATTATGGGAGCAAGTTGGGTCCCGAAGTAGTTCTTTTTTATTTTATGCTATGTTTTTGTGGCTGTTCGTGTTGGTGTTCCTTCGTTTCTGACCCATTGCATATTGTACCAATCTCGCGTTGTACAAAGGACTATGTTCTACTATATTTACATATGTGGTCTTCTTTGACAAAACCTAAGAGATGTTGGTGTGCTCTTTTGTTAGGTTTTGGTTTGCTTAAGTTTGTGTTTTGTTCATGTGGATCATTTGTCTTGGTGTTTTTTTTTTGTTATGCTCGTTGTATGTTGAACAAAAATTTCGCATTGTACAAAGGACTATGCTTACATAGGAGGTCTTCTTTGACAGAAGCTAAGAGGTGTTGGTGTGCTCTTTTGATGGGTTCGTTTTGCTTCAATTTTGTTCCTGTGGATTGTTCATCTTTGTTGTTCTTTTGGTTCTGCCCATTGCATTTTGAACAAATCTCGCGTTGTACAAAGTACTATGTTTGCATAGGAGGCCTTCATTGGTGGGCTCTTTTGTTGGGTTTTATTAGTTTATGTGTGTTGGTGGGGTAGATTTGTTTTAGAGATGACTATTTTGTGTTTCTATTTTTTGTTTGGACTCTCTTGTTAATTTGTTGCATGTGTGGTACTCTTTTCTCGTTTGGAGTTTTCTGAGAAGGTTTTAATGAGGCCACTATTAACATGCCAACTCTTATGTAATGTTTTTAGGTTATTAATGGAATTTATATTCCTTTAAATAAATAAAAAAGGACGTGTATCAAATAAGCTTATCATGAGTGCTTCCTCTGTCAAAGTTCCTTGATATGTATCTAAGCCTGAAAAAGAAAAATAGAAGAGTAATAGTGGATGAAGCCTATCACAAACAATTGGAGCTTCAATGGAAATTCGAGCTAATTATCTATTTTGACTTGAAAGTGCCAAAGTACAAAGACAGTAACTAGGGTTTTGCCCATGTATGGCCAATTTCTGTTCCAAAGGACACTAGTTGGAGCACCTTAGGATCCTTCAGCTGCCCACTTTAGGTTGGAAAAATGGATTCCATACCAAATATCAAATTTAAATTTGATGGCTGATATGGTAATTTGATATTTACACAGTTTTACACTCCATCTGATATGTCAAATAAATAATTATTGTAACAGTCAAGTCATTCAAGATAAAGAAGAAAAAAAATAAAAAAGTAAAATAATAAATGAAAGTAACAGGTCAACTGTCTTTAAAAAATAATAAAATATTCATTTGACATCTTGCTTTTAGAGCATCTCCAACCGATATGTCAAAAGTGCCACACAGACATTTAACACCTAGAAATAACATCTCACACACTCCAACCGATGTGTCAAAGCTGATGTGGAATGAAGGCTGAAGATTGAGATGTTATTTTTAACATCCCAAAAGCAAGATGTCAAATGAATATTTTATTATTTTTTATATTCTATTCTTTTTAATTAAAAATAAATCAACACTAAAATGTAATAAAATAATAATTTAATTTGACATATCGGGTGGAGTGTAAAGCTGTATAAGATGTCAAATTGCCACATCAGCCATCAAATTTAAATTTGATATTTGGTATTTGACATCTCCCTTGGAGATGCTCTTAGGATATTAAAAATAACAGCTGAACCTCTAACCTTCATTCCACATCAGCTTTGACAATTCGATTGGAGTGATGTGAGATGTTATTTCTAACCGTTAAATGTCTATGTGGTACTTTTGACAACTAAGGACCGTAACTCTTCTTAAAATAAATTTTGTTTTTTTTCCCCTTCCTCATAGGTGCTTCAATAGTTTTCACACACCACTATTTTTCAAACCTATGGCCGCCCAAATTCATTATATTTTTATTTTTAGGAGATTCCAAAATTGATTGTAATGAAAACTTCTTGTGTGTGAGTGTGACATTAATGAAATGAATAATATCTCGTGCGGCTGAATTGCTGCAAAACAGTCAAAACCTAAAGCCCTAACCCTAATCGTGCATTGTGCCCTAATATATTCCAAAACCTCTCTCTCTCTCTCTCTCTCTCTCTCATGTGATCATGTAAAATTTTCTTTTGCTCCACTCCCAAAACATACCCACTACCACCTCTACCTCGGAAACCAAATCACTGCCCCTCTACTTACATAATTTCACCCTTACCACAGTAAAAAAATAGTAAACCATAAGCTCCAATAAAAGTTCCTCTATTTCCACGCTACCCTTAAGCCAACCCCTTATAATAACACCAAGGCCACGTTTGAGGCCGCATAGTTTATACCACAAAAAGACATTGAAATTGGTTTGCTTACTCTAAACCCTTTTGCCTTTCACAATCTTCCATGCTCTCTCTCCCTCTCTCTCTCTCTCACGAATTATGATCAAGGCCTTTCTCTTCCCTAGGCAGCTGGCAGTCTCCCTGTGCCACCCCATGCCCTAGACTCTAAATTTTTTGATTCTGTCTCGGCCTAAATGCAATTACCTTCTTTACATTACATTCATTTTAATTTTATTATTAGGGTTGGATTGGATTGGATGCCATCTATATCTATCACAATATACGAGCGGTGCTATTTTCTTTATATTATTAATCACATATTTAATGGAAAGTGAGATTCGTAAACGGGAGTTTCACCTCTATTTAAAACATCATCAATAAAGTGATCTGTATTGTAAATGTGATCAAAGTAATTTTATTTAGAATATTTTCTTATTTCTATACCATTAATAAAGTGATCAGTAAATGTGATCCATGAATATTTCTAATATTCCTAATATTGTCCACCTAAGATTAAGCTCACTTATTAGCTCATCAGATGAATATTTCTGATATTGTCCACCTAAGATTAAGCTGGACCGTTGGATCGAAACCTTATTTGGTATATATAAAGATTAATTCCAAATTCAACATCTAGGTTTGCAAGATAAAGATTCCAAGTGTCACCTATCCATGACAATTGCATGAGCGGGAACAAATAGAGGAAAATGATATGAGCAACCCCACTTTGAGTTTGTCAACAATGCCCCTAGTAACTCAGAGAGAAAAATGAGGGACCACCTTCATTGACTAAGAAGGGTAATTTGGGAAATCAGATTGATAAGTGGCGCTCAAGCACTTCACTACTAGGAAGTGTAGAGTAGAATAATTGGTAGTGATACTTATATGAAAATATAAGGGTGGGATTTCAAAGCCTTGGAAACATAACACAAGCAAAGAGAAATCTCTCTCTAGCTCTCTTAGACCTCAAAGCTTATAGTAACCACCGCTACCACCACCACCACCACAACTCCAACCTTGAAACCATTCAAAAACATGGCTATCTCCACCATTAATTTCTGGTGCTGTTGATCAGGGCAGAGAAGACAGTTTAAACTTCAAACCTAAACTTTGTCATCTTCATCACCACCACCACAAGAAGAACAAGAAGAGCAAGAGCACCAGAGCTAGCTAGGTCTTGAAGATGAGAAAGAGCATTTTCAGGTAAAATAACATCACACTCCACCATTTTTGGTTTGACCAAATTCAACACTGTATATACAACTCCACTTAAAGATATGTGTGACACCAGCTTTTTTGTTCACATGCATGTTTAGTGCAACACCTTGTTGTAAAATTCAAGCATTCTCATCAACCACAGAAACCTCCTTCACATGCATGTTGTCTCCTTAGAGTAGACTTTCACCTTCATCTTCAACAACAAGAACAACCCCCCATTTTTCTTCACCTTCTTCACCATTTGCAAGCCTTCATTTTTCCCACAAATACTCAAAAAATGGAACAAAACAGAACCCATTTTCTATTTTCCTTCACATTGTTGATTTACATAATCATGGCAAAAATCTTATTAGTTACCTCTTTGTCCTCTGATGGCCAAGCTCTTCTCTCCCTTCTGCCTGCAAAACAATCTTCTTCTTCTTCTTCTGTGCTGTCTTCATGGGACCCATCTAGTCAAACACCATGTTCATGGCAAGGCATAACCTGCTCTCCCCAAAACAGAGTCATCTCACTCTCTCTCCCCAACATTTTCCTCAACCTTTCCTCTCTGCCTCCACAGCTCTCTTCTCTCTCATATATTCAGCTTCTCAACCTCTCCTCCACCAACATTTCAGGCACAATCCCTCCTTCCTTTGGCCAACTCACCCATCTTCGCCTCCTTGACCTCTCCGCCAATTCTCTCACTGGTTCCATTCCCCCAGAGCTGGGCAATCTCTCTGCTCTCCAGTTCCTCTTCTTGAATTCCAACAGATTGTCTGATAAAATGCCTCAGCAACTTGCCAACCTCACTTCACTTCAAGTGCTTTGCCTCCAAGACAATCTCATCAACGGTTCAATCCCATCACAACTGGGCTCTCTGGTCTCCCTCCAAGAGTTTCGTGTCGGTGGGAATCCGTATATATCCGGAGAAATTCCATCACAGTTAGGCCTACTCACCAATCTCACAACCTTTGGTGCCGCGGCTACCGGGCTTTCGGGAACGATCCCATCCACATTTGGGAACTTAGTTAATCTCCAAACACTGGCTCTTTATGATACTGAAATAGTTGGCTCCATACCCCCTGAACTTGGCCTCTGTTTGGAGCTGAGGAACTTGTATTTGCATATGAACAAGCTCACTGGTTCAATTCCTCCACAACTGGGAAAGTTGCAAAAGCTCACTAGCCTGCTTCTTTGGGGCAATGCATTATCAGGACCAATCCCAGCTGAGATTTCAAACTGTTCTTCCCTTGTTATTCTTGATGCTTCCGCTAATGATCTCTCTGGCGCAATTCCAAGAGATTTGGGGAAGCTGGTGGTTCTTGAACAGCTTCATCTTTCGGATAATTCACTTACTGGGACAATACCATCTCAGCTGAGCAACTGTACAAGCCTAACTGCTCTTCAGCTTGACAAGAACCAATTATCAGGTACAATTCCATGGCAAGTTGGTAAGTTGAAATCCTTGCAGAGTTTCTTCTTGTGGGGTAATTTAGTATCTGGAACTATACCATCTTCATTTGGGAACTGCACAGAACTCTATGCACTTGATCTTTCAAGAAACAAGCTTACTGGGTCAATCCCAGAAGAGATTTTCAGTTTGAAGAAGCTGAGCAAGCTCTTGCTTCTGGGAAATTCTTTATCAGGCGGGTTGCCGCCAAGTGTTGCACACTGTCAATCTCTAGTCAGGCTAAGACTTGGAGAAAACCAGCTTTCAGGACAAATTCCTAAGGAGATAGGCCAACTGCAAAACCTTGTCTTTCTTGACTTGTACATGAATCATTTCTCTGGAGGCCTTCCAGTTGAGATTGCCAACATTACAGTTCTTGAACTATTGGATGTGCACAACAACTATATAAATGGTGAAATTCCATCTGAGCTTGGGGAGCTTGTGAATATGGAGCAGCTTGATCTCAGCCGAAACAGCTTCATTGGCGAAATTCCGTGGAGCTTTGGAAACTTGAGTTACTTGAACAAGCTCATCATCAACAATAATCTACTCACAGGCTCAATACCAAAATCTATTCGCAACTTGCAGAAGCTAACTTTGCTGGACTTGAGCTTCAACAGCCTCTCTGGACCAATCCCACCTGAAATTGGTCATGTGACAAGCTTAACAATCAGTTTGGACTTGAGCTCAAATAGTTTTACAGGAGAAATCCCAGAGACAATGGAGGGTTTAACACAATTGCAATCACTTGATCTTTCTCATAATATGCTCTTTGGAAACATTAAGGTTCTTGGTTCTCTAACTAGTCTTGCTTCTCTAAATATCTCCTGCAACAATTTCTCAGGTCCTATACCAGTTACACCGTTCTTCAGAACTCTTTCTTCAAGTTCGTATCTTAAGAACCCACATCTTTGTGAGTCTGCTGATGGGACTACTTGTTCTTCAAGTCTAATGCGGAAGAATGGTTTAAAATCTGCGAAAACCGTTGCTTTAATCTCTGTGATTCTGGCATCTGTAACCATAGCAGTTATTGCCTCATGGATTGTTGTTATGCGAAATCATAGGTACATGGTAAAGAAATCTTTAGGAGCATTGGCATCGTCATCGGGAGCTGAAGATTTCTCTTATCCGTGGACTTTCATCCCATTTCAGAAGCTAAATTTCACCATTGACAACATCTTGGATTGTCTCAAGGATGAAAATGTGATTGGGAAAGGTTGTTCTGGGATTGTCTATAAGGCTGAAATGCAGAACGGGGATTTGATTGCAGTGAAAAAGCTGTGGAAAACAAAACAAGAGGAAGAACCAATAGACTCTTTCGCTGCAGAAATTCAAATTCTTGGACACATTCGCCATCGGAACATTGTGAAGCTCCTAGGTTACTGTTCAAATAGAAGTGTGAAGCTACTTTTATACAACTTCATTCCCAATGGTAATCTGCAACAGCTATTGCAAGGGAATAGGAACTTGGACTGGGAAACTAGGTACAAGATTGCTATTGGCTCAGCTCAAGGTTTGGCATACCTTCACCACGATTGTGTCCCGGCAATTCTTCACAGGGATGTGAAGTGCAATAACATACTCTTGGATTCAAAGTATGAAGCTTATCTCGCAGATTTTGGTCTGGCAAAGTTGATGAACTCTCCAACTTACCACCATGCAATGTCCAGAGTAGCTGGCTCTTATGGTTATATTGCACCAGGTAAGGCGATTTCATTTTTGCTTTGAGAAGTTAATATAAATTGTAACACACTGCCCTTCCAAATTAACATTTGATCTTTTCCTAGTTGGCTGTATAAGAGTATTGATGATGCACGATTATGCATCAAAGGTTGCATTAGAATATTTATAAAAATTCGTTCAATCTGGATGGCTCTAGTTATCCAAATACAAATAGATTGGTATTTATTTTGTCACAATTCTTGGGAATGATTCATATTCTAACAAATAATCTCCATTATGAATGCAGAGTACGGATACACAATGAACATAACAGAGAAGAGTGATGTCTACAGCTATGGTGTGGTTTTGCTGGAGATCCTAAGTGGGCGTAGCGCTGTTCAGCCACAGATTGGTGATGGGCTACACATTGTTGAATGGGTGAAGAAGAAGATGGGAAGCTTTGAACCAGCTGTATCAATACTAGATGCAAAGCTCCAAGGCCTGCCAGATCAAATGGTGCAAGAGATGCTGCAAACACTCGGAATAGCAATGTTCTGCGTAAACTCATCGCCAGCAGAACGGCCGACCATGAAGGAAGTGGTGGCATTGCTAATGGAGGTTAAGAGCCAACCTGAAGAATGGGGAAAAACTTCCCAACCCCTAATAAAGCAGTCTTTAGCGCAAAGTTAATTTTTATCCTTTCTTCTTTCTAAACCTTCCAAGGACATTAGTGAATTGATTTTCTATCCCAACATAAGAGAATATTACTATTGAGGGACATGAGGAAAGTTTGAGTAGTTATTTGGATGGTGATGGGTTTAGGTTGCTTGTACAGTTTTGAGACGTCAATATGGTGAAAATGCTTCATGTCACACTTCCCTGCATTTCTTTTTGTTTCCTTTTTTTCACTATATTTTCATAATTTTCCTTTTTCTTTTTAAATCGTTACAGATTACCGTATTGTGAGAGAGACGTTATATATAATAGGCATGTTCACTAGTTTTTTCATATTGGTTTGAATTGCTGAAAATGTGGCTGAACCTTAGCATATCAGCAATTGCTTCTTTCAATCTTGTTTTTTTCCTTAACAATTTTGAAGTACTTAATTTTAATTGATCACATATAGAATGAATATTCTAGATTCTATGTTGTCTAAGACTAAATCTCTGCTTGTAACAACACAAAAGAAAAGCTGTCATTCCTCAACAAAAATCACAAACAGTATCAACAATTTTGGAGGCAAAAAGAAGAGAATGGAAAAGCAGCTGCCACACTTGTAGGCCCTGAATTGCAGCTTAAAATGCAGACAGACAGAAACAGGGCATGCCTCCCTCTCCCTCCCCCACATGCTTAGCAGACACAAGATTTGTCTCCCATGTCTCTCAATTTCCTCACTTCGTTTGGTCCATGCCACTTGACCTTTTCAGAATTGATGGTTCAAAAAAGCATATAATCAAAATCAACTTTTATCATATATTATTTAAACATTGCAATATCAATAATTAATTCAATCAGCTTCTCTTTTTGTTGCTTTGATGGTCAACCCAAAATCCTCTCAGTCCGGATATGATGGCATAAATATGACCCAGAAAAGAAGGTGAAAGCACAGCAGATTTTATAATGGTGCCTCTATATTCTCACCCTTACAATTTTGTAATAAGACTCAGAAGTCCTAGTTGAGGGGCTGAGTGGAAATGGAGGTAAAAGGTTTGCAAGTCCCTTGAAAGCCAAATTTTTGTTATGTCCAAATCAACAACAGGAGGCCTTGGACCTTGGACTCTGAAGTCTTAAAGATGAAAAATGAAAAGTTAGAGCAGCAAAAGGAGGCATTGGACCAGTCGTTGGTTGCTCTTAGAGCTGAGCCCAACGACTCGTCCAAAACTACTTCTGCTGCTCTAACTTTTAATTTTGTCTCATCAACCGTCTTTGATTTGTACATAACCAAAATTTCACTTTCAAGTAACTTGTAAACTTGTTTTCTCCTGACAGCCTCTTTTAACAATGGCGAAATTTTGGTTAGGGATCGATTTCTAAGACAAGCCAAAGACACGGTGAGGGAGCTCTCACAGGGGAGAGAGGTTTTTTTTACCCTTCCTTCACAAGATTGTTGAAGGCATGATATTTGAAACAAAGATGCGATTCTACTTGAGGGGGGAGGGGGTATTTAATGACTGAAAATATATGCATCCATCCCCCATGCAATTAATATGAATAGGGGTAGAATGTGGTTAACATGCAGAAGATTCAGATGGTAGGTGAAGATGGTGATTTTTCATTTGGTTTGACTGAATTGAATGGATGCAAGGCTAGTTCCACAAGAATTGGATGCTTCAAGTATTATCACTCTTACAAACACTGCATTTTCATTAAAAATAATAATTTCTGTGTTTTTTTTTTCCACCATCTCTCTAATGTGGTCAAATAAATAATTTCATTAATATTCTAAAAAATACGAAAATTGGATTAAGTGTGATCAATAAACTTGTTATCTACTGGTGTGATGAGTTGGTGTGTGTCAGAGTGACATTCTTTTTCATGTAGACTGTAGTTGAAAACTAAGATTAATGGCCACCAACGGCCATTGAGATTATTACTAGTAATTCAATCACTAAATACTTATTTTGGCACTAGCCTTGCATCCATTCAATTCAGTCAAACCGAATGAAAAATCACCATCTTCACCTACCATCTTCTGCATGTTAACTACATTCTACCCTACTCACATTAATCGCATGAGGATGGATGCATATGTTTTCAATCATTAAATACCTCCCTCTCCCTCTCCCTTCCCCTCCCCATCGCATCTTTCTTTCCTTATTGTAATTTTCAGAATTTCTACTGCAGTCTCTATCAAAGTTTTTATTTGCAACGTCAAAGACAATGTAATGCTAGAGCACTGATAGAATTGGGGGCACCCTTCAAATGAAATGGTGCAAGTTTGCAAGTCCCTTCATAATGTAATGCTGGAGCACTTATAAAATTGGGGGCACCCTATATATACGCCCCCAATTCTATCAATGCTCCAACATTACATTATGAAGGGACTGTGCCCCCAATTCTATCAGTGCTCCGGCATTACATTGTGAAGGGACTTGCAAACTTGCACCATTTCATTTGAAATACTCCAATCTAGTCTATATCAAGTCCTTATAAATGAAAATACAGTCCAATCTCCTCTATGTTACACTAGCTTAGGAAAAATTGTACTTTCAAAAATGTAATCGAAGCTTTTCTTTACACTTTAAAAAATGTAAACTAAGTTTTCCTGGTAAAATAGAGGTAATCCACTAGTCTGTTTGTGACAATGTTTCAGTTTTATCGTTCTCGAAACCATAAGCTATAGAAATTTCCTAAATTAAGGTGGGAGATTAGAGTATTTCAAAATATAACTTCACAACAATAGAAGTTGCACCATTTCATTTGTAGAACAGTCATCCTCCCTAGCTCTGTTCCCACCATTATAAGTTTCTTTTCTACTAAACCAATGAGCAATACAAAGAAACAACTTTACTTAAGAAATTAGAAGACATAATCTATTCAATGATTTCTTAATTCTCTTAATATCTTCTTCTTCTTTTTTTGATATTATTCAATTCAGTCAACTGATTCTAGACATTATGGCACAGCAAAATCATCAAGGTGGAGTCAGGTAAATTCATATTTTGGGGCCTCCACAATTGGAAGGCCACCATAGAGTAGTTCCAAGGACTAATCTAGATAGCCCATGCCCACCACATGACAAACCATGTCCTCTTCTGCAAACCTATTATTTCTTCAGCATACTTGGGCCAATTGCTTTTTCTTTATCCATCTTCTTTTGGTCTCTTCTATGCTACACCTGTGGGGTCCTAGTGTGTGAAAGAAAAGGAGAATAAACAGTCAAATGAACTCGAATGCTGGCCAGCACATTCACTTATCAAAATCTAGTACCATCAGCTCTGTTTCTAAATTGATGCAGGACAGAGAATAATATGTATAGAGGATAAAGATAATAGGAAAAAGGAGAGAGAGAGAGAGAGAGAGAGAGAGAGAGAGAGAGAGAGAGAGGGGAGAGAGATATAGATTGAATATGAGAAGTAACAAAACAGGGGAGAGAATTAGGATAAACTCAGAGTCAACTTGAAGCCACCTATCAAAATAAGGCCTATAGGAAACCCCCAAAATAAATTAAGCACCTGAAAATAATTCAATACAACAGTAACAAGTAAAAGGAAATAAATCATTTTTAAATCCTAATATAGTCAAAATAATATCGGAGCTTCGCACCTATGCCTAAAATAAATGCAAATCTCATTCACCTGTCAGTGTCAACGTTACTCTCAAATCATAAAATGAAAAAAACAAAATAAGGGTTTTAGCAAAACTATTGCTAGCCATTGTAGTTAGTTTAGCAGCTGTTTCGTTACTTAAACTTGGTTCCTGTGCCTCATTCTAAAAAGTTCTTACATACCACCTCAAATAGGTTTGGAGTGGAGGATTCTCTTGTACGTTCTTATTCTCTAATTTATTCAATAGTGATTGCATTGAAATAATTTTTTTTAAAAAAAACACTAAGCATAGTGCTAAAATATTTAGGAACTATTTCATTCAAAACGACAAAAAGAAAATGTCATTAACAAGCTAAACTCAAGAAATGCTTCTTAAGAAAAATATTTAAAAATAAAGGATGAAACAATGAATATTATTTCTCTGGCGTTTCCAGCACCAGGTAATTTCCAGAAGCCTTTTTCACTGATTCCCTATATGGGTTTGTCAACTTAGATAACCTGTTCTAAGCATCAGCCTTTATATTACATCTCTGTATTAGTATCAAATTTCCTTCTTCCAGAATTTCATTGGGCTTATTGCACCTCAGTATTACCTACAGTGCAAATACACCCAAATTGTGGGGGGACAAGACTTTATTTTCTTCTACATTTGCAGGGCAATCAATCAGAGCTTAGTATGAGAAACAGTAGTGCATAAGAGGAATTTCGGTGTCTGTATTCACCAGTGAAAAAAGAGGACTTCCAAAATAATGTGACCCATCTTAAGATAACTCTTCATAAGAACTCTTAATCAATCATTTAAGCTATCTTGGATCATCAATTACCAAACAAAAGTGTTTAGATTTAACCAAAACTTCCATTTTTTCAGACTACTGCCACTAACCACAGTTTAGTACCAGGAAAGAAGATAGTGCACTTGTGCACTAAAAAGATCAGTTCAGGTCCTACCTGAATTTGGTGAGGGATGCTGGAAAAATATGGAAAACACACACAGGGAAGAATGACTAAGGGAAAAAGAAATTGTAAGAATCGAAATCAACAAACTTAATTAAATATAAGAAGAAGAAGAAGAGAACGAAGAGGAGAAGAAGATGAATGAACAGTAACAAACCAGACATGCATTTGTGTAACATATCTGCACTTTTACTTTTCTGAAGAATCATCTTTGAATGTAGGTCTCCCTAGAAGTTTTATTTGATTTAGATCTACAAGTTTTATTTGATTTAGCTGCATCCCAAGAGTTGGAGCAAACTTTCAAAATTACCTAGGTTATCCAAAAGAGGTCCAGCTCCTGATCAATAGTGGTTAACTTTTCAATATTTTGCAGTGTTTTTATGGTTAAAAAGATAACCGAGACTGACAGATACAAGAATCAATTATGCAAGCCTGTCACCCTTCATGGACCTTGTGCCAACTTCCAATAACCTAAATATGCATTAAGATCGCAAAGGACCCACTAGTGTAGTGGTTTGGAGCAATTGCTCACCCAGGTGAGGTCTTAGATTCGAGTCCTAGCCTCTGTGTAAAGTGTGCGAGTTTAGTATGTTATCACCCCTCTCAATAGGAAAGGTCTTCAAAAAAAAAAATATATGCATTAAGATCAACTAACAAATTAAAAAGATGACTGTTGTGCTTTGAATTTCTACCTTGAATTATATTAATTATTTTCTTTTGAGCACGTAGTAGTTAATATTAGTATATTGAAGTTAATTATAAGATGTGAAGAGCATTCACAGTATCATGTACTATGTGGCTTTGACAATACTGTAGTTTTCTTAAGTGGGGAAAGAGGACATGTGATCAACTCCTTTAGCAGAAAAGGCTTCCTTGAGTCTTCTCTTGAGCTCCTTCCTATGGGGCTCCTATGCTGGAGTACCAACTGATGTAGTGGGTGATGTTAGCATATTTCCTTCTGCAGAGTGACAACATTAGGGTATGGTTGTGATCATGCAGCAGCATAGGTTTTGGGTCCTCAACACCAGAGACTGGAAAATATGGCTTCTGGTGAAAAATAATCAATTGTTTTGGCCAAGGCAATGGCTCCATCAGGCTTTAAAAAAAACTTTTCATTTGTGCCTTACTTGTATCTTAAGTAAGATCCTTACCGTTGCTAGATGTTTCTGGAATGAACTAACTTGTTTCGTTGGTTTTCCTGGGTATTTGATTGGTAGCAACTAATCTTACTGGTAGGAATAGGATCTAATTGCCAGGTCCTATCTAATGGATTTCTCCTTTACAAATAACAATGCCAATATAACTTAAATACCCCACAAAATAAGTAGGCACCATATCACTGATAACTCTTTATACCATTCAGTTGACTGGTTTCATCTACTCTTAGAATAAATGATACTAAAAACAAAACAACAAAAGGATTATAGACATGGTATAAAATCCTAGAATTTCTGAACAATGCACAAGACAATTAGCAAGAATGCAATTTAGAACATGAACTGCAGAGTACACCAATTTCCACAATTAGCAAGATTTGAATAATCTATTTCCTTTCTTCTAAAATAAAAACAGCCAATTATTCAAAGAATCATCCCTAATTTAGTACCACCAACTCTTTGCCTCACTTGTCGTCAAAAATCAGAAATACATAATCAAAGTATAAACGAATTGATCGAAATACGAAAAAAGGGGCAAAACCTCATATCCACCAACCTCATTATCACTCATCCAACTGTTTCAGCTCAGCCTTCAACTGCTCAATCTTAAGCCCCATCGCCCTCTGCAATGCTGCCTTTTTGTCCTCCGGCGACTTAGCCAATAGCCCATCAAACAGGTCCAGCACTTCCTTCACAGCAGTTCGAGCACACTCAGCCTCTTCATCAAAATAAACAGTCTCTTTGGACTCCATGGCCATCTCTATCTCCTCCCTTGCCTCTGCAAACTTGAGGTTGATCATGTCCACCTCTTTGTTCTGATCAAACCCATCCGCCCCACCGCTGAATTGTCTCAGATTATGACGATTTATGAACTGGGTCGGTGAGTTTGAGAACGTCGGGTGAAGAAAATGAGGGGAATTTGTGGTGGGTTTGTGAAGAAGAAGCTCAGGAGTCTTGGGTTTCGGCAATGGAGCTGAGTCCGAAACGCACAGAGCCGGACTCGTTGTGAGCGAGTTGAGGGAAAACTTTGGAGAACCATTGAAAGAGCGTCTGAAAAGCAATTTGCAAAGCGAAGCTTGTGAATGTTGATGATGCATTTTCTCTCTCCCAATTTGCAGAAGAGGAAATGCATGTAATTACTAAAGCAAAGAGAGGAGAGACTTAAAACCTCCATCATCAGTCTCTACCCAATTAAACCCTAAAAATTTGACAAAATTTAAAAAATATTTTTGTGAACATTTTTCTTTACAAATATATATATATATATTCTACTTTAATTTAATTTAAACTACAAAAATGGGTGCTTCGAATTCAACTTAGTTAAACTCATGTATACAAATATTTAAAACAAAATATTTTTCATTTTGATTTGTTTTAAGGAAAAAAAATTATAGTATTTTTCTTTAATCAATCTCTATGTAAGAGCTGGTAATCAACTCGTACTTTTTAGAGCACCTCCACCCCCAAAGGGTAAGGGCAAGGCTTGTCCTTTTTAGTTACATCCTAAAAGGCAAGGGCAAAGGCAATTACTATTTACTTTAATTTATTTTCTAGTTTTTATACTTAAATCATTAATTTTGATAAGCTTTTTGGATAAGATTTTCGGTTGCCACGTGTCAATATTTATTATAAAATTCTCACCTAAAAATTCAAATAACATTTTCGGATAAAATTTTCAAATTAAATTTTTGGATAAGATTTTTGATTGTCACGTGTCCATATTTATTATAAAATTCACATTTTACTCATCATACAATTGAAATACCTACTCACTCATCATACAATTGAAATACCCCCAATCCTCATAGTCTGAACATAATCGAGTTCAATGACGACACAATTATTGGCGGAGACGATTCCACCGGATCACGTTGTGGGGGAGTATTTTCTTTCCAAGGATGTAATAGTACAATTATTTCCGACACGGAACGCACCACGGAAACCAACTGCGGGCATTGTTCACTTGAGTAATCTACTCACTCATTGTTTTGCCTTGAATAATCTATTAAAAATAAATAAAATTGGAAATGGAAGAAATATATAATTTAAAAAATGACATTAAATTGAATAAAATGGCAATTAATTTTCTTTACCTCGTCGCCAAGATTTTGACCTCTTCGAACGTTTGTCCACGACTCTCTAGTTTCGATGGAAGAGGTCATTTGTATTGTTGCACAAATGGAATTTTGTAGTAGAAAATTTGGTGTGGAAAGTGAAAAATATTGGAAGGAGATAAATTTGTATGAAGATTTGGTGTGAAAAGTGAATAATATTGGTAGGTATTTATAGAAAAAAATTCTAGAATTTTTTGATATTTTTTTTAGCCAAAAATTGGACAGTTGTTGGATTAGACAAGATTTTTTGATCGGAGGCTTCAGGAGAAGCCACGTGGCTTGTAGCCGTTGAGCTATGTGGGCTGGTAGGTCAGCAGTTGATTTTCAAAAAATTTTACTGTTGGCGCGTGGAATACACGAGCCAATAATAAAAAAAAATTGAAAACCCAGCGCTGACGTTAGCAGCCTGGGGGCAACAGCCCAATCCATTTTTGCATGTGAGCTTGCCCGGGCTGGTGGGTCTCATGCCTTGTCCGAGCTACCTTTTGCACACTGGAGGTTGAAATCGGGCATAAGGGGCCTGTTGCCAGGGTTTGAGTGCTGTGCTGCACTTGCTCTTATGAGATAGCTCAAGTTCGGTTTCGGCTCACTAATTAAAACCTTGCTTATAAAAATTAGACTTTAAGTCAATAAACTTCTTTAGTAAGAGTATTACTCAAACTCAAGCTCATTTCTAAGCTTGAATAAATCTCGTAGACCTATGCTTATCTTAGGTCGACTCAACTTGAAATCAATTTTTTTTAAAAATAGAAATTATAGGATTGCATTCGTAATTCAGCCAAAAAATTCACTAGCCACAAAGGGCCCATTACAATAATAGAATGACCTAACATCAAATTTAAGACAAAATGATGCACCTCCACTAACAATCACAGAGGTTCAAAAAAACTTTAACATAGGCATCCCAACTAAGATTGCAAACTCAAAATAATCAAAAAGAGATAAAGCTTGAAAAAACCAAGTCATAACAATACATATAAAAGTCTCACAAATGTGAGATGAAAGCTCTCACAAAGGAGAGATGAAAAGCTCCCACAAAAAGATAGGTGAAAACTACACAGAGAACCCAAAGAGCCTCTGCAACTTCCAAACATAAAGAAACCTCAAAAAGGATGGTGATGGAGATCCAACGTTGAAACGCATGTGGAGATCTGACACTCAGACACAACCGCTTGTGATGCTTGAAGGAAAATCATAACAAAACAAAGACAAATAGGGAAAATCTTTTGTCTCTGAAAATGGTGGAAGAGGGGAAGGGAGGAAGAGAAGAGGGGAGAGGGGAGGAAGAATAGTGGCTTCCCTCCATTCTCAAAGTGAAAATGACTCTAGGAGTGTTTTTTGAGAGAGAAGGGGCTAAGGTTTCTCTTGGCTCAATCTTGACTCAAATTCATGTCAGTTTTGGTTGTGCTCGCATTTTACCACATGTTTTGCAATCTTATTGTCACCTTGACAAGACAATTTGCCAACTATCATGGGAGAGAAATGACAGTTCTTCAAGAACAACGTGAATTAGTGTGGAATACATCCATTTTTGTCTTACCAAGATAATTCATATGTAAGTTATGACTATGCTAGCATCGATTGATATCCCGAGAGCAAAACCCATCAACCACATGGCAGCAAGTGACTATTAATGATTATCTTTTGCATGCATGAAGTATGATTAGGGATGGCAACCGGTCAGTTAGGAGACGAGTATGACAATACCATCCCCGTGTTCGTTCTCTATCCCTACTTCCGTCCATGTCCATATATCAGGTAGAATTTTTCGAGGAATCCTCGTCCCCGTTCCTATTGGGGAATGCCTCTCAAACCTACCCCGATTCCACGAATTTTGTATTTTTTTAAAAATCATTATACTTTATAACAAAATAAATCTGAAATTAAAAAAAATTAAAAAATTCTCATCTTGCATCCTCGTCAAATTGATTCTGCAAAAGCAATAAAATTCTCATCTTGCATCCTCTTCAAATTGATTCTCATCTTGGATGCTCTTCAAGTAACAAGAATATAGCCAAAACAACTAAGAAAGTGAGAGGGAAAGCAAACTAGAAGCACTCCAGTACAAAAATACGCGATAAACCCAAAAACCAAAATCAAACCCCAAGATCAAATATTAAAAGAAATTGTTATACCTTGTAACAAAAATATTTATTATTTTTACTTGTTATATTATATTATGAGTTATATTATACTAGCCTCTCCGCACGCGCTTTCACGCCTGCGAGAGGCTTTTAAAAAAAATTAATTAAATTTATTTTAGAATTAAAAAAGATAATTAGTAGTTGTATTCCATAAAAATAGGATCCATTATCTGATTTTCTTTTAATTTTAATTTTTTTAATATGAAAAAGTGTGAATTTATCATATTATCCTCATTTAATCAATAATTTCAATTCTTAATGTTTGTATTAACCAAGGGCATTTTCTGGTATTTTGAATGTTTTCCATTCTCTGCGTTTTGTTTTATATATATAGATATTTATTAATTCAAAATAAATATGACTTGTCAGGGTGGGTTCGGAGATGGGGATAACAATACCATAACCGATCAGGGATTTTTAAAATTTTGGGATCCCCGTACTTGCCCCCGGTTTCCCCCCCAAAATCTACTCCCATCAGGGTTGGGGACCCAATGGGAACCCAACCCGGTGGGGATTTCTGCCATCTGAGAAGTGGGAGGGATATCTTGTGCGCTCCAATAGAAAAACCTTAATGGCTTGTGAGAACGGTGAATGTGAACAACGTAGAATGAAGAGAAACCTGAAGAAACTCTGAAAGACAAGGTAAATCAAGAAATCAAATTAAGCTAGTTTAAAAGGTATCTTCTTTTCTGTTAGATAGTACATATAAAATTTCTTGCTGCAAAAGATTGCTTTAAAAAAAAATTATATGTAAGTATTCTCTCTTAATGAATTTAGTACTTTTGGTGGATGAAGTTGTTGCCCAAACTCACCAAAATGTCAACTAACGATCAAGGAAAAAGGCACATCAATCACTATGGAACCAGTGGAGGTCAAAGATTACCAAAACCACACAATATATAAATCCTAACAAATTCTCCAATTTCAACAACTCCTATTGGGCAACTCCAATTTCAACAACTCCTATTGGGCAATTCTGAAACTATATAAAACTGTGAGACCATAAGTCCATCTCCATCTTCAAATTCATCATGGCTCGCCATCTTCTTTTGACACACCATGTACCAAGCACATTTCAAGTCGGCCTGGCCGCGATGAGCCTTGCATTTTGTGCCATGGCATTGCTCATGTGTGCATCCCATTCCCATAAATGGCGTCGTCGTTGGAATGCTTGCGCTGACTTTTTTGAAGATGATCCTGTTATTGAACACATTCAACCCGGAAACTATGATGCAGGCATGGAGGATACTCATAGTGGTGAGCTAGAAGACTCAGTCTGGCAGAAGAACATACTCATGGGTGGTAAGTGTCAGCTACCAGATTTTTCTGGTGTCATAATCTACGACTCTGATGGGAACATCGTCAAGCCTGACAAAACTCCTCGTTTAACCTGGAAATAAACAAGAACAAAACGGCGACCACAACATAGATCTCTGATTCATAGAAATATGTCTGCCAATTCAGGATATTGACAGTGTACTGGAATTTCTTTAGGCTTCAATTTGAATGACATATCAATGCCTTCTTTCACAAGTTTTCTTTTCCTTTTCCTTTCTTCAAATCAATGCCTCTTCACAAGATTAAAATCATCTGATGCTATTTATTTAACTACAGCAAATTTTAAGCACCAAAGTACATAATTTGATGGAATTGGTAAAAAAAAAAAACCAAAGCAAGAACCATCATGTACAATTATAGCTTGGAAAATTACAACAGCATTGAGTATTAACGTAACGGGATTAGGGAAAAGAAAATGGAAAAAAATTGAGGGAAGACCGACAAGAAGAATATCTTTTTTTTTTCTTTTTCTTTTGCAAATTAAAGCATTCAAGATTTAATATTACAAAACATTTTAATATGCACATTTTATAGAGGGGCAACTCTGAAAAGGGCGCTTGATCCAAAAGTTCGACTACAATCAGCTGGACGCCACTGATTCTCTCTTGTCAGACCAAGAAGCCCGTCCCCTAAACCCAACAACGCTTAACTTCGAAGCTGTTGATTTAACTGCACTCGATCTTCTGCTTTCTGGTTGCCTCTTCCCACTGGAAGAAGCTTTTCTTGAGTTGCTTGGATTGGAAGAATCTTTTCTCGAGCTGCTTGCACTGGAAGAAGCTTTTCTTGAGGTGCTTGCATTGGAAGGCTTCACCGACTTTGATGCCTGAAAAGATGCTTTTCCGAATTTTGCAGGAGCAGATGCTGACCTGCTCTTATTTTTCTGATTTGAGACTCTTACCAAGTTTCCTTTCAGTGGAGCAATTCGGGAACGGGCAATGTCCCTCCGGACACTATCTACACTGAGCGATTCTAAGCTTTCATTCTTCTTTATTGCCTCCTCAATTCGATTCGCCAACATAAGATTCTTCTTTGCAACCAAACTTGTCACTTTCCCTGTATTACAAGAATTATCTTAATTTTACAATTATTGCAAGAAAACATAAGAGTATACTTTGACATAACGGCAAATAAGACCTGCTGTACAATACCAACAACAAAAAGAAAATGGTTATCACAAACTATGAGAACCACTCCATAGAATCGTCCCGCCATCGGGTATAAAGATAGTCAGCAAATGGACAAATGAATACTACAGAGAAGGTGTAACATTACAAAAGACTCACTTTACATAAGTGTCTTTTTTTTCTTTCATTTTCCTCTTTGCTGTTTTGTGCAAAGTGAAAACTAATCTTACAACGGAATACTTTCAATAATTTCTTTGTTTTTTATTTATTCAACATCATAATATTAAAGATATCTTATCTTCCCTGCAATATCTTGTCCACTCAAAATCTGTTGCATGGAATTGATAAAAAAAAATTTAAAAACAAACAGGGCAAAAGAGTTGGTGAAGTCAAGCACAGATGAAGCATTCCCGTTAACTCTTACAAACTTCACTAATGAAAAAAGTAAGGAAACAACATCTTTTTTAGAAGTGTAAGTAGAAAATACATGTATACCTTTTGCACCCATACGAGCAGTTCTTCCAGTACGATGAAGGTAGTCAATCTAAAAAGCCCAAAGAGAGGTAAAAGTTTAAGCTCCAAAGTAGGAAAAGGAAAGAAAAATAGGTCTTTAATATAATGTCAAGTTAGTAGATACTAAAAAACAGAGCTGATATCTCATGCTTACAGAGTTCAAGGGAAAATCAAACATGATAACGTGGTCTACATCCAAGTCCAGTCCCCTTGCAGCCAGGTCTGTGCAGACTAATGTGGGACAATCTCCATCGTCACTCTTAAACTTTTTGAGGTTTTCAACCCTGTGTTGCAGTGTTAAAAGATTGCAGTCAGGCTAAGCACTAAAATTGAACACAAGTGATGTACGTTGGTTGAAGTGTGGTAGAACAACAAGACCATTAATTGTTGAAATGATCAATTCATAGAAACTGACTGAAGGTCCCTGTTCGGTAATTTTCTTTATTTATTTCTCTTGCTAGACATTGTCTAACAAGAGAACATTACTGTATATGTATATCCATATGGTAAGGTTATTTTTCCAGACTGAATCTGGACCAAATATTCGGGCAAGAATCAAACTAATCAATGTTTCAGATTCACAGTCCTCTGCATCATCTAATATTGCCAAACTCTCTAGCAAGCTTTATATTATATATATGCTTCTAACATAGAACAGGGAAAGAATGGAGGAAATTAAAAGAAAACTAAAGCTAAAATTTATGACAACTACAATTGCAACATCGTATTCTCAATATAAAAAGGAAAACCTACAGTGCAATTACAGAATTATTCAAATTGATATTGATAAATACTCCTCCCCTACTGAATGAAAATAAAAAGTATATAAATCTAATTACCAACTCTTGGCATATGCAGAAAATAGTAAAATAGACTACTTTGATTTCAATCAGCTGCTGTATATGTATGTGTTACGGTGTCCTTACTATACATCCAAGCTTCATAGTTCTCATCCCTTACACGCAAACAGTGTGCCAAAGATCGGACAATATTGGTAAATATTTTCCTTCTCCATTTGACATCGCATTCAAATTAATAAGTTTAACCACCGGTGCTGTGAAGCCAACAATTTCAGCCAACAGCATGCAGAAGAAACTCAAACTCAAGAAAGTATAACAGGCTTTATAGCAAAGCAAAACCAGTGTGGTTTGAATTCAGTATGAACCATTCACTTGACACCAAAAAAACAAAAAGAAAAGAAGAAGCCATTCAACCGTTGCAACAGACAAATGTGCATTTAATTCTTAAGTCTAGTCAAGAAAAAAACCCCTGTTACAGCTATATATGAAATATGGTCCAAATCACAGAAAATAAGTTGTCATCACAAAAAGAATTTGATTAATAATGAGACACAGATATCTCATGTCATCACAAAAAGGAAATCCAGCTGCCCATAATGCAAACAAAATAATCCTGTCAGCATCACTTTGTGCATCTTTCCATTGCAAGAGGCCAGAAAAAGTAAATGAGACCTTGAAAATACAGAAGGTATGAACACATTCTGCGAACCTCAAGCTAAACTAACAACTATGCAGTGTAGATACCAAACCTCTTTTACTAGGATCTGAGATCTTAAACTAAAACTTGTAATGCGAATTGGCATCCTCTTCTACAAAAATTGTAGCCGAAACAGATATGATACTATGGACTCTATCTGAAGTGGAAACATGCAGACATTACAAGTGAAATGGTATGAGAGGTAATATCTTTTATTGTCTCACCTTTGTTCTGCTGGCACCTCCCCATGGTAATTCACAGTTGAGATCTGATTTTCATTGAGAAAGTGATCCACAGCACGGCTGGAACTTAATGTGTTACAGAACACCATCACTCTATTTCCCTTTGCCAAACTTGGCTCAAGAACCTGTGTTCACCACAAAATTTACACAAGTGCTTTATTGTTAGACTGCTACAATACAGAGACACGCTATCATGAAGAAAAGCTACATTAAGTCATGGGTGCTTAAGCCAGGATTAAAAGAATACAGATCAATACCCGTATAAAATTCTAGGCCTCTTTTAGAAACAATTAAGTTAGATTAGCTGCATAGATACCATAAAATGTCTTTAATTTCAATGCCGTGATATGCCATTCAGAGCATTCAGGCACTATGTTATGTTCCTCATGTAGAAGAAACAGATGCATTTTAAAAGACGAAAAACTTCTATTTTCTAAAGCGGAAGAAACATATGTAGTTTAGAAACCTTAAGTTCCATAAATTTGTTCATAAGAAAAATACATATAAAAACATTTTAAATAACCCCATAAACTTTACAGTTAAAATATAAATCTCGGATTGTCATGCAGTTATATGATTTAAAATGTTACTTGATTATTCAGCTTCAACCCTCAATACTACCAATCTATAAATGGTCTCAAAAAAATATATAATTATGACTTTTAATAACTTATAAATGTACTTCATTGTTAACCAGCAAATTCTTTTTTATGCCATTCCAAAAAAAAATTCAGCTGTGATGCTGTGTTCTTACTGAGGAAGAAACAGCTGTATTTTAAGAAATTGAAGTTCCACCAATATGTTCATTAAGGAATATACATATAAATCCTTTCAAATATCCGTTAAAATTATACCACACAGGGGACTCCTTGTCCCGTACAAATAACAATCCCTGCATCTAAAACAAGACAGACAACACTAAAATAAAAACAAGAAAACAATCAAGTCGAAATAAAGAGAATGAAAAGACCAGCCCCTAAACTCAGAGGAAAGGTAAGCCTGCAAAGAAGACCACAAAGTAACTCTGTCTCATAAATAGTGCACATCCTCCCCTTTACACCTTCTAAGATTCTTCTATTCCTCTCCACCCAAAGGATTTCCAGAACAGCACATCTCCTATCACCAAACCCCTCTTCTTCCCTCCGAAAACCTTAAACTTATAACAAATTATCACAAGATCCCGGAATTGCCACTCAAATTGGTCTCTCTCATCAACAATCTTATCCAGCAGGACTATGCAACTGGGCATAGTTCACAATAAAACTTCAACTATTAAAACTCTCTATACATCTAAATCAAAAGCTTACGACTTCTTTGTAGGGGCTTGCATCTCCAATGGCAGAGAGCATTCAACATTGTTAGTGGAATATACAGCTATCATGTTTGTGTTAACCTTCGGTTTATCTGTTGACTTTTTAATACTAGGCGTCCCCAACATATTTATTAACTAATCACTAAGGATGCACACAACCAATTGCAAAGCACACGTATCATGTCAGTTAAATCAAAACAGCATGAAATGGATCATTTCTCAGACTGCATTTCTTTACTCCTATAACTTTGTCAAAGTAAAGATTTGCTTCTTGGCTGAAACTTTCATATCTATATTGAGCAAATTAAACAAAGACTTCCATGCATCCCAATGGTTTTAAGTTACCTACATACAAATAGTGTGAACTGTAAATGGACGATACTCTTCATGAGATTAATTACATACTCTATTTTCAAATTATTCTTTTCAAGAGACATAACCACCAGTTGATAAGTGAAGAATGAAAAAGAGAAAGGGCATCACAGAATTAGACCTGTAACAATGCTTCCAGCTTGTTCTCGGAACCTGAAAGCTTAATGAAATCGTGTCGAGCAGATGCAATCTTTTTATGCAGTGAGGATGTGCGCAAATGCAATATTCCTTGAAACTCCTCATCAATCAGGGTTTGCACTGCCTGCAAAATCTCACAAGGTCAAGTCTTCATCGAAGACAATTTCAGCATAAGAAATTGGCTAGCTTACAACTGTCCAAGTTAAATAACATTTTTCTAAAGTGACTTCTGGGTTGATTTGGTATGTAGAGTGGATGACTTCTTTTTTAAAGGTTTCGTGTATGTATCAATCGGGAGTATCCTCAATTGATCACCCCTCCCCGTATGGATGTGCAGCTAAGATTAATTGTGCAACCAGCATCGTTAGGAAATTATTTAATGAATTGGATATCTAATTAGAATCCATGTCTTTCACAGTTTGCTCCTTTAATTCTAATGGTGTAACTTATATAATCAAGTTGGAGAACTCTAGGGAAATTTAGACGTATAATCTGCTCTGCATTTGGTATGCATAAAGGATATTGCTATTATTTTTTCAACAAATCATTCAATACCAAGAATAGTACCGAAGGCATTTTCTTAACACATCTCTGAGTCTAACGGAAAATTATTGGAAATCTACAAAAATTATTGAAAATCATAGAGGCAGGCTTTTGGGTATTTCTAAAAATAGCTAGTCGATATCCGTCCCTACCCAAGCAAGCCCAAAGAAATGCTTCCATATTCATGTACCGACTTTTGCCCTTCCTATGACAAGTCCCTTGTTATCAAATTAAGAAAATCTATCCCTGCCTGAGCAATCCCGAAAGAGAACACGTACATATTCATGTAAAAGAAATTAACCCTCCTATGTCAATTTTCTTGATATTGAATTTGGAAAACCTAAGTATATCATACACAAATTAGAAGACAAATTCTAGATTACATTACAATATGAGTGAACACGAGGCATGATGTGCTACATCAACTTTAATACTATTGCAAATGTAAAAGATCAAAGTTATGTAAAACAAAATCAATTCTGGAAGCATGAACAATCATTACTCTTATTATGGCCACGGTGGCCTGGGGGCATGGGGTTTGGGGAGGGTGGGAGAGAGAGAGGGAGAGAGAGAGAGAGAGACTCATTACATATTCATGAACAAAGCTTACTAGGCTCATTCATAGCCCTTGATTGGTGACCGTGGGAAAGGAACGCTTCACTTTCAATTGGTCTCTATAGCCCCTGATAATAATTTTAGCTTCTTATGCATTAAATAAAATGGAAATGCAAGTCAGCACACCTTTGTCATTGTTGCAGAGACCAAAACAGTTTGGAACCCTTGACCATCAGGTTTTGATGCACGATGTTTTAAGGGGACAAGAAACTTGCGAATGTCTGGACCAAAACCACGATCAAACATGGTGTCTGCCTCATCCAACACCTACTAAGAGATTACCAACATCACAAACTGGAACAACAACTTACTAGAGTGTGGTTTTTATCAAAGAACTAAATAAATAAACATTTTCACATACCACGTATTTGATGTCACCGTATACCAAGTTGCCATCCTCAATATGCTGAAGAACCCTACCAGGGGTCCCGACTACCATTTCAATTGGGTTATTCAATGAATCCTCCTGAGGTCTCAACCGACCTCCACCACTTACCATAGTAGACCTGAATCTTGCATGATGACTGACAAACTTGGAAACACGAAAGACCTAAAAAACCCACCTAATGTCAATAGAAAATGCAGAGTCCATAGGGGATGGTTCCAATTCTAAATAAACTATATAAGAACCTGCTCAGACAGCTCCCTTGTGGGGCATAGCACAACAGCTCGAGGACGCCTGGGTTTCATTTGAATCCCATTTTCTGCCTCATCCCTTCTCAACAGCTACAAAAATCAACAGAGTAAAGCATTCCTCTGATTAATTCTAGTTGTAACATATGCAAGATCATTATTCTGCTTTCTTTCAAAATAAGAGTGGACAACATCAATAAAATGCATCATACTCTCACATGATTTCCTTTTTTTTTCTTGAAAAATAACATTTTTTATTTTGTTTTGATAGAATAACATAATCTATTAGAGCATCATTGTGGATGCTCTTAGAATGTATTTGGGGTGCTTCTAAATCCTCCCTAAAATTTGTCTAAGGAGGTGGTTTAGGGAGCCCATTGTGGATGCTCTTAGAATGTATTTGGGGTGCTTCTAAAAATTGGTGAAACTGTGAGCAAGTAGAGAAAAATCTAAGTAACCAAAATAATCCCAATAAACTGGATACGAAAAAATGGATTTTGGAAAAAAGGTGGATGTCAAGAAAGCACATGTAACCACTCAGTAAATCACATTTTAAAACCTACAAAAATGTGGCATACAAGGTGGTAGAAAACACAATCAAATCAATGTTCCAACATAACTGATCCAAATTCTAGAGCTTTACATCTGAAGAAAACACCAAATTCAAAAGTTTAACTGACCCACATTTACATCCAAGACAGTTTATTTAAAAGAAAAATCAAAGAAAAAGTACCTGGGCAAGAGGCAACATGTAAGCCAGAGTCTTGCCAGACCCGGTATGAGAACCCAAGACCACAGTTTTCCCTTCCAGCACCGCTGGGATTCCAATACACTGAATTTCAGTAGGAACCTCAATACCCATCTCTCTCACAGCAGCCAAGACCTCCTCAGTCAGACCCAATTCCCCAAAATTCTCAACCTCCCTCTTCTTCTTATTCTCTGGCTTACCCAACCCATCCTCACTCTGTCTCTGGGCAGGCCCATTTGGATTTGCGCTTGTTTTGGTTTGTGGTTTAACAGAGCTTTTGAGGTGCCTGAGTCTCAGCTTCTCAATAAGCAACGAGTGCTTCAAGGGTTGGGTTTCTTGGTCTTCAGCTTCAATGGCACTTTCGGGGATAGAAATGGTTGTGGTTGTGGCGGTGCAAAGAGGCCTAAACCCTGTTAAAACCCTGGTGGTTTTTGGCAGTTTTATGAGAGAGAAGCGTTTGGCTGCTTGGAGGCGTGATAGACAGAAGAGGTTTGAGGAGAGAGAGAAAGTGAGAAGGGTCCTTGCTACTCCTCCCATGGCTTTATCCTTGCAATGTAATTTTTCGGTTTTCTCAGAAATGCGGTTTATATCCGAGTTTGTGATAAAACCCTTTCATAGTCTCCCGACATGACAACCCCCAGCAAACGAGTCGAGCCCACTCGTCCAAGTTTTGATAAAAAAAAAAAAAAAAAATCAGTTTTATTCTCTATAATTTATCGGTTCACTAGCTTCCGCCAAATACTGGAGTTTCTTGTTTTGCCTCGGCAATGATACTTGGTGATATCACTCACGGTTGTACCCTCTAAATTTGTTGCATCCTCTCAAGCCCTGGTAGACATTAGCAAGACACTCTCCTAAAAGTGTTAGAGAGATGGAGCTATGTCACCGTGGTCGGTCGATCGTGATCTCCGTTCACCGTGGGGTATTTCATAAGTTGGGGAAGCTTTCACAATTTGAGGCTTTCTTTTAGATTGGAGGTGGCAATAAAACTCCCGTATTTGATCATCAAAATCGTACAGTGGGTGGGCAATTACCAAAGGGCGTTTTTGACAAGTATGGGTGGGTGCTTTCAGTTAATTCATGAAATTTAAAGTACGCGGGTGGTGTTTTAAACAAGGAATGTGCCTGCAATAGATTGGAGGTGCTCTGATCATGATTTTATTTAGGTGAACTTTTTGTTTACATTATTTTTCAATAACACTTAAAGTATGTACATAATATGCTAGTAATATGGTGTGTAATTGAAAAATACGTGAAATGCGGGCATTAATGCATAAAATTACATGAAACTCACAAGGTATGGTTCCAACTGTTCCAGAAAACATCCTGCAACCTAAGGAGGAAAAACGGTCTCCCCGGTGCAGCAAGTTACTCCAACATGAAGGTTAGGAAGAAACAAACAGGTATCAAATTATGGGTGCAAAAGAATGGAGTCTAAAATGGTGAATTATATTCAGTAAATATGCTACAGTAATTTCAAACATCATCTAAAGTTACATGTTGGAACGTAAGTCCACCCATCTCCATTTTATCATCTCCTATTGCTAACAGTACATGTTTTCTTCACGGTGGCTAGCAAATCATATCATTTATAATGCTCGGGCTTCAAAACACCAACATAAGGCAAGTTCCTGTAAAGTTCAGCAAAGTCCATTCCATAGCCCACAACAAAGTAATCTGGGCACTGCAAAAACAAATAAACAGACAATTTTGATTGCTTTTAAGTGAGTTTTTAAAGCAAAGCGAAACAAAACTCAGACTTACAAAGACAATGAACAACACAAAAGGGCCATGCCTGATGCTTTCTGCATATATATGGCTTGCAAATAACACATTACTTTCAAATAAATTCTCTCTGAGAGCATTTCAAGAGTTCTGCAGAGGAACATACATCACACATAATCACAGTGGCTTATTCATGATTTCATGGCTGAAAAACAAGTCCTGTTTTGAGTATCTTAGTAAAGAATGACTCTACATATACCCGACAAACTAATAATACAGATCCAACAGACGAAATAGCTTTGATGCGCTAATCACAACAATCGGATTTTCGTCAAGATAATCAAAGGCTCAAGGCGCCATGAACACACTCAAAGACGTAAAACAGTTATTGGAATCTCTTTCAAGAAAATGTCCATTCCCCTCTTACTTTGGAAATAGACAAATCGTTTTTAAACATAGGAAAACCTCAAAACATGTTTTGAGATGTTATGTTATCACACTATCAATCTGGGCAGGACCATTATTCGGGCAGATTCTTGTTTGTAACATATAATGCCCATTTTGTCTATATATTCACCATAATCAGCTAGAACCTAAAACCCCATTTTGTCTATGATATTCACATTCATATCAATTAATTGCAATAATTCACAAAACAGCATAGGTAAAACAAGCGCAGGCACAAACATACACACAAAATTTAATAAAAAAATAGGGAGAAAACAAAAGAAAGATACATGCCTCGAAACCGCGGTAGAATTTTCCCTTGCTAAGGAGCTGAAAATGAACCTTTCGTCTAGATGGTTTATCAAGGAAAGCGCAGACTGACACAGAGGAAGCACCTTTTGCTTCCAAGTGTGCAATCAAGCAGGCAATTGTGCTTCCCGAATCCACGATGTCCTCAACCTAAAAGAAACGAAGCAGCGTCGTTTTCAAGCTTTAAAGAACATGCAAGCGATTATACAACTAGAAGTTGCAGAGTACGGTAACATCGTACCAGGACCACGTGGCGGCCGGATACGTCGAGCTTCAAGTCGGAGGAAATCCTGGGGGACCCATCGGAGACGATCCCCGAGCCGTAGGATTCGGCGCGGATAAAATCGACAGTGACGGGGAGGCGGAGGCTCCTGGCCAAGTCGGCGAGGAAGAGAAAAGCACCGGTGGCGACGCCGACGAGAACGAGGGGCTCGGAGAGAGGTGAGTGGTCGGCGGAGATTTGGGCGGCGAGCTCGGAGACTCGGGCGGCGATTTGGTCCGGGGTCCACAGAACACTCTCTATGTGAGAGTCCAAGGACATTTTTTTAGGTCTTTTTTTTTTTTGGCCCTCTCTACCCTTCGGACTTTTTCAGATTTTGGGGGTTTAATGAGGGGGTTTTAGGAGATAAACGACGTCGTATATTTGGATATGATAGGCTGTTAGTGTGAGTACTACTACTATCAAAGGGTTTACTATGATATAAATTTTTTTTTTTCGTAAATTTCTGTCTAAATTCTCAACATTTCATTCGAATTATCATCATTAATATGAGGGTATATTGATTTAGGGTTTAGGGTTTAGAATAAAAAATATTTAAAATAATAAATATAGAATAAAAAATTGAAATCATAATGATATATTCACCCTTTGTTTGACAGCCACCAACATCGCCGCCCTCTCTTCGATCTCTTTCCCCTTCCTACTCTTCAACATCCACCAACATCACCATCCTCCACCCTCTGTCTCTTCTACCCCCATGTGCCCACCCCCTCCTCCTTCTCCCTCCCACTCTCTCTTTTCGCGTGTCTCTCTCTCCCCCGCCAAGGTTACAGAGAGGAAAAAATACAAAATTTAATAATAAACATCTTGAGATTTTTTGGGTGGTTGTTTAGGATTTTGATTTTGAACTTTTTTTCTTTGGTGGCTGTTTGGTTGTTTGGGTTTCCTAAAGAGTAAGGCGAGGTTAATAATAACGATCTTGAAATTTTTTTGTCGGCTATTTAGGGTTTTAATCTTGAATAATTTGGGTGGCTATCTGAGTTTTCTGGGAGGTGAGGTTGTGGATGTCGAAGAAAGAGGGAGACAGAAGGAGGAGGGGGTGGGTGAAGGGTGGGCGGTGCTGATGTCTGTGAAGAGAGAGAGGGAGACACACTTTGTAGAGAAAAGAAAAACAAAAAGAAGATCATCAAAACTTTAAAGCCTAAGGGAATGGGGCAACGAGAGAGAGAGAAGGAGGCGGGAGGAGGTACGTCGGGGGTACGGCTGGTTGGCCACGGGAGACGCATCGAGCAGAGGAGGAAGGGGAGAAAGAAATCAGAGGGAGGGAGATAAACGACGTCGTATATTTGGATATGCTAGGCTGTTGTTTGTGTGAGTACTACTATCAAATAATATGATTATTTTCTACATAGGTTTTGATATTCACTTGCACTCAACAGAAAATTTGTGTGAGTACTACTATCAAATAATATGATTATTTTCAACATGGGTTTTAATATTCACTTGCACTCAACAGAAAATTAGTGGGTTATGGTTGATCAGTCCTCCTTCAAATCTAAGAGACTTGTGGTTACTCACCTTTGGATATAATCCAATAGTTGAGAAAATGTTACTTTAAAATATATTTTTTCTTTTACTTTTTAAATTGAGTAAATTGTCTTACACCCCCATAAATTAGGATCCCAATCGAACTTAACCCCTCAAACTACAAAGTTAGCCAATTTAACGCCCGAATTAATTAAAACGGCCAATTTAGACCTTGCCGGTATGCTTTGTAAATTTCATTTCATTTTCCATTAAATATAAGGGTAAATTTGTAATTTCGAGTAAAATAAAAAATAAAAAATAAATAATAACATTTTAAAAATATATAAAAGTTAAATACATATTTGTATTTTCGAGTACAAAAAAATCAACCCCACCTTCTTCTTCCCCTCAGCCCCATCCCACTACCTACCACAACCCACCCTTCCTGTTCCACCCGCCCGTTCCAGCCTCACCCTCTTCCTCATGTTATGACATATTACACGGAGCTTCATGAAAATTGGAAAGGCCTCCCATTTTCCTCGTCGATTATTCTCTATCATGGTGGCCACCACAGATACCCATTTGATTTCAAAGAGCCTTACTCTCATCAGTTGCTTTCTCTGTTGATCTCCTGCCCTCCATTTTTTTCTTTTTCTTTCTTTTTTGGAAAAACTCCATAGGAAGTTATGTTGCATGTTGTTATGTTTTACTAAGTTTTTAGGAGTGTCCCAATAGTGGAGCAGTTTGTTAGTAAATGTCAGGAACAGATTAAGTTAGTACGAGTCATGTCCTTGAATTTAGGACAGTTTGGAGATGTAACGTTCTATTTAAGTTCAACTTTATCAATATACAATTACACTTTCCAGCACCTCTTCTCACCTGTGTTTGAATGGAGTTTAACTCCACATCTGGTATCAGAGAGCTCCCTCCTGGGGCTTGACGTAAAAATTCCCACAAAACAGTAAGCTATTATCGCACTTACGGCAGTAAGTTTCTATGGCATCTAACAAAGTTACAGACAACTATGTACAGCCAACCATACCACGCTTTGATGGTCATTATGATCATTGGAGCATGTTGATGGAGAATTTCCTGATGTCTAAATAATCCTGGACTCTCGTGGAAAAGGGTATAGTAGAGCCGGAAAGTGGAGTGGTGTTGACAGAGATACAACAAAAGAAATTGGATGAATCCAAACTGAAAGATTTGAAGGTGAAAAATTACTAATTCCAAGCTATTGATCGTTCCACTTTGGAGACTATTCTCAAAAAGATACTTCCAAGCAAATTGAGGACTCCATAAAGAAGAAGTACCAGGGCTCAGCAAAGGTAAAGTGTTCAATGCTGCAAGCACTGAGGAAAGATTTTGAGACTCTTCAGATGAAACAAGGAGAGTCCGCAATGACCATTTTTCAAAAGCAATGACAATTGCAAATAAGATGAGTATTCATAGCGAGAAGATGGAAGACGTGACCATCGTAGAAAAGGTCTTGCGATCTATGACTAAATGTTTTGATTACATTGTGTACTCTATTGAGGAGTCAAATGATGTTGAGCAACTTTCAATTGATGAGTTGCATAGTTCCTTGCTTGTACATGAGCAGAAGATCAATCAGAGTAAATTTGAGGAACATGCATTGAAAGTTTCAACAAATAGTGATTCTCCGGCAGCAAGAGGTCGTGGTGGTCGTGGTTGAGGACGTGGTAGAGGTAGCAGCCATGGAAGAAGTCAAGTTAGTAGAGATGGGAACAAATCCAATGATGATTCTGGCAGCAAAGACACTCATGATTCTGGCAGGAGCAGTGTAGGGTATTATAATTCTTGAGGCAACAGTAGCAGAGGCCAAAGGCAGTCATACAATCATGATTTGAATGTTGACAAATCAAATGTCGAGTGTTTCAAGTGTGGCAATTATGGTCATTACCGGTCTAAATTTTACACAAATATGAATAAAGCAAAGGGTGCAAGGGCGAATTTTGTAGAGAAAGAGAAAGAAGATGAAGAGGTTATTCTAATGGTGTGTCAAACCATGGAAAAACCACAAAAGAATGTGTAGTACTTGGATATAGGTTGCAGTAATCACATGTTTGGAGAAAAAGTCAATTTTCTCTACCTTAGATGAAGGTTTCATTACTGTAGTGAGATTTTGTTGCGTAGATTCAGCTGCACCAAAATGGATTCAGCTGTATCCTCAACTTGTGATACTCGCAAGTGCACGAGCCGTTGGTAGTTTAGCATATGTAAGTGCGAGGTCGATTCCACAGGGATTGGTGATTGAATGATCCAATTTAATTTTCCTACACAAAACAAAAATGAAAACAAAAGAAACAAAACAAGAAGAAAGAATGTACATTACAAGAAAAATAAATTACAACTAAGAAAACATTAAGGAAACTAAGAGAACTTTGAGGAAGAAAGGAAGTGTTTGAGAAATTTGAGGAGGGAGAAGAAAGTATTTGAGAACTTGGAGAAGAGAAAGGTGTTTGGGAAGTGTTTGAGAACTTAGAGAATTTGGTGAAGGAATGGGAATTGTGTTTGAGAACTTTAGAGAAGGGAGAAGTGTTTGAGAGATTTGGAGACTTTTGGAAGAAAATGTGTTTGAGAGTTGTTTCAAGAACATGGAGAGTTTTTGGAGAGAAAGAGAGAGATGTTGAGAACATGGGGAATTTGGAAGAGAAAGGAAGGTAAGTGTTTGAGAGATTTGGAGAATTTTGGAAGAGTATGGAAAGTGGTGTTTGGGAACTTTGTGGATTTTGGAAGAAAGTGTTTGAGAACATGGGAAATGTTTTAGAGCATGAAGAACTTTGAAAGAGAATAGAGAAGTGTTTGGAGAATTTAGAAGAAGAGAAAAGAAAAATGCTTGAGATTTATAGTACTAGGATCTTGTTACAACAATTGAGAACTACAAAAGGGAAACTAAGAGAATTTGAGGGAGAGAAGGGAAGTGAGCTCTAGAGAAGTGCTTGAGAGCTCCCCCCCTTGGGGTGTTATTACAAGCTTAGAGAACTTCCCTATTTATAGGCCTAGGGGAAGTGAAAATCTGAATTATACAATTGAATTTTCTAAACACACTAACTTCAACACTTAATTCACCTAACACACTATTGCATTTGAAAACAATTCCTCTTGTCTTTAGGCTTAGTGTTGCAACTCCCACTTCATCATCTTTTGGCTCATTTGGCTGCTGCAAAATTCCACTCAAAAATAGGAATTGAATATGCTTCACCAAACTTTCCCACAATCAACAACAATTCATCATGCATATGTCATGCATGACAATGCATTGCAGCCAGCTTGTGGGCTCGTTTTGGGCTTGTTCATCCATTCTGAAAAATCTGCAAAAATATGGATCTTCAAGCTATGTGTCTTATCTTTCCAAGCATATGCAGCCCAGCTCAAGGAAAAATCGGAAAGGCCTTCAAATGTGATTTTTGGCCCAGTAACGCAGATGCTGCCGAATTTGACCTTAAGTTGCCAAAACATGTATAACTTTCTCTAGAAGACTCGGAATCACGAACCGTAAAATTATACAGAAACTAGACTTCCGTATCTTTCCAATGATGTATGGCTCATTATCTGGTTCTTCTTGAGTAAGTACAGTCCACTCCGTGAAGTTGACTGATCTGCAGACACTGTTTTGAGCTAATTTGTCTACAAAATGCATTTATTGAGTCTCAAACTTAAAACACTGAAACAAACACAAAACTTATTAAAAGCACAAGTTTAACTAAAAAACATAACCAAATCATAAATTAGAAGGGTACAAAATGATATGTAAATATGCACCGATCAGATTTGGAGATGACACCAAAGTTTCTGTTTTGGGAAAAGGAGATATCAAAACTCAGGCTAAAGATAACACTGTCCATATTATCTCGAGTGTTTTCTTTGTCCTGAGTTTGAAGAGCAATTTGCTGAGCTTGGGACAACTACATGAAAAGGGTTGTGAGATCAAGATTACATGAGGAGCTTGTTAGATTCATGACCAAAAGAGGGGCTTAATTGCTAAGGCTTACATGAAGACAAATTGAATGTTTCCATTACATATTTAGAGTGATGATCCTACATGTTTCTTTGCCAAGGTCAATGATCCAGCGTGGCTGTGGCATTTACGCTATGGTCATCAGAATTTTGGAGGTCAATGATCCAGTGTGACTGCCCTTCCCTAGATAACTTGTCCATCTGAAGTTTGTGAAGTTTGTGTTGTTGGAAAACAACACCGGGAAACCTTTTCGAAAGGGAAAAGCATGGCGGGCTTGAAGACTTCTTGAGCTGGTACTTTCAGATATTTGCGGGCCAATAACTCCGGCTTCCAATGCCGGAAAAAAGTACTTTATAATGTTCATTGATGATTACAGCAGAAAAACATAGGTTTATTTCTTATAGGAGACATCATAAGCCTTAAAGGAACAAATCCTCTTTTGACTTGGTAACTATGCTTTCCTAGTTTGGTTTCAATTCTTTTTGATGAGTTGACATCCAAAATCCTACTAAATATAAGATCAGACCTTAGAAAATAACCTTGCATCCTTGTAGACACTTCCCAAATCAATTGACACAAATTAGACTCCAAGGATTGAACTTCAAAAGGATTATTTTGCAAAATCCGCATAACACATTTGCCTTAACCGTCTATACTAAAACAACCACAACTCTCTCCACACACGTCCAAATCACTAAATAGTTTACTAATTTTTTCTAATTAGTAAACTACATAGTGTCTTGAAATGAAAGCTCTCTTTAGTTAATGGGCTCTTGCACATATTGTTCCTTAAATTTAAGACGTGTAATATATTTTTTCAGATTGACATGAAAATATTGTTACTTTAACATGTTATATCATTATTGAAAGAGTTAGTGAGTTAATTATAAAGACTAGAAAATTAGTCAATTAATGGGAATATTGCAAAGCAACTAGTAGTTAGTTAAAATTACTTTATGATATAAAGATAATAAATTACATTCATAATTCAAGTTTAAAGACCATCAGTCACAAGGACCAATATAAATATAAATACAAATAATCATATAGGGTTAATACAAGTAAGGAAGCACAATAACCAGTGGGAAATCTACGCTTAGGCTATAACGGGCTATAGCCGAATGCAAGGTTGGGAAAAAGACTAAGACCTTGTACAAATTTTAATAAACTTCCCCTATTCCCACAAATATTAACCCATCCCTTCCTGCAAAATTAAAAGCTTAGTTCAACTTATATAAGCAAATAAGATGAATTTTTATTTTTTTTAGAAATGAGCACGATCAAGATCTCATGAACCCGAAAAAAGTTCCTCATGTTGTACATACCTTATTTTCTCTTAGATTAAAAATGAGGTCATTCTTGCTCGCATTATTTTGTGTAAATAATGTTCATTATTATTTCTTATGTCTTCGGTTTGTGTGGTTTAGTTTTAAAAGGAAGTCAAATATACAAATTGAACTTATTACTAATTTGAATATACTTATTATTTTCTACTATTTTCATTACCGTAAATATTTGTGTGATGCTTGACAATATGTACATTTTTTTTGTGTCTATTTTATATATACTTATTTGTATTAATGTTGATAGATGAATGAACTTGTTTGACTTATACATTTTCACTAGAATATTTGAAGAAGAAAGCATAAAGAAAAGAAAAAAAATAGCCCACCCAATATAAATTCCTCTTTCCGCACTTGACAATAACCACAAGGGGTTAACCCCAATACAGAAGAGTTCACTAGCAACAACAAACGCACACGGTGTACTTCAGCTCATAATCTACATATACTTTATTTGCTAATGTTGACGAGAGAAAAAGAAAAAGAAAAGACCGTCACAAGACTTTTAAGTAGTATGTAAACTAAAATGCTAAACTTAATTCTTCAAATTTAAAACGAAAAAAAAGTATTCAAATTAGAATATATTTTGGCCTTAGTATTTTAGTTGGTATCAACTTTTATTTCATTTGCTTGTTTGAAATGACCTTTTTAATCTAACACAAACCACAAGACGCACAAGGAGCATATGTGCAATTTAGTCAATTTGATATTTTTAGTTTCAGTTTGAATTACAGAAGAAAAGTGGACGGTTCCCACCCCTACTGAAAACGTAGTGTAATCCCTTGGTTGCCAAAATTGCTTGGCGGTCAAGACTACTGATTGCAGAATAATTCCTAATTTAGGTAATTGCCACTTAATATTTCCTTTCAAATAAAGCCAATATTAGCCATATAGATTAGTATATAATTCTAGGAAATAAGCAAAGATTATATCTTTAGAAATATCTTTAGTTTTCCTGTATTTGGCATGTAAAACAACATTCCTTGAGAAATCCTCTAAATCATATATTTTTGCCATAAATGGGCAAAAATGCAATATTTGGTACATACAATCATTTATATTAAAACTTTGACGTTCAAAACCTCATGTATCCAATAAATATTTGTGTAAAACCCCCTTCCTCAATCGTTTGTACTATTAAAAAAAAAAAAACACTTTGACGCAATGATAATACTATACCAGGTTCCAATAATTATTGAGTTTACTTAGTAATGATGTATCAGCTATGACATGTTCTGGATATGAAGAGTTTGTTGCAAAAATTTAGATGTGTTTGGTGCGGTTCCATATAATTTAGATGATATTGGTCATTTGAAGGACAATATTTTGGTAAATTTTCCTGTTTGTGTCTTTTATTTTTTTGACGTCAAAAGAAAAAAAATGATCTTTTATTAATTTTTTTTAGAGAAAGATAATTGTGAGCTCTCACAGTTTTACTTAACTGGAAATTGCTTGCTTTAAAGGTATCCGTGTTATAATTATGTTGCGCCCTGTGGTGCTCTTTCATTAGGGAAGGGAAGATGGGGGCCTAAGCACGGCACACTTGAGTGGCAAAGGAATGCGAGGTCTGTATTTGATACGTGTTATAACTCCCTTTCTTACTCTATAAGTCATCTTCGTCTACGAAACAAAAAACAGAGAGAGAATTAATCAATCTGTGTATGTTGATTTTTGATTGGAATTTCAATCTGAGGAATTAGGGATGAAGAAACAAGTGCCGCTACAAGTGTGTTTCACTTTCACAAGGATTCTGAAAGTAATGGCTCCTCCTACTCCTACCATTCTAACTTCAAAAACTCTTGTTGTCGGTCCTCTGACTCTGCTCACAAGAAGATTAATGGCTTCCAATTCCAAATCCAACGGTGACATGGCCAAGAAGATCTCCTTGTCCCCTATTTCTTCCTTCTCTTCCTACGGTGATCCTTGCCAAGATCTGTTTTTCCACGTGAAACCAGCAGACACAGACAGTGATGATGACACGAAGCAGCAGCAGAACCAGGCCTCCCTTAACTACCTGAAGCAACTGCTGCCGGTGGCCTGGTCTCACAATCCTCTAACCACCCTCAAGCTCATCTTCAATCTCCTTGCTATTCTGAGCAGCGGAAAATCTTATCGGGAAGCCTTCCTCAAGGCTGTGTTTTGGCTCCACCAGAACCACCCCAAGACGCTATTATGCAACCTCCCCTCCATTGCCCATCCATTCGGGGGTTTTTATGACCTTCTCGAGATTCTCTACCGCCTTATAGAACAAGGCCAAGACGCTGCAGAGCAGCTCCACTGTGACCCAGACTATAAGCTCTTACACGACCGGGTTATGGATGTCTTTGTGGAGCAGTTGAAGTCTGATATTGACAAATTCAAGCAGCATAAGCTCGATTTGAAGCCATCCGATTATATAACTGACGGTGATGAAGATGACGACGAAGATGATAAAGATGGTACTCTTGATGCTGACACTTATGCTGATCTTTTTGTTAGCGAGGCTGCAGTGTGTTGCATTAGCAAACACCCCGAGGACACCCGTACTTCCCAAGCCGTTTTGCTGTGTGAAAGCATTGCAAGGAGGCTTTTCCCACGCAAAGCAGATCAATCAGACCAATCAAATCAATCTTATCAATCAGAAGAGTGGGAGCGGCTTAGGAATGAGGTTTTGGCGCCCTTGAGCAGGTACTGGGATCGTCAAGGCATGTTTATTGGACGACAGCGCTCTGAAGTTAAGATGTATTTGGAGGAGGTGAAAAAAGCAGGAGAAAGAGGAGGCAATTTGAGTGGCCATGGCAGCATAATAAAGCCAGATGCTATGCTCCCAAATGAGATCATACGCTATGTATTAGACGATGGGGATGTGAGGGAAGGGGCTGAGCTTCAGTGGAAGGCAATGGTGGAGGATATGTACCTAAAGCAGCAACAGCAGCAAAAGCAGGGGGAGGGTTTGGGAAATTTAGAAACTGCTTGGCACTGTGTCACATCAGGGATTCCAATGGCCTAACGCGCTTGGCAGTGAGTTTAGGACTTTTGTTGTCTGAACTTAGTGAAGAGCCAGCATGGAAAGGAAAAGTGATCAGTTCCGGTCATTTGCCGGATCAGCTGATGCTGCATTCGATACAAGGGGATGATCTCAAGTCCAAGTGCGAGTTTGTGATGAGGACATGCAACAGGAACTTGGGATCTTTTGCTAATAATTGGAAGATATGGGATTTTATTTTGGAAGTGGCTGAGAAAGAGAACTTGAAGGCAGAGCAGATGGTTAAGAAGGTGTTTGTGTTCGCCAACTACGGTGGATATGTTGGGGTTGGGGGTACATCCTGGAAGACTCTGTATGAGGCAAAACGGAGAGAGTTTAAGGAGAAAGGGTACGGGGATGATGCAGTGCCACACATTTTGCATTGGGATATTTCGTACCAGAAGATGCCTCGTATAGAAGAACATCATCCAGGGGTGACGCTGTTGAGTGGCGTCTCTGACAATTTGGTCAAGTCCTTCTTGGACAACTGTGGGGAAATTGATCCGCACCATCTGATGGAAGCAGCCATTGCTGACAAAGCGTATCAAGCTCTCACTGTGGTCGACTGAGCTTCAACCGTTGATGATCTAATTAATCTGACGATTCGTCATCTCTCCATCATGAATTAGTGGTACCTCTAATTTAGTTTCGTTTCGCTTTTGCACTGATATCTTAGCCTAGCCAGTGCTTAGATAGATTATATGTTCTAGATTCCTGATCACATATTTGAAATCATCATCGATGCATCATTTGTTTTAGTTAAATTTAATTTTAAAGTTGATTTTTTTTTTTTTTGTTGGCTGTCTTTCTAGTAATTTTGTAGGGGTTATACTTTTGCAATTTTGTGTGAAAGAACCAAAGAAATAAAGGAAAGCTAATAGAAAATTACATATGCCATTGAAGCAATCCTAGCCGACATGTGCATCCTTCACCATGTAACTTTGTGGCCACTTCCAATGCCTTCTTCCCTATGTTTTTTCTTAATTCAGTCTGGTGTGGAGTCATGCATATGTGCCTCGATGCCTGGCATCGTGGCACCTTCTACTACATGCATGTATATATATATATCTTCGTAGAAAATGCTTACAATGTAGTCCATCACCTAGGGTTTAGGGAAAAGGAAAACATGGAAGTTAAATTAACTACACGCAGAAAATATCGTGGGATTTGTACATGAGTTGAAATTCCATGGTAATAGGCGGGATTGTACAATTCCCAGACGAGAGGGAATTTTCATTTTCTACCCGCCAAATCTCCTCGATAAAATATCAGGAATAACTCGTCTTCTTCAAAGAGAACAAGCCTGCGCCCCCTATTTGATGGGTATTCGTCTGATGGTGTTCTCCTGAGTTTTTCTGGTGAGTTTCAATTTTCAATTTCTTTCCTTGTCGTTGGCCTCCTTTTTGTCTGCTATATTGATTGTTTTGATATGTGGAACTAGGGTTTATCCTATCTGCCTCATTTCTGCTTTTATTTTATTTCTCCTCTCTGCCTTTCAATCTGACAAGAATATTCGCTCTTCCAATCAAGGTAAGAGTCTCAGCTATCCAGACTCATCTTTCTTTGCTCTTCTCATGGCAATATTTGCTAATTTTGAGTCTATTTCTCCTTTTTCAGTTAATTGATATTTTTTTTTCCATATGATAATAATTCTCTGTTGTTCTCCTTGTGCCTTGCCCCTGCTATGTGCTTGGTTGTTGAGTTTGTTGTGGTTTGGTTCCTTTTTCGTATCTTGCTGGCCTCTTTTTTGAGGTGTGTTGATCGAATTGCAGTTGAATAAAAAAATTTGCTTACTTTTTTGAGGGTTTATAGTTTTGCAATTTTGAGGGAAACAACAAAAGAAATAAAGAAGGAAAGCAAATAGAACATCAAACATATGCTATTCATAATTACACTAATTAATATGTTGTCAAAGCAATTATAAATTATTCAGTCCATGGTTATTGCAATAACTAATAATATCCAGTAATGTCTAATATATCTCTCAGAAAACAAAACAAAAAAAGGTAATATCTAATCTATATATAGTCCCCCTGTGCCCCCAATTCTATCAGTGCTCCTGCATTACATTATCTTTGACCTGTTTCATCGTAAGTCCAACTTTTTAAGCCTCAACCCATATAAGAGATTTAACTGGGCCAGGGGTGGAGTCATGCACCAACAGTTTGACCTTCCAATATTTTAATCTCACCAAATCCCATAAGTCAGCCGCATCATCCTCATTCCCCACAACAATTTTATGCTCAGCTCTAAGCTTAGCGAAGGACTCGTTGAAGGCCTCCTTCGGCCGCCTGAAACTAGTTATCCTATTGAAATCTGGAAAAACAAGAATGCATAGGAAAATAACCTTATTTGAGTTCAAACTACTAGACAACTCCACAATAATTGAATGCTTCAAATATCACTCTTACCTTCTCCACGTGGGTAAAATTATTGCAGGACTTTTAAATTTTTTTTATGGTTAGTTTGTAAAAAACGCTGCATTTCCTTTAAAAAAAATTAAAAGAAAAATGAGTGGGCTAAGTATGTTTAGAGTCCTCCAATAAAAGGAAAATTAAGAGGGCCTCATTTTTATTTGAGATATTTAGTCATATACTCATTTTTAGCACTAATAATATAGATAAATCCTACACCATTTAATTTCTATAAATAAATCCTAAAAAAACAAAAAAATCAAGGTAGGCCCTGCTTTGCTTGGGCTTAGTTCTACTTTAGGTGTTGTGTTCATCGCCCTAAAATTTTATCTGTAAGGTCTTGATGTAAGGTCTTGATTGTAATAAGGTCGCTCCAATCCTCATAACAAATAAGGGATATGATTGTCAATAGTACTTTTCTTTGCAATATTAATTTTAGAAAGAACAAAAATCCACTCATGTCCAACCCACTTATATTCCTATCCCCATGAAGTTGAAAATTTAAAGGAGGACGTTAGTCTTTTTATGAGTAATGCTATTTAGACACACAATAATGACCACTTTAGCTGATCAACTTATGTGGCAATTGATGTGTTATGCTATGTCAATTAATGAATATTGTCATGAGGCCACTTATTAGGAACGCTAGGATTTTTTAATTTGTTTTTTAATTGACATGGTGACATTCATTAATTGACTTGGACGACATATCAATTGCCAAATAAAGTGGTCAGCTAAAGTGGTCAATATTGTGTGTCTAAATAGCATTACTCATAGATAGATAGGCCCTGCTAAACTGGATTTTAGTCACAGGCCACTCAAAGATCAAGGTAGGCCCTGCTTTGCATGGGGTTTTTTTTTTTAAGGTCGAAGCTTTGCATGGGCTTAGTTCTACTTTAAGTGTTGTGTTCATCGCCCTAAAATTTTATCTTTAAGGTCTTGATTGTAATAATGTCACTCCAATCCTCATAACAGATAAGGTATTTGATTGTCGATAGTATTTTTCTTTGCAATATTAATTTTGGAAAGAAACAAAAATCCACCCATGTCCAACCCACTTAAATTTTAATCCAATCTCAGGATTCCATTCCAATTTGTCAATGTCACTGACATTTCTAATTTTAATATACTTATTATTATTTTTCTTCTATTTTCATTATCGTAAATATTTGCGTGATGCTTGACAATATATAACTTCTTCTTTTTTGTCTATTTTATATGTGCTGATGTGCGTTAATGTTGAAAAATGAACGAACTTATACATTTTCACTAGAATTTTTGAAGAAGAATGTATTATAACATAGAAGTAGCATAAAAAGAAAGAAAAAAAAAATTAGCCCACCCTAATATAAATTCTTGGTTTCGCCCTTGACAATAACCAAAAGGGATTAATCTCAATACGCAAGAGTTCACTAGCAACAACAACAAACAAACAGGGTGTACCTCAGTTCATAATCTACATGTACTTTCTTTGCTAATGTTGACGAGAGAGAGAAAAAAAAAAAGAAAAAAGGCCGTCACAAGACTTTAAAATAGTACGTAAACTAGAATGCTAAACTTAAGTATTCAAATTTAAAACGAAAAAAAAAGTATTCAAATCCAAATATATTTTGGCCCAAGTATTTTAGTTCGTATCAAATTCTATTTCACTTGCTTGATTGAAATGACCTTTTTTTATTCTTAGACGCCGTGCACAGAGAGGACTCAATTGAACATATATACTATGGACACAAACCACAGGACATACAAGGAGCATTTGTGCAATTTAGTCAATTTGATATTTTCAGTTTCAGTTTGAATTACTGAAAACGTAGTGGAATCCCTTGGTGGCCGAAATTACTTGGCAGGCAAAGACTATTGATTGTAGAATAATTCCTAATTTAGGTAATTGTCATTTAGTATCATATCTGGGGTTAAGATAAGGGAGCTTCACTAACATACCCAGAATGGGTGCTGAAATTATAAAAAAACCCCATATGGAAAACACTTTATAAACACACCCAAAATCCATTTATTAAATAACAAATTAGTGTTGAAGTTCCAATAAATTACAAGCACTGCCACTATCAAGCCCAACAGATAAAAAAACTCAAAAAGCACCCAAAACAACCCCAGCCCAAACTTATAAAAAAGCCCAAAGATTTTACCATCTCCAAAATCATAATTTCGTTCGAAAAAATGGAAAACAAAAATGTAACTTTCAGCCTCGAACTTCAATTAATCATCTCTGCCAACGTCCCTCCAGTCACCGTCTTCATCAAAGTGTCTTCTACAAAGTGTCTTCTTCATCTCTCGAAACCGAAACTCCATAACCACCACCAAGCTTGATCTACTTTCAAAAACAAACACCACACACTGACCTCCACCTACAAAACCAAAACAAAAATTCAGAGAACAATTTCAACAAGAAAACGCTTCAAAGGTAAGACATTTACAAACCAAACCTACACTGTAATTTTGATTAATTGCTATAGAGTTCCAGGATAGGGTAATAACAGTATTTTAGATTCGAATCAAGGACAAAATCTTGAAACTATATTGGATTTCACTATTGCATTGACTGCTTACTATCAGTATTTTAGTCACTAGTTTACTGTCATTCTGATTAATGGCTGTAAAGTTCCAATATAGGGTAATAACACCCTTGTTTCCTCTGAAATCCTATTTTTGATGCATATCTACCACTGTAAAGTTCCAGGATAGGGTATTAATACTGCTTGTTTCCTCTGAAATCCTATTTGTAATGCATGCCTACCACTTATAGTTCCAGGATGTGGTAATAACACTGGTAGACGTACATTAGAAATATGATTTCATAGCAAATAAGCAGTGTTATTACCCTATACTTGGAACTTTACAGTGGTAGACGTGCATTACAAATACGATTTCATAGCAAACAAGCAGTATTATTACCTTAGACTAGAACTTTACAAGTGGTAGACGTGCATTAGAAATAGGATTTCATAGCAAACAAGCAATGTTATTACCCTAGACTGGAACTTAACAGTGATAGACGTGCATTACAAATAGGATTTCATAGCAAACAAGCAGTGTTATTACCCTAAACTGGAACTTAACAGTGGTAGACGTGCATTACAAATAAGATTTCACAGCAAACAAGCAGTGTTATTACTCTATACCTGGAACTTTACAGTGGTAGACATGCATTAGAAATAGGATTTCATAGCAAACAAGCAGTGTTATTACCTCATACCTGGAACTTTACAAGTGGTAGACATGCATTAGAAATAGGATTTAGTAAACAAGCAGTGTTATTACCCTATACTGGAACTTTACAAGTGGTAGACGTGCGATTTCATAGCAAATAAGCAGTGTTACTACCCTAGACTGGAACTTAACAGTGGTAGAAGTGCATTAGAAATAGGATTTCATAGCAATTAAGCAGTTAAGCAATGTTATTACCATATACTGGAACTTTACAAGTGGTAGGCAGGCATAAGAAATAGGATTTCATAGCAAACAAGCAGTGTTATTACCCTATACCTGGAACTTTACAAGTGGTAGACATACATTAGAAATAGGATTTCATAGCAAACAAGCAGTGTTATTACCCTATACTTGGAACTTTAGAGTGATAAACAGAAAAACACGAATATACTCAAATTCAACTGAAAAAGCATACCTCAATTAATATGAAAACCAAATCGAATATCACAAATTTCTAACCACATCTCAAATAGCAAATCCACAACCAAACAGAATCTGAAATCAATCCCGTTGGCACTAAAACTTGAACAGATAGAGATGAGTGCAACTTACAAGTGGTATGGATGATCAAGAGATCGATTGAGTGTTGGCATTTGGGATGCTATTTATAGATGGCATTGGGGATGCTAGTAGTGTTCATTTCCGATGTGGGATTCGTGGGAGGGCCCTGTGTTGGTTCTGGACAATCGGTAAGGGATGCCAATTGTAGACGAGCTGGGCCTGGAGCGGCGGCTTTTGCAGCTTTGAGACAATGCCATCGGTCGTCGATGCCGATTGTTCGAGGCCTTGGGTGCTTGGGTGAGCTTCTCTTATCCACGTGTCGTTGTATGAGTGGAGGGTCAGATATGGTACAAACAAATCCAAATTATAAACAAAAAGAAATTAAAATCACAATTTAAAACTCAAACGAATATCTAAGTACAAATTAGAACGAAATCAGAAAATCCAATAAATTACCTCCAATTCAGCAATAACAAAAATAAACATATAAAATCAAGAAGAATAGTATCTCCATGTTAAATTTAAACTCCAAGACTGAAAAAATTAAAAACAAAAATCTAATCAGCAACTTAATTAATCAAACATGAAATCACCATACAAGACTGAGAAGCATCCCAAGTAAAGCCAGGGTGATCAAGAATTGCCTTCACAGAATTGTATCTCTTCCTTAGAACATCGAGGTGGTTCTTCAATTGTTGTTTATCAAACTTGAGATCAATCTGCCTATTGAATTCATCTCGGATAATCTTCCATGCTAACTTTGAAAAAGCACCGCTACTCATATTTCCTTTCCGTATTTGCTCAACCAGCAAATCTGCAAATATTTTGGTACAAAATGTTGTCCATTTGGCCCTCGATTGGTCTTGATCCGACTGACACACAACCATTTATTCGATAAACACACCACTATCACTGTGATATATCAAAAGAAACTTCAAAACCAAAGCAAGACATCACTACCAATTAAACAAAGAAGATAGACGACATTTTGAAATATATCGTCGGTGGAAATTGGCGATCCATCGGACTTGGTGCAGGTGAACGAAAAATCGTCTTCATCTTCGTTCTTCTCGCAATCACCACCGGCGTCGGCGTTCTGAAAGCCTTCGTTCGGCAATTGACACCTCAAATCTACAAAGTAGCCACAGAACTCCTGGAGCTTAACCATTAGCTCTGTTCATATCGAAAAAATGGAAATTAGCACCAAATTCAACGAAGAAACTAAAATCGAGTCAAAATTCAAGTAAATTAAGCAAAAATCAAAAGGAAAATAATGAATTGAAGCAGATGGAACAAACTTGCAAAAGAAATGGAGGCATCGGCGGCGAGAACACGTGTGAGGCCACCGACGTAACAGAGATTGTCGTCGGTCTTGTGTTGGTCCATGGCTCTGAGACTATTTGGTTTACTTTGAAGGCAGAGAGAGGGAAGAAGGGAGAGAACACAGGAGAGATGTGGGTTTGAAGGAGGAGAGGGGCTTGAGGCTTCAGACCTTAGGGAGTGGTTTTGTTGAATTTTAATGTTCTCTGCATTCTATAGATTCTAAACGAGATCCAAACTAATTTAATGCTAAAAGGGTAATAAAGGTATTTGATCTTATTAATTAATTTAAAAAATATACAATTGTTTATTTTTGGGTTTATTTTGGGTGTGTTTATATATAATGAATGGTATAGGGTATATTTATAGTTTTATGTCTAGGAATGGGTATTTCACTAAATTTCTATTAAGATAATTGCCACTTAATATTTCCTTCCAAATAAAGCCACTATTAGCCATATTAGATTAGTGTATAAATCTAGGAAATAATCAAAGATTATATCTTCATAAATATCTTTAGTTTTCCTTTGGCATGTAAAACAAGTGGTTTCCTTGAGAATCCGCTAAATCATATATTTTTGCCATAAATGGGCAAAAATGCAATTTTTGGTACAAACAATCATTTATATTAAAACTTTGATATTCGAAACCCATGCATCCAATGAATATTTGTGTAAAATCCCCACCTCAATGTTTTTTACTTAAAAAAAAGAAGTTTGACGTAATGATAATACTATGATTCCAGGTTCCAATAATTATTGAGTTTACTTAATAATGTTGTATCAGCTACGACATGCTTTGGATATGAAGAGTTTGTTGCAAAATTTTAGATGTGTTTGGTGTGGTTCCATATAATTTAGATGATATTGGTCATTTGAAGGACAATATTTTGGTAAATTTTCCTGTTTGTGTCTTTTATTTTTTGACGTCAAAAAGCAAAAATTTAACTTTTATTAATTTTTTTTAGAGAAAGATAATTGTGTGTTTAAATCTCTCACAGTTTTACTCAACTGGAAATTGCTTGCTTTAAAGGTATCCGTGGCATAATTATGTCGCGCCCTATTTGAGACTACTAAGGCAGGCGGTGGACTCTTTCATTAGGGAAGGGAAGATGGGGCCTAAGCACGGCAGATGCCGTACACTTGAGTGGTAAAGGAATGCGAGGTCTGTATTTGATACGTGTTATAACTCCGTTTCTTAATCTATAAGTCATCTTCGTCTACGAAACAAAAAAAGAGAGAGAATTAATCAATCTGTGTGTGTTGATTTTCGATTGCAATTTCAATCTGAGGAATTAGGGATGAAGAAACTGTCAAAACATAGAGAATATTGAGAGGAGATAGTGGAAAGTGTAGAGAGAATGAGAGTTGTGGAATATTTTCTGATTTTCACTTATGCATTCATTACTTACAATCAACACATATATATACAAATTCCTAAGACATTAGTCAAGCCCCCCAAGTTAGGCAACCAACCTAGTTAGGCAACCAAACTAATTAGGCAACCAAACTAGTTAGGCAACCAACCTAGTCAAGCCCTCCAAGTTAGACAACCAACCTAGTTAGGCAACCAAACTAATTAGGCAACCAAACTAGTTAGGCAACCAACCTAGTCAAGCCCCCCAAATATTGTAGGTGCCAAACATTATTTGACTACATAATTAACACATTAATTGACTATTGCTAACACTCCCCCTCAAGTTGGTGCATAGATATCACCAATGCCCAACTTGATTAGTGAGTTGTGGAATACTCTGCTAGAAACAGCTTTTGTTAATATATCTGCTCAGCTGGTCTTCGGACTTGACAAACGGAAGCTGAATTTCTTTATTTTCAACTTTCTCTTTAATGAAGTGTCGATCCACTTCAACATGTTTGGTGCGATCATGTTGAACTGGATTGTGTGCAATGGATATTGCAGCCTTGTTATCACACTGTAGATGCATTCCGAATGTAGGTGCATATCCAATCTCTGTAAGCAATTTTCTCAACCATAGAAGTTCGCAAATTCCTTTGGTCATTCCTCTAAATTCCGCTTCTGCACTAGACAAAGCAACGACATTCTGTTTCTTGCTTCTCCAAGTAACCAAGTTACCTCCCACAAATGTGAAGTACCCTGATGTTGATCGTCTATCAGTGATGTTCCCTGCCCAATCTGCATCTGCAGCCACTGATATTTAGATGACCATTTTTGGAGAACATAAATCCTTTTCCTGGTGCTGACTTCAAATATTTAAGAATCCGAAAAACTGCATCCATATGATCTTCACTTGGACAATGCATAAACTGACTAGCAACACTGACAGCATATGCGATGTCCGGGTCGGGTATGGGACAAGTAGATCAATCGACCTGCTAATCTTTGGTATATTTCTTTGTTAGTGGGTACCTGATTGGGATATTCCCCAAGGTGGTGATTCTGAACGATTGGAGTGTCAACAGGTTTGCAATCTAACATTCCTGTTTTCTGCCAATAAATCTAGAACATACTTCCTTTGTGAGAGAAATATGCCTCGCTTTGATCTAGCAACTTCAATGCCCAAGAAGTACTTGAGTCCACCAAGATTCTTCATTTCAAACTCATTTGCCAAACATTTTTGTAGTTGAGAGATTTCCTGCATATCATTCCCAGGAATAATCATATCATCGACATAAATGATTAGAGCCGTTACCTTTCCTCCCTTGTGTTTTAAGAACAGAGTATGGTCAGAATTACTCTGCTTAAAACCATAATTCTTCATGGCCAAGGTAAAACGCCCAAACCATGCTCGAGGAGATTGCTTCAATCCATATAATGCCTTTCGTAATCTGCACACCACATTAGTATGAGTAGATGTAACATATCCTGGTGGGATATCCATGTAGACTTCTTCTGTGAGTTCTCCATGGAGAAAGGCATTCTTCACATCAAATTGGTGGAGAGGCCAATCAAGATTTGCTGCAATGGACAAGAGCACTCGAACAGTGTTAAGTTTTGCAACAGGGGCAAAGGTTTCTTCATAGTCAATACCATATGTTTGTGTGTATCCCTTTGCCACAAGCCGTGCTTTGTAACGTTCAATTGACCCATCAGCATTGTATTTCAAAGTGTAAACCCATCTGCATCCGACAGTCCTTTTTCCTTGAGGTAAGTTCTCCAGTGTCCATGTGTGATTTTTTTCCAGAGCATGCATCTCCTCCTTCATTGCCTGAACCCATTTTGGATCCTTCAATGCCTCACTCACTTTGGTTGGAATATGAATTGCGGATAACCGGTGTACAAAGCCTTGAAGGGGTGCAGATAATTTTTCAGGAGAAACATAGTTTGCAATTGGATACTTTGATGCCTTGCCATTATCCGGTGAATACCGAATTGGCGGTTTTCCACGGTTCTGCCCATCAGGGTAATTGATATCTAACATGTTTATCAACTAAAGCAGCAGATGTAGTAGAATCACGTACCTTAGGATTATTCTCAGGAGATTGATCAGCGGGTACTGAGATGTGAGGGGGATCTTCATCAGTCTCGGAGGTGAAATATGAAGAGATATCATGTTCTTGGTAGGGAAGCGATCGATCGCTGGGCTCCTGGTGACCGGTCGCTTTTTGGCATATTCGAAATTCTTCTTCAAGACTTTCTACGACCGGTCGCGGGCTCCTGGCCACCGGTCGTTTTTGGGCAGGTTCGAAATTCTCCTTCAGGATTCTCTACGACCGGTCGCTGGGCTCTTGGGGACCGGTCGCTTTTGGGCAGGTTCGAAATTCTTCTTCAGGATTCTCTCGACGACGGTCGCTGGGCTCTTGGAGACCGGTCGCTTGGCTCCTGCTTCCGAAATTCAACTTCATTGCTTGGGTTTGTTTTGCTCCAATCTTCAAGTCCTTGAATTCCCAAAGCCTCTTTGTTCATTATGCCTCTTTGAGGCATAGAGTTGGACATCGGATCATGGAAGAACATCTCCGACTCCATAAAGGTGACATCCAAAGTGACATACGTACGACGGCTGGAGGGGTGATAACACCGATATCCTTTCTAATGAGCAGCATAGCCTACGAAAACACATCTGAGAGCACATGGATCAAGTTTGCCACGTTGATTCTTATGAAGGTGAACGAATGCCACACAACCAAAGATTCGGGGCGGAAGCATTTGAACGGAGGGCAAGGGCCCATGTTGGGCAAGTGCTTGTAAGGGAGTCTGGAAGTCTAAAACTTTGGAAGGCATTCGGTTGATGAGGTAGACTGCGGTGACTATAGCATCATCCCAATGGTGACGAGGAACATGAGCTTCAATCAGAAGGGCTCGTGCTGTTTCAAGGAGGTGTCGGTTTTTCCGTTCCGCAACACCATTTTGCTGTGGTGTTTGAGGACAAGTTGTCTCATGAATCATGCCTTGCATCTGGAAGTATGTTTGAAAGTCATGATTGACATATTCACCCCCATTATCGGAGCGAAGAACTCGGATCTTGCTAGAGAACTGAGTTTCAATCCGTCCGTGGAAAGACTGAAACACAGTAAACACTTCATTTTTATTCTTTATCAAGTACAACCATGTCATACGAGTACAATCATCCACAAATGTCACAAACCACCGAAAGCCAGAATGAGAAGTTATAGGTGAGGGCCCCCAAACATCAGAGTGAATTAACTTAAATGGAGTAGTACTCTTACTTGAACTTAATGGGTAGGGCACACGGTGACTTTTAGCCAAAATGCAAATGTCACATTTGAAGTCGGAGTCCTTGAAATCTGATAATAAGTTTGGTAGAATATGCTTCATATATCCAAAGGATGGATGCCCCAATCGACGGTGCCACAACCAGAGTTGCCTTTGTTTGATATCATGTGTCACATTGTGAGCCATGCCTGTACTGAGATCCTCCATATAATATAGCCCTCCTCTCTTAGTACCACGACCAATAATCTCCTTAGTGTGAATATCCTGAAGTAAACAAAAACTCCGGTAGATTAATACACAACAATTCAATTGTTCAGGAATTTGACTAACTGACATTAGCTTATTTGATAGAGATGGAACAAGTAAAGTATTAGATAATGAAAGAGAGGATGAGAGAGCCACAGTGTCAGCCCCTGTCACAGGAGAAGTAACTCCATTGGCATTAGCAATACTAGTTCGTCTGGGTTGACTAGTACTCAGAAAATCATCAGGATCAAATGTCATATGATCGGTTGCGCCAGAATCAATTATCCAGCCCGTTGAATTTCTATCATCCGAAGTATGGAATACATAGCCAGAGTCACCACTTGCAGCTTCATATCTCTTTTGATCTTTTTCATATCGTGCAGTTTCAGTCGGGGTCGAGGTCTGGATCATCGGGTCGGTTGGTTGGGTCGGCGGCAACAACTAGTCCAGGTGAGGCCAATCGGTTCGGGGTCGGTGTCTGGGTCGGGATCGGTGTCGTCAATGCTTCTAGGTAGGTAGGTTGAGAAGAGTTGGTGGTGCTATTTCCAGCAGGGAAAAAAACATCTTCTCCCATGATGGAAACAACAATTCAAGACTAGAGTCAGCAAGATCGCTGCTCTGATACCATGTCAAAACATAGAGAATATTGAGAGGAGATAGTGGAAAGTGTAGAGAGAATGAGAGTTGTGGAATATTTTCTGATTTTCACTTATGCATTCATTACTTACAATCAACACATATATATACAAATTCCTAAGACATTAGTCAAGCCCCCCAAGTTAGGCAACCAACCTAGTTAGGCAACCAAACTAATTAGGCAACCAAACTAGTTAGGCAACCAACCTAGTCAAGCCCTCCAAGTTAGACAACCAACCTAGTTAGGCAACCAAACTAATTAGGCAACCAAACTAGTTAGGCAACCAACCTAGTCAAGCCCCCCAAATATTGTAGGTGCCAAACATTATTTGACTACATAATTAACACATTAATTGACTATTGCTAACAGAAACAAGTGCCGCTGCAAGTGTGTTTCACTTTCACAAGGATTCTGAAAGTAATGGCTCCTCCTACTCCTACAATTCCAACTTCAAAAACTCTTGTTGTCGGTCCTCCAACACTGCTCACAAGAAGATTAATGGCTTCCAACTCCAACGGTGACATGGCCAAGAAGATATCCATCTCCCATATTTGCTCCTCCTTCTCTTCCTACGGTGATCCCTGCCATGATCTGTTTTTCCAGGTGACACGACCAGGAAACACGCAGCGATGAAGAAACGACCCAGGAGGCGGAGCAGCGAGAACCAGGCGTCCCTTAACTACCTGAAGACACTGCTGCCGGTGGCCTGGTCCCATAATCCCCTAACCACCCTCAAGCTCATCTTCAATCTCCATGCTATTCGTAGCAGCAGCGGAAAATGTTATCCGGAAGGCTTCTACACGGCTGTGTTTTGGCTCCACCAGAAGCACCCCAAGACGCTATTATGCAACCTCCCCTCCATTGCTGATTCGTTCGGGGGTTTGTATGTCCTTATCGAGATTCTCTACCGCCTTCTAGAACAAGACCAAGACGCTGCAGAGAGGCTCCACTGTGACCCGGACTATCAGTTGTTACACGACCGGGCAATGGATGTCTTCGTGGAGAGGTTGAAGTCTGATATTGACAAAATGAAGCAGCACAAGCTGGATTTGAAGCCATCAGATTATATAACTGACGGTGATGATGACGATGACAATGAAGATGATAAAGATGGTACTCTTGACGCCGCCGCTTATGCTGATCTTTTTGTTAGCGAGGCAGGGGGTGTTGCGTTACCAAACAACCCCAGGACTCCCACGCTGCCCGCACCATTTTTCTGTGTGAAAGCATTGCGAGGAGGCTTTGCCCACCCATATCAGACCAACCAAATCAATCTTATCAATCAGAAGAGTGGGAGCGGATTAGGAATGAGGTTTTGGCGCCCTTGAACAGGTACCTGGAAGCGTCAAGGCATGTTTATTGGACGACAGCGCTTCTGAAGTTAAGATGTATTTGGAGGAGGTGAAAAAAGGGAGGAAGAGGAGGCAATTTGAGTGGCCATGGCAGCATAATAAAGCCCGATGCTATGCTCCCAAATGAGATCATACGCTATGTAGTAGAAGATGGGGATGTCAGGGAAGGGGCTGAGCTTCAGTGGAAGGCAATGGTGGAGGATATGTACCTAAAGCGGCGGAGCAGCAAAAGCAGGGGGAGGGTTTGGGAAAATTTAAAAACTGCTTGGCAGTGTGTCACATCAGAGATTACAATGGCCTAACGCGCTTGGCGGTGAGTTTGGGACTATTGGTGTCTGAACTGAGTGAAGAGCCGGCATGGAAAGGAAAGGTGATCAGTTCCGGTCATTTGCCGGAATCAGCTGATGCTGCATTCGATACAAGGGGATGATCTCAAGTCCAAGTGCGAGTTTATGATGAGGAAATGCAGCAGGAACTTGGTATCCTTTGTTCATAAAAGGAAGGTATTGGATTTTATTCTGGAAGTGGCTGTGAAAGAGAACTTGAAGGCAGAGCAGATGGTTAAGAAGGTGTTTGTGTTCGCTGACTACGGTGGATATGTTGGGGGTACATCATGGAAGACTCGGTATGAGGCAAAACGGAGAGAATTTAAGGAGAAAGGGTACGGGGATGCAGTGCCACACATTTTGTTTTGGAATATTTTGGACTAGAACATGCCTTGTATAGAACAACATCACCCAGGGGTGACGCTGTTGAGGGGCGTCTCTGACAATCTGGTCAAGTCCTTCTTGGACAACTATGGGGAAATTGGCCCGCACCATCTGATGGAAGCAGCCATTGCTGACAAAGCGTATCAAGCTCTCACTGTGGTCGACTGAGCTTCAACCGTTGATGATTTAATTAATCTACGATTCATCATCTCTCCATCATGAATCAGTGGTACCTTTAATTTAGTTTCGCTTCACTTTTGCACTGATATCTTAGCCTAGCCAGTGCTTAGATAGATATATGTTCTAGATTCTTGATCACATTTGAAATCATCATCGATGCATCATTTGTTTTAGTTAAATTTAATTTTAAAGTTGAGTGTTTTTTTTTTTTGGGATGACTGGCACTCCAGCAATGAAAGCACAGGAATATACAAGCCTAAAGTTACAATTGTGCCAACAAACAAGCCTATGATTAGAAAGGTATGCTATACTGTTCTCAGCGTGCAGTTATAAAATGGTGATACTAGACTATAGAAATTGTACTACGAATATTCACTCTTATTTCCATTTCTCATATATATGTATATAAGTGGTTGAATAATTAGGTTTGCGTACCCCCTATAAAAAAGGGTTAAATGTTAAAATGATCCCTGTGTTTTAGTCAATTGGTAAATTTAGTCCCTGTGTTTTAGTTAATTGACAAATTTAGTCCCTGTGTTTTCAATTTAGCAAATTTAGTCCCTGTGTTTTAGTCAATTTGGCCAATTTAGTCCTTGTATTTTACTTTGTTAACCAATATTGTCCATTTTGTTAAATTATTGTTAAAAAATTCATTAAAATTTAAAATTTAATATAAAAAATGGTTAAGTTTATAATATTAATACAAATAACAAAATAAATAATAAATAATAAAATCTGGAAAACCACACATCCAATGGTATAAAGCCACATGGCTTTAAATAAAATAAAAATATTTTTTAAATATTTTAAAACTTTAAACCCAAAAAAAAAAAAACTGCGCCATGACCGTCCCATCTGCCTCCTCCTTCTGCCAGCGCTTCACCTCCCCCTCACAAACATACTCTTTGCCTCTCTCTCTCCCTCCTCTTCATTCACTATTACAGTCTAATCCAACCTAACATTGCCCCTCCTTTTGGTTCTGCCAAAGCATTGCAGCCTTAGCCAAAGCAAAAGTCAAAGCCTTTGGCTTTGTAGAATTTTTAAAGAGAGGGTCTGCAAGGGGTGATAAAAAGCCTATTTATTTTGTTATTTGTATTAATATTATAAACTTAACAATTTTTTATATTAATTTTTAAATTTTAATGAATTTTTTAACAAAAATTTAACAAAAATTGACAACATTGGTTAATAAAGTAAAACACAAAGACTAAATTGGCCAAATTGACTAAAACACATGGATTAAATTTGCCAAATTGAAAACATATGGACTAAATTTGCCAATTAACTAAAACACAAGGACTAAATTGGCCAGATTGAAAACACAGGGACTATATTTGCCAATTGACTAAAACACAGGGACCATTTTAACATTTAACCCTATAAAAAATATAGGGAGCTTTAGTAATATACCCAAAATATGACTTGAAATTATAAAAAGAACCCTATATGAAATAGACTTTAGAAACATACCCAAAAATCATTTACTATCTAAAAAATGAGTGTTGAAGTTCCTATAAATTACATATCTGCCATTGATTAACTTAAAACAAGCCCAATACAAAAAAACTCAAAAATACCCAAAATAAGCCCAGCAACCCAGAAATACATTGTTAATACCATGTCATAGAAGTATATTGTTAATCATAGAAATACATTGTTAATATTATTTCGTAGAAAAACATTGTTAATATCATTTCATACAAAAACCTCAAAAAAAACCCAAAATAAGCCCAGCAACCCCGAAGTACATTGTTAATACCATGTCATAGAAGTAAATTGTTAATAATACGATGTCATAAAAATACATTGTTAATATCACTTTATAGAAAAACATTGTTAATACCATTGCATACAAAAAAACTCAAAAAAAGCCAAGCAAGACATCCGATATACTTTGCAAAAATCACCTCCAATTCTCCATAGTTTCACCAGAAGCAATCGCAAAGGCCCTCTACAAGAAAAGAAAAATGTACACTGTTAATACTATGTCATAGAACTATCTTCCTAGTGAAAATCACATTATGCATATCATAAACTTCAAGTGCACAACTATATGAGCAAAATATAGAGCATGTTTTGTTACTAAAAATCTGTTAATACTATGTCATGGACGTACACTGTTAATACTATGCCATAGAAATCAACTCAATTGCAGAGTATGAACAGTATAACAACTGTTCATACCCCTTACCTGGAAGCTAACAACTACATTTCATTTGCATAATAGGTACGATAAAAATGTACAACTGCAAAAACCCCATGTTCATAAACCAGCAACCTTGAAAAACATAATGGAAAACACAACCAATTGGAACAAACCTAGGAAACTAGAGCAAAAACCCCATGTTCGTAAACCGCAACCTTGAAATACAACTGAAATTGAAAGAACAAGTGCTGCAGGTGAACTGGTTTGGCAACAAGTTGCTGCCAAAACTGCCATGATAGAAACAAACACTATGAGCTGCAGCAGCCAATGGTTTGATTTTCATTTCATTTTTTGCCACTGGTAAAAAAAATTTAAATGTCTTCTTCCTTGCTAACTAATGGCAACAAACTTTATACTGAGCAAACCCCTTTGCAGTTTCCATGGATATGGTAACTAATTAAGATTAGTAAATTTGACATGACACAAAAGCAAATGGAGATTGCTGGCTAGAAAACCGAGCACAGTGAGAGATAGACAAAAGTTGAAAAGGGAATTTTGCATTCCATTATCAGAACAGAAACCATTCAATCAATACTCCAATTTTCTACCACATCAGATAATCTATCTGAAATTACTCATGTTTTTTTTCTTCTTGTTGGGCTTTTTTGGGTTCTTCTGATGCATGCATGCAAATACTCTCTTCTGGAAAACAGATGCTAAGATTTTAACCTTGCCTCCTTTGCTTCAGAGAGTTGGTGTATAGATTATGAAAAAAAAAATGAAAAAAAGGAAGAAGATTGGAGAGTGAGAAAGAGAAAACAATTGTTATCAACTTGCAAAGAATCTTGAGCAGATAATAAAATTGCTCAGAAAGTGTTTAAATTTTCTGTACAAGCTATCGCTCTCTCTCTCCCTACGATATTCTTAAGCCTAAAAGCATTTAAGAAAAAAAAATTACTTTGCACCTCAATTGCACAGGCCAACAGCTCCTGTTAAATTTGCTTCCTCTCAGATTGTCTCGCTTGAAGTTCTCATATTAACATTATTACAGAAAACAGATGTTACTAGCATTCCAACAACCCCGAATAGAGTCTAAAATGAACATACCAAGCATACCGTCAAAGTCAAACTAGGTGCTCCGGCCACTTCTTAGACCCCGGCCAAAAAGTGGCCGAGAAATCCGGAACACTGCCAAAGTCGTCAGTCAAACTAGGGTGTATTGATTAATTTCCAAAACTCCAAAATCTATCCTAACCACATACATAAACAGCTAGAGCTCGAAAAGTAGATGAAGTTTCATACCTTGATTGACTGAAACAACCGCCACAGTCGCCGAAACGACGTCGGAAAACTCGAAATCCACAGACTATTCCGAGCTCGCAGCGGCATTGTGAGTGGCTAATGTGGATGGGCTTTAGCCTAGACTTGATCGTCGGCCCTGGCCGGTCCTTTTCCGACCGCTCTCACTGTTGGCCATGGCCGAAGCACCAAGATCACTGGCCTGGTTTCCGCGAAGGGAGAGAGACGAGAGATAGTGCGCCCAGAATTTTTCAAAAAAACCAATTTAATACTAAATGGGTAGTAAAGGTATTTCATTTAACTAATTAAACTAAAAAAATGTAACAGCTGTCAGTTTTGGGCGTGTTTATATACATTGAATGGTATAGGGTTGTTAATTATGTAGTCAATTAATGTGTTAATTATGTAGTCAATAAATGTTTGGCACCTACAATATTTGGGGGGCTTGACTAGGTTGGTTGCCTAACTAGTTTGGTTGCCTAATTAGTTTGGTTGCCTAACTAGGTTGGTTGCCTAATTTGGTGGGCTTGATTACTTGTATATATATGTGTTGATTGTAAGGAATGAAACATAAGTGAAAAATCAGAAAATATTCTACAACTCTCATTCTCTCTACACTTTCCACTCTCTACTCTCAATATTCTCTATGTTTTGGCATGGTATCAGAGCCTAATGGCTAATCCTTAAGATCCTCTATCAAATTGAGAGTCGTTGGCGTTTTTTTTCATGTTGCTGTAAATTCTCTTGTTTCCATTAAATTTCCTCTCTTTTATTTGTATGGGCAATAAGTCCCTTGGCCACGATGGCCTAATTTGTTTCATATGGGCAGTATGTTCCTTGATCACCATGATCTCTTTCCTCCGCGAGCCTCGTCATCGCTCACCGAGCCATTTCCTTTCCTCCGCGAGCCTCGTCACCGCTCGCTAAGCCTTTTCCTACTCGGCCTTGTCTCTGTCATGCCGAGCTACACTACTGCCGCTGTTCCCTTTGCATAGCCACTCTGGTGTTTGCATTTATCTCCACTCTATTTCCATCCCATTTTTGTCCGATTCCTCTCCATCTTTTATTCCTTTTTCCAGTTGTTGGCTGCCCATCTCCATTCCACCTTTCCTTGCATTTGTTTCTGCCACGAGACTGACATGTTTGAGTCTCTTTACTATTATTTCTTTTTCTCTTCTTCCAAATCTCGACCCTCTACCAGTGTCAGATTTGAGGGGGAGATAGATGCAACTTTATTGTCATTACCGGTGTTGCTTTCTCCAAATCTCGATTCTCATACGTCATCGGATTTGAGGGGGAGTGACACTGCCGCTCATGTCATTACCGGTGTTGCTTTCTCCAAATCTCGACTCTCATACGTCGTCAGATTTGAGGGGGAGTGACACTGCTGCCCATCTATTCCGCTGCAATTCTGTTACCTATCTGCCATGACTCGATTCTTCTACATCTGAGCTTCAGTCAGCTTCTGTTTCTCAAGTGCCACTACCTTTATGGTTCTGACCACCTCTTCTCTTCAGAAGGAGAGAAGGAGTGAAGAGAAGTTGTGTCTGCAATAATGGAAGTATTTGTGATGCTGCTAGTATTGTTGTTGCTGCCTACTATATTGCTCTTGCTGTGCCAGTGTCTTAGATTTCTCTCACTTGTGCCAGTGCCACTGATCATATGGCTCCATCGACCCCTTCTCTTCAGGGGAGAGTGGGTGTGAAGAGAAGTTGTCTCTGCTGTTGCTCCTGCCACAGTTGTCTGCCCTGCCTTGTCTTGCCGGTGCCAGTGGCTTATATTGCTCTTGCTGGTACCAGTGTTGCTCTTCCTGGTACCATGTTGTTCTTGCTGCTGTCATGTTGTCGTCTCTTGTTGAGGACAGTGTTGTTGTTGCTTCTACCGTGTTCTTGCCTTTACCGGTGTGTTTCCGATGTGGTCATGCCCGTTGACCTTGCCGTTGCTTGGTTGCCCTTGCCTTTGTCGTGCCACCTTGCCTTTGCTTGGTCTTTATTTGCCTTACCTTGCCTTACCCTTTCTTTTTAGGGTTGGTTTTACCTTGACGTGCCTTTCCCTATTTTAGGGTTTGGTTGTGTCCTTGCCGTGTTCACAGGGTTTCTGTGTCCTTGCCGTGTTCACAGGGTTTCTGTGTCCTTTACCTTATCATTGCCGTGTTCACAGGGTTTCTGTGTCCTTTACCTTACCTTTTCCGTGTTCACAGGGTTTCTGTGTTCTTACCGTGTTCACAGGGTTTCTGTGTTCTTTGCTTTGCCTTTGCCTTGTTCGCATGGTTTATGTGATCTACCGACCAACCGGCTGCACTTGGATTTGGTGTTGCCACCGACAGACCGAAATGATTAACTTCGATGTGGCCTTTGCTCCACGTGTGGCCCACCATGTAGTGGTCCCACGTGAGGGGGCATGTTGAAGTAGATTGACATTTTATTAAGAAGAAGCTCGATGCAGACATATTAATGAAGGAAGTCTCTTGTTATAGCTTTCCACAACTCTCTTGGCAAGTTGGGCATTGGTGATATCTATGCACCAACTTGAGGGGGAGTGTTAATTATGTAGTCAATTAATGTGTTAATTATGTAGTCAATTAATGTTTGGCACCTACTATGTTTGGCACCTACAATATTTGGGGGGCTTGACTAGGTTGGTTGCCTAACTAGTTTGGTTGCCTAATTAGTTTGGTTGCCTAACTAGGTTGGTTGCCTAATTTGGTGGGCTTGATTACTTGTATATATATGTGTTGATTGTAAGGAATGAAACATAAGTGAAAAATCAGAAAATATTCTACAACTCTCATTCTCTCTACACTTTCCACTCTCTACTCTCAATATTCTCTATGTTTTGGCAAGGGTTTCTTTATAGAACTATGTTTTGGAATGGGTATTTAACTAATGAGTGCTGCTATTTCCACCCACCTGTCTTATTTTCCCACCCACCTTATTTTTAAAATTTTAAAAACAAATTGATCCCTTTGTAAAATGACTTATAAGGACAAATGCCTCTCCATGCTCTCGTCCTCACTCTCTCCCTCTCCGAGCTTTCTCCCAGTCTCCTCCTACCTCTCAAGGTGTTCCCTCTCTCTCCCTCTCTCTGTATGTGCTTGCATATTTTTGAACTTTGAAGTGGAACTTCAGTTTGCACAGTGTTTTTGTGGTTTATTTAGTTTGTGAGTTTTAATCGTTGTACAAATTGATGAAGATGGTTGGTTTGTTTTTGTTGTTTTTGTGCAACAAATGCAATCCAGAATGTGGTGATAATTGTTTGTGTTGTTTCTGTTAGCTTTCTCACTGGAGTCGTAGGTTCAACTATGAATTTTCCAGTTTCAAGGGTAAAAGGTCTTCAATGGAGGATTATTTTGTGGCAAATATATTTGACGTTGATGGCTAGATTGTTTCATTTTTTGGTGTTTTTGATGGCAGTAAAATTCAAGTCGTTCATTCAGGAATTTTTAGGACTTCAATAATTAGTAATTATAGGGTATTTTAGGAATAATGGTGGGTGTAAAGAAAAGATTGTGTTTTTTCAAATGTACACGGTGGGTGGGAAGATAAGGTGGGTGGGAAAATAGGATTGGGGGTGGAAATAGTAGCACTCTTAACTAATTTTCTAAAACATATAAGTAGATTTGCATAAGGGGTGACGGTTTATTTTACTATGATTATGTACAATGCCTTTCAAGTTTCTTATCATCTCTTCAATCTCTTTCTCAGAATGAGTCCGACATAGTTTTCAGGGCAACAGGAAAATGGCGGGCAGTTGTAGTAGAGATTTCTAGAATGCCACAAGACAAGACAGGTCGTCCTGTACTTGTTGGCACAGCTAGTGTTGAGCAGAGTGACTCGTTGTTGAGCAGTTGCAAGAAGTTGGAATTCCCCATGACGTGTGTGTTGTGCGGAAGCGTCAACCAATTGTGAGTGAAAAATAAATAACAACTAGCAGGAGATAAATGGAACACAAAACAACACCAACAAGAACACCAAGATTTATACTGGTTCGGCAATGCCTACATCCAGTTTGGAGACGACGGAGTAATTCACTATATTCAAAGAGAGTATACAAAGTGTTTATCACTCAAGAAAACCCAAAGCCCCAAATACACCCAAGTCTCACTCTCACAACAATTGAAGAGAAAACAATGATACAAAGCAAAGAACAATTAGAGAGAAATGTTTCTCTCTTTGGCAAGATGCCTTTCTTGCTATTTTTCTCTTCTACTCAACACTTGGTGTAATGCTTCAAATGAAACCATTTGCTTCCAATTTATAGCCAAAGATGCATGAGTGTGAATGCAAGCTTCAACTATTCATTTATTGGCTACCAAACTTACCAATGGATGGCTACCAAACAATCCACCATTTTTGACCTCATAGTAAGCCAACATTTACTCACATGGGCAACTAACTTTGACTCACATGGGCAACTCCAAAATTCTTATACATTTGAGCCAATTTCCAACAATCTCCACCTTGGCTCAACATGTAACAAACTCTCATAGTAACACTCCCAATGGTCGTCTCCCAATCCCCTAAGGGGCAATCAACAAATTTTACAAATTCCAATCAAGTCCAAGCAACGCTTAAACTTGAACAACGAAACTGGCTTCTCCAACCTATCAAATTGCTTGTACCATTGTCTTGGAGACTGCTTCAAGCCATACAATGATTTCTGCAATTTGCAAACCCAATTTTCCTTTCCAGCAACACTAAAACCTTCTGGCTTAGACATATAGATCTCCAAATCATCATGTAAGAAAACAGTCTTGACATCAAGTTGAGCCAACTCCAGGTCAAACTGCGCAACCAAAGCCAACAAAATACGAATAGAAGAATGTTTTACTACCGGAGAAAATACCTCATTATAGTCAATGCCTTCCTTCTGAGCATAGCCTTTAGCTACCAATCTGGCTTCGAATCTTACATTATCTTTTTCCAAGGGTTCCATCTTCTTGGCATACACCCAATTTTGTTGCTGTGGAGGCTCTTGGGTAGGTGCCTCCTCTTCATCATCTTTGTCCTTTTCATCAGACCTTACCTGGAACAACTGGAATCTTTAGTAACTCCACCTGCTTTGAACTACTCATGGTATTGGTAGCTTCAATTTCATCTTCATGCTTGTTCTGATTAACCATAGCAGTCTCATCAAAAGTCACATATCTGCTTACAACAAATTTCTTCTCATCTGGACACCAGAGTCGGTATCCCTTCATGCCAGTGCTAAAGCCCATAAACAGAGCTTTCTTTGCTCTTGGATCCAACTTGCTTTCCCTGACATGGTAGTAAGCAGAACAACCAAATATGTGTAAATACTTGTAATCGGTACAAGGTTTACCAGACCATACCTCCATGGGCGTTTTGCCCTCGTTCGCAGCAGCCGGCAACCGATTAATGAGATGGCATGCATAACTAATTGCCTCAGCCCAAAACGCCTTGCCTAATCCAGCATTAGACAACATACACCGAACTTTCTCAAGCAAAGTACGGTTCATGCGCTCTGCCACCCCATTTTGTTGCAGTGTCTCCCTAACCGTGAAGTGCCTCACAATACCCTCATCTTGACAACCTTTCAAGAAAGGATCAAACCTATATTCACCACCATTGTCTGATCTGAGAGTCTTAATCTTTCGATCGCTTTGCGTTTCAATCATCTTTTTACACTTCAGGAATATCTTCAAGACTTCATCTTTACGCTTCATGGTGTACACCCATACTCTTCTAGAGAAGTCATCAACAACGGAGACCAAATAATGGTAACCTCCCCAATGTGCATTCTTGGAAGGTCCCCAAACATCAGTGTGAACATAATCTAGAGTGCCATTAGTGTGGTGAATAACGGTATCAAATTTCACTCTAGTTTGCTTACCAAGCACATAGTGTTCACAAAATTCCAATTTGCATGCCTTTGCACCCTTCAATAAGCCTTGCTTCACCAATCCTTGCAACGCTTTTTCACCAGCATGCCCAAGACGCATATGCCATAACCTCGTGGTGTCTGTGCTATCTGCTCTTGCGTCGCAGCTTCCGTGACAGCCTCCACCAATAACTGGACTCCCCTGCAAGAAATACAAGTTATTTCGTCTTGTACCTTTCATCACCACCAATGCCCCGTACACAGCGTTAAGAACTCCACCATCCATGGTGATCTTGAGACCCTTGGATTCCAAAGCTCCCAATGAGATGAGATTCTTCTTCATATCCGGTACATACCGAACATCACTCAATTCTCTAATTGTTCCATCATGCATCTTCAAACAGATTTTGCCTATCCCTTGTGTTTTGCAAGCATTATTATTGCCCATCAAAACAACTCCACAATCCAGCTCCTCAAAGCTAGAAAACCATTCCCGAATGGGACACATATGATAGGTGCAACCTGAATCCAAAATCCACTCATCGGAGTGACCATCAGCAGATGAACTAGCCAAAGAAAACTCGAAATCATCATCTCCAGATTTTGCAACATTTGCTTCAGAATCCGCTTTCTCCTTTTCTTTGTTCTTCAATTTGGGGCAGTCTTTCTTCCAATGACCTTTTTGGCGACAAAAGGCACATTCGTCTATGGCAGGAAACTTTTCCCGCTTCCCAGATTTTTCTTTCCTCTGTCTCGACCCCTTGCAACTAGTGCCTCGGTTTGTGAATTGTGAGTCTTCTGGTCCTTCTTACGACACTCATGATTCACCAAAGCCGCAGACACCTCCTCAAGTTTCACCTCGGATTTTCCATACAACAAAGTAGTTGTCAAATGATCATAATCATCGGGCAATGAATTTAACAAACATAGTGCCTTATCCTCGCCAGGAATTTTCACATCAAGGTTTGCTAAATCAGCAAGTATTTTATTATAATCATTGAGGTGTTCGTGCATAGAAATACCTGAACGATATTGAAATTGGAAGAGTCGCTTCTTCAAGAAGAGCCGATTTTCTGCGCTCTTGGTCATATACTTCTCCTCCAATTTCGTCCATAACTCCTTAGCAGAAGTTTCCTTCATATACGGGTATTTCAACTCCTTATCAAGGAATGATCGAATAGAGCCACAAGCATGAAGATTAAGTCTCTTCCACTGCTTATCATCAATTTCTTCGGGTTTATTTTCCAAAACAATATCCAACTCTTGTTGATACAACACATCCATAACTTCACATTGCCACATACCAAAATTATTAGAGCCATTGAATTTATCAACCTCTAACCTCGTAGTGGTGATTGGATGTCTATTGGATGTAGATGTCGACGATGACGATGCCGACTCATTCTCCTTCACGAGTTCATCTTTATCTCCAGCCATCTACTCGGCACTGTTCACAAATACAACACTGTTCACGACTGTAGCAGCTCACTGTTCACAGGAACTGTAGCATCGACACTATTCACAGAACTGTAGCTCCAACGAATTTTTCACTCCTACGAAACCCCAGACGAAAAACTGGAGCTCTGATACCACTTGTTGTGCGGAAGCGTCAACCAATTGTGAGTGAAAAATAAATAACAACTAGCAGGAGATAAATGGAACACAAAACAACACCAACAAGAACACCAAGATTTATACTGGTTTGGCAATGCCTACATCCAGTTTGGAGACGACGGAGTAATTCACTATATTCAAAGAGAGTATAAAAAGTGTTTATCACTCAAGAAAACCCAAAGCCCCAAATACACCCAAGTCTCACTCTCACAACAATTGAAGAGAAAACAATGATACAAAGCAAAGAACAATTAGAGAGAAATGTTTCTCTCTTTGGCAAGATGCCTTTCTTGCTATTTTTCTCTTCTACTCAACACTTGGTGTAATGCTTCAAATGAAACCATTTGCTTCCAATTTATAGCCAAAGATGCATGAGTGTGAATGCAAGCTTCAACTATTCATTTGTTGGCTACCAAACTTACCAATGGATGGCTACCAAACAATCCACCATTTTTGACCTCATAGTAAGCCAACATTTACTCACATGGGCAACTAACTTTGACTCACATGGGCAACTCCAAAATTCTTCTACATTTGAGCCAATTTCCAACAGTGTGGTCTCCTCAGTTGTTACACGACCGGGCAATGGATGTCTTCGTGGATTGGTTGAAGTCTGATTTTGAAAAAACGAAGCGGCACAAGCTGGATTTGAAGCCATCGGATTATATAACTGACGGTGATGACGACGACGATGGTGATGAAGATGATAAAGATGGTACTCTTGACACTGACGCGTATGCCGATCTTTTTGTTAGCGAGGCTGCAGGGTGTTGCGATACCAAACAACCCCAGAACTCCATCGCTGCCCACGCCATTTCCTGCTGTGGAAAGCATTGCGAGGAGGCTTTTCCCACCCAAATCAGATCAACTAAATCAATCTTATCAATCAGAAGAGTGGGAGCGGCTTTGGAATGAGGTTTTGGCGCCCTTGAAGCAGGTACCTGGAATCGTCAAGGCATGTTTATTGGACGACAGCGCTTCTGAAGTTAAGATGTATTTGGAGGAGGTGAAAAAGCAGGAGGAAGAGGAAGCAATTTGAGTGGCCATAGCGGCATAATAAAGCCAGATGCTATGCTCCCAAATGAGATCATACGCCATGTAGTAGAAAATGGGGATGTAGTAGAATCAGGGGCGGTTCCAGCTATGGGCTGGCTGGGCTCATGCCCGGCCCAAAATTTTGACCAAAAAGAAATAGAATGTAATTTGCCCGGTCCAAATTTTTGTTACAAAAAATATTACTTACACTTTCATCTCTCTCAATTTTTTATTCTTTTCCTTACACTCTCCTCTCTCCTCTCTCCTTTTTTTATTCTTTTCCTTATCTCCTCTCTATCTCCCTTTTTTTCCGTTGTTTTCCTTCTCTCTTCTCTCCCTCTTTTTTTTTTTTCTTTTCCTTCTCTCATCCCTCCTCTCTTTTTTTTCCGTTCTTTTTCTTTCATCTTCTCTCCTCTCTCTCTTCTTCTCTCCCTTTCTTATTTCTTCCTTTTCCTTCTCTCTTTTTGTTAGAAAAATATTACATACATTACTTATGATTATTAAAAAAATTTGTCTTGCACAAAGATAACTAGCAGAAAATACGAAACATGATTGATAGGGCTTTAGAGCTCGAGATGGAAAGCTAAAAACGGATGTCATAATAAACGTTTATAAAATGAAATAAGGGGAGAAATGAGATCACAACTGGTTTTAAAAAAAAACATAGCTCCGCCAATTTTCTTCCTTCCCATTTCTCTCGAAATAAATCTAATTTTTTAAAAATTAATGTAGTCCCTTATTTTATCTTTCTTTTTAATGTAAAATATATTTTTTTCTTTTAATTTTTCTTTTGGTTTTTATTTTAGTTTTTGTATTTGTAGATATAAATGCATTTGAGGGTAAGGCTTATTACGTCTCCTCTCACTATGTAATTTTTTTAAAATGTTTATTAATGAAATTCACTCGTTTCGTCAAATTTGTTATATAAATTTTGCCCGGTCGGCTTTCGAATCCTGAACCGCCATTAGTAGAAAATATGAGGATGTCAGGGAAGGGGCTGAGCTTCAGTGGAAGGCAATGATGGAGGATATGTACCTAAAGCAGCAGCAGCAACAAAAGCAGGGGGAGGGTTTGGGAAAATTTTAAAACTGCTTGGCAGTGTGTCACATCAGGGATTACAATGGCCTAACGCGCTTGGCGGTGAGTTTGGGACTTTTGGTGTCTGAACTTAGTGAAGAGCTAGCATGGAAAGGAAAGGTGATCGGTTCGGTCATTTGCCGGATCAGTTGATGCTGCATTCGATACAAGGGGATGATCTCAAGTCCAAGTCCGAGTTGATGATGAGGACATGCAACATGAACTTGGTATCTTTTGCTGATAATTGGCAGATATGGGATTTTATTCTGGAAGCGGCTACGAAAGAGAACTTGAAGGCAGAGCAGATGGTTAAGAAGTGGCTAATTATTCTGATGATTCATCATCTCTCAATCATGAATTAGTACCTTGGCTTTAGAAATTAGATATTGCTACCAGCTTTGGAATGATTTGACACCAGACTTGCTGAGGAGTAAGTGTTCAAGTTACGAGGATTTGCAGGACTAGCTTAGTCTCCATGGTCGTGAAGCATATTTGCAGTATAATAAGTTTTCGTAAGAAGACATTTCCAGATTGTTGGGGATTTTTAGATCTCAGCACACGTGGAGTGATGTTTTTCATTATAATTAGAGGGCGGAAGCTTCTGCTAATTATGATTACGATTCTGCTAAAATGTGTGAGCCATGAATGAAACCCTTTGAGAAGTTAGTTTTGTCACCTTTGCTGACTGTAAAGTTGAATGTGTATAAAAGTTGGTTCAGCAAGCTGTGGGATTACGTGGATGAGCATGCGTTATAAAAGCCTAGGAATCTACTACAGCGTTATACATTAAAATAAAATAAAGGAAAATTTTCGTAAATGTCATCAGAATTTTTAGCCATGTGTGTCATCATTACCACCTGAACTTTTAATTTTTATTTTTAAACATCTAAACTTTGTAAAGTGTTGCAATTCACCACCTACGTCTAATTCCATTAAAATTTTCATTAAATTTAAGTGCATTTCCGTCAATGAATTATAACTAAAAATAATAAATAAAATAACAGGAAAAGAAATAAGAAAGTTAACCTTAGGATGGGCTTCCTTGCCCCCATCGATCCTGATTATGTTTGGTCTGCTCTGGATGTATTGGACACTCCTCTCCATTTGTCGCCCAACTTTCATTCAAATGAAATGAAGGATGAAAAAAGTCTTTGAAATGCAAACTTCCATTGAAATGCAGGATGAAAAGTCTTTGAAAAGAGAGAGATGAAGGTTAGCTTTCTTTGAAAAAAAAATATTTTTAATTATAATGAATTGATGGAAATGCTCATAAATTTAACAAATTTTTTAATATAATTAGACATAGGTGATGGATCGTAACACTTTACATAATTTAGATGATTAAAAATAAAAAATAAAAAATAAAAAATCAAGTGGTAATAACTAAAAATTCAGGTGGTATTTATGCAAATGTCTCTCAGGAAAAATACAAGCCCAAAAGAACAAAATAGTCCACGTGCTACCATAGTGGACAAACTGGTCCACTTTAGAAATATGGACCTGATACATGTATTGTTTGGGATTAAAATTGAAGCAATTTACGAAGATTACCACTGCCCAAATTTACCCAAAAACAATGGTTTATATTATGCCAAAAGGCACCATTAAATATTAGGAGACGTGTCTGTAGCCCCGCCTGACGCGTAACCAACAAAGTGGGGCCAAGCCCACACAACAGCCGTAAAGCAAAGAAACAGCACGGCCACATCCCCTCCATATGAGAAAGTCAGAGACAAAGACGACATCGAATGCCACGTCATCACCACACGTGCAAATTCACTTCCTTAACTGCTACGAACTAAAAACGCACCGCTTCACTTCACTCTCTGTCCGTATATAAGCCACTCGTCGTCTCATTCCAAGCCCTCTCTCTCCTCCTCTCTCTCCCAGAGAAGAAGAAAACAGAAAAGAAGGAACAATAAAAAAAAATCCCTCGAAAATAAATTTTCTACATTCCTCCGAAAAATTAAATTCATTCCATATATAGAGCAGGAGAAACCCTACTCACCACTCTAAATACAATCGCTCGCAAACCCTAACCCTATACCTATTTTTCGATTTTTTTTCCTAATTTTTTAATTTATTTAATTATTTTTTGCAATGGCGGATGCGGTATCGGCACCGGCGGCTCAACCCGTATCCCCGGCGGCGCAACAGCCACCTGTGGCGTCTCCGGCCCCGACTCCGGCGGGTTTCGGCAACGTGTCGTTGTACGTGGGCGATCTGGACCCCACTGTCAACGAAGCGCAGCTGATCGATCTGTTCGGCCAAGTGGGCGGCGTCGTTTCGGTTAGGGTTTGTAGGGATCAGAGCCGAATGCAGTCGCTTGGCTACGCCTACGTCAATTATAGCAATACGCAAGAGGGTTCGTATTTTCCACAAATTGCGTTTTGATCATATCTGCTCTGTTTTCTGATTTTTGTAATTTCGTATTTGGTGAATCTCATTAGTTTATTATTAGTATTTTTTTTTTGTTTTTATCGATGTGTTTGGGATTTTTGTTGGAATAATTAAAATGGTTCTGTGATCGCATTGTTTATTTTGGCCATTATAAAAATGCAGACTTTTGAAAATACTATTTTATTTTGTCCTTTCTTGGTTGGTACGCAACAGAGGAAGGAAGCATTGGTAAACAGAGTTGTGTAGGAAAAAACAGAGTGTTTGGCTTTTTTAAGGATTGAATGGATTCTGAATCTGTTGTGCACTTGTATATTACTAATGTAATTATTGAAAATATTAATGTCGACCATCTTTATAAAAAAAATTATTTCTGTCTGGGAATTAATATGTGTAATGTTGGCTTTATTTGGTTTCAAGTTTGCGTTGTATGCCTCGTTTTTAGTTCACCGTCTTTCTGTTTCTGTGTTTAATTTTTAGTTCTGCAATGGACTAACTTGATAGGGAATTCATCGATGCTTCGTTAATTTTATTTTAAGGAATATACTGAATGTGCCTATGCAAGCACATTTATATGGTATATTGTGAAATTGAGAATGGAATACTTAGCGAATAGCTTTAGCAGTTGCAGTACTTGTGTTTTGTTTATCTGTGATGTATGAAATTTATAGTTCCTGACTTTGATTTTGATTTTCAACTTTTGCAGCTGCTAATGCCCTGGAGATTTTGAATTTCGCTCCTATCAATGGGAAACCCATTAGGATTATGTATTCCCATCGTGATCCAAGTATTCGGAAGAGCGGAAGGGCAAATGTCTTTATCAAGAACCTGGACAAATCTATTGATAACAAGGCGTTGCTTGACACTTTTGCTTCCTTTGGCACTGTACTTTCTTGCAAGGTTGCAGTTGATGGCCATGGTCAATCGAAAGGGTATGGTTTCGTACAGTATGACAAGGACGAATCTGCACAGCAAGCAATCAAACGGCTGAATTCAATGCTGATAAATGGTAAACAGGTGTATGTTGGACTGTTTCAAAGAGGCCAGGAAAGGAATCGGCCAAATGGATCACCACATTTCACTAATGTTTATGTGAAAAATTTGTCTGAGACAACTACAGATGACGACCTCAAGAAACTTTTTGCCGAGCATGGTAACATAACTAGTGCAGTTGTTATGAGGGATGCTGCTGGAAAGTCTCGATGTTTTGGTTTTGTTAACTTCGAGAAGCCAGATGCAGCAGCTGTTGCAATTGATAAGTTGAATGGGACCACCTTTAGTGGTGACAAGGTTTTGTTTGTTGGGAGGGCTCAAAGGAAATCAGAGAGGGAGGCGGAGTTGAGAGCTAAGTTTGAACAGGAAAGACTCGGTAGATTTGAGAAGCTACAAGGTGCTAACTTATATCTGAAAAATCTTGATGACACAATAACTGATGAAAAACTAAAGGAGCTATTTTCTGAATTTGGAACAATAACATCATGCAAGGTATATCTTATTTCAACTGTACTACTGGTTTGTTTTTCCTGCTTATGTCTCCTTTGCAGGTTCTTTTTAAACATTAGCTACAGTTATCATTTGGAACCTCAAGGTAACCAAGAATTTTTAAAAAACGAAGCATTGTTAATTTTCTTTATTTTTTCAAGGTCATGCTTGATCACCAAGGGACAAGCAAGGGTTCTGGATTTGTTGCCTTCTCTACTCCAGAGGAAGCCAATAAAGCTGTAAGCTATTGATATGTTAAATCCTTGGCATATTCCATAATGCACCTTTTGCCCCCCTTTTTGTGTGTGTTACGTATGCATGCATAATATCTCTTTTTCCCTTCTTCAGTTGACTGAAATGAATGGTAAGATGCTTGGACGGAAGCCACTGTACGTTGCTGTAGCCCAACGCAAAGAAGAGAGAAAGGCTCGATTACAGGTAGTTTTCTTAATTGGTTTTTGGAAACTGTAATCTCTTGGTAATATTGGATTATGCATGTAGGTTCTCATGAGGGCTTTTTAACTGTGTAATTTTACATGCCACCAATATGTAGTATTTCTGTATAGTTTCAAGGCTTTTGATTACCAAGGAAAAGTGGGTGTGTATGTACTTATTGAGTCTGATAGTATTTTACATTTAGTGTGTGCTTTATAGAAAGAGTTGGTTTCCTTTTCTGCAGCTGTTTAATTCCAATTTACAGTGCAGGAATGCCATCCTATGTCTAGCTGTTTTGTTCAGGACTAGAAGTCCGTTGATTTAGTCTGAGCATTTACATTTTTTTTTTTTCTACTAGCTCTGGTGAACCCAGATATTGGTCAGTCTGCATGGGTTCTCTTCTTATTTTGCTTCTCGGTTGTCACTCATTCTCATTATTCTAACGAAGCATTACAAAGGTGACCTTTCTCATTTGTTTCAGGCACGCTTTGCCCAAATCCGAGCACCAGGTGGAATGACACCATTGCCATCGGGAATTCCTGGATATCATCCTGGGGCACCTAGGCTTGCCCCTCAACAACTTTATTTTGGTCAAGGTACTCCTGGCCTTCTTCCCCCACAGCCAGCAGGTTATGGCTTCCAGCAGCAGCTCTTGCCTGGTATGCGCCCAGGTGTTGCTCCAAACTTTATTATGCCATACCACCTTCAGAGGCAAGGTCAACATGGGCAGCGAATGGGGGTACGGCGAGGTGGGAACTTTCAACAGGTGCAGCAGCAGCAGCAGCAGGTGCAATAATTTCCTGATTTAGCTTAGCAGTTTTCTTTTCATTCTACCTCTGGTACCTGAACTCATCATCACATGAAATTACTATACCATCAATGTAATGTGTTTGCGTAATTTAATTATAATGACAGTATTATGTGAGTTAGCAATAGGTATAACTATGCCACCTGCTCCATTGCCATTATTAACTTTATTTTGAAATTTCACTCTGGGTGTGCTATTACTTTTCTGTTTTTTTTCTTTCAGCTACTGCACCGTAACTCCAACCAAAGCTTGAGATACATGGGTAATGCACGGAATGGAGTGGATCCATCTGTCGCTCCTCAAGGTCTTGTGGGTCCAGTAATGCCTTTGCCCTTTGATGGTTCAGGAATGCCTGTGACTCCTAATGATAGCCAGCGTTCTGGGCCATTGCCGATGTCAACACTTGCTTCAGCTTTAGCTTCTGCTACCCCAGAGAATCAGCGCTTGGTATGTTTTTTGTTCTTCTTATTATGCGCACAACTTATATTGATATCCATTTTTAAGGGTTGTGCATGATTTTATTCTAGACTTCTAGAGGGAAAGGAGAACACAAGAACAATATAATTGAAGTTATTCCACTGTCTTAAAACTTGCAGATGCTGGGTGAGCAGCTATATCCACTTGTTGAGCGTATTGAGCCGGAACACACTGCTAAGGTGACCGGGATGTTGCTGGAGATGGACCAAACGGAGGTTCTCCATCTCATTGAGTCTCCGGATGCCTTAAAGGATAAGGTAGCTGAGGCAATGGATGTCCTTCGTAAAGCTGCAACGAAGTCTGAAGTTGCTGATCAGCTTAACTCGTTGGATCTCAACGAGTGAATCTCTCCTTATTCATCACTAATTTTGCGCACTGGGTCCCTTTTTCGCTGGCCCAAATGACTTGCCAATTTTTTTGTGGACAAAAATGACTTGCCATTAGTACTGGGATTTTTAAGACAAGAATATTTTGCTACGATCTGGTTTATTTTGCCGGGTTTTATTTTATGTGGCAACTCAAATGCCTGAAACTTTTACGTTTTTAACTTTGCAGACCTAAGGTTGCTAGGATTTTGATCGGCATCTTTCATTTTTTATGAACTTATTATGACATTTTTCTATTTAGGATTTGATTTGAGATTTTTGCTGGATTATATTTCTCTCTCTCTCTCTCTCTCTCTCTCTCACACACATTTTTCTTTATTTGTTGTATAGTACAGTTTTGGGATGGAAGATTTTGCCCTATTTGATCCCTTGCGACTTAATTGAAGTATTTGCAAAATTTATGTTGTGCCTGCCAGGTTAAAAGCATAGTTGAGACAAACTGTGTTCCTTCACTTTTGGTCTGAGTAATGGGATTTCCTAATAATCACTTTAGAGCATCTCCAAGGGAGTATGCAAAAGCCTAGCCACATCAGCATTTTCCTCATCCAACGAAGTGGACATCGTAGACATCTCAGTAGGCAAAATATGCATACTCCCCTCAACAAGGTAATGTTGCCTACTTCAAAATGAATGGGTATATTGAGTACTACTTACTTTTTATCCAAAAATATAATCTCATATCTCTCACCCACTTTTGTGTGAAATACAAAAGTAAATATAAAAGATAAAAATAATATAATAATGGTTTGTATAATTGCATTGCCTAATTCCTTTATAGGGATCAACTTTTTCTATGAGGCAAATGGATACGCAACATGACACTTAGGTTGTTATATTACAATTTTGCCTACTTCCCTTGCATATTCCAATGGAAATACTCTTATTAGAGATAGATAATATTTAACAATGGGGATTTGCCCCATCTTGTAACCAGAAAAGAAAAATAAAAAATTTAACAATGGATGCATCTCCAAGGATAGAGGCAAAAGAGTAGGCATATCATGTTTGATGTGCCACATAAGATTTTTCCTCCTCCAGGGGAGTAGGCAAAGGATACCTACTAGGTGTGGGCATGGTCCAGATTGGATTGGTTTCATCTAAAAACTATGATCGAACCAATTACAAAATATAACAGTTTGGTTTGGTTCGATTTTGAAAAAAGTCATGATGAAAACCGACCAAACTAATTTAAGACCGTTTGGTTCGGCCAGATTGGGCCTAAGCCCAATTCTCATTCATTCTTCATTTTCTCAACATTGTTAGTTCAATTACAACCAACAAATTCACAACTTGCTCTACTTGAATCATTTTCTAGAGTACAAAACCATCCTAAAGCTCAACATGTCAAAATTAAATTTCAATGACTAATAAAGCTCAATTCTAATATCCATATATAGTTATTACCTAAATAAAGTACTACACATGTAAAATAAAATATAAATAAATAAATATACACATAAATAGTTCGGTTTTATTTAGGTTAGTTTACAAAAGCTCAAAACCAAACCTTATACAGTATGGTTTGGTTTTTAAACTGTTTGACTTTTTCTTGATCAAAACCAAATCAAACCGATAATTACGGTTTGAATTAGTTGATTTCATAGGTTCGGCCAGATTGATGCCCACTCCTAATACCTCTCCCAATAAGCCATTATTGTGTACTTCAAATGAAAGAGGTATATTGGGCCCCATGTATTTGTTTATTATAAAATATAATTTTTTTGGGTAGTAATTTCTTACTACCAATTCTTTTATTGGGCCCCACACAAGACAATATTGATGATGGAATTGAATTGCCTAGTCCATTGGAGTGAACAACTTTTTTCAAGAGGTAACTGAATAGACAACATGCCACATCATTCTATATAATATAATTTTGCCTACTTAACTAAGCATCTCAAAGGGAGTATGCAAATGAAGTATTTAGATCTAAAATTTTAAAACAAATTAAACAGGGAAAGGAGAGAAAGACAATACCTTGACAGGCTGAAAAGAGGCTTCGAGAGAACTGAAGGGGAATTCTTTGAATGTTGAGAAACAAAACAATCTCAAGTGTGAAGAATCCAAGGGAGTATGCAAATTGGCTGCACGGGTGGTTAGCATGAGATTTGTTAGTAAGTGTCCTATTCTAAGGACAAAAATGTCAATTTCTATGAGAGTTTATAATTTCTTTGAAATATATAGTTCTAGGATTTTGTATATATAGAAACCTTTCAACATTATGTATTCATACATAGAAGCGTGTTCAATTTTATGCGTTTGGAATTTGTGTCAACGAAGAAAGAGTACAATAAGATTGCTCGCACTATAACTTGAATAGAGATCATCCATCCCAACATTAACACCTTAAGGACTCTGAAGACCTATGCATACATGCAGACATGCTTTGCCCTTTTCCATAAATGGCTGTTTGAGTCAGAAAACGATAGTATGTTGCCATATCAAATGACAATTTAGTAATAAGAACCATATTTACCAATTGGCGCTGATCTTTGTTCAAGATCAAGACCTATCCAGGTGCAAGAAATCAGGATGGATGTCATCTTCTACCGTCTCATCATCGTTTGCGAATATCGTCTCATAGTTTGTCACTGTGTTATTGATTTCATTGCTCCATTGGCCTGCAGTATCTGCATCTTCTCTCCTACCAATGCGTCGCAGGTCATAATCATCACTCTCATCTGGGGTTACGTAGTCATTCCATTTGGAAGCTCCACTAAGTACAGTCCTTGTTGCCTGACATGCTCTTGGTTACAGCTCATCTCTCATTACAAAATCTCTCCATTTTGAAGTCTCCTTGGTGATTGCTAGCTCGCATTTCATCTGCTCCTCATCTGCCATTCGTAATACATTAAAACAAATTCCTTAATTTGCTACACCTTAATTGGTGTTTAAAGTTTCACAATCCCTATCATTGCTGGACATCGAGAGAGGCTCATGTAGTCTAGTATTAGTTCTATTCGAAATCCACCAATCTGCAAAGCGGACACAACTTTGAAACTGGGGCTCCCCACCAGCCGAACCCTACATACAAAGGTACCTTTGGGGTTTTTTTACCTCAGACCACATGGGAGCAAACCATGGGCCTGACCGTTCCAACTAAACCCTCGTTGGTAGTATTAGTTCTATTCTTTGCTAGCAAAGTTCATATTTCTTCTTTGACAACTAGAGTCAAGAAAATGCATCAGCTCATCCTACCTGAGCGTGAGTAGACTTGGAAACTTGTAAAATAGGTTGAGGACTTGGAATGTGGACGAAAGTGTACATGATAGTCATGTGGAATGGAAAAAGCAATGAGTTCAAATGTTGTCAAATCGTAATTACTGTTTTTGTGAAGAAACAAAATTAAATTGCTTATAAGTTCCAATCTGGTTTTTGATTTTTACTTCTTGATGAAAAACTGCAAAACCATCAGATTAAGGGTTTGGGAAACTATTGACATACTATTAGTTCCTATTTCCAGGAAATAGTTGTAGGATACTATCAAAAAACTAGCAGCAGATATGTCATCGTCTTTATTATTGTATTAATCACAGCAAGAACATCCCCAGATCATTCAACTTCATTTTAGTATTTTCTTGACAAAAAACAAACTTAAGTTTAGTGTTTTCTGTTCCAAAAATTGTATCGTTTTTCATTTATTCTTAAGAAACATTTTGTTAGAATAAAGAATCAACAATGAAGACAAAAAAGAAGGTAGAACCTACAAGAAAGTAAGAAACCATATTAACAAATATACAAGTTTTAATTATCTTAGCCATTATCTCCAGGAAGTAACATTCAACTTTTGTATCCGTGTATCAATTTCAACAAACCACAAAGGGCCTTGATTTAACGGTTCCAATAGAATAGTGAAAACCCCGAAAACAAGAAGAACATCAAACAATGCGAATAAAGAAAAAAATGAAAAGCCATTTACCCCAAAGCAAGCTTGACGACAACACCACTACGTATTAGCATTTATACCACCAGATAAGAAGGTACAAGAAATAAGCCTAATTATCATGTAAAGCAACAAAGAAATAGAACAAAGTTACCTGCTGGGGAGACAACATGTTTGTTGAAATTCCTCTTAGAGAAAACTGATTTGTGATTGTGAAGTTCATCTGCATCTCCTTTTCTTGTATCTGACCAACAGCCATATTTGTTGAGCTTTCGTTTCTTGGACAACTCTGCCGGAAACTCTGTTACAATCTCATGCTCAAAACCAACCCCTACAAAAAAACCAATCAAACACACAAATACATTAACATCCTCCTATTTCTTTTCCACAATTTCAAATTTCAATCAAAACCCAAAACCAACAATTACCTTCTTCATCTTCTTCTTGCTTCAAGTCGGTGCCCTGATCATCCTTAGAATCGAGGTATTCCGTCCAATCGGTTCGTCTCTTCTTTTGGGTCTTGTACGGACTAGTGGAAGAAGCAAGTGCAGGCTGTTGCTGTTGCTGTTGCTGCTGCTGCTGCTGCTGCTGCTGTTGTTGTTGTTGTTGACGGGACATGTTGGAGGACTGGACGAAGAGGCGGAGGTCTTTGGCCATGGGACCTTGAGCAAACACTTGGCGTACAGACTGCTTTTGATTGCAGACTACGCATGTCCACTTGTTGCTTTTGCTGCTCTGCTTCCTCTGCTTCACCTACAATTTAATTTCCATTCATCACCAAGCAACGTCAACAAGATTCAGATTCAAATGCTCATATATATACCAACATATATTACATGTATAGATACAACTAATAGTATTATATACCTGCATGGTGGAGCATTGGCAGCACTGAACTGCAATGAAGATGGCGGACATTTTCTTTTCGCCCTCTCTCTCCCTCTCCGCTTTCGGCGTTCACAAGTAAATGTGGGATTTTGATATTTCTGAACATTCTGGAAGCGATCTATTATTTGGAGCTTGGTTTGGGCGCCAAATTTTGGGGTTTCGGGGATTTCATGGGATTTTAAATAATTTTTTTTGGCAAAAGTCATTTTAGTCCCTGCAGTTTACCTTATTACCATTTTGGTCCCTATAATTTCAATTTTATTAATTTTATCTTTATAATTTTAAATTTGTCGCAATTCAATGACACGTTACAAATTTTATCAAATTCCTTCTAATTCTATCCAAAACTCCATACAAGATACCCCTCTATATCAGCAACGCATAGTAACAACATCACGAAATTAGAGTGAAATTTGGATGTGTGCTTGAATTACGAAGATATCAAACTATAGGATTCAATTGCCATAACTAAAACTACAGGAATAAAAATGAAAATCCCACAAACTACAAGAACGAAAGTGAAAGGGAAAGTGACTTATTTTTTTAATTTTTTTTTAAAGGTCACTAAAATGGGCTGGCCGGCCCAAACCCGAAATTTCAAGGTTAGGCTCAGGGTTCGGGTTTGAGCGAAATTCCCTCTCCTAGAAACAGGCGCTCAGGTGAGCTGCACTCACTGCCTTCTTCTGCTTCTTCTTCTTCTTCCTCTTCTTTCGCTCTCTCTCAATTGACGAGACGATGTGGAGGAAGTCGCTGAGATTCTCGTCCAAGTTTCTAACATCCAAAAACTCACTCTACCTCTCTTCCATTTCCTCCTCGGCAGCCAAAGACGTCGTTCGACACTCTCTCTCCCAATCCTACCCCTACGGAATCCGAGCCCTTTCGGCGGCTACTGCTGTTGGTCTCGCTTCTGGGGCCACCAAAGCTTCTTCGCACTGGGCTGGCCGCCGCCATGGTCGCTGCTATTGGGAGCTCTCCAAAGCTCGCCTAAGGTATCCATTTTCGTATCTGTAAATTTGAAAATGGCATTTCTGATTTTTTACATCCCACCATTTTCATGCATTTAACATGTACCATTTGTGTTGATATTGGATTCTGTTCTTACTGGGGCTTTCGAAGTTTTTTTCAGTTGGAATTTTGTCTTACGAATTTTTTCACTTTTAATTCCAGTGCATATGCATTTGCTACGGGTTATGAGCACGAGGAAGTTGAGGCTCAGCATGAGGCTAACAACTTAATTACGGTATGATTTCTTTTCTTTTGTTGGCAAATTTAAAGTAAGCTTTAAGATCATGAAGTTTGCTTAATAGTGGGCTGCTTTGTGATTTTGTTTTGTTGTATGTTTATACAGGGAAGGAACAGTACATCCGAGCCTAGTGGAACTTATAGTGGGTATTATGGTCAAAATAATTTGCAGCTGCAACAGAAACTAAATGGGGCTTGTGCAGATGGTTCAAGGGACCCCCAGCAGAGCTCAAATCAGTATAATCCGAGTTACAGTGGGGTTTTTAAGAGAAGCACAAGCAATGAATTTCTGAACCATCCAGTTCAACAAGATGGAAATTTTAGTGGGCATAATGGGCAAGAAAATGGAGGGTTGCTGCAGACCCCTGAATTGGATTGGAGACATTTAGAAAATGGAAGTATACAGAATCCATATGCGTCTCGGCAGGAGGGATCCATAGAAGTCAGACAGAATCCAGATGGTTTTGTTTCACAAGGCAATTCAGGGTTTCAGGGAAACCTGAATCAGAATTGTATGCAGAATGTTGCACAATATGAGCAAAATGTATATGGTTATTACACAAGGAACGATGCAATGCATCAACAGAACCCTAGTTATGGACAGTATCAGCAGAACCCTAGTTGTCGACAATATCAACAGAACCCTAGTTATGGACAAAATCAGCAGAATCCTAGGGATGGAAAATATCAGCAAGGCCCTAGTCAATATCAGCAAAGCCCACATGTTGGACAATCTCAAACAAATACGGATCCTTTTCAAAACAGGATAGTGGATTCTCAAGTCGCAAGTGAGTCTAAATCTCAAGGAAAACTGATTGAGGCTTCGGAAAGTAGCCCATACAGTGGTACTGTTCAAAAGTTGGATAAGTTTTGCAAGGAGGGCAAAGTTAAGGAGGCTGTAGAGATCTTGGGGGTGCTAGAGAAGCAGCATGTTCATGTGGAATTGCATCTGTATTTACAGTTAATGCAGGCATGCGGGGAGGCTAAAGCTCTAGAAGAAGCAAAATTCGTTCATGAAAACATTACAAGATTAGCGTCTCCTTTGGAAGTGTGCACGTACAACAGAATTTTAGAGATGTATTCTAAATGTGGTTCTATGGACAACGCATTCATGGTTTTCAACAAGATGCCAAAGCCCAATTTGACATCTTGGAACATTATGATAACATGGCTCGCTAAAAATGGCCTTGGGGAAGATGTCATTGATCTATTTAATGAGTTTAAGAAAGCAGGTCTGAAACCTGATGGCCAAATGTTTATTGGTGTTTTCCACGCTTGTAGTGTCTTGGAAGATACTACTGAAGGACTGCTGCACTTTGAATCAATGAGCAAAGATTATGGCATTGTCCCGACTATGGATCATTATGTCAGTGTAGTAGATATGCTAGGAAGTACAGGTTATCTGGAAGAAGCTTTGGAGTTCATTGAAAAGATGCCATTGGAACCTAATGTCGATATTTGGAAAACCTTGATGAATCTCTGCAGAGTTCATGGGTACTTGGAGCTAGGGGATCGGTGTGCTGAGCTTATTGAGCAGCTAGATCCCTCCAGCTTAAATGAGCAATCAAAGGCTGGCCTTGTTCCTGCAAAAGATTTGGACCTTGTAAAGGAGAAAGAGAAGAAAAAATTAGCAGCCCAAAATCTTTTAGAAGTCAGGAGCCGAGTCCATGAATATCGAGCAGGAGATACATCTCATCCTGAGAATGATAAGATTTATGCTCAACTTAGGGGTTTAAGGGAACAAATGAAGGAGGCTGGTTACATTCCAGAGACTAGATTCGTGTTACATGACATAGATAAGGAAGGCAAGGAAGATGCTTTGCTTGCCCATAGTGAGAGACTTGCTGTAGCTTATGCCCTCCTCAGCAGCCCAGCTCGTTCATCTATTAGGGTAATCAAGAATCTTCGTGTTTGTGGTGATTGCCATAATGCGTTGAAGATTATTTCAAAAATTGTAGGCAGGGAACTCATCATGCGAGATGCTAAGAGATTCCACCATTTCAAAGATGGCTTGTGCTCTTGCCGAGATTATTGGTGAACAACATGAAACTTGATTCATCTCAGGTAATATTTGTCTCTCTTAACTTTATTTTTTACAGAAGCAATATTTTTAAAAAAATTTTGAGTACTTAAAATGCAGCTATGAGAAAAAGAAATATTTCTAATGCTATCATGCTTTTGAAAGGGTTTTGTGGTTGTTTGGAGGAAGTGGATTAGGGGCATTTGAGTATAAATTTTCAGTCTTAATTAATGGGAGACTAAGAATTTGGAGCATATAGAGGGCTTATGCAAGAGAGAATCAGATTGCAAGATTTTGCGGATGATGAAGTGAGGAGAGTCCAGATGGGTGTCGTAATTTAGTACATTCTAAAGGATATGACAAGTTGTTTCTTGCTTTGTGTAGACGTCTTATCCGCTACCAGATGTTACTTGTATGTTCTTGATTCTTGACATTTAAGTCTTTGTTTCTTATTTCAGAGTAAAGAAGAAAAATGTAAGCCGCCTTAGTCACATTGAGCTTTTGAGGTCATTGAGCTATATGTTTTCAGTCAAAATTGAGTTTGGTACTTAAAAAGCTAAAATGAGCCCCGGCAAGAAAGCATTTTTTAAATCTTTTTCTTGTGTTATTCTTTTTTTCTCTTATCGATAAGCAAGTGCACAAGCAACAACATTACTTTACAGTAAATGTTTACTGTCCTATTGAGGTTTTTATGTTTATGAATATTTAGACAGAATATGAATTAGGATACAGTATTAGATAAAGCACTTCCAAATTCACTTCAATATCTTTGTAATGCTTGCTATATGTGCAGTGTCTCACTTTGTACTAATTTTTTTCTTCACACTGCCGTCTTACTTTCTCATAATTATGTTAACAAAAATAACTAAGATAAGATGGAGTGAGGGTATAAAAAAGCATCTAAGATAAAGCATTAGAGGAACTGTAAGAGTTCTATACTTCTGTTGAGCGATTGTAATACTTGTTTTCCTTCTGCTGGTGAACATTTTTCTGGCAGTTGATCCTGAGTTGGTTTATGATGTTTGAGTAGTTAATGGCTCATTGCCTGCAGTATCTTTAGTTGTTTAGTATTAATTTTTTGTCTTGATTAGGTGTTAAATCATTAGAAATTGTTTGGTTGTAGGTGTTTGAGATGGATAATTATGCCAAAATGAATTGAACGAAGTGAAGACCATATCCTTCAGGACGCATTACGATACCTCATGCAGTCACCTGAGCATCTGCTGCTGGTTTAGCTGGCACGGCTTCATTGGCAAGCAAGGTGACCCAATGAATTCACACTTCCTTCTGTAAATATTACATGACAATAAAATTCTGATTTGCATCACCTGAAATATTTGATCGACTGGGAATTTGGGGACTAATATTGCAACTTTTATGACAAGGTTGTTGCAGGCTAATATGTTGGCAGCTGGTCTTGCAGCTTCCATTATAATACTTATGCATTCGTATATACTCCATTGAAGCAGATTCACCCAATAAATACATGGGTTGGTGCTGTTGTTGTTGCTACCCCTCTCCACTGCTAGGGTAATTTGCTCCCTTATTTTCTTTGGGCTACATGCTTTCTTCAGTGGACTTATTGGAGTAGCTTTATATATTGCTTTGGCTTTTGACAACTTATGTTTTCAATTAACTCATAATGTAGTGTTAGTTGTTGCAACATATTTTTGCAGCCCAGAACTGATCAGTGTTTTCTGAAATCCCCATTAAACTTTTTATTTTGGTCTTTGGTGAGATATTTCCCATTAAGCTTAAATAACAAACAAGTTTGATTTTCAGTACTAAAAAATTCCCACTGTTTTACACAATGCGTATCCAAATCCAGCAGCCAAAAATCAGTTTCATTCCATGTATTTTTCAAGATCAAAATCCTAACTGGAAGTTTCTTCAATACTTGATTAACAAAGACAGCTTTATTTTTTGATATGATCCAATCGGAAGCCTAATGTATTCCAATTTGAAGTTTTGCACCGTATTGGCTTTAACAAATTTTCTATTGGTTTAGCTTCTGAGGTCTTGGTGGCAATCTGTTTTTGCGACTTACATTTTATTGCAGTATTCCACTTGAATAGCAACCAACCCAGCGGCTTTTACAGGAGCCCTTTAGGATTTTATTACCCGTCAGTACACCACACCACATCTCACCTCACCTCAACATCATCAGCATCATCTCGAGATGGTAGGAGAACTTGTTGCAATTTCATTTCATTTGTTTGGGAGATGATATGAGAGAAAGGGTGTTAATCCTTATAGGAAGATTCTTAATTGGCAGGGTATGAACACTGTTACGATCGTGAAAGATGGAGGTACATCGGAGACGAGTATACGCAAACCACCTCCATACTTATATCCACCTAATGACTCACCTACCATTCAAGATTCGGCTGGATAAGTAGATGGATTTTGATGTGATAGAACTGTAAGTTGTAGATTGAAGACCCCGTGAGATTGTAGTTTTTCCCTAATAAATTGACGTAGACAAGTGTAACTTATGATTTTGAATATTTTATCAATATATTACTAGATTTTGGTCATGTGTTTTTGTTGGCCCTGAACCATTTTGTTGATTGCTTAGAGCTGTATAAGTTGTGGGAAGGGAGTGGATGAGCATGAAGAAGATGATCGGAGGGACTAGAAGTTATCAAATGTGGTTTTTTAGTTGTTGAAAAAAGAACTAAATTATAAAGAAGATCCACGGGGATCTGTAAAGCAAACATATCAAAATACAAACGATTTAAAACTTCCAAGAGATAATTATTGAACCAAATACAAATACAAGGATGTAAAGAAGAAGAGGTCCCTTGTTTTGCCGAAGTATCTGTAGCAGCGTCGCTTGATTAGTCTCTTTTCGGTCAACCCACTTGATTAGTATCGCCTAGGAGTGTTGTAGAGAAAACTGAGGGAATCGTTGAAGTAGATGCCAAATATCAACTGTGGAATTTGGTTGTATTGCACTTTTTTCCTTTTGAGATTCTTGAAACTTCAAATTAATCTCTGTCTCTCTCTCTTTTTGTTGTTAGATTAAGCTTTGTACATTGTCTTCTCTTCAATCTCTCACCCATGGAGAAAACACAATCATCCCTTCATTCTCCCACTAACGGAAGTCTCATCACTATTCTTAGTATTGATGGAGGTGGAATAAGAGGGATTATCGCAGGAGTTATACTCAAGTTCCTAGAGTTTGAGCTTCAAGTAAAAAGATTAAAACCAGAACTCTATATATGTTTAGTGGGATTGTTAATTATGAGCAATATATGGTACCAAACTCTGTTCACCAAACAATGTTTGGTTCAATAAGATATACGAGTCTAATCTGCATTTCTGTTAGTTGATAACATGTTATAGGAACTTCTAGGATATAATATAGTGGCATGTATAACACAAGATTCATATGTTATTGGAGTGTATAATATAGATAAATAAATACGTGTATTACAATATGAGTGGATTAGCCACGTCATCATGTGGGGCTACACCTAGCTAGCATGTTTATGCATTTCTCACAATTTGATATTTGTGTGTTTCTCATGTTTTTTTTAAAATAAAATGAAAATTGAATAAGACTAATTTTTGTTTTAGTTGTTAGCTATATGCAGAAGCTGGATGGTAAGCATGTAAGACTTCGCAGATTATTTTCATGTGGTTGTAGGGACGAGCACAGGTGGCCTTGTGGCGGCCATGCTTACTACCCAGATGAAAATAATCGTCCCTTGTATGCTGCTAAAGATATCATCCCCTTTTATCTTGAACATTGCCCTAAAGTCTTTTCTGTCAACAATTAACTATACCTGGGTTGGGGAAAGACTTTAGGACAGTGTTCAAGATAAAAAGAGATGATATCTTCAGCAGCATACAAGGGATGATTATTTTCATCTGGAGTAGTAAGCATGGCTGCCACAAGGTCACATGTGCTCGTCCCTGCAACCACATGAAAATAATTTTCTAGTCTTACATGCTTACCATCTAGCTTCTACATATAGCTAACAACTAAAGAAAAAATTAGTCGTATTAGATTTTTATTTTATTTTAAAAAACACATGAGAAATACACCAACATCAAATAGTGAGAAGTGCATAAACATGCTAGCTAGGTGTAGCACCACGTGATGACGTGATTAATTCACTTATATTGTAATACGCGTATTTATTTACCTATATTATAAGTTCCAGTAACATATGAACCTTGTGTTACACATGTCACTATATTTATCCTAGAAGTTCCTATAACATTCTATCAGCTAACAAAAATGTAGATTGCACTCATATATTTTAATGAATGAAACATTATTCGGTGAACAAAGTTTGGCACTATATATTGCTCATAATTAATAATCTCACTAAACATATATAGAGTTTTGAACTTTTTACCTGAAGCTCAGAATCTAGGAACTTGAGTATAGCTCCTGCGATGATCCCTCTTATTCCACCTTCATGAATACTATGAATAGTGATGAGACTTCCGTCAGTGGGAGAATGAAGGGATGATCGTGTTTTCTCCATGGGTGAGAGATTGACAAGAAGGCAATGCACAAGACTTAATCTAGCAACAAAAACTAGGAGAGATTAATTTGACGTTTCAAGAATCTCCAAAGGAAAGCTTTGCAAGTCGTGAGATTAATAACCTTGAGTTGTGGGCTTTATATAGAGATCTTTCCCTTCTACAATCAGGAAATTTTAGTTTCCCATTTTATTCAAGGTTGTATTTACTTTCCTTGCGTAATTAGGACTTCTTTCCTATATTGTTAGGATTTCCTGGATTTATAAGTTGAAGAAGAAATTTATTTTCGTAGTGATCACGTAAATCTTCCTACACAGACACAAGTTTCTATTCTGTAAATAGTACTGCATTCTTCCACCATCAAGAACCAAATTTTAATCGCACCAAACTAGCAAACTGACCTTCCCCAGCTCTTCCTCAATAAAACAACACCATCAACAGTACGTTCAGACCCGCAATCAATTGGGTCATACAGAATAAGAATTTGGCCTTCACCGCCATTTGTCTCTCCAATATACTCTTCTTCAACCACCTCAACCTTGACCTCCCCTGTTTCTTCCATATCAGGGTTTGCTGTATCCTTAAACCAATCCTCTATAGACTCGATCAAAATCCAAGAACGAATCTGCAGACGTCAAGTCTCTGGGATCAACAGGGTCAAGTGGGTCCTTCAAATTCTTGGTCTTTGAAGCTTGATGGAGCGATAGCTCAGGGATGAGCCCTACCATTGAGAACGTAGACAGGAAAAATTGGGTGGAAGAATGAGATAAATGAAATTCCATGGCTGCGTTTGCTTGGATTTTAGAATTTCGAACTGTGTTTTTCTTTTTTCTTTTATTTAAGGAGAAGTTGAGAGATTGAACGTACATGAATCCTTTTTTCTGTTTTTTTCCTTTCTTATTTTGTGAATTAGAATAATTAGGGTTTGTTTGGGTAAAAATAGGGAGCATGAGGGAACTCACAGAACAAATTATTTTTTTTTGTCCAAATAAAAAACTTCATTTTTAGGTCCTTAAGTGAGCCGGACTGTAATTTACAAAATTTTATGTATGTTTTCATGCATGATAAAGTGATACCACAGATCAATTCCCAAATTTACAGATTTGGCATCCATGTAAAGAACATGGATCATATATGAAGAGATTGCTCATGTCGCATGGATCGGAGAGTTTATAATGGAACTGTTCCACTGCTCTCCTTGACCAAATAAAGAAAACTATATGCCTTCAAATGATGCAGCACTTTGAACAAGCTATACAGGTCTTGAATTGCACATCAACCTCAAATTTTAGTCTCCTTATATCAAAACTCTCTCACATCTGCTTTCTGCCCTACAACAAACAACAACAAAATAAACTTTACATCACAATTGAACCGTTCAATCCTCACATCTGCATTTTTCTTTCTTTTTTCTGTTCTTTGTATTCATGTTCTTACTCACACATCCTACACACAAGATGCTGCAAAACTTAGCCTAAGACATATTGGACACAGTTTAAAAAAAAAAAAAAAAAATTCCGTACCTCCATTTATAAAGCAAACAATTCAAGAATACCACAAGACTAATACATGTCCAGAAAAGACTTCTAACTTGAATAAATGTATGAGAAAAACCAATCCTGATAGAAAAGAAGGGGCTCAGATTTCTTTCTTTTTGTGAACTTCTGTGCTCGACTCTTGAAAATCAAAGAAAACCTAACTATTTCTAGGAATTGAGACTCCCAGCAAGATCAAGCTTCCTTGCTACTGTAGCAATGTTGCTTTCTATTGTTTCTTTAGAAGACTCTCTTCGGGTTATCTCATTAATCAGTATCCATATATTTCCAGTATCATTGTTTAACGGATTTCTTCAACCAAGTTCCTGGTGTGCAGGAACAAACTAGCTTACTCATTATTTCTCCCATTTACAATTTTGATTAACATACGTTAAAAGACTTCCAATCAAATTTAACAACTATTCTCACCCCATTTTTATTTTTTTTCTTTTATGCATACCAAATTTTGTTTCCTGTAGTTTCAAGTTTCAACAAATAGCTTTATATATTGCCCACTTAGTCTCCATTCCAAACAAACCAGTTAAGTACTTCAGACAGCATATCATAAATACAACAGAACAGGTGAATTGAAATTTGGTTTCTGAAAATTAAACAGTTATCTGATACACAAAATATTGAAGTAGACTCTAAAAAAAACTGTAGACTTACCTGCTACCACCTTTGAGTAAAACAAGGTAGATTGGATCTTGGGATGCCAGCCTCAGCAGCTGCCGGACAATGTAGATACATGTGGTGATGCTGGAAAGTAGAGACAATAAAGTTCAAGCTATTATAATCGACCCTAATGAGCTAGCAGCAGACTCATGATGTTATAAAATAAGTTTCTAGACCCCAAATGATAAAACATAACACACCCAAAATATCATCTTATTATCAAATTCTATAACCAAACCATTTTTGTAGTTCTGTCGTTTTAGCTCACCATCAATCTACAATATATTATGGCATCATTACTAATGAAAATTGAAAACTGAAACATAAAATTACACAACAATTCAAAGTAAAAAAGTTGCTTTTCTCACTTATAAAATATTTATATTATAAGTTATAACTACAAATAGCCAATCTTGATGAATACCCATTGTAAAAACAATATATCAATAAACCTAATCTGAAAATCATACAGATCATACAGATAATCTGATTCAAACAATTGTGTGTCAATCAAGTTATTGCTATAAATTGTATACTGCAGCTAGCAAATATTTACAGATGCGTTACCGCATCAGAAAATGGATGTCTTCTCAATAGATAAGAAGAAAGTATGTGATGTTTAAAACCATGAGAGATACCTGCCAAAACATATCAGAAAGATTATCCAAAGGACCGCTGTAATCCAACTTGATTCTTTGTAGGCAACCCAAACCTGATTTTTATGCAAGCAAAGAAGATCAGAAGATTGTTAATTCAAAATTAACGCATATTGATGCACACTGATAATGTTCAAATTTTACTTACTCACAAGGATTTTAAGTAAAACTGAAGAAAGAAGATTAAGAACCTAGGTAGGTTGAAGAAACTAGGTTACAGGAAATCACCATAAAGCAAAACTGATCACTACTTTCTATTTTCGAAGTATACAAATGAACTTAGAAAAAGGGAGGGGGAAAATATCAGTGAGGCAACTAGCAACCCTCAGCCACGAATTTTAGAATATTCATTATGACTTTAGTTGCTACGCAACACAAATTCCTGAATGACATTTTTCTTGTTGGTATATGGATGTTTTTGAACATTCTACTATAAGACTCCAATCATTCATTAGTTCAAGGTAACTTACTTAAACAGAAGCACACCCTGACTTGGTTGTTTTCTCAATTGGAATTCTTATTTAACATGCAACTTAATGGTAATCAATTTCAGTTAATTGATTATCGATTTCTATTTACTCCCCCAGCCTCTCGCTAGATACTGGAAACATGAATAATTAGGTATTATATAACTATAAAGGGTATGTAAGACATACTGATAGAGCAACAACATTGATATAAAAGTCGATTAGTGTTGCTGTCATCCACCTGCAAACATGTAGAGTAGCTAACTTTTAATTACACGACTGAAATGAACAGCGCAATCAAAATTTGTAACTAAGACAGTGCTTACTACTACACCAAAATTCTCTTACAGAGTAAATAAATTCACAAGACAAGAATATCAGACAGGACTGAAAAAGTAAATAAAAACTTACGGAGTCAAAAGCTCTGTGCGAAAAGGAGTACCATCTGTCAAGAGTGTGTATAGCAGAGTACCCAGCATCAAAAGACCCAAAGCACTAAAAAGGACTCTTGCAATCCAAACAGGGGAAAGCTTATTCTTATTTTCCATATCATACCTATATGAGAACATTTCTCAAAGATCAGTTTTTATTGGAACAGGGCAAATTAAAAGATGTGCATGATATCATTCTATTCCATTAATAGATCAAAATGAAAAAAGATGGCAAGAAAGATACAATTTATCTAGTGCAATAAAATGAAAAGCAGCTATGCAGTTTCCTAAAGCATAAGATGCGTGTGTGCGCGCATCCCACTAATAAAACCTCTACAAATTCTAGTAATATGCACACATGCATTGTTGAACCACCATTATCTGATTAAGCTCAGTATCATGTAGAGCTTTATCTGACTGAGAAAATGAAAACCAGCAGAAGTAAAGGAACCATATTCAGAAAAGGGAGCAGCATATGCAGTTTCCTAAAGCATAACAAGACATGTGCATTTGTGTGTTTATGTGCACGTGTGTCTCACTAAGTAAACCTGTAAAAGTTCTAGTATGTGGATGTTGAGATGCGGCTAGAAATTAGACATAAGATGCAATTTTAGTTTTTCTGTTTTTTCAAGCGAGGTGGAACTTGCCTGAACTTCAAGAAGGGAGTTTTTGTAAAGAACACTGTTGTTCAAGCGAGATAACTTTGTAACCCATATTGAGAAGTGAGAGAGAAACTTCAAGAGTGTGGGAGTGAGTTCTTGGGTGTATTTGGTCACCTTATTGAGAAGGGTTGATAGGCGTGAAATTACTTGTGAATGTATGAGGAAGAGGTTATCTCCTCTTCGTTGTAATTTTGCTATATTTATAGTGGATTGTCGTCATCATCGCGGGTTGGGAACGTAGCAAAATTTGGGGTAAACCTCATAAATCTTGTGTGTTGTGTGATTGATTGTTTTCTAACAATTGACACATGCATAACCTGAACCACCATTATCTAGCAAACCCCAATGATTATATAGAGCTCAATTATCAGATATAGCACAACTGTGAACTGCTTAGTTTAAAGTAAAGTAAAATTCCTTTTGAAGTGTTAACTTGTAAACAAATCACCTCATGCATTTAATTCACGCAGACTAAATTGAAACCATCCAAGAATGTCTCTCCTCTATTGTCTCAACCCACTTCTATTCTAACCCATCTTCAAATGCAGCCAGCCTTTTCTTGTATTGCTGTGCCAATCTCGGCAGAAATTCAACGACACATTTCACTTGCATCCCTTTCCTTTCTCAAATAGCCTCTTCACAATATCACACCTTCTTTCTTTCAGTTACAGCCCGTTGCCAGTATCACAACTTCACAAACCCCAACCATCTCCAATAATACTATTTTCTCTCCCTATCCAATCTAATTTTTGATAATCATCCATGACTACCTAAGACAACTCTGTTTCCTCCACTTTCATTGTTCTTACCAGAATGTCCTCCTCTACTAGAACATCCTTCTTGGTTCAACATATCACCTACCTTGTTACAGTCAAACAGACAAATTTGAACCATCCCTTTTGGTATATAAGATCTTTTCTCCTATAAAATAATTTTTGTGCTCTGCAGTGTGCGTAAATTCTACAAACCACTAATGGGTTGCTTGTACACATAAAAGAAAACTAAATTAAGTCAACAGTTAAGAAATATCAGAGGTCCTACATATAAAGTCAAAATTCTTTGTCAGTTTCATTCTATATTTCTAATTGATAACCACAGCATCATATTTGAATTATCTCAGAGATTAAAACTTAGGAACATTAAATTAAAAGATAAATTTAATAGAATATAGTAATTGAATCTTAATAGAGCACACTGGACCATGCTAGAACTAACAACCCAGGACCTTGAAACATCCAAATCCTCTAGGAAAAATAATTAATAAAAAGATCAGAATTAAAGAAATTAAAAACCCTACAACCTAGCCTGAACAATGTTTTTCCAGCTAACGAAGCCAGATGGGATTTACATAAAATATGTGATTAATTGACACGATTCTTTCTGCACATCTTCCATAATCATAGATTCTATACAAGAATTTGATTCCAACATGAGAGCATGGGTGAAGTTCAGTTTACCTACTTGTTTGAATGTCGCAACAGAACATAGTACATGGGATCTTGCGATTCTTGAGTCGATAGCTTCATGAATTGTAAAAGAATGTAGGCACATGTAGTGATACTACAAACAGAAACCAAAAAAGAGAAACCAATTATTAACAAACTACTAAAAGGTATAATGGACCAGATCAAATGACAAGTTTCTCTAGCACAAATTGTGTCCCAGGAGAGAGCATACAAATATTAACAGCCACATCCAATGCAGTACCAAACACAAGGGGTCAAAAGAATATCATAAGCTCAGACCAAACTTTCACACTCAAATTTGAACACTAATCATTTGCATGAAATGATAAATAAAAAAAGCACCAAATATGTAAAGAAAATTAGTACCAGAAAAATAGAAATATATATATATATATATAATGTACGCAAAGAACAAAAAAAATAGAAGTACATAACTTTAGCATTGCTAAAGACTAAACACAGCCTTCATATCATTCAACTCCCTCAAATATATAGATTCTCAACTCCCAAATCACACACTGAATGAAGAACATAGGTACTTATGAGAGGCTAGAAAGCAAACCTTCCTAAACATGCTAGCAGAATTACCCACAGTGTTGCACTAATCCAGTTTGACTCCTTGTAGGAAATCCAAACCTGATATGAGAAACAAATTTTATATAATCCCATGTGAAATTTAATTTAATAAGACCTAACAGTTTGCAGAAGGTGCATTCAACTGTATACAACATGAAATAACAAGTAAATCAAGAGACATCTGAGTGAAAGGACTTATAAAATCATTTCATGTACACCTAAAGCACCTAAACAGCCAGTAATAGGAGTATCTTCATATTCAAATAGTCTGTTTGAACATCTCAAAATGAAATTACAATACAACATTGTAAGGTCATAATCCTGAGAAATAAGGGGAAGAGAGTACGGCTAAGTAAGGTAAAAGAAAGACACAGACGCTTGGAGTCATTCCTGATGCGAAATGACAACACTTGGACTTGAAAAGAGTAACCAAAGAGGGCAGAGTTTAACAAAAAGTCCAAACCCAAACACCAGAGCATCCTTCGTGAAATTTTCGTATACACCAGTGAGGACATATTCCTCACGAAAGAAATAAATCTATAAGGAAAGCTTAGGATCCTATACTTGGTTGATAAGCTATGTGTATTCTAGCCGCATCAACTCTTTGAAATGCATAGGATTACAACAAAAGCTGATTGCAAGTTTTAAGCTACTAAAGAGCCTCGGTCATGTTTAACATCCAAAGTACAGGCAAAAAATACACGATTTTATTGCATATAAAAAATCAATAATTGATTTTATGGATTTTGAACAAAGCTATTGTATGCTATTGATTGAAAAGAAAGAACATTGAAATCTTATTCTCAAGTAAAATTAGCATAGCAAATACAAAGATGAAACTTGAAGAATTCTCAATGAAAGTGAGAAATTAGCATAAAAACTTGTTTGTGCTCATACCGCCAAAGGTACAACATTGATATAGAAATCAACCAAGGTTGCCACCATCCACCTGAAACAAATTCCAAAATTTCACAAGATTAAAAGAAAACAAAACCTCAATAGCAGTCGAAAACGAGAAAGAAGATGAAGGAAGAAGAAAAGATTGAAGCTTTAAACAATAATGTTGGCACAAAAAGGTTTAGAGAGCGAGAGAGTACGGAGTAAGAAGGTCCTTGCGAAAAGGAAGACCATCGGTGGAGAGAGTGTAAGTGAGAGTGAAGACCATCACACAGCCTAAAGCCGCAAACAGAATTCTTAAACCAATCACCAATGAATTCGCCATCGCCACCGCCTTCACTCTTGGTCTGCTCTTACTCTGGGGATGAAGAAAAAGAAAAGAGCTGACAAATGCGAACAATTTTCAACTGCGACTGTGCGTGTGGTGAAGGATGAAGGCAGAAAGACACGGACCCCAGAGTTCCACGTAGAAGGTTGGCGCTTAAACTGAAGGGACAAGTTTTAATTTTGATTGGCGACCCTCCATTTCAACTACAAAAAATAACTTGAAATTTAACTAAGGAGAAATTGATAATTCTCTTATTTGACAACTTAAGCGTAGAATTTATTAAATGATGTGCAAAAAATTGGTAGAAATTGGGCATCAATTCCCGAGTTTAAGGACTTCACTAGTTCCTGGGACCGTCTTGGATTCCCTAGGAGATGTCTTATAGTTGGTGCTACCTCGGATTAAGAAGTTGAACTATCAAAATAGTGATGATCTATGTTTGGTGTTCCATTAGACTAAAAAATTAATTTTTTAATTTTTAAAGTAATAAATATTATATTTTTAAATCTTATTTAATAAATATACATAACATTAATATGATGAGTATTTATTGGTGCCATATTATTATGCATAATACTAAATTTATCAATCGTCCAAGACTAAGATGATGACTATACAGTTGCATTTGATCAAACTATGCTATCAATGGAGTGAGTTAATGAAAGAATTCATCATCTGAACCTACCACGAACAAAATATATGTCCGTGTAAATAGACACAACAAAGTGAAATATTGTAGTATTTATAGATGCAAAAGTTAGATATTTTACATATATGCAAGAGTCATCCACATGACTTCAAATTATAAATTTAAGTTCACATATTATTTTCCATAAGCTCACAAACTAACAATACTAATAATCATCTAAAAACCAACTAATTAACATATATAATAAAACATCCATAATTCCAAAATGAGACTAATAAAGCAACAAAAACAAAAGCAATAGCAGCGCTTGTGGTGTTTCTAAGGTGGGAGATGCACTTGTGGTGTTTCCAATATATGGGATGTGGCCTCCTTCAAGCATTTTCATTGAGCAATTGCTTGACAAAGGCTTTTTTGATATCAGCATCAAGTGACTTGAACAGAGATATTGTTTGTGACTTATCCAAAATGATTTCTAATGCTGCAATTTGATCCAGAGCAGAAAACCTCATTTCCTTTACTTCTTTGGCAATATCTAAACTGTCACGTCCCGAGATCGGCTCGGCCGCATCACGATATTGTCCGCTTTGGGCCCCCCTCTCTCCATCACGGTTTTGTTTGGGAACTCATGAGCAACTTTCCAGTGGGTCACCCATCCTGGGATTGCTTTACCCCCAACTCGCTTAACTTCGAGTTTCCATGACTCCGAAGCCAGCGAGCTCCAAAAAGGCCTCATGCTAGATGGAGGTGGACATGTACATATGTTGGCACTAAAACTTGAACAGAGAGATGAGTGCAACTTACAAGTGGGATGGACGATCAAGGGATCGATTGAGTGTTGGATGCAGATCCTTCCTGTCCTCCTGATGCTGACCCTGAAGGGAAGATAAGCGAAGCTCGTGAGGTCTATGGAACCGGTGTGGAACCAGCCTAAGACCCTCCGATGCTCAAGTAAGATTGTTTATAAGAGCTCTTGCCGTTGACCATATAGAAGTATAAAAGTCAAGCTGAAAAGTCTTACCCCTTTGTTGATGGTGAAGGGGTGTATTTATAGAGGGCATTTGGGATGCTTGTGGTGTTCATTTCCGATGTGGGACTCGTGGGAGGGCCCTGAGGTTGACACGAGTCCTTAGATATTTCGGACGGGTGCTTCGAGGCTGATTATGTACAATCGGTATGGGGTGCCGATTGTACACGAGCTGGGCCTGAATCGGCCGTTTGCAGCTTCAGACAATGCCATCGGTAACCGATGCCGTTTGTCGAGGCCTTGGGTACTTGGGCGAGCTTCTATGATCCACGTGTCGTTGTATGAGTGGAGGGTCAGATATGGTACAAACAGGAGTCCCCCAAGTTGCCGATTGAGAGCTTCTCGGTTGGGGACTTGAATATGTCTTCGGCATTCTGACCCGTACTTGACGGTCTCATAGCTGCCGATGGTGGTATGTAGTCCCCAAGTGGCCAAGCGAGGGAGCTTGGAAAAGAGAGACGGCATCATGTGCCGAATGGTTGGAGAGGCCAGTGTAGGTCAGGGTTTTGAAACGCCTGCCGTTCGGCACGAGAGGTGATTGAGAAATGGACCAATGTACGCCTGCCGTTCGGCGCGAGAGGTGATTGAGAAATCGACCAATGTGCGCCTGCCGTTCGGCACGAGAGGTGATTGAGAAATCGACCAATGTGCGCCTGCCGTTCGGCACGAGAGGTGATTGAGAAATCGACCAATGTGCGCCTGCGTTCGGCACGAGAGGTGATTGAGAAATCGACCAATGTGCGCCTGCCGTTTGGTTGCGGAGTTGGCGAGATTTGCCATGTTAGAGGAAGTTGAAGCGTCTCAAAGGAGGTGAAACGTTTCAACTGAAGGGTCGCGTCGTCATGCATGCGTGACACGTGTCGGCATGGCTGTGAAGGGTCACGTCGTTCCGTATTCCGATGCGTCGTTTCACTTCCCGATGCTAGATCGGCTTTATAAATATGAGGAGTGGACGAGGGTTCTAATACTTGGAGTTTTTGAGAGCAAAGAGAGCTTGTGAGAGGCGATTTCCGGCAACCGTGCGAAGGCTGAGTTGGCGATTTCCGTGAGCGTGAACAAGGCTGAGGCGATTTCCGGCAGCTTGAGCCACCGTGTAAATAAGGTATGCTGCCGTGTTTTTGAATTTATGCGAATCAAAATGTTGAATTCGATAAGTTTTTCTTTGAACAATGCATGAACAAGTATGAACGTAGGTGTTTAGGAGATAGAACACGATTTTGATAATGGCATAGGACTTAGTTTTCCTTCGCTTTTGTTTGTAGATGTCAGATACCGAATCCGAGGGTAGGCGTAGTCGAGGGCCTTTGAGGACGAACCGTCCGAGGGGAGTGAGAGTCCCGAACCTGGGAGCACTTCGAGCTGTGAGATGGTGGAGGGGGGAGAGTCCGGATCCTGAAGCTGGGGGCACTTCGACGAGAGTGTCTGGAGGTGATGAGCCTTCGACTTCGGGTCGTGAGGCCGATGGGGTGGCGTGTCTGCTGCTGCCCCAGGGGAAGGGGTGTTGAGGGTTGTGAGGGGTAGGCAACGGATTCCGATGGCGATGCCGACGGAACTGGTGTTCGAGTAGATCACTTAGAGCCGAACACGCTGACGAGGCTGAGCTTGCTAAGATTCGGTTCAGAAGTTTAATATTCCAGAGTCAGTGGGGATGCGTCTCCCGAGCCGTTGGAGAAGTTGAGCGAGAATGACAAGGGCGTCGTCTTCTTCACTGATGTCTTCAAGCATGGGCTTCGCCTCCGTTGAGACATTCGGTGAGAAGATCCTGGCGGCGATTGGGTATGCGCCAGGGCAATATAATCCAAACTTTTGGATTACATTGCTTGGGACGATCACGGTGTTCGGCTTGGCCGGCGAGGGGGAGCCGAGCTACGACAGTGGGCCCAGTTGTACAGCGTGACGAGGGCGAAGATGCTGACCAAGGGGGGTGGGTTCAGCCCAACTGCCCTCTCGGCAGGGCAGCGTGGGCACTTTGTTGTTGGGGTGCCGAGCTCGCAAAAGACCTGGCGCAAGCGTCGGGTGATTGTGTCTGGTGACTGGGAATCGGCACCAGGAGTGATCGTCGAGGCGGATCCCTACGACTTTCCAACAGTTGGTAGGATAGGGCCTGCCGTTCGGCAGGAGTGTTTGTGTTTTTTTTTTTTTTTTTTTTTTTGACTACCGTTTGCAATTTGGTTTCAGTGTCATTGAAACGGCCTGCTGCACCAATCCGAGAGGTTGAGGCAATCGAGAGGGTGAGAACAAAGATTGCCGAAGAAGATCGGTTATGTAAGGAGCGCTCTACTTCAAGAATCTGTTCAAGGCAGGTCTAATGGGTAGAGCCGAACACGACCGAAGAGTGAAAGAGGAAGAGGAAGAAGAAAAAAAGGCAAAGTAAGGGCTGCCGTTCGGCAAGGTCTGTTTTGTTTATCTTCCTGTGTTACCGTTTCCTTCTGACTTTGTGTTTGAATTCGTGGGCAGGTGGGAGGCCTATGAGTGAGGCAACCAAGAGGCGACTGGAGGGGCAAGGGGCGCCTAGGCCGAGAAAGGTTCAGTCCCCAGGCCGAAGAAGAGAGGCTGCAGGAGCGGCCGAAGGGCTTCGGCGGACGACCGACTGTGGCTGATCGTCGGGGGAGAGAGAGGGCGGCCAAAGCTGAGGTAGTCTGGGAGATTCACCTTCAGGTAACGGGCAAAGGATGATCGAGGGGGCCTTCGATGCGACGCCGTTGCCGAAGCGGCCAAGGGGGCCGAATGAAGGGTCATCATGCTCATCCCCGATGATGAAGAAGAGGGGGAGGAGGGGCCGGTGAACATAGCTTGCCCTCGGAAAGCAGTGCCGTTCATCAACTGCATGATTGACGGTGCTCAGATGGAGCTTTCTGAGTTGGAGCAACTGCGACGAAGACGTTGCGTGAACAAACCGGTCGGGCCTTCCGGCTTCAGGCAGCGGGTAAGTGTAGGTTTTGTTTTATGTCGTCAAGTAACTGTTGATTCGGCATGTACTAATGCTTCCGTTTGTGTGGCAGGCTGATATGGACATGTGGCTCTGCGGAAGCGAGCTGTGAATGCTGCCGAACGGTACCAAAAGAAGTTTGAAGAGGGACGTTCGAAGATTGCTGATGCCGAAAAGATGCTGCAAGAGGCTGATCAGCGTGCCGAGGAAAATGCGGCCAAAATGCTGAGCTTGCGTCGAAGCTGCGGCGACCGAGCTGGAGGTGGTGGCTGCCAACGAGGCTAAGGCAGCGGTAGAGGTGGCGATGGATGCGGCCGAACGGTCGCATGCTAGGGAGCTGGTAGAGGCGAAGGCGAAAGCCGTTGCTGACTGCCGATCGTCGGAGGAGTTTACGCTTCTGGTGGACAAAGAAGTCATGGAGCAATGTGACGACTTTCTCTCCCGATTCAAGCGGTACAATGCTGAAAAGAAGCTGAACTTGAACTTCCTCCTGGATCCACCACCGCTGCCAGAAGGGCTGAGAAGAGATGGTGGAGGCCTACAAGGGCGAGGATGCCGAGCCCGAGGAAGCCGAAGACACCGAATCCGAGTGAGGAGGAAGGGAACCTTCCTGCGTCGAACCCCTCTAGTGTGCCGATGGCCGAGGCTGAAGGTGCAGCCGCTGACATCCGAACCCCAAGCCCCTATGTAAACATTTTGTACTTTCCTCTTGTTTTTGTTTTGGAAATGTAAAAACAATATTTTTGAGATATGCCGAACGGCATTTTGTTGAAACGGTTTGTCCTTCTGTGGCTATTTTATCCATCTTAACTTTGTTTCGGTTTAATTTGCCGAGCCCTATGTTCGTGTATGTATGCATGCCATTCGTAAAACATTGAGAGTATAATACCGTTTCTGTTGAGCGAAGCTGTATGTATAGAATTGGGGCTGTATTGAAATAAACCGTTCACAAAGATAATCCACCGAAGATGACTTCCGAAAGTGAAAGCCGAAGGCGCGATCACTTATAGTAGTATTTGAGATGCTCTATGTTCCATGGGTGGCCGAGGGTCTACCATCGGTACCACGCAAACGGTAAGTTCCTGGTCGCAGATGGTGATGACCTCGTAAGGACCTTCCCAAGATGGGCCTAGTGTGCCATCGCTGGAGTCCTTGGTGGCAAGAGAGACTTTACGTAGGACCCAGTCCCCTACTTTAAACGATCGGCGTCTCGACGCGTGAGTTCTAGTAGCGAGAGGTCCGTTGTTTGTAAGCAGCGTTCCGAAGCTAAGCCTGGGAACGGTGTTCAACAATGAGGTCCAAGTTGAGCGTGAGCAGGTCTTCGTTTTGCTCTGGCGTGTAAGATGCCGTTCGGCATGAGGGGGCGTGATCTCGAACCGGACAACGGCTTCGGACCGAAGCAAGGGGAAAACGGTGTTTCGCCAGTTGACCGTCGGTAGGAGGTGTTGATGGCCCATAGTGCCTCTGGAAGGAGATCGGGCCAGGTTCCTTCCGCCGCTCGAGCTTCTTCTTTAGCGTTTTCTTGATGATCTTGTTGATGGCTTCAACTTGGCCGTTTGATTGTGGATGTGCCGAGAAGCTGAAAAACAAGTTGATGCCGAATCGGTGGCAGAGGTGCCGAAACTGAGAGGAGTCAAACTGTTTTCCGTTGTCGGTGATGATTGCGTTCGGGAGGCCGAATCGACAAATAATATTCTTCCATACGAAGTGTTCGACCCTGGCTGCGGTAATAGTTGCCAGAGGTTCGGCTTCGGTCCACTTGGTAAAATAGTCGACGCGACGATTGCGTACTTGAGCTGTCCCTTTGCTTGGGGCATGGGGCCGATGAGATCTAAACCCCATTGAGCGAAGGGCCATGGGCTAACAATCGGAGTGAGTGGTTCGGCAGGTAGTTTTGGGCAGAGAGCCGAAACGTTGGCATTGATCACATTTCTGGACGAGTGTGGTGGCGTCGGTATGGAGGGTCGGCCAATAATACCCTTGCCGAATGGTCTTGAAGGCCAGGGACCGGGCGCGCGCATGGTCTCCACAAGCTCCTTCGTGAATCTCTCGTAAGACGTAGTTGCCTTGCTGCGGAGTCATGCATCGAAGCGGTGGTAAAGAATGACCACGCCGATAGAGAATCTGATTCAAGATTAAGTATCGTGCCGAACGGCGGCGGAGAGTTTTGGCCTCGGCTTTGTCGGTCGGTAGCGTTCCACTTGAGAGGTAGGCGAGAATTGGATCCATCCAGCTTGGGTCCTGCCGAACGGCATGTACCTCAGAGTTCAGTAGTGCCTGCGCCGATCAAGAATTTCGATCGGCACGTGGCGGCCTACGTTGTCGTCAATTGCTCATGCCAGGCGTGACAGCGCATCGGCATGGCTGTTCTCGGTCTTGGGATCTGCCTGAACTTGATACGCAGCGAAGTGGTGGAGTAGTCGGCGAGCGTGTGTTAAGTAGGCAGCCATGGAGGTGTCCTTGGCTTCGAATTCCAGTCCGTACCTGATTAACGACAAGTTGTGAGTCGCTGCATATTTTCAGCTGTCGAGCGCCCATTCCCTTGGCGAGCCGAAGGCCTGCCAGAGAGCTTCATATTCGGCTTCATTGTTGGAAGTGTGGAATTGGAATCGGATGGCGTACTCAATGGTAGTCTGATCAGGGGCCTTTAGTACTAGACCAGCTCCGCTGCCCTCTGGTTGGACAAACCATCCACATAGAGTGTCCAGACGGGAATCGATGGACAAAAGCTCCCTTCGGTTGGGTGAGCAGCTGATGTTGCCGAACCCGATTGAGGGTCGGCATCGTCTAGGTTGCGTCCTTCAGACGTAGTCATTTCAGAGATGAAATCGGCTACCGCTTGTCCCTTTTCGCAGGTAGAGGGTGATAGTGGATGTCGAATTCGCTGAGCTCAATTGCCCATTTCACAAGCCGACCTGACGTCTCCGGTCGTTGTAGTATCTGGCACAGAGGCTGATTGGTGAGAACGGTAATGCCTTGAGCTTGGAAATACGGCCGAAGCTGCGAACCGAGGACGAGAGCGTAGCCAGCTTTTCCAGCTCGGGGTCCCGAATCTCGGCATCCTGCAAGGCGTGGCTGATATAGAAGATTGGGAGCTCTGTGCCGTTCGGCTGGCGAATGAGTACGGAGCTCAATGCCGATACCGATACCGATAGGTAGAGGATTAAATCTTCGCCAGGATGAGGGGTGGATAACAGGGGTGCTCTGCCCATATAGGCTTTGAGGTCTTGGAAAGCGCGGTCGCATTCGGCAGTCCAGAGCAATCTGCCGTTTGCTCCCCCTGAGGGCTTTAAAGAAAGGGGCACACCGATCGGTAGCCTTTGATATAAAACGAGCAAGAGCGGTGACACGCCCCGTGAGGCTCTGGATATCTTTCTGAGTCTTCGGAATCTGCATGTCGAGCAGAGCTTTGATTTTCTCAGGGTTGGCTTCGATGCCCGTTGGCTGATCATGAAGCCAAGGAATTTGCCCGAAGAGACACCGAAGGCGCATTTACTAGGGTTGAGCCGCATGTTGTACTTCTTGAGGACGCTGAACATGAGGGAGAGGTTGTGAAGGTGAGAATCGGCGTCTTCTGCTCTTGACCAGCATGTCATCCACATAGACCTCCATCGAGGTGCCGATGAGTTCAGAGAAGATTTTGTTGACCAAGCGCTGGTAGGTTGCCCCACGTTCTTCCAGGCCGAACGGCATGACATTGTAACAGTAGAGTCCTTTGTCGGTGATGAATGCCGTATGTTCGCGATCGGCAGGGCTCATAAATATTTGGTTGTATCCTGAGTATGCGTCCATGAAGCTGAGAAGCTCGTGGCCTCCCTTGCCGTCGTCTACCATCTGGTCGATCCTTGGCAAAGGAAAGCTGTCTTTGTGGCAAGCCTTGTTTAAATCGGTATAGTCTTGACACATTCGCCAGGCACCGCTCGACTTTTTGACCAGGATGAATTGGCCAGCCAAATTGGGTAAGTGACTTCCTGGATGAAGCCGATCGTTCGCAGTTTTCTACCTCAATTCTCATTGCTTCATACCGTTCGGCATCATAGGCCCGCCGTTTCTGCCTGATGGGTCTGAAAGTGGGGCAGATGCTGAGCTTGTGACTGATGACGTTCGGGGCGATGCCAGGCATGTCGTCGTACGACCAAGCGAACACTTCCGTGTTGGCGCATAAGAAGGCAATGAATTCGGTACACAGTGCCGGACTTAATGTGGTGCCGATTCGAACCTCTCGGTCGGGTGCTGTTTCGGAAAGGGAGACCGATTCTAGGTCTTCAATGGGTTGTGCCTGCGGGGTGAGAGCCTCGTCTCGGGATCATCTGGTTTTTTCGCCCCCTGCCGTTCGGCCTAGTAGCGTTGGCAGCCACCGAATATGCTTCGCGAGGTGCAGCTCTTGCCGATTCCTTTGTTGCTTGATACGTAACATGTCCGTGCACTCAACTGATCCCCTCGCACTTGGCCTACGCCAGCGTGGGTGGGGAACTGAGGAGGAGCATGTGTGGTGACAGCATGGCTTTCATTTTTGTGAGCGCCGTCCTGCCGATGATGGCATTGTATGCCGTTGGGCAATCGACTACCAAAAAGTGGGTATAGATGATCGTTCGTCTGGGAATGGTACCAACCGCGAACGGAAGCGGAGAACACTCCCGATTGGTTCGATTACGTCACCAAGAGAAGCTTAGAAGAGGGGTGATGTCTTTGTTCAGATGGTGTGGATCTATGCCGAGGGCATTGGAGGCGTCGGCGAATAGGACATTGACCGAACTGCCGGTGTCGAATGAGGATTCGGCCTACGTCGAAGTCGGAGATGTCGGCTGAGATGATCATAGGATCGGAATGGGGGAAGATGATGCCTCGTTCCTCTTCTTCCGAAAAGGTAATAGGTTCCCAACCGATTCGTCGGATTTTGTCGCTTGCGTCCTCCTGCCACGCTGAGGATTTGGGGGTGCCGAACGGCACGGACATAATCCTTCATGGATCGGCTGCTGTTTCGGTGAGGGGAGCTCCTCCACTGATCATATTGATCTGCCGATTGGAGGGTTTATCCGATGATGGTTCGGTTCCCAAATCCTGATCCAGCTTGCCGTCGTTGATGAGGCGTTCGACAATTCTCCGAAGGGCGATGCACGATTCTTTGTCATGGCCATTGTACTGATGATATCGACAGAAGACTCCTGTGTCCTTCTCGTTCTCCCGAGGGAGTTTGCGGTTGTTCGGCTTCGGTATCATTTCCCCTTCTATCAGGAGGACATGCTCATAGGTGGTGTTGAGCAGAGTGAAAACGTGCTCGGATAGATTCCTCTTCGGATCTCCGAAGGCGTTTCGCCTGCCGAGTCTTTGCCCTTTTTGTTAACGTCCTGCCGATCGTTGAAGTAGTCCTTTCGTTTATTTCGCAGCTCAAAAACGGGGCAGGGGGTGCCGTTCGGTAGGGCTTGGATTTGTTTTTTCGATCCGCGGGAATCGGTCATAGTGTTTTGTCGAAGGCTGATCGGCAGGCATCGATTTGTCTGGTAGTGCCGAAGCCGATCCTTTGGAGTTGAAATGCTCGGCCTTGGCGTGGATAGCAGCCTGCTTCATGAGCTCGGAGTAAGTGGTCCAGCGCCTGCTCTGGACCAGATAGAGAACTGGACGACCGAAGGCCACTTTTGAAGGCACCGAGGCTGCTCTATCGTCAGTCTCTGGACATCGGGAGTATTCATGGCTGAACCTAGCCGCATATTCCCTCAAAGGCTCATCGTTCCGCTGCCGAACGGTATAAAGGTCATCGGCGGAATGCAGGCGATCGGTCTGAATCATGAAATGGTCGAGGAAGGTTTGCTTCAACTGATTAAAGAGTCAACTGTACCTGGCGCCATTCGGTAGAACCAATTCAGAGCAGTTCCGAGTAGGGTTGATGGGAATAGTAAACATTGGCCTTCGTCTGCGGCCCTTTGCAACCCAAGGCCGATTGGAAAGTATGAATGTGAGTAACGGGATCTTCCACCCCTGAGTAGAACGATATTCGGAGTGCTGAACCTCATTCTCGTGTCTGAATGTCCTGATTCCGACTGGTGAATGGCCCTGGCTGCACCGTTCCCCACGTTGGTGTCCGAGCCTGGTTCTGCTCCTCCTCAATGCGATTCATCTTCTGTAAGAGGAGACGAATGGTTGGATCGGTAGAGGGAAGATCGTCTCCGAAGGTTTCTTTTGCTCGGTTCCCGTTCGTTGGCCAACGTGGCGGCCTCGACCTTCGTGGTCTGCGTTCGGCTGGGACTTCTCTCGTCAGCGTCCCGTATGTCGATTCGTTACCCTGATCCGTTTGATGGCGCTCCTTTGAGTGTCCTGCCGATCGCGCGGAGACCGTGGTCTCGGCTGAAGTTGGAACATAGTCTGATTCGTCCGTTCTTCCAGACCGATCGCACCGTACCGTTGGCGTATGGGGGATTTGGTCCGAGGCCTCCAGGCGGGGATCGTCGAGCTTCGCCCGACCTGGATGGGTGAGGACTGCCGTTCCCTCCGCGATCGTTGATCCTCATCGCGGCAATCGGAATAAACTCGGATTCAGGATGGCGCTCCTTTGGAGTGGGTACGAACAGTCTTCGGAGGCAGTTGGTTTGTCTGCAGCTTGCTGTTTTCCTTTGTCTTGGGCGATAGGCTTTCGCACGCTTTTAAACGACTTCTCCTGCCGAAGCTGTGTGGTTCGGTCCATACCGTTTTGCAGCTGGGCGGAGTGCGTTCGTTGATCATGTAGTTGCCTTTGGGTGTCATCCAATTTAGAGGCAAGAATATTGTTATGCTTCTGCATCCTTGCCATATCCTCCTGAGGGTTTCCATTCGAGCCTCCAAAGTGGTTGGCCGAGCAGGTGTCTGGAGCAAGGGAGCTAGACTTGGCTCGCTCACCGAGGCCGAGAATAGGGCCATCGCGAGGAAGGCCGAAGATGGATTCATCTTTTGGTTTCAGTGTTTGGAGTTGTGAGATATGGGTTAATCGATAAGCGATTCCCACGGGCGGCGCCAATCCCGTTGGCACTAAAACTTGAACGGATAGAGATGAGTGCAACTTACAAGTGGGATGGACGATCAAGGGATCGATTGAGTGTTGGATGCAGATCCTTCCTGTCCTTCCTCGATGCTGATCCTGAAGGGAAGATAAGCGAAGCTCGTGAGGTCTATGGAACCGGTGTGGAACCAGCCTAAGACCCTCCGATGCTCAAGTAAGATTGTTTATAAGAGCTCTTGCCGTTGACCATATAGAAGTATAAAAGTCAAGCTGAAAAGTCTTACCCCTTTGTTGATGGTGAAGGGGTGTATTTATAGAGGGCATTTGGGATGCTTGTGGTGTTCATTTCCGATGTGGGACTCGTGGGAGGGCCCTCTGAGGTTGACACGAGTCCTTAGATATTTCGGACGGGTGCTTCGAGGCTGATTATGTACAATCGGTATGGGGTGCCGATTGTACACGAGCTGGGCCTGCATCGGCTGTTTGCAGCTTCGAGACAATGTCATTGGTAGCCGATGCCGTTTGTTCGAGGCCTTGGGTACTTGGGCGAGCTTCTATGATCCACGTGTCGTTGTATGAGTGGAGGGTCAGATATGGTACAAACAACATATAAGGCACATCACCCCTCTCCGTTGGTCGATGTGGGATGTTACATAAACGATCTTCATTACCTTTCAAGAAAACATCAGTCACTATTTGCATCCTATTTCTAGATACTTCAAACAATTTTTCCAATGCAGTCACAATTCTATCTTCATCACTTGAGCCTATTTTCCTCTTATTTGACTAGCCACAGATTACATGCCCTCCTTGTTTATTGACATGGGAGATGCATCATTGTCATCACTAGCATCAACTTCATTATTTCCTTGCTCTTCCACCATCTCACTAGTGACTTCGGCTCCTTTTCCATTAGCACAATCCTTTCCAAAAATATTAGCAAGTCTATCAAATAATGGGAATGATTGTTCCTCCATTCAGCTGCATTCTTGTGGTGCTACAATAAATAAGGCACCACTTAGTTTATGTTTAACCATGTAACCAAAAAAAAAAATTTGTAATGAAATATAAGAGAGTAGTACTTGCACATAAGTCTCCCAAGCTTCATTACTGTCCACTTCAATGCATTTTTTCACATCATTCCATGCAAATCCACTTGTGTTTATGATGTCATGAATTATACTATATTGTTTTTTCCACCTCTTCAACTTTAATTCAATGTGTGAACTTGCCTTTAACTCAGCACCAGGACATAGATTATTCCAAACCTTTCCCATTTGGAGCAAAGTACCATATTTGAAATTACTAGTCTCACAACGATTGCCTCCATCAGCTCCTACCAACAATCACCCCAATCAGAACAAAAATCTGCCTCCCTCTCCAAAACCCATTTCTCAAGTGTATCCAGCACAAAATAACATCACACCAAAACAAGGTTAATAACCCGGTTTCCTTAATCCAAAAAAAAAAAAAAACCATCTTTTTCATTTTCTAACTTTTAGACTCGGATTGGATTGAGAGGTTGGTCACAAGGAACAAGCATCTTTGACGGATGCACCCTAGCCACAACCCACCAACCTATGGAATTACTCTCCAACCCAGCCGTCCTTCTTTTGTTTCTCCCTTCTTCGATGCACACTCCTCCTCTCATTTTGCTATTCTTCTCATGTCCATCTGATTTCAACTCTCAATCAACCCTAGAATGCAAAATCACACTTCATGGGTGCGAAATTTGTTTTCACCATTTGGCTCAACATTGAAATCTGAAAAGAAAATACATTTTAAGGTTGGATTAGCTATTCGATGGTTTTTATTATCGAGGGAGAGGGAGAAGATTAAGAGAGAGAGGAGAGCATGCTAGGCTGGGAAGAATGGTAGTGGCGATGTGGAGAAGATGGTTACTACTAATCTTTTTTAAAAAAAAATTTAGGCTCTTATGAATATTTTATTATGTTGTGGGCTCCACTTTGTCACATCATCCTCTTGGATTGGTGAGTAAATAAGCCACATATATGAAATTACTTAAATATCCTTATCACGTCATCATTTTTTATGATCTTTATTCTTTTGGATGACATTAACAATGGGAGTAAAATGAAATACAAAATCACAATCAAGAGGATTAAGTGAGCCACGGGGCAAAATAAAATTTGATAAAAGTTTCAATTGGCAATTATAATGAATGATTTTGTCACGCGAGGTGCTTTGGCAAGCAGCGCACGCTCAAGTTTTTCCCCTGTCACACGCGTACAATTTAAAACGAAGGAACATTTTATTTCCAGTGGGGCCCAGTTCCGAAAAAAGTTTTTTGTTTTGTGGATAAGCGGACCCCATCAAACTTATTTCTACTATAATGTCACCTAGCCTTTGTACTATGCTTGCTGCTGTCCTGCTGCCGACTCAATAAATAAATAAATAAAAAAGAAGAAACAAAGAGCGATCGAAATTGGCGCCCCTTTTTTCTTTCACTTTCTTTCTCTTTCTCTTTCTTTCTTTTCCTGGAAAGAAAAAGAAAAAGTTGAAAACAAATTATAAGAAAACACCCAACCAATCAATCGCCTTCGTATGTAAATTCCATTACTGTGAAAAAGTGGAAATTTTTATCGCCTTTTTTTCTGATTTCCTTCACTTAAATTCATCGCCATGTCATTGCGTAGACGAACCTTGCTCAAGGTCATCGTTCTCGGCGACAGTGGGTACGTTCTCTAGGCCTAGGGTTTCTAATTGTACGGGCGGCTATTGCATATGTATCTACATTTATGTTTGTTAATTTTATATTTTTCCGTTTTAGGGTTGGCAAGACGTCGTTGATGAACCAGTATCCTTCAGGATCTGTGAGATTATTTTTGTTTTTTTCTTCCAATTTCTGGGTTGGAATTGTATATTTTCCTGATTTTGTCCGATTTCTGAAATCTAATATTTTTTTTTTCAATGTGAATCTTTTCTTAGATGAATTTTAGTTTAATTTTGGCTTCTTGGTTTGAACATTTAGCTTAATATGGTTATGATCGACATATGGGCATTGTTTATATTAATGGGGTATCAGTTTAATTATATCTTTAATTTGCTGTTAGACTTTGTAGTTCTTAAACTGGTTATTTAGATATGTGCATAAGAAGTTCAGTCAGCAGTATAAAGCTACAATAGGTGCCGATTTTGTCACGAAAGAACTCCAAATTGATGACAGGCTCGTCACTTTACAAGTGGGTATTCTGGTTCAATGTTATTTGAATGTTCTATTCAGTTGTATTCAGGATAGTTTTAGTTGGAAAGTTTAGTGCTAATATACATCGGTTTTTCTGTTGTTCTCTTTCCTCTGGAAGATTTGGGACACAGCCGGGCAGGAAAGATTTCAGAGTCTTGGAGTTACATTTTACAGAGGAGCAGATTGCTGTGTTCTAGTTTATGATGTTAACGTAATGAAGTCCTTTGATACTCTTGAGAATTGGCATGAGGAGTTTCTCAAGCAGGTTTGATTCGTGCCTTTCTCGGTCATATATTTATCTGGTATTTGCTCTTGTTAAACAATCTCATGTGTTACGATGTTGGACTCCCTAGTAGGACTATCAGTTGGAAACATATGTAGGTGTAGTCCTTATTGGTTATCTGGTAACATAGCATGTCGAATTTTCTGATAAGAGAATATAACTCATAAATGTTTTTATACAGAGACACACACACACACACACATTTGATGGTTTGAGTAATTTCAAGTTATCATCTGAGTATTTAGGACTATCAGTTGGAAACATATGAAGGTGTAGTCCTTATTGGTTATCTGGTAACATAGCATGTCGAATTTTCTGATAAGAGAATATAACTCATAAATGTTTTTATACACAGACACAGACACACACACACACACACACACATTTGATGGTTTGAGTAATTTCAAGTTATCTATATATCATCTGAGTATTTAGGACTTCTCCCATTTTGCTATTATGTCTTGTTGCGTGTGGGAATGGTACATTGTGTTTCTCATTTATCAATTATTCAAACAAATACATGCGCTGACAGAAAACACTTGAATAAACACTGGCAGCATTGGCACAATGAAAATAGTACTACTTTAGACTTTAGAGAAGTAGTATCAGTTGTGTATTACTTTCCTTTGTACTGTGCGTTCCAAATTCTGAAAAGTGAGCTACTTTGGTTTATCTTGGAGTGGCTACTTAATGAAAACAATTTTCGGTTGTAGAGGTTTCATAGACTGAAGAATTAATATGGCGGGAGAGAAGAGAGAGAGAGTAGTTTAGAACTTATAAACAGTAATTGTCTAATAATGTTGACTACTAATTGAGAGAGAGAGAGAGAGGTAACCAGAAAAAGGAGGAAGAATACATAAAAGCATTTTTAAAATAAAAACTAAATACAATTCTAAACAGGTTTAGCTTTAATTCTTCCGATTTTCCATTCCCTCTTACTCAGTTCTCTCAGATTTCATCCGTCTCTCTCTCTCTCTCTCTCTCTCGATAAGTGCAAGATTTTTTTACTTTAGTGTGCAAGTAAACTACAAGAACCTATCTTGGGTCATCAATACTCCTTTTCTTGGGAGCTTTCTCTCGTATGTAAGAAGGGGTTCGGGAATGTCTATTTATGGAGGAAAGGGTTCATATCTAAGTTCTATCCTTCCTTTCTTGCTTCAGTTAAAAATGGTTCTAGAATTTGCAGGGAGATTTCTTGCAGATGGGGATCCTATTAAGCAGTAAAGATAAGGGCACTTTTGGGTTCATTGGTTGATGCCTAAGTCAGTTGTCAAATGACTTGCAGCCATGTAGCACAGTGGTGTGATTCTGATTACCGAATGTTGTTGTATGATATGTTTTTATGGTTTAATTGAGAGAGAGAGAGAGATAGAGAGAGTTGAGCTTCCGTGGTATAGGATTTTAGCTTTCCTTCTTGTGTTTGTTTTTCAATTAGCTGCTTTTCTATTTATTCTCTAATTTTGTACATGCTCTTTACCAGTTTCTTTTGTACCTCCCATATCCTAGTTTCTCATTCTGGGAACGTGATTTCCTTGTTTCATGTTATTAATTGTCCTTTTTTTTCCTAAATTAATTTAGTTCATAAAACGCAGTAGCTTGATAAGAGTGTAGCTAAGCAGTATCGAAAGTTGTAAATATACCTTTCTTGCCTAAGCAGTTCTGTAATTTGAATTTTGTTTTTCAGAAAATGATTTATCTTTTTGATTTAATGCCAGGCCAACCCTCCGGATCCCAAGACATTTCCGTTTATATTACTTGGTAACAAGATTGATATTGATGGGGGGAATAGTCGTGTGGTAAGGATACACGGTCCACTGTGCTGGCCACAATCTGTCCATGATACATTATTCTAATTATCATCTTTACAGGTTTCTGAGAAGAAAGCAAAGGACTGGTGCACATCAAAGGGGAATATTCCTTACTTTGAGACATCAGCAAAAGAAGATTACAATGTTGATGCTGCATTCCTTTGTATTGCGAAGACTGCTCTTGCAAATGAACATGAGCAGGACATGTAAGTTTATATTGAGTGCTGACATATTGTTCTATAATCTGTGTTATATGCTATTGATATTCTGGAGTAAGCAAATTTCTATTTTACTGTTTTTAGAATATACTTAGTTTCATCAGCTACTCCAGATCAGAGAATGAGAATCAGCTGTTTTTTGGAATCATTTGCGCACAGTCGATAGATAGTAGCACACCTCTATGACATGAAGGACATAAACATAGTGAATTATTATCCTTCAAACTTAATTTGAGATCTTCTAGGGTGAGATTAGTGGTAAGTTTGAATAAGCCTGGTTTCACCAGTCTCATCAGAGGATTGGCATTTGATCTTTGATATTCTAGGATGCTGTTATAAGAGTTTAGAGTTAAGAATTAGATAAGTAGCGAACATGAATCATTCACTTCTAAAGATCTTTGCAACTGGCTGTGTTGTTTAGATCAACAAGGAAATGATTTTAATGAATTTTTCCCTTTAGATCTCAAAAACCTTATCCATAACCTTGCAGTGTCCCCAATTTTTCATCGCACTAAAGTGTCTCAAACTTTCCATCACACTACAACGCCCCTGCTTTTCCATCATTGTACAAAGTCCCTCACCTTTCCATCTAGAAGGTTTCTGTCTTTCTGCTATTATAGCTGCATGCTGTTATTTTCAGATTCTGGAACTTGCTATGAGATACATTTATGACCCATTTAAACATGATGTTTTATCTTTTTTTTTTACCATTTCCTTTTTACTTGCAGATATTTCCAAGGCATCCCGGAGGCTGTTTCAGAGTCTGATCAAAGAGGTGGTTGTGCATGCTGAATTTATTTGAGCAATTCACCTCTAATGCTGGGCTGCCTAAATTTTTCATTTTTTATGCTCCCGATTCATAGCCATTGTTTGCACACGCTGTATACTATGCTTTGACTTTTGCCATTTTGACTGAGAGGAAAGTAGTCATGTTTTTGTCAGATGAACTCCAAGAAACCTCTAACTTTAGGAACCCCATTTTGGATTGTCTCACCATGAGTTATTGCTTCAACTTTCGAAACGGAATCGATGCTTCTAGTTTTGACTTGTGATGTGAGAATCAACTTCATGGAATCTTTAAATTAACTTTTGGGTAAGAGTTACTTATGTGGTCTTAAGCAACTATCTTTGGTTCTTCATTTAGCTTTTGTTTTCTTGTGTCTCAAGTATGTGGATTTTCATGTTTATTATACAATATTCGAGTTTAATTCACCAAATCTTCAGTTCAAATGCATTGTCATCTCCCTTTCTCTCAGCTATTTCTCATGCTTGTCCAAAATAACTTCACACTTTGGTTTTTTCTTTTGGGTCTTTCCAACAAATTTTCTTTTATATTTGTAAGCTGAAATTGGCATACCCTTTTATATCTCAAACTAAACCTCAGACTGTTATCGTACATCATCATGTATGCAAAACTTAGTATGAATGTACGAGTCGTGCCACTATGATGAGTCGCGCTACCAACGGATTCAAAGATAATTTGAACTTTAAATTTCCTCTTTAGATTAAATACATCTATAAGATTATTATTTACCAAACCAAATTGGAGGACAATTTTTTGTGCTTTTTTAAAACTATTATTTTATGTAAGTGATATTGGTGGAAGGGAAATTGAACGTAAGAGCTCTAGTGTGGGATAATGCTCTTGACCAACTGTAAGGTCATTATTTAATAGATTATACTGAGAAGAAATTTAATATGACTAATTGCTTGATTAAGGCCCTTAGCGTTAATTTGAAAGATCAAATGATTACTATGATGCCAAATTTTCCAACATATGGTAAAGAATCCTTAAAGAAAGAAGGTGAAACCTAATGCCATTGGGACATGATACTCTACATTAGTAGGTGGGAATTTCATGCCAAAATCATGTAAAATGGACCAGAATTGTTGTGCCTAATTACAATCCTGCATAATATGATTTAAGGGATTCAATAAAGTTATGACAGAAGGATAACATTGTAAATTTGCCAAAAGGTTTGGCCAAAAAAAAAGAAAAATTGCCGAAAGGGAAAATCCTTGATGCTTTAACCAAATGCTGATATTATTGATTGATCGATTACCAACAAGGCAACCATTGAAATTAGGGGTGGGCACGGTACGGTAGTGAGCTTGAATTACGGGGTACCGATACCGGAAATTAAAACCGGTATGGTACGGTATGAGATTATCGTTTGTCAAAGTTTGTACCGTCTTTCGTTGTGCCAAATTGGTATCAGTGTGGTATTGGTACCATTTCGGTACCAAAATGACACAACTAAAAAATGCAAGACGGAATGAATAAGACAATAAAAATAGCTACTAAATTTCATAATTCATTCATATGATATGTCCTGAGAATCCAACAAAACACAACTTTTTTCATGATAATGTTGGCTACCCAGATTAAATTACAACAATTTCTTATATGTGCAAGACATTAATTATAGGGAAAAAAACCCAACTCATTTGCAGAAATGGGGAAAAAATTGAGGAAATGAAATTTACATTAATTAAGCCATGAAAATGAACTTAGAGATATGATTATCCGAGAAAATTTGACAGAAGATGCAAAAAGAAAATTACAATTCATAGACATTGATCAAAGAAAGTAAACAACAGCAACCCTAATCCCCAGCAGCCTCAAGAAATTCTTCTTTTTTATCTACAAATTTGCAATATGGGACTTTGGAAAATCTCCTTCCTTCCTTCACAGTTCATCACAACAACTATATGTTTCTATTTGAACATGTTTATATTTCGGTACAGAACGGTATTGAACGGTATTGGTACGGTACGGTACGATATGATTAGTGTACGGTTTCAGTATTTGGGTTTTAGATGCCCACCCCTAATTGAAATCATTGGCCCGACATTCAAAAGAACTTGTCCAAAACTCCTTCCTTTCATCGAAAAGCAAAAGAAACTTTGTGCTCTCACTACCGTAACTACACGGTTTCCAACTTTACTATCTTCTCTCTCTCTACTCACCACTACTTACACCCCCCCCCCCCTAAATCGTGTGCTCTCACTACTGTACCCACACGGTTTAGGGAAGACATATAGAATAAGTGAAAGGCTTGACCAGTTCATAATTGTATATCATTTTGTACCCTTCTAGCTTATGATTTGGTTATGTTATTGAGTTAAACTTGTGCTTTTAATCCTTTTTGTATTTATCATTCAGTTCATTGGGCCTTAGGTAGTAATGGTGGCTTTGGATAGGAAAAGATGCAAAATGGTGCAAAAACGGGCAGACTGAGTTAGCAATTCGTTTCGGCCTTAACTTCTTCCTCCCAACTTGGATTGGCCCAAATAACATGTGGTTGGAAAGATGAAATTCTGAACTTCAAGATGGACTTCTCAAACGCATCAATTGATTAAGCCAAGCCCAATCCGTGAGCCCATCAAAATGCACACCATGCTCAGGAGCATTTTAATATGCAGGTGCCAGCTTGTTGAGCCTTGTGTTCCACACCTCCTTTGTGCCATGTAACTCATCTAAGCTGTACCTAACTTTAGATCAGACATGTTGAGCAAATTAGGGAGGTGTTTTAGCTATGAAAGTCTAAAGGAGCAAAACAAGGCATGCTTAATTATGGGAAACTTGTTTGCACAAAAGCAAGGACCACTTTCCAGGATTTCTGGTGGGCTGTCTACACTAGCCAAGGGGAGGACGAATTCCAGCTTATAAATAGAGTTGCATCCATCCACAATTGAACAATTCAATCCATCTATCCACAATTCCCTCCATCCATCCTCCACACTCCCATCATTTCCTAAACACATTCAGAAATCATCCTCAAACACTTCCACAACCCCAAACACTCCAGCAATCAACCAAACACTCTAAACAACCCCAAATCACCAAAACAGCTCCATCAAGCCTCCCTTTCATTTCCCTACGAATTTCCTCTTTCTCCATCACAACTCACCCAAACTCATCCCAAATCACCTTTTTAGCTGTCATACAACCTTTTAGACATGAGGAAGCTCTTGGAGAAGCATTAAAAGTGGAGAAGCACCTGGAGAAGCCTTAGACACCACAAGAACTTCAAAAAAGGGTTTTTCTACTCTTATTGCATTCAATATGTTTTCTAATTTCTGTTTAACTTTCATTCCCATTATGAGCAGCTAAATTCATAACTAGGGCTTCGATGTAACCTAACATGAATATTCTGGGTTTATAAATTTTAAAATTCAGGTTTGATTCATGATTCATGTTCTTATTCATTATTCCTATCTGTCTATATGCTAATCGGAATGCCTAGCTACCATTCATATTTGTGTATCTTGGTTTGAATTAAGAGTAGACACCATGCTTTAAAATGTTCTTCTATGCTTAATGCACTACTACAAAAAAGGCAAAAGACGACGGGAATTCACCGTCGTGAATTTGGTTTTCAAACCGTCGTAAAATCGAGCGACGTCTATTGCAAAGTAAAACCACGACGCGAAATCACCGACGTTGGTATTACAAACTACGTCATTAACAAAAAAACAACCGACGTCTGTATACTGAAAAATGAACCAAAAAATTGTCCTGAGAGAAGAATAGACGACCTATTTTATACAACATACGTCGTGTAAAAGAATACAATACGTCTTTAAATAAATAAAACATGACGTTATTAAATCATACGACGTCCAATATATTTATATAACCGTCGTGCAATAGTATTGCCACTTCGTTTTTTCCATTAATATTGACGTGGAAATGGCGGTCAGGGGTAAATAACCGTCGTTGTTGTAACAAACAACGTCATTTACAAAACAAAACCGACGTCTGTACAATGAAAAATGAACCAAAAAATTGTCCTGGGAGAAGAATAGACGACCTATTTTATACAACAACCGTCGTGTAAAAGAAAACAATACGTCTTTAAATAAATAAAATATGACGTTATTAAATCATACGACGTTCAATATATTTATATAACCGTCGTGAAATAGAATTGTTACTTCAGTTTTTCCATTAATATTGACGTGGAAATAGCGGTTAGGGGTAAATCACCGTCGTTGTTGTACCAAACCACGTCATTTACAAAAACCCGACGTCTGTATACGACCTATTTTATACAAACACAGTCGTGTGTATATATATACTACGTCTTTAAATAAATAAAATATGACGTTATTAATATATACTACGTCTTATATATTTACATAACCGACGTGGAAAATATGTTAGGCTCATGACTTACGACATATTTATTTCAATAAACGACGTAGTATGTGATATACAACGTCGTGATAATGTAAAAGACAACCGTGTTTCTCTATTCATACGTCGTCTTTAGTAAAATAATAGTCGTGTAATCCATCCAAGACGTCGTCTTTTGTAACGTTTAGGTTCTATATCTGTCCTTTTAGACGTCGATATTATTGTACTGAAGTCGTGTTATTTGTAATTACATGTCGGCTCTTTATCCTTCTCCGACGTGATATCGTTAATAACTGTTTCACAATAACGTCGTCTTTTTTCACTTTCAGTTCGCTTTTAGACGTCGGTAAATTCAATGCCGTCGTTGAATGCTCCAAAACGTCGTTTTTTATTGACAACAGACGTCCGTTTTTTTCAGGTTTATAAGGACCGTCGTTTTATAATACTAGAACCAGTATTTTATGTACCTGATTGTTTTGTGTCCAAAACCTGCATAATGAAAGTGAAGAAAACACATTACAATTTATTACAAAATTAATGTCATACAGGACCTCCTCTTTAGGGCATAAATAATTTCATAAATTACAAGAGCATCATTCAATCCATATATCTTCACACCCATCTCTAATATTTTGACTCCCAAACTCACCCACTAGTTCATCAAATGTGTCAACATTTGGCATCCCTCTAGTAAATGGCTCACACTCAATTCTCACATCACCTAAGACATCATCATTATATTCTCTATTAGGCGCTCATAACACTACCGACCAACCATGATGCATCGGGTCGTCAACAAAAAATACTTGTTTGACTTGAGAAGCCAAAACAAATTGGTCATTCCTATGTCCAATTTTCCTCAAATCTACAAGGGTAAATCCAAGTTCGTCGACTACAAGGCCGGAAGTACTATCTATCCAATCACACCTAAAGACTGGGATTGTAAACTTTTGGTAGTCAAGGTCCCAAATTTCTTGAATGACACCATAAAAACCCATATTTGAGAGAATTGGGTTTTTATCCTTGGCACTAGCAACTTGCATGGTATGTGCAAGTAAATAAACTCCACTATTTTGAACTGTCCGTACATCATCTTGTGCCTTGATGTTAAATTTAACACCTTTAATAAGATAGCTCCTATATAATGGCACTGCCATGTTTGGACCAGCTGCTAGCCACCTTAAATTTTTCTGATACCCCATGATTGCCTCCCTCATCAAGTTCACTTTGAACCTGCAAATTAATCATATCTTAATTCAATCTAACATAGAAAGAAGAAAATTAAAAGTCCAATATGTTATTGAATAACATATACCTTGAAGTGTAGCCATTGAATGAAAGTGCTATTGTGCTTATCTTGCAGCCACTTTGTTCTCTTTCTAAATTTTGGATAAGCGGCCTTGATGTGGATCATATGTTCCCTACATGACACGAAAAATTCAAGCATTACGATCCCAAACATATAAGATAAACATAAGGAATAATTTAAAATGGAAACTTAAGGAATAAAACTCATACTCGATATAAGGTAGAACTTCCTCCGTATTCTCCAAGACATATAGATGTGCTTGGTTCAACAGGTCCTGATCAACTAAGCTCACTGTGCAACCTGATAATGGCTTTGAAACTCCTATCTTCTGACTTGATGGCACTCCAATTGTACTAATATCAGATAAATGTTCAGTGCAAAATTCTCCAGCTTCTTCAGCTATATAACGCTCCGCAATGCAACCTTCGGGATGAGTACGGTTCTGAACATACCCCTTTAGAACTTTCATATATCTTTCGAACGGATACATCCATCTAAAATAAACTGGCCCACATAGACGAACTTCTCTGACAAGATGTACTACTAGATGAACCATGATATCGAAGAATGAAGGTGGAAAGTATTTTTCAAGCAAACACAAAGTAACTACTACATCTTCTTCCAACTTATCTAGCTTGGAAACATCAACCGTCTTTGTACATATAGCATTGAAGAAGAAGCACAAACGAGTTATTGCATACCTTGCAGGCTTCTCCAAAACGAAAATGAATTGCCACAGGGAGCAATTGTTGCATTAAGGTATGACAATCATGTGATTTAAGGCCAAGAAGTCTTGAATCTTGTAAAGATACAAGATTTTTTATATTTGAAGAATAACCTTCAGGGACCTTCATACCATAGAAAGAATTGCAAATCGCTCTCTTCTCTGCTCTTGACAAATTCCAAGGCCCTGGAGGCAAACGAGTACTTCTTTCTCCATACTCGGGTTGCAAATCAGTTTGACCCCCATGTTCAATAAATCTAATCGAGCAGCAATCCCATCTTTATTTTTTCCAGGGATCTCCAGCAATGTACCAATGATACTATTACAAACATTCTTCTCAATGTGCATAACATCGAGGACATGCCTCACTGGAAGGTATTTCCAATACTCAAGATCAAAGAATTTTGACTTCTTCTTCCAACAAACTCTGTCACCATCATTTTCACCTCCACCTCCCCCTTTTTTCGATCCCCATATGTAATTAATATCTTCAACCATATGCAGCACTTCTTCTCCCGTTAATGGCTCCAGCGCGTGCCATATTCAGGTTTCCCATTAAAAGCTGCACGTTGCCTCCTATATGGATGATTAATTGGTAACCATTTTCTATGCCCAATGTAACAAATTTTGTGGCCATTTTTCAACCTGTGACTAGGTGTATCATCGCCGCATATTGGACAAGCTTTATATCCTTTAACAACACAACCAGATAAGTTTCCATAGGCGGGAAAATCATTAATGGTCCACAGGAATGCAGCTTCTAGTGTAAAATATTCTCCTATGTGTGCATCATACACTCCTCTAATCCCATCCCACAAAGATTTTAAATCATCAATCAAAGGCTCCAAGTAGACGTCTATATCATTTCTGGGTTGTTTAGGACCGAAAATCAATAAAGTCAACATCATGAACTTTCGTTTCATGCACAACCATGGTGGGAGATTATATGTAACTAAGATAACTGGCCAGCAACTATATCTACTACTTAGAGAACTGTGGGGATTGAATCCATCAGATGAAAGAGCCAATCTCAAGTTTCTCGGCTCATTACCAAACTCGGGCCATTTATCATCAACAAGTTTCCAAGACGGGGAATCCGCCGGATGAGACATCTGACCGTCAATTGATTTCTAGCAGCATGCCAAGTCAAATTCTTAGCTGTCTCATGTGATTGAAACATCCTTTTAAACCTTGGAATTGGAGGAAAATACCACAACACCTTCGCTGCCACACCCTCTTTCAAGAATCCATCTTTGGTTTCCTTCCACCTTGAGATACCACAAGTAGGACAATTAGTTGAATCTTCATACTCCTTCCTATACAAGATGCAATCATTGGGGCAGGCGTGGATTTTCTCATAACTCAGCCCCAATGCACACAAAGTCTTTTTTGCCTCATACATAGAGGCCGGTATTGTATTTCCTTCTGGAAGCAACTCGCCCTGAAGTATCAATAATTCTGTAAAACATACATCACTCATCCCATGTTTTGCCTTCAAATTATACAACTTCACTAATGCCGATAACTTGGTGTACTTTCTACAACCAGGGTACAATGGTTGATCTCCATCCCCAATCACATTAGCAAACTCATAAGGATCGGATCCAAAATCACCAAAATCATTATCATCCATCTCTATTTCTTCAACACACAAACTGTACCTACTTTGCACATCATCTTCTTCAACATTTCTACTAGCATTACTAGTTGCAATTGGTTCTCAAGGTTCTCCATGAAATGTCCAATTCTTATAGCTTTGGTCAAATCCATTAAAGTATAAGTGATCCCTTATAATTCCAACCCCAAACAATTTCAAATTCGCACATTTAACACATGGACAACGGATATGCGTTGTAGTTAGAAGATTTTCTACAGAAAATTGCAAAAATGCTTCCACCCCTAACTCATATGCCTTCGATCTTCTATCAGAGTGCATCCATGACTTATCCATCTTGGACACTATATCCTATTATCTATAATAAGGTGAAAAGACAAGCAATGACTATCACTATATCAGATTATATAAGGTTTTAATAGCAAATAATATAGTATACATACGAAGGTTTTTAAACAACAACAGACGTATTACACATATATAGACGACGGGTTTTAAAAAAACGTCGTCTAATGCTAGCAAGAAACAGACGCCAGCGAACTTGAACCACGACGGTAGTTAAAACAAGCGTCGTGGTATATTTTAGAGACGACGGTTTGTTAAAAAACCGTCGTCGTATGCATAAAAAAGATTTCCGAAATCCCAGTTTATTTTCAAGAACCCAGAATATATTCAGAACACAACATATACATTAATTTTTATGTAGGGTATTAAGAACACAACATATACATTAATACTAAGCACGAAACCAACATATACTAAGCATGAAAACATTAAATCCATTCCCGATTCATAATAACAGAGAGTATTAAAAGATCCGACAAGATTAAACATTAAATCCATTAACCCATACCGTCGACAACATTAAAAAATCACAAAACCCTTTACCACATAACAGAATATCATTCAATGAATTTACAAGCATGAGATTAGGGTTTGCACTTAAGGTAGGCAGAGCTCACAGCTTATGGCCAACTTGGATTCGACGGAGTTGTAAACTTGGCCAACTTGGATTCGACGGAGAGACCAACTTTGAATTAGAGTTGAAGTGAGAGAGCGGAGCGAAATGTTTTAGGACACAGACTATGGTCAACTTGTATAAGAGTTAGAGCGAAATCTGAAAATTTTAGGTCGAGCTGAAATTTTTTAGAAAGCGCGCTTTTTAAAAAACATCGACGGGAACAAAAACACAATCGTCGTTAAAAGTTCAACCTAAACATGACGCTTATTTTAAAAATGACGTCGTTGTAAATATACTTACGACGCACAACCAAACTACCGTCGTTAAAATGTCTAAAGAAATATGCCCTAAACCCTAATAAATAAAACCTAAATTATATATATTGTTTTTAAAAATAATTTTTCAAAATGGATTAGGGTTTTATGGCCTAAAATATCTCGTCCATAAAACCCTAAACCCTAATCCCTTTTCTAAATTTATATAAACCCTAAACCCTAAACCCTAGACCATTCAAGTATAAGTGAGTTGTGACTCATGAAAACATTTTACTTTTTGGTGGTAATTTTAAATTTGTATAACTCAAACTTAATTTTTTAAAGCTTAAGGGGGAAGAAAATATTGCAATGACTTCATAGGAGTTGACGTTGCATTTTTTGGATTTATTTTAAATTTATTATGAATATTTGAATTAAAACGACGTACAAACCATGGCCATTTTTACAAATAAAACGACGTACAAACCATTTTCCACGACCCAAACTCTTAACCTCTCGCCGTCTAATGTCAAGAAAACAACGTCGTCTATATAACCAATAGCGTCGTTTGAACAATAATTTACGTCGCTTTTTTAAAAACATATGACGTTGTTATGTGTGTACAACGTCCTTTTAAAGAAACCACGGTTTAGAAATGCGCTCTTCGTAAATCATCGACGGAAAACAATAAAACCGTCGTTAAATATGACATGTATACCCTAAACCCTAAACCCTAAACCCTAAACCATATAATATAAACCCTAAATTATATATATATGTTTAAATAATTATAGAAAAGGATTTATGGTTTTAGGGCCTAATATATATTAACCCTAAACCCTAAACCCCAAAAATAAACCTTTATCCCCCTAAACCCTAAACCCTAAACCATTAAAGTATAAGTGATGTTGTGACTCATGAAAACATTTTTCTTTTTGTTGGTAATTTTAAAATTGTATAACTCAAACTTAATTTTTTAAAGCTTAAGGGGGAAGAAAATATCACAATGACTTCATAGGAGTTGACGTTGCATTTTTTGGATTTATTTTAAATTTATTATGAATATTTGAATTAAATGGAATAAAATATTATTAATAAAACCCACAAACCATGTCGGCGTTAATAAATTAACGACGTGTTAAATTATTATAAACGACTTATTTTTAAAACAAAACGTCGTTTAAATTATAAACCATGGCCATTTTTACACATAAAACGACGTACAAACAATTTTCCACGACCAAAACTTTACCTCTCGCCGTCTAATATAAAGAAACAACGTCGTCTATATAACCAAGAGCGTCGTTTGAACAACCTTTTACGTCGCTTTTTAAAACTGTGACGTTGTTATGTGCCTACAACGTCTTTTTGAAGAAACTACGGTTTTTCACAACATGAAAACCTCAACAAATTTGGTTCAGCATGATCTTGGGTTTTTCACTACATGAAAACCTCAAAATATTTACAGGGACGTTGACGTCAACAAAAACTTGCTAATTCTAACCAATTTTGTACAAAAACTTGTCTAATTCTAACAAAATTTGTACATTTTAAAAAAATGTTTAAGTGTGCTAAAATTCCTCTACTCCATATGAACACACACAAACTCTGCCCATTCTTTCCTAACTTCGTCAATGGCAGCTTGGGGGTATGGCGCTTGATTCTTTCCTTTGGCAAACTGCAGTCCATAAACAAAGATTAATCTCACAGACGACGCTATTATTCATTTAACGACGTAGGATATATATTTTAACGACGGTATTTTTAATTTACCGTCGTTGATAATATAAAAACCGACATAAAAATAAATCTGAAAATTTTCTTCTTACCGTCTTCTCAAATTCTAGGGAAGTATCCTTTATGATGTCTCTCATAAAGCGCATTACATAATACCCACATTCTACACTGCTTGGTTGCTTTGGAGTGCCGGGCAGAGTTTTCCAAAGAGGTGTTTTACTGCCTACTCTGCCTATGTGTGCATTATACATTTTTAGAGCAGAGTTCACTATGTTTTTCCCGTCCTCATCCACAACACGATTTCCAGGCAGTGGATCCAGAAAATAGACGGTCTCCTTCTTTGCTCTCACAATGATCAAGACCCAATGACGGCTGCACAAAATAAATATAAAGGTTAAATAGTTTTATATGCAGAGCATATACAAACAAAATCCTGTTTTTTGTTTGGAGACTAACCTTGGATTGTAAGGCATCAGGAAAATCTGTTCACCATCTGTTTTTTGAAGTCGATTGGCTACAAGATGTGATCTGTTAGTTAATGAACAGCGTCGGCACTAACTTGGAGGAGGGGTCGATAAAGCCAACCATATTCACCATATTTGTAGCTTTCAGATGATCAAATAGGCACCTAAATATATGAATTGAAACCATGAGAGTTTTTAAAAAAAAAAATAAAGGAGAGTGTCAAATGAATATTTGATAAGGGCAAACCTCATATATACTGGAATCGACAGGAGCCCCAATTTCTTCCATGCCAGCAAATTGGGTAATATCTTCATGCAAGACGAAGGTGTTACGATCTATGCCAAACACCTCCTTCTCAATAGTAAAGGACATAGCCTTCTCCTGAGGCTTTAGTGTCGATTCAACATAACTACAAAGGGATTGTAAAGAAAATGGCAACTCCAGCTTCGAATAATCTGGTACTTCAGGATTCTGTTTGAACAAATTCAGCAACATAAAGTGACGTGGTAAATAAATAACAACGACGTTTTAAATAACAAACGTCGTCTTAAAATGAGTTACACGACGGTAAAAAACATACCGTCGTAATGAATACTTTATTACGTCGTTTAAATAAAACAGACGTCTAATTCAAATGCAAAATTCATAATTAATGAATTTACCTTTTCAATTTTCTCTTCTCCAACACTGGATTGCTGTTATAATAAATAAAGAGATATATATATAAGAAAGATTGTACAACAATTTAAACATTCAACTAAATAAAAAATGGCTGGGAAATTTAAAACAAACGACGGTTTAAAGAAAATAAAACAAATGAAAAAGGCAAAGTTATGAGAATTTACCTTTTCATCTTTCTTTTCTTCAATCTTTTCTACATCCCCAGATTTCTGTTATAAGAAATAAAGAAATATATATAAGACATTGTACAAAAAGTCAAAAAAAAAATGAAAAAGTAAAATTAAATTAAACCGTCGTGGTAATTAAAAACAAACGACGGTATGTAAGAATTACAGACGTCTATATTTAATTAGACGACGGTAAATAAAAAAATGAAAAATGAAAAATGAAAAACAAATTAAAAAGGCAAAGTCATGAGAATTTACCCTTTCATCTTTCTTTTCCTCTATATTTTCAACTATCTTTTCTACATCGCTAGATTTCTGTTATAAGTAATAAAGAAATATATATGACATTGTACAAAAAGTAAAAAATTAATTACAGACATTGTACAACAGACGACGATATGTAATAATTACAGACGTGTCAAATTCATTAAACGACGTTAAATAAAGAATTACGACGTTAATGAGAATTGAAAAAAAAAATGAAAAAGGCTAAGTTATGAGAATTTACCTGTTCAACTATCTCAAGTATCTTTCCTTCTACTCTCTTCTCTACTTCCCCGGATTTCTGTTTTAAGAAATAAAGAAATATATATATGACATTGTACAAAAATTAAAACAATTAAATAAACCGTCGTGGTAAACGTTAACAGAAGGCGGTATAATAATTACAGACGTCTAAATAACATCAAACGACAGTTTAATAACAAATACGTCGTGGTATAACTTTAACACGACGGTAAATATAAACAGAAAAAGCAGAGAATTCAAAGTTCAAAAACGTTACCATTTCTTCCTGCTTTTCCCCATTCTTGGCAGTATCCTCCTCAAATTGAAGGGCTCTAACATCAAGTGCCCCAGAGCAGCTTGCTTTGTCAGACATTGGATTTTTGGGACTTTGCCCTTGGATTTGGGACATTGTATTCAGTTTCAGCACGCTTGGATCAAAATTGGGGATGAGTTTGGAAAGCTGACTCAGCAAATTTTCCCTCTCAGCTTCTACCAATTGCTTGGTCCTAGCCTCCATCTTTAAACTCTCTTCCCTTGATCTAGCCTCCATTTTCAAAGTCTCTTCTTGAAGGACAAGTCTTACACTTTCCTTCAATTGATCGGCAAACTTGTTCGGTTCATTTTTACACATGATTTTTCATGTTATTCACCCACTATTTTGAGTTAGTTCTTGACATTTTATAGCTTTTTACTTCCTTTTTGTGTTTTCTTAGATTTTACCTTGGTTGGGATGAAAATGAGCTAAAAGTGTATTATTTGTTATAAATTCTGTTTTTGTTCATTTTCGTAGGTCAACTTCTTGACCCGGGATCAACATGCTCTGGTGCTCGGATGAGGTGAAGATCTTCATGAGACTTGTTCCAATGGATGTTAACTACAACATATCCAAAGTTGAGCTCCATTGGACAAGTATTGCCTATCCAACCAATCCAGCATGTCACCACAGCTCTGGAAATCCGTTTTTGTCCAGCTTTCACCTCCTTTGTGTAATCTTAATTTCTTGTTACCATAACTCTTGGTAACAAGGAATTACCTTTGTAAAAGAGACATATTCTGAAGCATTTGGCATCTTTGTGAAGTCAAGGCTTCATCATGACAAAGGAGACAAAGGATGATGGGTGAAGATTTTGGAAATATAATACTAAAAGCAAAGCTGGAAAGGAGGAGAGAGGGAAGCAAAGGGAGTGTAATCTGATATTGGAGAGGTTTTTCAACGGGGGTATTGGATTCATTACATCATTCCACAATAGAAGAGCAGATTGGAGAGCAAAAAGCTGAAGGAGCAGAAGTCAAAAGGGGATTGCAATCAGATTTGGGGGAGAGCAAAAAAAAGCTGGAAAGGAGGAGAGAGAGAAGCAAAAAATGAATTGCAATCTGTTTTTGAGGCCTTTGTACGGGAGAAATTAGGCTATTCCATCATTCTACACATTGGAGAGCAGATTTTGGAGAGTTGAAGTTGAGAGAAAGCCAAGGTGCAGCCAAGAAAAGTGGAGAAGAAGACTTCCACCATTGATGATCTTGAAGCTTTCATCATTTTCTGAAAATCTGTAAACTCTTTCTAATTTTATTTTGAGTTTGTATTTGGAATGATTATGAGGAACTAAACTCCATAGCTAGGGCTTAGGTTGAAGCCCTAAACATGATTACCTTATTGTTTTGATGCTTGAGTGTATGAATTTCTAGATATTGTTGATGAATTCCAATTCACCAAATTAATCTATCCTTGATGTGTGTTTTTCTTTGATTGATCACCTTTGAAAGCATGCTTCTTGAGGTTGTTGGGATTATGTGTATCTTCATGTTTTCCTAAGCAATAGATAGATGGAGTAAGAACCATCCATGTGAATTGGTTTCTTGAATACCTAATGTAAACATCATGCTATTAGGATTCTTGTGATGTTCATATTCTCTTTGAACTTAATGGGTTTTCCTTGTAATTGAATCGAAGTACGAACCATACCTAGGTTCGGTTATGAGGAGGGCACAAGTATTGTAGCACGAACCATGCACTTTACGTATATTAGAGAGAATCAATGCATCTTGAGCCACGACCCATGGTCTTGATTGCGAACATCTTCATCAACACGTTTAGAGTTCATCACTTGAGTTTTCATGAACTTTGGTAGAATTGTTTAGGGTGGATTCCGAAACCCTAGTGTTTGTTACATTTTAATTCCACTCTTTGATATTTCATCCCTGCTATTCTCATTTAAATTCAAAGTCCATTTACTTTCTTGCAATAGAAATAGGTCACTTGAAACAAATCAAACCCCCCCCCCCCCCCCCAAAATGTGTGTGTGAGTTACGTGTTTGACACGTTTTGTGTCTTTGTCACTGATTTTATTTGTTTCCGTAATTGTTATGGACTTTTGGTCCGCGTTGTGTTCTTGCATTTTCTGTACTGAATCCAACCGTATAAAGAACTTAAAATTTGGATAAACGGTTGGAAAGTTATAGGCAAAACATTGGACAGAGGTCGGAACTGGAAAAATAGAGAAACGAATCTGCCCAATAGGTGTGAGTTGTGTGTGTGACACGTTTTGTGTCTTTGTTACTGAATTTTGTTTGTTTCCGTAATTTTTTTGGATTTTTGGTCCGCGTTGTGTTCTTGAATTTTCTGTGCTGAATCCAACCGTATAAAGAACGTGAATTGTGGACAAACGGTTGGAAAGTTATAGGCAAAACATTGGACAGAGGTCGGAACTGGAAAAATAGAGAAACGAATCTGCCCAATAGGTGATAAATTGGTGATAAAAGGGTGATAGAAAATGCTGTTTGTGTTTTTCTTTAGTTTTCTTGTTTTGTTTCTTTTCTTTTAACTTCCTTTATTTATTTTTAGTTTCCATTTTGCATTTGTGCATTTGTGGTGTGTCAAGTAAGTGTTCTTTACGTACTCAAATTAGAACTTATAAGAAGCCGACAAGTTCTTCGTGGGATCGACCCCGTACTTACATAATCTATACTTCATTAGATTCGTGCACTTGCGGGTATTTTTAATTGGTTGTTTGCACATTAATTTGTGTCCTTTTAGGAATGCAACAATTTTTGGCGCCGTTGCCGGGGAACTGGCACGGTTGCTTATCTGTTTTGTTTGAGTATGTTTAGAGTACTTAGTTTTATTTTTGTTTATTGATTGTTGTTTCATTTTATCTTGATTTGTTTTTGTTTCTTTTTCTTTACAGGAACATCCGAGGAGTCACCTCCACCATCTCTAATGGCAGCAGCAACTGAAATTGTGGAACTTACTATGTAAGAATACTCCAATAAATTTGTGATGGAGGAAGCAAATGTTTTTGGCTCATTTCATAATGAATTGCCTATGAATGAATATTTCCGACAAACATACAATCCGGAGTGGAGAAATCATTCAAACTTTTGGTGGACCGACAATCCAAATTTTCAACAAGGGTCATATCAACCATATCAAGGCCAACATAATACTTGTCCACCTTATGGTCAACCCCAATATTATAATCCACCACCACTTAGTCAATCTCACCAACCACCTCAAGGACCAACTTTGGAAGAAATTGTTGCTTCAATGGTTAGACACACAGAGAGTTTCATCATGCAGAGGAATGACACTCACATGCAGAGGAATGATACCCACATGCAGAAAATGGATAAGGCCATTGCCAATCTAGAAAATCAAGTGGGGCAAATTGTCACAGCTTTGAGTCAAAGGGAAGCTAGGATGATGCCTAGCCAAAAGTGATACCAAATGGGCGTGAGCATGTTCAAGCAGTTACCTTGAGAACTGGTAAGGTAATTGGTGAAATTGATGGTTCTAAAAATTTGATTCACAATTTTGATGAAATGCAGGTTGAGCAAGTAATTGGGCCTAAGGAAAAGGATGAAATCAACAAGGGGGAAGATAAACAAGCAGCATCTTCACCTGAGTGGATCCCAAAGCATGAACTTGCAAGAAGGGCAAGAAAGGAGAAGGTAAGTCGTGAACCTACTGATGAAGATATCTTACATGCTCCTTTTCCTCACAGGTTGATGAGTTCTAGGAAAAATCAACATGCCAAGGACATATTGGAAACTTTCAAGCAAGTGCAAGTCAACATTCCTTCCTTGGATGCAAACAAGCTCAAGGAATGCGAAACTATTGCATTAACGGAAGAGGTTTCTGCTGTTTTGCAAAGGAAGCTTCCTCCCAATTTGCAAGATCCAGGAAGTTTCACAATTCCTTGTATAGTTGGTGATAAATTGTTTGAGGAACCTTTAATTGATTTCGGTGCTTCAATTAATCTAATGCCATATTCTGTTTTTGAAGTACTAAAGGAAGACAAGCTGAACATCCATGTTCCAAGCACCAATCATATGTTCAATGTCATTACTCAAATGAGAAGGCCACCCGATCCTAAATATGTGCCTCCTCCATCTAATCCACGTATTGAAGAGCGCTTAAAATTGCTTTTGAAATCTACTCATGTGCATAAAAAGAAAAGAATACGAAATGGGTTGATTAGATGGCAAAGGGATTTGAAGAAACTTCATGTTCTGCACAAGGAGGCGATTGAGCCAAAACCTCCCAAGTGACCATGGAATGTTGGAAGTCCGGCAAAAGACTTTAAACTTAGCGCTTCTTGGGAGGCAACCCAAGGTGAATAGAAGAAGTTTGTTGTCGTCCTAATCGCTTCAAAGTGGAGTTTCTCTATACTCAAACTTACTTTTATTTTACTTTACTTTATTTTATTTATTTTATTTTTGTGTTAGGGTTACAATTCTCCAACCAAGGTAATTTTGATTTTTTTTTTCTCTTGTTGTTTCTCTTTGTTTTTCTTACTCTTTCTTTCTTTTACTTGTTTGTGTTGTTATTTTGTTGTTAAGTTTGGGAAGTAGATTGCTTCATGATTGCACACACTGAACTTTGGGCGTGAATGCTTATTCATTTCATAACATGTGATTACATATATCAACTTGAAAATGCATACATAAAATTCCTAATCACATGTTCATTGTTGCATTCTGCGCCACCCGAGGCTTCTGCTAATTGCCTCTGCCCGTTCTTGCTTGTAGAACCTGCAACAGCTCTACATGATCTTCATTCCTCTTTTGCAGCATCTCTACATGCTGGTTGGCGCTGTAGAGCCGCTTCTGGAGGTCCGCCACCTGAGCTTTCAGGGCCGCCACCTCCTCACTCAGTGCCCCGCACTCTCGTGTCTCGCCAGGAGGCGCATGCCCAAATTTGTGGACGAGACCGCGTTGAGCACGGTCAAATTGTGGGACTCGTCCACTGCCAGCTGTCCGACCTCTGCGCCACATGCAGGTGATCTGCAACTGTAAGTCTCCTGACAGTTCCTGCCCTCCACGGCATGGCCTCAGAGAAATTCGAGGCCGAACCATGATGGTATGAGGAGTTTGGGAAAATAGGGTTTGGAGGAGCCCTTATCTGGGCATTCGGTGGTGCAAGGGATAACTCAAGGTTAAGGTCATCAACGAGCATATCTGAGGATGCCATTGATTTTTCTGTCTGGATGTTTTGATGTTTTTTCTTGAGTATGCAGGGTACTCCTCCTTTCAACCGAGAAGTGGTTTAAATAGGCATATGCTCATAGGGAAGCCGACACCACTTTTCATTTCCTGAGCAATTTGCGGTTGCGTCCAGAAAACGGGAAGCATTTCTACTTTCCCTTTACTTTCTTTTCCTCCGTGTTTTCTGGTGCATTGTGTTTTGATTTCTTTTTAGTTTGTCGTTTTTGTTTTATTTCCGTTGGGGAAGTGTGCTTTGTTTCTTTTTAGTTTGTCGCATTCCCTTTATTCAAGTTTGGGAAGTGCGTTTTGTTTTTCTTCTTTGTCTTTTGCAACTTTCTTTTCTTTTATTTCATTTCCGAAAACAAAAAAAAACAAAAAAACAAAAAAACAAAAAAAACAAAAAAACAAAACAAAAAGAATAAAAAATACACGGAAAGGGAAAAGACAAACAGGCACACCAATAATACACTAGAATCACTTTTTCCCAGTGCTCGGTGTCTCGACCATTGGACCTTTGAGTTTAGCCCTACGGCTATCCTCTTCCGAGGCTTCAGGTGCAGTCTCTTGGGGCTCATCACTCGAGCTCCCAAAGATTGCATTCTTAGCTTGAGCGTAACCACTTTTGTGGTCTGTTTTCTTGCGCTTTCCCGGTCGGTCTATGTCCTCCAGCTGCTTTCTCATGTCATGAGCGTAAACACTTACCATCTTTGAGAGATTTTTGTTCTCTTCCCGCAACGCCTCCAGCTGTGTCGATTCACCTCTAGTATCCTTGCCCTTTCTGTTTTTAAACTTTTAATAATACTCTGGCACTCTTCAACCATACTTCGCTCTGCCGCCAACTGACCTCTTAGCACATCCACCTCATGGGACTTCGCAATTAGGCGATGACCCACACTTGCGACTGTTGCGGTGCTTTGCACGCTTAGTGCTAGAGCATCGCTCACGACCCGGTTGTCATCCCTTGATCCCAGCACCCGTATATCCTTGGGAGTCACTAGATTTCTAGCAACTCCAAGGGCAACATCGTTGTCCAGCAGTATCGAGTCATTCACTGTCACGTGCCCCCGTGCAGAGGCAAAGTAGGGCATCCACACTGGTGCCACTGCTTGGCCCCGAATCCCAGTCGGTGGAGCTAGGTTGAGATCCAATGAGAATGGGTAGGAAGAGGCCATTTGAACTTTCTTTTCTTTTGTTCTTTCTTTTCTCTTTTGTGAATTTCTGAGTTTGTGTGTTTTTCCCCAACTCTTTCTTTTCTTCTTTTATAGAGTTAGTTTCTACGTAACCCTAGCCGCTGCGCTTCTGCGTTTTGCGCGGCTCTTACGGCCTATCCCCTCTGTTGCCTCACCTGTTCCCCAACCCCTTTAATTACATTTCCGCCTTTCAGCGCTTTCAAGAAACTAAAGTCGTCGCGCCTTCCTATGAAAGCAATAATTCTGGCTTAGGAACGTGTAAGAGACCTCTGCTTGTCGACACGTCTCTCACTTTGTATCCCGTGACTCACGGGTACCGAGACATCAGGGCCCACTTTTTCTATTTTTCGGAGTTCTCGCTCTTTGTGTTTCTGACTTGGTTTCTTTGTTTAAAATACTTCCTTCGCTTTTGGGCTTTCATTTGGGTTGGGCTTTCATTTTGGTTTGTGCGTTTCATTGGTCTGGATTTCTGCGTGCGTGGGACTATTGTTAGGGCTTACTGTTCTATTTTGTTTTGTTTGGGTTGGGTTGGTTTTGTTTTGTTTTGCATCGTGTTGTAGTTCAGTTTGTTTTTTATTTTATTTTATTTTATTATTTAATTGCTTTATCCATTTATTTCTTGTTATAACATTGTTGATGCCTAAATTCTTTAACATTGAGGACAATGTTTATTTCTAAGTTTGGGAAGGGATAGCAAGTCTTTTTCGTTCACTTAAACTCTTGCTTTAATTTGTTCTGTTTTCTTTTCAGTTTTGAGTCTTTTTGTTTTCAAGTCACTTTCCGGACATATACGATGAGATTGTGATGAATGTTTACATGACTTGATTGAAAATGCTAAAAAAATAATAATAATTTGTTATTCACTAAATGGCATCGTTCTAGCATGGTATGTTTGAAACCCTCTATGCACTTGCCATTTGTTTCATAATTCTCTAGTTGAGGGACTTGCATGATCCAAAGAATTGTATCAAGCATGAATTAGACTTGTATAACCATATAATGTGAGCTTTGAGCCTTGTGCTTCAATTCATGAGTGTTATACACATATTCTTATTTTCTTGTCATCCGAGTTGTTGTTTGATCTCATTATTCATTGACTTGGTTGAACACTTAAAAGAAATTCATTCTTGTGCAATTTGATTACATGACATTTGAGAAATGATATTAAGGCCATCTTTGGACCGTTTGTGCCTTTCAAGCTAACCCTATGCATGCTTAAGCATGATTTTCCATCGTTAACCACCTTGAGCCTATATGTATGCCTTTTCTTTCAAGTAACCAGTTATTACTTCTAGCCTTAGCCTGAAAAACAAGAATTTACCTTTCTAAGGAACTTGTGAGCTTTAATTCAGATGTGTTTTTCATGCTAAGTTTGGGAAGTTTGTTATTACATTTGGAAAAAAAAAAAAAAAAAAGTACTTCACTCAAAGGGTGAAAGAAAAGAGAAAAGTTGTGGTTAAGTGGCAATGGTTTCAAATTCAATTCCATTTTCTTGGTTGTTCGAATGGAAGGAAGGAGTGTAAATCAAAATATTGTGGAGGTATAAGGCTTTGTGGTCTATTTGATCACCAAAAAAAAAAAAGTGTGAAAATTTTAAGCGTGATATTTCAAAGTCTTTTTTTTGGTAACAATATTTCAAAGTCTTTTAGTCAACGATTATATGCTCTTGAATTATGAGTTCCTTGGACTTTGTTGTATCCTTATCCTTCATTTCTTACTCACCTTACACCCTTAGCCCCATTACAACCTATAATAAAGACCTAAATTGATCCTAAATGTCATGTGGTGGAATTGCACACATTCTTCTTTTAAGTGTTTAGCATCCTTCTTGAGATCATATTCATGCATGTTTTTCATCTTGCTAATTGTGAGTTAAGTCCCTTATGGTTTAACTCTATTCTCATATTTACTATTGAGTGATGCATTGTACCCCTCTTCCGAGTGATTCATTTGTGAGAGGACAACTTTGGTGAGATTTGAAGTTACATTTGTGCTTGGTATGATTTTTGACGTTGTGTGAAAACTGAAATTGGAGAATGAGTTCCATTTGGTCATCACACTACTACACTTGAGCATGTTGTGTTCTGAACTTTGCTGCCTTGTGAATAATGTTTAAACTGAGTTTTTCTTGTGAAAACCTTTGAGTCGTTTGCATGAGTCACTCTCTCTTTGGAAGGTGTTCGGAAAGTTTTGTTTCGAGTCTTGTTTTAATTTCTGTTTTGCTCGAGGACTAGCAAAAGATAAGTTTGGGAAGTTTGTTCGGTTCATTTTTACACATGATTTTTCATGTTATTCACCCACTATTTTGAGTTAGTTCTTGACATTTTATAAATTCTGTTTTTGTTCATTTTCGTAGGTCAACTTCTTGACCCGGGATCAACATGCTCTGGTGCTCGGATGAGGTGAAGATCTTCATGAGACTTGTTCCAATGAATGTTAACTACAACATATCCAAATTTGAGCTCCATTGGACAAGTATTGCCTATCCAACCAATCCAGCATGTCACCACAGCTCTGGAAATCCGTTTTTGTCCAGCTTTCACCTCCTTTGTGTAATCTTAATTTCTTGTTACCATAACTCTTGGTAACAAGGAATTACCTTTGTAAAAGAGACATATTCTGAAGCATTTGGCATCTTTGTGAAGTCAAGGCTTCATCATGACAAAGGAGACAAAGGATGATGGGTGAAGATTTTGGAAATATAATACTAAAAGCAAAGCTGGAAAGGAGGAGAGAGGGAAGCAAAGGGAGTGTAATCTGATATTGGAGAGGTTTTTCAACGGGGGTATTGGATTCATTACATCATTCCACAATAGAAGAGCAGATTGGAGAGCAAAAAGCTGAAGGAGCAGAAGTCAAAAGGGGATTGCAATCAGATTTGGGGGAGAGCAAAAAAAAGCTGGAAAGGAGGAGAGAGAGAAGCAAAAAATGAATTGCAATCTGTTTTTGAGGCCTTTGTACGGGAGAAATTAGGCTATTCCATCATTCTACACATTGGATAGCAGATTTTGGAGAGTTGAAGTTGAGAGAAAGCCAAGGTGCAGCCAAGAAAAGTGGAGAAGAAGACTTCCACCATTGATGATCTTGAAGCTTTCATCATTTTCTGAAAATCTGTAAACTCTTTCTAATTTTATTTTGAGTTTGTATTTGGAATGATTATGAGGAACTAAACTCCATAGCTAGGGCTTAGGTTGAAGCCCTAAACATGATTACCTTATTGTTTTGATGCTTGAGTGTATGAATTTCTAGATATTGTTGATGAATTCCAATTCACCAAATTAATCTATCCTTGATGTGTGTTTTTCTTTGATTGATCACCTTTGAAAGCATGCTTCTTGAGGTTGTTGGGATTATGTGTATCTTCATGTTTTCCTAAGCAATAGATAGATGGAGTAAGAACCATCCATGTGAATTGGTTTCTTGAATACCTAATGTAAACATCATGCTATTAGGATTCTTGTGATGTTCATATTCTCTTTGAACTTAATGGGTTTTCCTTGTAATTGAATCGAAGTACGAACCATACCTAGGTTCGGTTATGAGGAGGGCACAAGTATTGTAGCACGAACCATGCACTTTACGTATATTAGAGAGAATCAATGCATCTTGAGCCACGACCCATGGTCTTGATTGCGAACATCTTCATCAACACGTTTAGAGTTCATCACTTGAGTTTTCATGAACTTTGGTAGAATTGTTTAGGGTGGATTCGAAACCCTAGTGTTTGTTACATTTTAATTCCACTCTTTGATATTTCATCCCTGCTATTCTCATTTAAATTCAAAGTCCCTGCATTTTCTGTACTGAATCCAACCGTATAAAGAACTTAAAATTTGGATAAACGGTTGGAAAGTTATAGGCAAAACATTGGACAGAGGTCGGAACTGGAAAAATAGAGAAACGAATCTGCCCAATAGGTGTGAGTTGTGTGTGTGACACGTTTTGTGTCTTTGTTACTGAATTTTGTTTGTTTCCGTAATTGTTTTGGATTTTTTGTCCGCGATGTGGTCTTTCATTTTCTGTGCTGAATCCAACCGTATAAAGAACGTGAATTGTGGACAAACGGTTGGAAAGTTATAGGCAAAACATTGGACAGAGGTCGGAACTGGAAAAATAGAGAAACGAATCTGCCCAATAGGTGATAAATTGGTGATAAAAGGGTGATAGAAAATGCTGTTTGTGTTTTTCTTTAGTTTTCTTGTTTTGTTTCTTTTCTTTTAACTTCCTTTATTTATTTTTAGTTTCCATTTTGCATTTGTGCATTTGTGGTGTGTCAAGTAAGTGTTCTTTACGTACTCAAATTAGAACTTATAAGAAGCCGACAAGTTCTTCGTGGGATCGAACCCCGTACTTACATAATCTATACTTCATTAGATTCGTGCACTTGCGGGTATTTTTAATTGGTTGTTTGCACATTAATTTGTGTCCTTTTAGGAATGCAACAAAACTTTACCTTCTGTTGTCTAGGTAAATTGAAGTATTGCTTAGGGGAAACCCCAACCCCAACCCCTCTAACTCTTCCTGGATGCTCGGACCCAAAGCCAATGTCAAAACATCATTGGTTCCTGACAGAGAAAGAGTGCCTTCAGAGACTTGCTTTTGCAAATCATCCTAACAAAAAGACATAATAAAAAGTCAGAATAAGAAAACACACGACGGTTATTTATAAAAAAATCGACGTAATATAATATTTCACACGACTCAATAACATAACAATCGACGTAATATAATATTTCAGACGACGCTAACTAAATACCGACGTTATTAATTTATTAAACGACGTCAATAATAAACCAACGACGTCTTATGATAAAATTACAAAAAACAGAGCATGGATTCCATATTCAGGCCTTTAACGACGCATTTTAAAATATTTTGACGTAGTAAAACTTTTCACACGACGTAAAAATATAACAGCAGACGTAATAAATTTTTTAAAACAGAGTGAGTACGCTTACAATTAATTTTGCTTTTGTTGCGTAGATACAGCTGCACCAAAATGGATTCAGTTGCATCCTCAACTTGTGATACTCGCAAGTGCACGAGCCGTTCGGTAGTATAGCATATGTAAGTGCGAGGTCGATCCCACGAGGATTGGTGATTGAATGATCCAATTTAGTTTCCCTACACAAAACAGAAATGAAAAAGAAAGGAAATAAATAAAACAAGAAAGAAAGAAAATAACTAACTCAAGTAGATAAGTTCCCAAGTTCAATTAGATTAATGGATTGATTCTAGCTAATGTATGATTAAGCCATGGTGTGTGGTCATAACCTTGTGTTCCTAATTCCCTAATTTGATCATTTGTTGTCTAACCTAAAATTAAGCATTAGGAACCCATTAAGCATAGAAGAACAATTTAAACAACCAAGCATGTATCTAATCCCTGTTGTCGAATGTCCATACATACTCTTCCTATTCATAGTTCAATTCGAATTAAAGCATGGTGTATACTCTTAATTCAAACCAAGATAGCTAACATGCAAGCCTAAATGGTGATCAATCATTCAAACTAGCATATTAACTTATAAGCATAATGAATAAGAACATGAACCATAATTGAAACTTGGAAACTAATCAAACTTGAAACTAAAGAAAAGAATTTACATAAGGAAAAGTAAAGTAGAACTTGGAAAGACTTAAAGAAAATTTCAGCACAAAAGATTTCATTACAACAATTGAAAACTAGAAAGAGAAACTAAGAGAATTTGAGGGAGAGAAGGGAAGGGAGCTCTAGAGAAGTGCTTGAGAGCTCCCCCCCTTGGGGTGTTATTACAAGCTTAGAGAACCTCCCTATTTATAGGCCTAGGGGAAGTGAAAATCTGAATTCAAAAAGACTAATGCATACAACACTTGAATTATAAAATCTGAAATGGTTGATGCACTTGAATTAGAAAATATGAATTGGATGATGCACTTGTATTAGAAAATCTTGAATGGTTGATGCACTTCCCCATTAAATCCCACCAGCAGCCCTAGCTCATCTTCATGTCACCATGACCAAGCTTCCAACCAGAAATGATAGCTCATTCCTAGCTCACCATGACCAAGCATCCAACCAGCACATGTTGAGGTCAGCATGACCAGAAACTTCAAGGGCTTACAACTTGGGCTTCCCTTAAGCAAATTAAGACTTTAAGCACTCCAACTTGAAGTTCAGAATGTCTTCTTTCCAGCCATATATCATTTGGGCCAATCCAAGGTCGGAGGAGGAAGTTAAGGCCAAAACAAATTGCTAACTCATTTTCCGCGCTGAAAATATCCATCCTGAGCATGGCTCTGTGTTTGCTAGGTAACGGACTCCAGATTTATCCAATGGGGCTGCATTTTGGATATGTTATAGTACACACCCATTGGAACAACTTTCATGAAGAATGCAGCCTCATCCGAGCTATGTAGGTTGTTGAAACAAAGCTTGCAATATGACCTACGGAACTGGACTGGCAGGGGGCTGTAGCCATAATGAATTTGTCTTTAAGCTCTTCATCAATTCTTCCAAATTAGGCCTTAACATGCTTGAATTGCATGAATTATGTTCTCCAAAGCCATCATTGTTACCTAAAGCTCAATTAACTGAAAGATAAACACAAAAAGGATTAAAAGCACAAGTTTAACTCAAAAACATAACCAAATCATAAGCTAGAAGGGTAAGAAATAATATACAATTATGAACTGATCAGCTTTCTCTCCAGTCTTTGGATCCGGGATGTTACCATGTTTGTCTTCTCTTGCTTTTTTCCATAAGGTAGATCGATCAATATCTACCCCAGGCATGATTTCCTTCAAGTCCTCCTTAAAACCAACATATCCTTTTTGAGACAATCGATGATTGTACTCGAGTTTCTCCCTCCTCTGTGATTGTTCTTCATGCACAGCCCCAAATTTTTCAGATAACCTTGAAGCTACAAAGGCATCCCATTGAGCTTTCTCTATGAATTTGTATGTTTCAGGGGGCTGCCTTAATCTATCATGCTCCTTGATGAATGGAAGGATATGAAACCTCGTTAGTGTAGACTTGAAATCCTTCCATTTCTTGGCGGCAGAAGATAGCACCATTTGCTTTCCCCTTTTACCAACCACAAAAGCCATGTCAACGGCTTCCCAAATCTGGTCTTTTATATCCTTGGATATTTGAACCCATTTCTTGTCCACAAGTGGGACTCTGGAGCGCGCCAACACACCAATGTAGGACTGCATCTCATTATGTGCACGGCCATATGGTTTCCCTTCTTCATTGTACTCAACAACAGGCTTGATTTTCTGAATTTTTCTCTGCACAACACGGGGCATTGTGCTCATACCCCGACCTGACTTTGGCTCCTCAGAAATAGTTGCCGTGCTGCCTGGTTCTGCTCTCAGAAGATGAAACAAACTTCATCTTCTTCGAGGACTTGGTTTGAGGATTTACAACTCTAAGCTCCTTCTTCGAGGATTCATTTTTTTTCAAGCCAGAACTCCTTACTTTGGGATTGAGAAACCATGGTTCCAGACAAATTAAACCTGCAAGTGAAAATATATCAGTGAAATTAAGAAAAACCACGACGATTATTTATAAACTACGACGTATTATAATATTTCAAACGACGTAAGAACAAAAAAACCGACGTAATAATTAATTTAAACGACGTTAATTAATAACCGACGTGATAAAATATTACAATGACGTAAATAATAAACAACCGACGTCTTATAATATAATCAAAAACAGAGTATTAAATATTACAACGACGTTAATAATAAAAATTCGCCGTGGTAGTGAAAATAAAACGACGTAAATATTAATATACCGTCGTCTATACCACAAAAACAAATTAGGAACAAAGTAAAATATTTTCAGCAGAAAAATAATTAAAAAGATTTTCGAAACAAAAACCATTGTTCAGAGAAATCAAACATGCGATGAATATATCCTTAAAAATCAAAAACAAAAAAAGGATATCATTTTAAAAAACAACGAAGAACACTTTCACACGACGCTAGGGTGACTTGACGAACCGTCGTGGTCTATAAATCTAACCACGTAAATAACAAGCCACCGTCGTCTTATTTAGTTGAAGTAAAAGAACCAGAGTAGTGTTCAAACTTGGAAACTTTCCGTCTTTGTCTGCAAATTTTATCAAACTTGGAAAGAAAAAATGTAAAAAGATTTAAAAAAACGAAAATGATATGCGCATGCAAAACAGGAACAAAAATCCTTCCAAAAATGCTTACCCTTTGCTTGCGATGAAAGCTTTCTTCTGGAGTTTGGTGTTTCAGTTCAGAGATGAAGACGAAGAGGAGATGAAGACGAAGAGGAGATAAGCTTGAAAGTTTGAAACAGTTCTTGGAGAATGAAAAATGAGAGAAGATTGAAAGTTTTTCTCGGGTTTGGAAACAGTGCAAGTATGGGTCAGGAAGGTGAAAAGTTTAAAATAATAAAAAACCGTTTCATAAAAACGATGCTATTAATAGTATGCGCCCTAGTATGATATATTATACGGCGCTATTGTTAACACCGCCCTATAATATTACTTTCCACGACGGTATGTTTGAATTAAACGACGTTTTTAAATCTAATTACACGACGCATGTTTCTTCAAAAAGAGGAATCGTCATTTTCCAATTTACCCAACGACTTTATATTCAATAATACCGACGTGAAACATTAATACCACGTCGTTTTAATTACTCATACGGACGTGTAATTTTTTTATTTACATAATAAATTAATTTTCCAAAACTTACAACGTCGTTTTTATATAGGGTCGTTGTTAAATAATTTATACGACCTTATTTTAAATTTAAACGACGTTTATGTTATATATAAACGTCGATAATGTAAACCAAACCGACGTGGTATATAAGATTTGTTTATAAATAATGGGTTTTCTGTCTTTTTCCTGTCATCTTCATTTTTCAATTAGGGTTTCAACTTTTTCTCACCTCTCTGTCTCACCTCGCTTTCATTTTTCAGTTTGGATGTTGATGTGTGCGTATCTTAAAGACACAAACACGCACACATCATCTAAAAAATTGTCTTTCTGACAGAAGGAGAACAAGGTCTGCATCAGGGCCAAGCATGGGTTTGCTACATCCTCCTGTGTAGCAATGGTGGAACCAGCCTTAGAACCTACATGGGTTTGCAGCCGCACTTGCCCGTTTGAAGGCATACGAGGGCACAACCCACAACAGGTTCTAAGTCTGGTTCCACCCTTGCTACACAGGAGTATTCAAGAAACAGTTGATTTTGATGAAAATGGGAATCGAGGAGTGAGCTTTTCATACTTTGTTGATTTTGATTTTCTGAAATTATTAGATATTCATCTGGGCTGTGCAGGAGCTTGAGAACAAGAGGAAGGAGAGGGCCCAGCTTGCATATGAGAGGAAGAAACAGTTGAGACCTTCCTTGGCGGCTGAGACAAGCTTCTTGCCCTCAAACTCCTTGTGAGAGTAATTGGCACATCATCCACTTCTAAAACATTGCCTTTGTTCATTCCTGTTCGATTATGATGAGGAACAGAGTTCATTCTGGTAATGATAGACGAATAATGGCATAAAATTTGTACGTCGTTAATTTAACAAACCGTCGTGGTTAGTACAATTATGCGACAGGAGAGTTATGGATACCGTCGTAGTATAGTATAATTAAAAAATCGATAAATTTATATTTACAGTCGTGGTAACTTAATTTAAAGCGTCGATTTTTTTTGTAATTAACCGTCGTAGATTCCTTTGAATTTATGCGTCGCTGACTAAGAAAATTGGGTCGTGTTTATTAATTAATTAACACGGCGTCTTATTTTTATATCGTCGTCTTTACTTTCTACGGCGGTGATTTCATAGATGCAGTCGTTGTTTTTAGGTTCAGATTTTAACCTTGAAAATACCTTTGTAATAAGACGACGCTTTTTTAAATTGGTGCGTCGTGGTTTCAAAATAACTATACGTGTGCCGTTTTTTAGGTGTTTAAAGTATGTTTCTACGACGGGTTTCTATTACCGTCGTCTTTTAAAAAACAACGACGGTTTTTTGATCTACCGTCGTTGTTTACTGGTCGTCTTTTGCCCTTTTTGTAGTAGTGATGGATTCCTAATGCTTAATTTTAGGTTAGACAACAGATGATCAAATTACAGAATTAGGAATATAAGGTTAGGACCAGACACCATGGCTTAATCATACTTTAGCTAGAATCAATCTTCGAATCTAAATTAGACTTGTCACTTGAATCCTTATAACCCATAATTGAATTGTTATGGTGAATCGAATGCCCTAGTCTCCAAATTTGTTTTCTAGCCCACAAAAACATTCTTTGTTACATTTGCTCACTTTGCTTTTGTTTGCAATTTCGTTTTCTTTCATTTGTTCAACAATCACAATCACTCTTGCATTAAATTCTGTTTTAGACATAACCTCCTACTTCCTTGAATTTGGTAATCTAAGTACATAACTAATTTTAACTTCTCATTCCTCGTGGGTACGACCTCGTACTTGTCTTGCTATACTACTAATTGGCCCGTACAATTGCGAGTTAACATAATATTAACAACAGCGCTGGAGAGCTGCTTGAACATAAGTTTCTGAAACTATCAAATTGAGTTCTTTTTTTTTTGGTCATTTGTGGTCCATACGTGCTCACAAAATAAAAAGGACACAATATGATAGTTTTGTGAAGCTCAAGCACGTTTTGTGATTAATTTTTTTTTAAAATTTTTTATTACCACTATATTCCGTTCATTTTAGTGATCCCAATTTTCCAAAGAGGGTGATAAAAGTAAAGGTAAAGAAAGAAAACACATGTGAGGGACTTTGATGAAATTTTATGTTCCTTCTGCTGGGTGGAAAGTGTCGTCCTTTCTTGTTGTTTTCTCAATATTTGTGTGTGGCGGGTGTGTTAAAGTCTTTCCTTGGTAATTTTCCATGCTTCTTCATTTGCTTGTCTTTTTGTATGCAGAAATTGGTTTTGAATTATTTTCACGACGATTCTTTGGTAAAGCTGGGTGACGGTGAAGAGAAATCATGTTCTCCTCAAATTAAATCTCATATAATGCCTGGTCCCATCCCATTGCAGACGACGAGTGGCTGTAAAGAGAAAGGGACCGTGTTCACTACGCGGTTCTCTCTCTCTCTCTTCCATTATTTTTCTTTCCCCTCTCTCTTTTTTTCCATCTGTTCCAGTTCCTATATTTTTCTTGTGGTTCTCCGTCTGTTCCTACATTTTTCTTGTGGGTTTCCTTCTGTTCACTACGCTAGGGAAATACTTTGGAGCTATAAGAAGACTGACATTACTGCATATGCTCAAAACCGAGGTTAGGAGGACGGTTATAACATCCAAGCAAGAATTTTGTCCACTTGCAGAGCATTCATTATTGAAACTGGTCTTATTATTTATTTGTACTTTCTATTTGGGGACAAACACTCAACAAAATGATTGAAACTGTTGGAGGATCATCAAATTAAATCAAGTATTTATGGCCTGTTTGGTATTCAATTTGAATCCAACTTTTTAAATTCAAAAAACATTTGAGTCCAAAACAAAGAAAACCTGTTTGGTAGCCCTATATTGAAAAACTCCAACTCAAAAACAACTAAAAAACACCTTAATTATTAAAAATAAAAAATATCAATTTTTTCAGTTTTTTTCTAACAACTCACAAGTTCTCAAATTTTTAAGATTTGAAAACAGTTTTCAAGTTACATACCAAACAAGTTTTTGAATCTTAAAAATAGATTTAGGAACTCCTTGTTTTAAAGAAAAGTCAAAATTTTTGAGTTCCCTATTTGATTAGGATACCGAACGCCCCCTTACCATCGTAAGACTACTTTTCTTTTTCCATGGTACAAACAAATATGTTTCAAGTTTCTAATGTGAAAATACCAAACCATCTAACCTTCCTAAATGTCGCACATGACGGAGTTGCCACGTGGCCAAGGACATGAGTGACTCATGTGTACTCCATGTTTTTCCCAGATTTGTTACGGATGCAGTTTTAGGTGTAGCCGCGACGATGCTTCTTCAAGGGGTGGTGGTAGGGTTCGTTTAGGCTTATGGGTTGATTAGGATTTCGATTATGTTGATATGTGGGCTTTGTTTGGACTTATGGTTAATTGTGGTGATGTGGATTAGTAGTTTTAGTAAATGTATTGTTCAAGTTTATGATTAATATTTTTTTTATAAAAAAAGTAATTGCCTTTTTATTGACAAAAAAAAGAAAAGAAAAAGTAATTGCCTTTTCCTTCCATACCACAGTTTTTCCCTATCGTGTGACCAAAAAATAAAAAAAATAAAAAATCTCACCACAGTTTACCAAAAAAAGCAACCATTCAAATAATTGGCATGAAATTTGCATTTCAAGATCTACAAACTCATTAGACCTAGCTTTGTTATAATGGCTTTGTTCTTATTGACACAACTTATGTTAAACGAAGGGGAAACCATTTCCACAAAAGCAGAGGATGACATTTTCAATCTAGGGAAATCATTTTGGAGCTATAAGAAGATTGACATTACTACATATACCATAGATATGTTCCGTTCATTTTAGTGATCACAATAACCAGAGATGGTGATAAAAGTAAAGCTAAAGAAAGAGAAAACCCATTTCAGAGAGGGAACTTCCGTGAAATTTCGTATGTTCCTTCCGTCCTTTGGAGACGTTAACACCACAGTTTTTCTTTATCGTTTGACCAAAAAAATAAAAAATAAAAAATCTCACCACAGTTTACCAAGAAAAGCAACCAAAAAAAATAATTGGCCTGACAAGTATCCCAAAAAAAAAAAAGGCCTGACACTCAAAAGAACTTGTCGGCAATGAAACGATGCCCTCCTTCCTCTTCATGAAAAGCAAAAGAAATGACTCATTGACCCAAAAAGACTTGGACTCCCATTGGAGACGTTGGAGATAGCTGACCATAAAAACCGTGTACTCTACACCTCTCTCTCTATGTTCGCCACTACTTATCTCTCTCTCTATGCGTCTCTTTTCTGAGGCTGTTAGCTTTGCTTCTTGCTGATCTTGTATTTTTTGTGAGTTTCTTGTTGGCTTGCTGATCTTGTGGTTGTTGTCTTACCAATTCTCTGGCGTTGTAACATTAAGCTAAAGTTACTGCCTTGCTTCGTCTCCATTTTCATATAATTGCTTTGTTCAGGTAACAATAAGATAAAGCATTTGTAGTTTTTAGTTGACTGGTGTAGTTAGTGATGAGGCTTTTTAATGCCAACCCATTATTTGAGATGACATGATATTTTTGTTTTAATGTTGAAATTGGTCTTTTTTGTTCCTTTTGTTAACGTCCAAATTGACATGTTTGCTTAGATGATCCAAATTTCCCCAGTTGCTCTGAAACTTGTTCTGCTGCATTATATGCCTTCAAACGCCATTTACCAAATTTCAATTTCAATCTTTTTCATTTTTCAAGTCGTTTATGATCATCTTCGTATTTATTCAGTTGAGTGTTTGGATTTTTGAATATTTAATTAGCGAAGTTCTTGTTTCATTGAGTAGTGTTTACAGCAGAAGCTGCGGATTTCCAATGGCGTTGAGCACCCAAAGAGCCTCTGCTTTTCATCCTTCAGCTGATCAGTCGGCTCCTCCTCAATGGAACTACGATGTGTTTTTGAGTTTCAGGGGTGCAGACACTCGAAATAGCTTTGTGTCCCATTTATACCACGAATTGCAGAACAGGGGCATTAAAACATTTAAGGATGATCCAAAGCTTGAAAGAGGGACAACTATTTCTTCTGAGCTCTTCAAAGCAATCCAAGAATCAAGGCTTGCAATCGTTGTTCTCTCGCCAAACTATGCTTCTTCTTCCTGGTGCTTGGATGAACTTACAAAGATTCTCCAATGCATGAAATCCAACGGCTCAGTTCTGCCTGTGTTTTATAATGTGGATCCCTCCGATGTGCGAAAACAAAGCGGCAGTTTTGCAGGGGCTTTCGCTGAGCATGAGAAAAGGTTTAGGGAAGACATAGAAAAAGTGAAGCGCTGGAGAGCTGCTTTAACAGAAGTTGCCAATTTATCTGGGTTTGATTCAAAGAATGAGTAAGCAACTTCTCCATATATACTTGGGTTTTTCGTAAGCCAATTTTCACTTCGATGTACCTTTAGACCTTGTTATATCTATGGCTTATACTTTTGACTTAATCATTGTTCTTCCTTGTAGGTGTGAAAGAAAGCTCATTGAAAAGATTGTTGATTGGGTGTGGGGGAAAGTGCATCGCACATTCAAATTGTTAGATTCCACAGAGTTAGTGGGAATTAAGTTTACACGTGAGCAAATGGATTTGCTTTTAGATCCTACAGATGATGTTCGCTTTGTAGGGATATGGGGGATGGGAGGCATTGGCAAGACAACCATTGCTAGGATTGTTTATGAAAGCATTTCTATTCATTTTGAAGTTAGCTGCTTTCTTGCTAATGTTAGAGAGGTTTCTGAACATGGTCATCTTGTTGATCTACAAAGACAGCTTCTTTTCCCTATCTTGAAGGAACAAATTACTCAAGTTTGGGATGAAGAGTGGGGGACCCATTTCATTAAGAATTGCTTACGTAATAAAAAGGTTCTTCTCATTCTTGATGATGTGAATGCATCAAGCCAACTAGAGAAATTTGCTAAGGAAAAGGATTGGTTTGGTAAGGGGAGTATAATCATCATTACAACTAGAGATGAACGGTTGGTTAAAAAGCATGATATGGAGATATCATACAAGGTTGAGGGATTAGGTGATGATGAGGCTCTTGAGCTCTTTAGTCTGAACGCCTTTAAAAAATTTGAGCCTGAGGAAGGTTTTTGGGAATTTTCCAAGTGCTTTGTAAATTATGCTGGAGGCCTTCCATTAGCTCTTAAAATTTTGGGATGCTCTGTGTATAAGAGAGATCGAGATGAATGGAAAAGTGAACTGGATAAGCTATGGAAAATTCCTGAGTCAACAATTTTCGATTTGCTCAAAATAAGTTATGATAGACTGGATGAGGAGAACCAGAATATATTTCTTGATGTTGCATTTTTCCTTAAGGGGAAGGACAAGAAGAAAGTAATTGAAATACTAGACAGTTGTGATCGTTGTGGTGGGATAAATGCTCTGGTTGAGAAGTCGCTCTTAACTATTGATATTTCAAACAACATTGTTGGGATGCATGATTTGATACAAGAAATGGCATTTAAAATTGTTCGTCAAGAGTCTCCTGAAGAGCCCGGTGAACGCAGTCGATTGTGTCATCGTAATGACATCATTCATGTATTAATAAATAATACGGTATGTAGAAAATACCAATTTTTATTTGTTTTTTTTAAAAAGAAATATGATTTCTTTTTAACTCAATATTAAACTTCCATGTGGAATTAACTTTTCCTATTCTATTCTTTATTACAGGCAACTAACAAAATTCAAGGCATCGCCTTAAGCATGGCAGAACTTGAAAAGGCGGATTGGAATTGTGAAGCATTCTCTAAGATGATTAACCTGAAATTTCTTGAAGTTGATAATGTGATCATTTCAACAATCCCCAGAATTCTTCCTAATTCCTTAAGAATTATGAAATGGAATCGATATTCTTCCAAATATCTCCCATCAAATTTTCAACCGAATTATCTTGTTTCACTTGAGATGCAGCGCAGCAAACTATTTGGGCTCTGGGATGAAAGAATTGTAAGATTACTGACCATATGCCATCTTATGAATTTTTTGGAAAAAAAAAAGTAAAAGTTTAAGTTTTCTGGTTGCTAATTATATATTCTACTATTTTTCATGTAATATTGTACAGGACTTGCCCAATTTGAAATACATGGACCTTCGTTTCTCTCAAAACTTGGCAACAACCCCAAATTTCACGGGCATTCCAAAACTCCAGGTGTTGAATCTTCAATGGTGTAAGAATTTAGTTGAGATTCACCCATCCATTGCATATCTCAAATTGCTTACATATTTAAATCTAGATGGATGCAAAAGTGTTAAGAGTCTTCCAACAGAGGTAGAAATGGATTCTCTTATATATTTAAGTCTTTCATGTTGCTCAAAGCTGAAAAAGATTCCAGAATTTTCAGGACGAATGGAAAATTTTTCATATCTTCATTTAAAAGGGACGCCCATTGAGAAATTACCTTCATCAATTGGACGTCTTGTTGGCCTTACTCTTCTGAATGTAGGCAATTGTGAAAATCTCTTGGGTCTTCCGAGCGAAATTTGTAATTTGAAGTCTCTTGAACGGCTCTATGCGGATGGATGCTCATACAGTGATAGACGCCCAGAAAACTCGTGGAGCCATTCAAATATCTATATGCCTAAGAAATCAGGGTTTTGGTGGGGCCTCCAAAGAAAGGCTTTTGTGTTGGGTTCGCTACATAGTTTATGGTCTTTGAAGTATTTGGATCTGAGTGATTGTGGTCTTTGTGAAGGGGATATTCCCGTTGATATTGACTGCTTGTCATCTTTAGAAGAATTAGACCTTAGTCGAAACAATTTTGTTAGCCTTCCTGCAAGCATTGGATGTCTTCCTAAGCTTGTGTCATTTTGGGTGAATGGGTGCCAAAGGCTTCAACAATTGCCCCATCTCCGCTTTGGATGGGTTGATAATGAAGGTTCCTGCCTTATTAAAATATACACAGACGATTGCACTTCCTTAAAAATGTTGCCAAAGTTGAGCATAAAAGAAAACGGAAGAAGTTATGTTACGTTGAGTTGTTTGAATTGCTTTGGATTGGTTGAGAATGATGGCTGCGATGATAGTATAATACTTGGAATGCTCTGGATTGGTCTGGATTGGAGATTCCTTCAGGTTCTCTGTCTCTCTGTCTCTCTTTGTTTGCTATAATAATAATAATAATAATAAATACTCAAGTTACTAACCTATACATGGTACAGGTACCTGCACTGATTTGGCCTCTTCCCGATTTCGAAATTGTAACACCTGGAAGTAGAATTCCAGAGTGGTTCAATAATCAAAGTGTAGGAGATTCCTTAATTGTGGAGCTACCTCCATGTACCACGCGGATTTGGATTGCTTTATGTGTTGTCTTTGAAGAACCCCCAAATCCACCTGGTTGGCCTATTCCTTATAATTTTGGAATTCAAATGCGCTCAGTTGACGGTGTCCTTGTGAGTAGTAGCTCCATTAAAAGAGGCCATCTTGTGTCACCTCACCTTTGGGTATCTCATTGTGTATTCAACAAAGAATGCAGTGAGACGAAGATTTCATTCCAAACTTTTTATCTGAATCCTTATTGGTGCTCAAACAGAATATATTCGTCCCCCACTCAGTCCAAAGCTTGTATAAAGAAGTGTGGGTTCCGTTTGATGCACAAGCAAGACTTGGAAGAACTCAATCAAATAATAATGATGAACCACTCCATCAACATCAGCACAAAAGCTACTTCTCACAATTCAGCTGATGCAAGTGCAAGTGCCAGTGGAAGCTTTCACCAAAAATCTTTCTGCTGCAAAAGCTATGATCTTTCCAAATGGTTTTTAACAAAACTTGTAAAGATTTTCTCCCTCTTTTTAACAACTGCAGTTTTTATCAAATCTTTCAACACTAGCGAACAATGGGGGTGCGTAGGACTTCTGATTTGGAGGGTAACCACTTTGATTTCCTACTTAGGCCTTGCACCCTCTTATTTTTTGCTATTGTTGAAAAGTTTAATAAAAACTGTCATTCTTAAAAGAACAGCTAAATTTTTGCAACCTTTGTTAAAAACGCCACCTCCTCAAATGTCTGCACATAAATACTTGAAAGGCTAATGACGGTCTTCTCACAATTGATATTAGTAAGTTCCCATCACTATCTTTTCTAGCCATACATTTACCATTAGATTCATCACTTATTGTTTCGTGGATGACAATTCCTCTCTCTCTCGTCATGTGCTTTTGTCATGAATACATTTCTGTTTAAACTACTACGGAGCATTAATCAACTCATGTAGTATATACATGTATGCAAGAGCTGCATATTTTATGCATTTGAACAAAGTATCTGTTAACATACTGCAAATCAATAAGTAATTACCTTCAGCAATCAATAAGTATGTTCAGATAGGCTGAATTGTTTTTTAGTAGACCTAGCTGATCAAAAGTAGTCACCTCAAATTTGGGGTCTTGATACAGGATTTGGAGCTGATCAGAAGTAGTTGCGTGCTTATTGGTCAGGTTCGCATGAAATTTTCACCTGAAGATCCACAAGCTCATTAGACCTAGCTTTGTTATAATGGTTTGATTCTTATTGACATAACTTACGCGACTATTTCAACTGCTCTATTCTGTTGTGTGCAGGATAGAATAAGCCAACAAGAATTTTCAATCATAAGCTTAGCTTATTGACACAATTGATTCTTATCTGCAACCGATCAATTGCTTTGTCAGGATTCCTACTTTGTCTGCTTCACTTCATCTCCTCGATAGTTTGTGCAATCTCCTTCAATTATGCAGTCTTCTCTTATATTAGCGTATCTGAGTTTTAAATTACCTTATGTAACACAATGGAATTCTAAGACATTCATTAAACTGTCGTATAAGCGAGCGTCGTATTTTTCACCATGGTCAATATGTTGAGTAGAATTGGGCAGTGCTACTTGTATCTTGAAATAAACAAACTATAATAACTTTCGTTATTAAAATATTTGGAGAATTGGATTTATGAGGTACCACATGATTTATGAATGAGTAGTAGGTGTCAATCTAGTCAAAATGTATGTACTCACATTTCCACGAAAGCAGAGGATGACATTTTCACGCTAGGGAAATCATTCTTGAGCTATATAAGAAGACTGACATTATTCTAGAGCTATAAGAAAACTGACATTACTACATATGCTTTAGTGTATATTAAAGTCACAAAAAATTAAGATGTATTGTTCTTAAAAGGAACAACTAGGCTAAAAGGCAGTATGCAACACACACAACCCAATTAAGCAGAGCCGAACAAACATCCTCTGCTTAAAAGGCAGTATTCAAACCATAAGTTACGGAATTTACATCCAATGGAAAAAATGTTCCTTTTCATGGATCCAAAAGTTGACAGTGATTTTAATGTCATTGTCTTATATATATACAATTAAGAACGAAAATAGAGATCCAAGTAAGATTGTAATACGTAAGAGCATAAAACTTCAAACGTTCAAGATTGAGGCAGATTTAGCACTCTTTATGCTGTTTTATTAAGTCCTATAAGCTAAAGGCATTTAAGGCATCAAATAGTAGAAACATATTCCACGATACCACTAGATACATAGAAAAAAAAATTGAAAAATAATGTAACTATTTATAAATCAGTTAATTTACCGTCTGGATGCAGTTTATATAATACATCCGTTGATAATCACCCATTTATCAATCTATTGTTTTGAATCTTAATGTTGCAATAAGATGATCTTAGGAATGTTGTTTCCGAGGTTTGGTATTTCAGACCCAATTTAAGTTTCTTGCTAATCAATTTATCTTTCAGTGCAGCTTGTCACCAATTACAGTTATGACGATGTCCAGATCAGCGTCACTTGCTTCATCCTCAAAATTCAGTTGATACTGAATCAAATTCTTTTTAACTGACGCAGCACAAGTAAGTAAAGGTTTCAAACGAAAACCTTGAGTAACAAGGAAACTGGATTCCACCAGAAAATTAAGAGAAACTCTCTTGGAGTAATTGTATTAAATCTGAAGTCCCCAAAAACATTAGACGAACCCGTCTAAATACACAACTCTCAACCCTTGTAACTGCTAGGGGAGTTATTACAATAAAACGGAAAAACAGAATTAATTCGGAGACTTAACTACGTAACTCCGAAACTGAAAAACTGAATTTATTTTGGGAATTAACTATGTAACTCTGAAACGGAAAAACAGAGAATTTATTTGGATAATTAATTTCGAAACTTTGAATGCAGTTTTGAAAGGCCAAACGACCCCAGAATGCCAAAATCCATCGTACGTCACAGCAAAGTGGTGAGTTTGACTCATGGCTTCGTTCCCTTTCCGAAATGGTATTTTGTGCCCTAATTCGGAGCTCGAACGACAATTCTGCAAATTCTCACCACATCCTTTTTCTTGCTCAACCGCGATAAAATCTGCCATCTGTTCTACATCATTAACAAAATTTGAGAAACAAAAAAGCCTTACAAGGGAAAGCATCAATGGCGCCTTTAACCAACCATACTTTTTCAACAAATCTCCGGTTCTCTTCCTCATCCGAGTAAAAACAATTACCACCAGAGCAATGATCCAAGGAGGAAAATTTAAACCAGAAGTGTTAAATTTTTGGACCCACTGTGGAGGATCTATCAAAGCCAAGGTTATCAAGACGGTTATAACAGCTACTCCAAGCAAGATTTTTGTCACCGGTTGGATCAAGGAAAACTAGCACCAAAAGACATATCACATGTCACTGCAACATTCCGCTGTCTGCAACATAATGCATATCAAAGAATCTTGTAGCAAATAAATTGTAAGTCCACTTGCCGAGCATTCCTTTAAATGTAAACACTTCTCTATCTCACACTCAAATTCAGTATCTCTTATGACCACATTAAAGTTACATTTATTTCTACCCAATGACCACATTAGAGTTTGGGTTAGGGTTTTGGTGGTGGCGGCTAGGGTTTGGTGCAATACTCAACCTCTTGGGGCTGCGAGTCTTTGGGTTCTACTCTAATACGACCACTTAGACAACAAGCAAACGGAGGTACCTAGTGAACGCAGAGTCTAGGCCAAACGTTTGTGCTGCGTGGGAAACACGGAAAGTTGGAACAAAGGAATCCGATATGGAAGAGTTGGAAAAAAGGTTCGGATCCAATCTTCGTCTCTCGAAGAAAGAGCGAGTTGGCATATGCATCGCAGAGGATGAGACCATTGACATGATGAAGGGGTCACAATTGTCACTGGCGGCTAGGGTTCTGAATTCCAAGGCAGTTTGCAAGGAAGGTTTTGTTAGCGTGTTTTCCCGGTTGTGGCGGGGTACGGCGGGGGTGAAGATAAAGGAGTTTGGGGATGGCCGATTCCTTATTTGTTTTGGAAACCTGAAGGACAAGCTTAGGGTTTTGGATATGGAACCCTGGACATTTCGTGAATATTTAGTGGTTCTCGCAGAGGTGAAACCGGGTATGGATGCCAGAAGAGTCGAATTGGGACAAGCTACTTTCTGGGTGCAACTCCATGGTATTCCGTTGATGAACATGACCACTATGGTGGCTCGTAAAATAGGGTCGTTGATGGGGCAAGTGGTGGATGTTGATCAGGCAGAGGGGGATGAATGTATTGGGCGCTTCCTTCGAGTTCATATTCGAATCCCTATTGATCAACCACTGATGCGAGGAGCTTTCGTGGCCTTTCCAGATGAAGGCTCCATTTGGATAAACTTTCGCTATGAATATCTCCCTGAGTATTGCTTCATTTGTGGGTGTTTGGGACATCCAAGTAGATTTTGTGTTGACAAACTCGAAGACCAACATGGGGGTAACGTGGTGACCAAGGAAAGCTTGTTGGCCTTTGCTGGGTTGGAGGCTGAGGAAGATATGAATGGCAGGAGGCTTCGTTCTAATGGGAGAGATCGCACACGGATTCTCCTCAAGCCCCGTGGGAGAAGGACCGGGAAGAGATGGCAGTCGGCGAGGGGTATCCGTGCGATATAGGAGGAGTGATGAGTCTTGGTGTAGAGACGAAGTGGGTGATGGTGGCAATCTTTGATGGATGGAACACAAGAATAGAGAACTTGAGGATACGGCTTCAGCCTCGAGTAAGTCCAAGAATCATGAGTTTCCCTTGGCCGATAAGATTAGCCGCTTACGAGAAGAGGAGGAACGTGAACGTAGAGTTAGAGAGGAGGCATGGAACTCGGGCATCCTAGGAAGAGGGGGTGAGTCGGAGCCTCTAACTGGAGATGTCACGTCTTACATGCAAGTGTTGTCATCCAATGGTTTACAAACTGAAGCAGGTTTGGAGGAGGGCATCAATGAAACAATTATCATCTCTGAAGAGAATGGGCTGGGAATTGATTTGAATGTTGGCATGACGTTGGGGCATGAAACTAAAGTGGTAGAGGGAGTGGTCCGAAGTGAGTGTGCCCAGGACAGGTAGAGTTGGGTCAAACCATACAAGTGCAACTTGTTAGCCTTACACAAGGGTCTGACCCCTTTAATTTGGGGCCACTAATTGCTCGGATACAACCGCAGCCTATGTCCAGTAGTAAAGCAGTGATGGGAAAAAGAAGACGAGAGGAGTCGGAAAGGGTAGTCCGGAGAAGAAGAGGTCACGTGTGGAGGACACCATGCATGGGGGGTGGAGTGGTAGAACAACAACAACGAACATGGAATTACTTTTCATAGACGATTATAGTCGGGCAGTTGAGACCGGCCTTAACGAGTCTCCACTGGTGCCATGAGGATCATTGTTTGGAACTGCGAGGGTATGGGGAGTGCTCTGAGAGTTTCTAGCATAAAGGAGTAGCACTACAAAAAAAAGGGTCATTACCGACGAACTTTTTCCGAGGACCTCGAAATTTCCTCGGTAAAAGTGATATTTCCGACCAAAAAATGTTGTTCGTTGGAAATACGTCACGAGGCTGAAATTTATTTCCGGCAAAGGAACTACCCTCGGAAAAAGTCTCTAAGGTCGTCGAAAATGTAATTTATTTGGCGGGAAAACTTTGCGCCAACTTTATTAACGACAAAAAACATTTTAGTCGGAAATAAGATGATTATTTCCGAGGGGCTACTCATTCCGTCGGAATTGTTTGACTATTTCCGAGGAGCTTCTCTTTCCCTCGGAATTGTTTGACTATTTCTGAGGAGCTTCTCTTTCCGTCGGAATTATTTGACTATTTTTGAGGGGTTTCTCATTTCCATCGGATTTGTCTGTGAACAAAATTGAGTTTTTATTATTACTTTGTATTTTATAATTCAAAATTCAGTCATTGTATTCATATGGGGTCAAGGAGTGTAGCTCTAAAAAAATCGTCAAAATCGGAGTTAAAATAACCATTAAATCGTGATTTGTCGTTTATGATTGTCGAAAAGTTTTGTCCCGTTACTAGATCTCTGGATGTTTGTTTTTTCCGATTTTTGGCATATATGATCTGGAAGTATAAACAAACAAGTTTGATGGTTGGATCGTTGAAACTAGTTTCGTAGAATGCGTATGCCATCAAAACAATATATTCACTAACAATTAAGAGTTCATTTATACTTTCGTTAAATGTAACATAAGATTTTGTGGTATCCACTAGTGTAAAATTTTTAAATTGAAGATCAAATTCAGTCATTGTATTCATATAGGGTCAAGGAGTGTAACTCTAAAAAATCATCAAAATCGAAGTTAGAATAACCGTTAAATCGTGATTTTTCATTTATAACCGTCGTAAAAATTTGTCCCGTTACTAGATCTCTGAATGTTTGTTTTTTGCGATTTTTGGGGTATACGATCTTGAAGTATATACAAACAAGTTTGACGGTTGGATCGTTGAAACTAGTTTTGTAGAATGCGTATGCCATCAAAATAATATATTCACTAACAATTAAGAGTTTATTTATACTTTCGTTAAATATAACATAAGATTTTGTGGTATCCACTAGTGTAAATATTTTAAATTGAATATCAAATTCAGTCATTGTATTCATATAGGGTCAATGAGTGTAGCTCTAAAAAATCATCAAAATCGGAGTTAGAATAACCGTTAAATCATGAAATTAAAAGTTAATTAACTAAAAAAAAATACACATTTACGACGTTTTTCCGAGGGACGCCAAATACCCTCGGTAATAAATTTTGCCCCACCTTGCCCCAAAATTTTTTCGCGTGCCGCCGATTTTTTTGGCTCCATTTAAATTTTGCGCCTAACACTTTGCAAAAAAGAAAAAAAAGAAAAAAAAACACAAAAGAAACCCTAAGTCGCTCTATCTCATGCTTTCTGACCCATACCCTCACTTCCTCCTTCTCATCTACAAACTCTCCAGTTCTCACAAATATCACTTTGAGTTGAACCCACACCCACCATCGCTCCATTTTTCCCGTCGTTGCTCCAATCGAAGAAGCCACTCGCCGTCGCCGTCGCCATCGCCGTCTCCTCTCATCATCTCGTCGCTGCCGCCTCTATCTCAATTTCAGGTAAGTTCCATCTCATCTCAGTTATTTAGATACAAATTTATGAAAGGTAGAAGGAAGATCTAGGTAGATCCTCCATCATATGGTATTGTGGGATCGTGAGTTCCATGATAGGTAGAAGGAAGATTTTTATTAGGGTAATTTCTGGAATTGGTCTCTTCTTTGGTTTTCATTATATTTCCTTGAGAATACTAATGGGTTTTCAATGTCTTTTATTTGATTTAGATCTGTTTGTACAATATCTGGCCAAGCACTCCAAAACACTCCTAAGCCAAAGGGAAGGGAGTCCCACATCGACAAAACACAAGAGGAGGGGACTATCCCTTCTTTATAAAAGGAGACCTCTCCCCTTCAAAAGAGGGGGAGGAGAGAGTTGGAGCAGGCTACTGGGGCCCCATGGGTTTACCCATGAGCCCATTTACAAGCCCACGGATCATCAGCCATCAGCCAGATCCTCAGCCTTCGGCTTTCGGCATCTGCCTTTAACCTTCGGTATTCTTCTTCTTCCCCTTGGGTCTAACCCTATGTACAATGTATACACACATTATCATAATGAAAACGGACTTCTCCGTGGACGTAGCCCATCATTCGGGTGAACCACGTACATTTGTCTTCTGTATGCATGTCCATTTACTTACCGAATGCTCTTACATACTGAGGGTCCTCACCTTTAACATCCACCTCATCTTTAAGTTGGTCTAATAACTACCTATCTAGTTTTAGTACCAACAGAATGGCGCCCCTGTGGGAAACGACACAAAACGCTATGTCGTTCTCCTTTTCGAGTGCTCTCGGCAGCCTACAACAAGTGCCCCTTCGCGCGCGATGTCTTCACATCCCTCAATGATTCGGCATCTGCCTTCGGTACCCTTGCATCATTCGGCGCGCGATGTCTTCACATCCCCCAATGATTCGGCATCTGCCTTTGGTACCCTTGCATCATTCGGCGCGCGATGTCTTCACATCCCCCAATAATTCGGCATCTGCCTTCGGCACCCTTGCATCATTCGGCGCGTGATGTCTTCACATCCCCCAATGATTCGGCATCTGCCTTCGGCACCCTTGCATCATTCGGCGCGCGATGTCTTCACATCCCCCAATGATTCGGCATCTGCCTTCGGTACCCTTGCGTCATTCGCGCGCGGTGTCTTCACATCCCCCAATGATTCGGCATCTGCCTTCGGTACCCTTGCATCATTCGGCGCGATGTCTTCACATCCCCCAATAATTCGGCATCTGCCTCGGCACCCTTGCATCATTCGGCGCGCGATGTCTTCACATCCCTCAATGATTCGGCATCTGCCTTCAGCACCCTTGCATCATTCGGAGCGCGATGTCTTCACATCCCCCAATGATTCGGCATCTGCCTTTGGTACCCTTGCATCATTCGGCGCGCGATGTCTTCACATCCCCCAATAATTCGGCATCTGCCTTCGGCACCCTTGCATCATTCGGCGCGTGATGTCTTCACATCCCCCAATGATTCGGCATCTGCCTTCGGCACCCTTGCATCATTCGGCGCGCGATGTCTTCACATCCCCCAATGATTCGGCATCTGCCTTCGGTACCCTTGCGTCATTCGGCGCGCGTGTCTTCACATCCCCCAATGATTCGGCATCTGCCTTCGGTACCCTTGGATCATTTGGCGCGCAATGTCTTCACATCCCCCAATGATTCGGCATCTGCCTTCGGCACCCTTACATCATTCGGCGCGTACGATGTCTTCAAATCTCCCCAATGATTCGGCGTTGCCTTTGGTATTCTCAGATGATTCTACGCGCTCGATGCCTTGTACATCCCCAATCATCATTCGACACTCCAAAATTATCTACTCTTTGCCAAAGCTTACGGCATCAGCTTCCAAGCCTTCCAGCGGCAACTTCCAAGCTTCCGGCACAAGCTTCCAAGCTTCCGGGCGCTTCTGCCCCACCTTGCCGAACGGCACCCCCTGAGGAGATACTTCTCCTTTACGGCGCCAAGCCCACATGCCGAACGGCATCCCTAGAGACATTTTTCCTTTACCGCAGCTCCCAAGCTTACGGCATCAGCTTCCAACCCTTCCAGCGGCAACTTCCAAGCTTCCGGCATCATCTTCCAAGCTTCCGGCATCAGCTTCCAAGCTTCCGGCTTCTGCCCCACCTTGCCGAACGGCACCTCCTAGGAGATACTTCTCTTTTACGGCGCCAAGCCCACATGCCGAACGGCATCCCTGGAGAAAATTTTCCTTTACGGCAGCTCCCAGCTGACGACATCAGCTTCCAAGCCTTCCAGCGGCAACTTCCAATCTTCCGGCATCAGCTTCCAAGCTTCCGGCATAAGCTTCCAAGCTTCCGGCAGCTTCTGCCCCACCTTGCCGAACGGCACCCCCTGAGGAGATACTTCTCTTTTACGGCGCCAGCCCACATGCCGAACGGCATCCCTGGAGACATTTTTCCTTTACGGCAGCTCCCAAGCTTACGACATCAGCTTCCAAGCTTCCGGCAGCTTCTGCTCCACCTTGCCGAATGGCACCCCTAGGAGATACTTCTCCTTTACGGCGCCAAGCCCACATGCTGAACAGCATCCCTGGAGACATTTTGCCTTTACGGCAGCTCCCAAGCTTCCGGCATAAGCTTCCAAGCTTCCGGGCTTCTGCCCCACCTTGCCGAACGGCACCCCCTAGGAGATACTTCTCCTTTACGGCGCCAAGCCCTCATGCCGAACGGCATCCCTGGAGACATTTTTCCTTTACAGCAGCTTCCAAGCTTCCGGCATCAGCTTCCGGCAGCTCCCAAGCTTACGGCATCAGCTTCCAAGCATCCAAGTTTCCAGGCATCAGCTTCTACCCCACTTTGCCGAACGACACCCCTCAGGAGATACTTCTCCCTTACGCGCCAAAGCTACCTGCCGAACGGCACCTCATGAAGAATCTTCTTCCTTACAACGCCAAGGCCACATGCCGAACAGCACCTCCCAAGAAACATATTTTCATTCCAATGCCTATGCCACCTGCCGAACGACACTAATGGGGAATCTTCCAAACTTCCAGCACTTATGCCAAACTGACTCAACAACTCCGCACCAATGCTGCATACAAGAGAAAGCAAAGAATGAGGTGAAGCATTACTTGGCCAGTGCATTGATGACTACAAGTCCCCAATCAAGAAGTACCTCCTTAATCGGGAACTTGGGGGACTCCTGTTTGTACAATATCTGGCCAAGCACTCCAAAACACTCCTAAGCCAAAGGGAAGGGAGTCCCACATCGACAAAACACAAGAGGAGGGGACTATCCCTTCTTTATAAAAGGAGACCTCTCCCCTTCAAAAGAGGGGGAGGAGAGAGTTGGAGCAGGCTCCTGGGGCCCCATGGGTTTACCCATGAGCCCATTTACAAGCCCACGGATCATCAGCCATCGGCCAGATCCTCAGCCTTCGGCTTTCAGCATCTGCCTTCAACCTTCGGTATTCTTCTTCTTCCCCTTGGGTCTAACCCTATGTACAATGTATACACACATTATCATAATGAAAACATACTTCTCCGTGGACGTAGCCCATCATTCGGGTGAACAACGTACATTTGTCTTCTGGATGCATGTCCATTTACTTACCGAATGCTCTTACATACTGAGGGTCCTCACCTTTAACATCCACCTCATCTTTAAGTTGGTCTAATAACTACCTATCTAGTTTTAGTACCAACAAGATCATTCGTTTTTTTTTTTGAGTCAGGGCAACATCTCTGGTTATCTTTTTTGTCTCCGATTTTTTATCTGATGAGTTTTCCATGTCTGCCTTTTGGTTCAGGAATCTTTTTGATCTGATGGAACCAGACCTCATCTTTGGTTTTCAGATTCTCGCTCCTCCCTGCCTTACAATCTTACAAGGTTGTTTGCTCTTCCAATCAAGGTAATAATCTCAACCTATCCTTGCTCTTTATTTTAATTTTTTTATATAGCAATTTATGATTTCAGATTATACATGGTGGGAACCAGACCTCATCTTTGGTTCCGTCTGTATATTTTTCATCACTATTTATCTTGTAATTTTGGTCTATATTTGAGAAGAGGAATTGGGCCTGATTGCTTCATCAACTATTTAGAGAGGAGTGCTTGTAGAGAACATTATAGCTGTGTTTGCAGAGAACATTATATAGTCTTTATGTTTTTGATTTTTCATTTTCATTTGGGTCTATTGGTTGATTTTGAGTTATAGATAAAAAAAAAAGAGAGATAAAAAACAGAGAACATAAAAGATTTTATAGAAATAATAAGATAAGAAAGAGAGACCAAAACATAGAATAGAAGGATACATGGTCATTCTACAAGTTAATAATAGTCAAATTATACATGGTCATCCTACAAGGTAATAATAGGATATATGCTGAACATCTTTTTTATTGTTTGACATAGATAAGCAAATAACTGTGAGAAGATCTGTTGAGAACTTGTAATCTCTCTTATTGTAATCTTTTGTTTCAATTACTCTCAGGTTTTAGTTGCCTTGAGTTTGTATCTATTTTTATGTTCTTATTTCATTACTGTCTGTCATGTATTGTCTTCTTACTTGATATATTTGATTTAACACATTGACCAAAAGTTTGTTTTGGTAACAGAACTAGCTCTGTTCTTGTTTTGGCAGGATTAACAAACAATGTTATTGTTAATTGGAAGTAGCAGCAGCACATCATCAGTGAAGATTCAAAGGAAGCTATGAAGCATCCATTCAAACTCTTTAATGTTCGATTGGAAGTAGACTTTGGGACTAATGATATAGGACATAGCTTAGGATTGTGATGAATATTTGTAATTTATTACATTTGTCTTTTATTAATAATGATATATACTATTCTTCGAACAACAATTTCTCAATTGAAATATTATTTATATTTTTCGACAAAATATTTGTACGTTTAATGCTTATAAATGTAGTCGGAAAAACATTTTTTCGACAAATTTCCATGTTGAAAAAGAACAATTCCAACTAATTATATTTATCACAAATAGTAATCTAGGGTCGGAAATACTATTTTCGACGAAGAGTCATTGGTTGAAAAAATAGCATGGCAAAAACAAAAGATCTCGATCAAAAATTATTTCCGACGGGTGCGCAAGTATTTGCGACCACATTTATTGTTGGAAATGAATTTGTATGGTCGTTTTGAAAATCTATTTCCGATAAAAATATAAGCAATATCGACGAAATATGGGTGTCGAAAATACATTATTTCCGACGGAATAGTCGGAAAAGAAGTATTTCCAACCAGCGTTTTACCGACGACTTCCGACGGACTTTTGCCGTCAGAAAAGTGAATTTTCGACGGCAAATGGCTTTTTGCGACGACAAAATACCCTCGCTAAAGGCATTCTGTTTTGTAGTGTAGGTTAAGCTCCACACTCCCGACATGGTGGTTCTCCTCGAAACAAAGAATAGGAGTAATCGCTGTGAGTGGTTACGACGTCAATTCGGGATGAGGTATATGCATGTAGTGGAGCCGCGTGGCTTAAGTGGGGGACTCTGGATGTTCCTGCGCGGCATGCAAGCTGTAGTCTTGGTGAAGTATGCGAGTTTTTTGATTGAGGTGGTTGTGCGAGATGATGATAAGGGTTGTCAATGGAGATTTTTGCAGTCTATGCAAGTACGGAGGACCGTATTAGGAGAACTCAATGGCAGATATTACAAGAGCGAATATCTCGCTGCCAGGAGGCATGCCTTGTGATGGGAGATTTTAATGACATACTGGATCCTGCTGAAAAAGTGGGTGGTATAACACGTACAGTGAGAAGTATGGTTGATTTTCGCACATTTGTCACTCAGAACAGGTTACTTGATCTTGGGTTCATGGGCTACCCCTTCACATGGAGGAACCGACGACTAGATGGGGGCATCCAAGAGAGGCTTGATAGGGGTCTTGCAATAGATCAATGGCTGTATTTATACCATGATGCCAAAATTCATCATCTCATGGTTGCGGGATCTGATCATGTCATGTTGTTATTACAAACTCAAGTTGTGCCAAAGAGGTGGCGAAGACGTTTTATCTATGACCCACGCTGGAACACAAATGAAGGGTTTCGTGAGATAGTTAAGGAGAGATGGGGGAAACTTTTCGTGGCGCTCGGAGTTTGTGAGTGGTCTCTAAACTTCAATAGATCAGAGAAGGAATCCTTAACTGGCGCAGAAGTGAGTGGCGGAACTCACGAGTTCGTATTGAGACACTCAAAAGTGATTTATGCACGGCTTATCAGGAGTCCAATTTTGATGGGGCACGAGTGCGGCAGATGGAGTCTGACTTGAAAACTGCTTTGCACGAAAAAGAGGTTTACCTGGAAGCTCAAATCTTGAGTCTAGTGGCTGTAGGAGGGGGAAAAAAATACAAAATTCTTTCACTCTAAGGTGTTGGTACAACGGAGAGCTAATCGGATGCTGGGCTTGGAAGACAGTGATGGGAGGTGGTGTGAAGGGGAAGGGGACATCAAAGACATTGCGACAACCTATTTTGCTCATCTGTTCATGACGAGCAACTCGACAAATATTGCTGAGATTGTAGGATGTGTTGGCCGTCGAGTAACCAACCAATGCAATGCTAATTTGATGAAACCTGTGACTCAAGATGAGATAACAAGGGTGGTGAAGACTCTGAATCCCACAAATGCACCGGGGCCTGATGGCTTCACTGGTATTTTTTTCAACAATTTTGGGAGGACATGGGCGAAGATGTTAGTGGGGTGGTAAAGAGTTTTTTTTCATTCGGGAGGATGTCGCGGAAAGTGAATCATACTCATATTGTCCTGATCCCAAAAGTGCATAATCCCAGGAAAATGACGCAATGGAGACCCATTGCCTTGTGTAATATACTTTATAAAATTATTTCAAAGGTCCTTACTAATCGTTTAAAGCAGGTGCTACCGGGAATTGTGAGCCTCAATCAGTCAGCGTTCGTGGCTGAGAGGTTGATTACAGATAATATACTCATTGTCCACGAGATTTTGCACTCGCTGAAACGGCGGAAGGGGACTGACAATCACGGCTTGGCAATAAAGCTGGACATGACAAAGGCATATGATAGAGTTGAATGGCCTTTTTTGGGGGCTATGTTGAAGGCTTTGGGTTTTTGTGATTTGTTTTGTAGTTGGGTACACGAATGCATTTCTCCTGTCTCCTACAACATCCTTCTTAATGGAGAGGCTGTTGGGCATATTGCCCCTTCCCGTGGACTACGGCAAGGTGACCCACTCTCGCCTTTCCTGTTCTCTAACCCGTGTCTGAGGGGCTTTCGGCACTGATTCGCTATCATGAAGAGAGACATAGCCTGACAAGTTTCCGATTTCATCCCAATGGAATAAGCATCACGCATTTATTTAACGCAGATGACTCTGTATTGTTTTGCCAGGCTTAGAATCAAGAAGTTCGAAACATGAAAGCTATCCTAGAGTGTTATGAGCAGGGCTTAGGGCAAGTAATCAACTATGATAAAAGCTCCATATTCTTTAGTCACAATTGCCCTATGCGAACACGACGACAAGTCGTGGACATTCTAAAGGTGCAGCAAAATGATGGCTTGGGCAGATATCTGGGACTCAATGCAGACTTTGGTGCTTCTAAGAGAGCAGTGTTTGATGATGTGAGAAAGAAAATTGCCTTAAAATTGATGGGTTGGTCAGAACAGTTTTATCGTAAGCGGGTAAAGAAATCTTTATTAAGGCGGTGGCAATGGGAATGCCCAATTACGCCATGTCATGCTTCAAGCTTCCGGTCAGCTATGCAAGGAGATTGAGAAGGATATTGCAAGATATTGGTGGCACAGCAATATGGCACTGGGTTAGTTGGCAACGGCTGAGCTTGCTGAAATATGTTGGTGGGACTGGGCTTTCGTGATTTGATTTGTTTTAATTTAGCTATGTTAGCTAAGATTGGATGGCGAGTGGTGCAGCATCCTGAGTCATTACTTGCACATGCTTTACATGATAAGTATCATTATGGCTTGAATTTTTTGGAGGCAGGCTGTGGCAAAGGGTCTTCCTGGGGCTGGAAAGGAATTATCCAAGGGCGCAAGGTGCTTGAAGCTGGGTTGAGGTGGAGAATTGGAAATGGGGGAGTCTGTGCGTATTAGTGAAGATGGGTGGCTTCCCAAGCCGTACACTTTTACGGTTCTCTCTCGACACCCGGAAATGCGTCATCGCGTGGTGGAACTTATTGATCCAGAGGTCAAAATATGGCGGAGTGATCTAATCCAAAAAAATTTTAATTCTGAGGAGGCTCAACTCATCCTTGCCATGGCCATAAGCAGATGGGGTTGTCCGATAGACGAATTTGGCACTTTACAAAACATGGAGGGTTCACCGTTAAGTCTGGGTATGACTTGGCAATCAAGCTGTGAAGAAATGGTGTGCTCAGCCGGAAGGGAGAGGGTGAATGTAGCAACCAAAGTGGACACAGTGAGCCATGGAAGCGTATCTGGGCCTTGCAAGTGCCGCCAAAAATTCGGATGTTTCTTTGGCGGTGCTGCCGAATGTTTTAGCTGTGCATGAGAATCTAAGACGACGACGTGTTGATGTGGAGGCTGACTGTCCACTCTGCGGTAACAATGGAGAAACAGAGGTCCATTTATTTTTTCATTGTGAAATTGCCAAGTTATTTTGGTTTGCAAGTCCTGTGCAATTGGATGTGCATGGGATAGAGGGAGACGATTTCCTTAGTTGTTGGGAATGTTTGCTCCAGAAGTTTGCTTAGGTGGATCAGACGGAGGAGATGCTTCAAGTTGTGGCTTTTGGTTTGTGGAGAATTTGGAAAGGGAGAAATGCAGTAGTTTTCGAAGGACAGGCTTTGGATCCCATGGAGATGGTTAGGTGCTCGATTATGCAGGTTAATGAGTTTAGAGAGGCTTTGTTGACAACTAAAGTTCTCAGAAGTGAATTGCCAAGACCACCTGACAAAACCAAGGCCCATCGGAGGACTTGACATAAACCACCCTCCGGGTCTGTTAAGGCCAATTGTGATGGGGCTTGGGAGGCACAAATGAAAAGGGGAGGGGTTGGCTAGGTTATCCGGGCTGAGGGGGGTGAGTTTTTGCGGGCAGGTGGTCGAAGGATTGGTTGGTGTGCTACAGCACTTGCGGCTGAAGCAGAGGCTATACGCGATATGTTGGGTTTTTGTCTGCATAATGGGTTCCTGAGTTTAGAAGTTGAGTCTAATTCACAAGAGATTATTCGGATGATAAGAGGTGACTGTAAAAGTGTGGCAGAAATAGAAGGTATCCTTTTTGACATCCAAATTTTAGCTCGGCATTTCCAGTGCGTGGTGTTTCGACATATACCATGCCTATGTAATAAAGCAGCACATGAAGTGGCTGCTTACTTTTCTAGAGTTGGGGGTTCTTTTGTCTGGGACCAGAGGCAGATCCACCATGGGATCAATGGGGACTTTAGTGTTAGGGACTGGTTTTTGCCCTTGGAAGCCATGGAAATGACCCTATGGAGAAGAAGAAGCTTCGGTGTTTGGGGTTCTTTTCTGTTTTTTTTTTTTTCAAAAAACTGCTTTGCAAAACGACGTCGTTTTGGGCAATGCAATTTTTTTTAATGACCTAGCAAAAACGACGTCGTTTTGGTTTTGGACTTAAAAAAAAAAAAAAAAAACAAAAAAACCGGCTGCAGCTTCTTAACAGCACACAGGACCAAAAAAAGACCCTCCAAACTCCAAATTTTCATATTTCTCCTCCCTAACCCCAATCTCCTCAAGACCTCTACCACCATCTCCTCCCTTGCCACCGCCGCCAAGGGTACTAGCTGCCGTTCACCACCAGCCGTTCCCGTTGCCGCCACTATTTTTGTGAAAGTTTACAATTCAATTCAAGTACGTTCTAATTTCTAAACCCTAAGCCTAAGTTAATGTTGAAGTATGATATATTTAATTAAATTGAAATCAAATTCGTAATTATTTAGATGAAATTGATGGTTTGAACTTTGATTATAGGTTATAGATTTATTAGGTAGTTTACACTAGTAGGCCTCCGGCCTTCAGATAATTCGAAACAACATGCAATCACATAGTAGGCCTCCGGCCTTCAGATAATTCCGAAACAGAACCAACAATGTTCTTAGGTCAATTAATACATAAACCATACCATTTATGATCTCAAACAATTATACGATCACACATTCAGAATTGATCAAACCTTTTAAACTCAATAATATTTCGCGGATGCACCTTGATGAGACCCTAGGCTGCCTACGTACCCTTGGACAAGGGATCAAGCCACACGTAGTTCTCGTCTCAACGGTCCCAACTCTGATAATGTACAATTATTTAAAACAAAATCAACAATACATTTCAGATTTAACACAACTCCAATTCCGACAAAAATACAATGAACACATTCTCAATCTCTTTCTTTATATCAATTCAAACCCCACGACCATACCCTATCCAAGGCATATGTACAATGAAACATTATCAAATTATTCCATTTATAACAGTTCAATCCCGCAACCATACCCTATCCAAGGCGTATGGTGCCAAACAACACTTCCCAAATCCAGGGCTTATACTTTCATACATATACAGGGTCCTCACAAAGGACAATCTCACGAATCTCAATCCCGAAATCAAAACCACATATACCAATGTGCAACATATGTGTCTATAAATGAGTATATACATGTATATATATATAATGACACACACCTCTCACCATCATCATGTACCAGGGGAAAACAATCCAACCGGGGATTGTTGACTAGCTCACAAGTATCCGGCCTCAAACGCCCATGTGGCTAGGGACGAGCCGTCCAACTGGGAGACTAACTCTTGTTGCGTCGATTCAGCTGCACCAAAATGGATTCAGCTGCATCCTCAACTTGTGATACTCGCAAGTGCACGAGCCGTTCGGTAGTATAGCATATGTAAGTGCGACGTCGATTCCACAGGGATTGGTGATTGAATGATCCAATTCGGTTTTCCTACACAAAACAGAAATGAAAACAAAAGAAGCAAAAAGGTTTTGTACACATTTGAGAACTTGAGAATTTGGAAGAGAAGGTGTTTGGGAAGCTTTGAGGATGTTGAGAACTTGGAGAATGTTAAAGAGAATGGAGAAGTGTTTGAGAACATTGAGAATTTGATGAAGGAAGTGAGAAGTGTTTGAAGAAATTTAGAAGAAGAGAGGGCATGGAGACTTTGGGAAGAAAATGTGTTTGAGAGCTTCGTGGGATTTTGGAAGAGGAAGGAAATGTGTTTGGGAAGCTTGAGGATTTTGGAAGGGAAGAGACATGTGTTTGAGAAATTGGAGAATGTTTGGAAGAGAATAGAGAAGTGTTTAGGAAGTGTTTGAGAAGGGAGAAGAAAGTGTTTGAAGAATTTAGAAGAAGAGAAAGGAAAAGTGTTTGATATTTAGTACAAGCATCTTGTTACAACAATTGAGAACTACAAAGGGAAACTAAGAGAATTTGGGGGAGAGAAGGGAAGGGAGCTCTAGAGAAGTGTTTGAGAGCTCTCCCCCCTTGGGGTGTTGTTACAAGCTTAGAGAACTTCCCTATTTATAGGCCTAGGGGAAATGAAAATCTGAATTATACAATAGGGTTCACTAACCACACTCACTTCACCAACTTACAACACTTAATTCACCTAACACACTATTGCATTTGAAAACAATTCTTCTTGTCATTAAGCTTAGTGTTGCATCATCCACTTCAACTTCAATTAATTCATTTGGCTGCTGCAAAATTCCACTCAAAAATAGGTATTGAATATGCTTCACCAAACCTTCCCACAATCAACAACACTTCATCATGCATATGTCATGCATTACAATGCATTGCAGCCAGCTTGTGGGCTCGCTTTGGGCTTGGGGCTCCATCCTGAAAAATCTGGAAAAATATGGCTCTTGAAGCTCTTTGAATTATATTTCCAAGCATATGCAGCCCAACTCAAGGAAAAATCGGGAAGGCCTTCAAATGTGATTTTTGGCCCAGTAACGCAGATGCTGCCGAATTTGACCTTAAGTTGCCAAAACATGTATAACTTTCTCTAGAAGACTCGGAATCATGAACCGTAAAATTCTACAGAAAATAGACTTCCGTATCTTTTCAATGATATATGGCCCATCATCTGGTTCTTCTTGAGCAAGTACAGTCCAATCCGTGAAGTTGACTGATCTGCAGACACCGTTTTGAGCTAACTTGTCTCCAAAATGCAATTAGTGAGTCTCAAGCTTATAACACTGAAACAAACACAAAACTTATTAAAAACACAAGTTTAACTCAAAACATAACCAAATCATAAGTTAAAAGGGTACAAAATGATATGTAAATATGCACCGATCAACTCTAGCTAGCCAGCACGTACGGAGAAGAATCAAGACCCGTACGCCTGAAAACAGCCATACGCGCGCAGACTACCCAATTAAGGGTCTACAGCGACACCCCGTTAAGGTATGCCCCGGGTTCATTCATATCCAAACCATATTCACTATGTCCATGTATCAATATCCAAGGGGAGGTACATATGATGATGCACATCATGTACTGGGGAAACAATCCAACAGGGGATTGTTGACTAGCTCACAATTATCAGCCCTCAAACGGACTATGTGGCTAGGGACGAGCCGTCCAACTGGGGGACTAACTCTCGGCCAGCACGTATGGACGAAGAATCAAGACCCGTACGCCTGAAAACAGCCATATGCGCGCAGACTACCCAATTAAGGGTCTACAGCGACACCCGTTAAGGTATGCCCCAGGTTCCGTCATACCCATATATCCATTTCCACGTATCCCAGTGTCCATATCCATTGTTTCCAAGTATCATCATCCAAGGGGGAGGTACGTATGATGGTGGAGTTCGTAATCCCTTATATAAATATTATAAAAACAACACTCCCTTACTTAATTCTATTTTCCCACAATATCTATTCATAGTAGACAAATAAACTCTCAAGCATAAACCCATAACCGGGGAGGTACCTAAGGTAGTGCTAATAGCACTCAAACTGACATTCTAACTCACAACCACATCCCAAGTACCCCACACATATTCAACAAACATAGCACTTTCTCAAGTATTGTATATATATAACTCCAGATCCTGGAATATGTCAAAACTCACATATATCACAAATACTTACAAAGATAATAAATTCAACCAATGAATATCAATAAACCATTACATTCATATGTAATACTTCCATCACAAAATCATGCCATTTATTTCCAATAATCATAACTGAGTCCCAAGACTCACTTTCACACCCCAACAAATCGAGTATCCTATACTCATCCATTTCATAATTTCCATTATCAAATAATATCCAAGAATTTCATAAAGAAAAACTAAACACTCTTGAAGACAAACGTCCACTTAAATACTAATATTCAAAACTGAGACCTTAGACTCTCTCCCAAGGTTATCCTAATACTTTTCGAAGGGTAAAACAACCTTGGAAAACTCATGGTCAACCGAGATTCAAATTGTCCAAACTTGGTCAACCGGGCCCACGGGGCCCACGACCTCTGTTTTACGATCCGAAGGTTCCTAAGTGTTCCACACGGTCTAGGATACGTTGCCTTCAAGTTTGGTCCGAAACGGACGGTCGGATTGCTCAAGATCGTAATCGATTGGACGGTTATTGAAAAACACAAACTTTAAGTTATTGAATTCGGAACATCCGGGATCCGATTCATGATCCGTCGAATCCTACACGATCCTAGAAATGACTAGATCAACATATATAAAATTGGAAGCGATCCAACGGTTCTAACATATCGAACCCGGAAATCACACAATATGTAAAATCCGTTCGGGTTCAAACATTATCCGAATTGAGATCCGCAAATTCCTACGCGCTCGTGACAACCAGGAGATCATTTTAGGACAGAATGTCTCCCTCCGTCACACGCGCTGGCAGCGCGTGGGTGTCCAAAGCGATAGCCACTCGCCGGAACAACTTAGAATCTTGGCTCCAAACTCCTATTCTAGGTAAAACACCTAATTTGGAGTCACTTTTGTTCTTGGGCTATGGCCAAAAAGTGGCCGGAATCGGAAGGCGAAATCGGCAGATTTTCTATCGCTTAATTGACTTCCAAAACTCAGAAATTTCTCAAACCTAACACAACCAGCAGCTAGAGCACGAAGAGTAGATGGATTTCCATACCTTACTCGTCCAATTTGGTTGAGAAACGAAGGAGAACGAAGCAATTTCTCAAACCTAACACAACCAGCAGCTAGAGCATGAAGAGTAGATGGATTTCCATATCTTACTCGTCCAATTTGGTTGAGAAACGAAGGAGAACGAAGCTGTTGAAGTTCTGTCAAAACGGCGCGACGGCTTCTAGCGGGAGATGGGCTGGGTTTCGACGGCAAGGCCCCTGCTGCCAGCCCCGGTACCTGTGCGGAGCTTTTGGTGGTTGGAGGTGGTCGCTAGAGAAGAAATTCGAAGGGAGGGGGCTGCTGCGCGCGAGAGAGAGAGAGAGAGAGAGAGAGAGAGAGAGAGAGAGAGAGAAATTCTGAGATTTTATTAAAATCCATTTCCATTTATTTACGATTTTGCCACTGGGGGTATTTTAACCATATCTTTTTCGTTACAACTCCGAATCGAGCCCACCGCATGTCTACGGACTCGCCTCAGTACGACCTACATAAAAATACCAGCCACTGCCCCAAAATCCTTCCAGATTAAAATGACCATTTTGCCCCTATCCCGAGGGCAAAATTGGAAATTCATATTTAAATAAATTAAATAATTTGGTGGCTAAATAATTTAGGGTCGGGGTGTTACACCATCTTTATAAGTCAGCATAGACCTGCCGTTCCTGGGGTTAAACCGGATAGGAACGTCGCGACCTGACCCGGTATTGAAAGCGCAAAGCGATTTCAAGCCGTACTTGTCGAGAATGTCTCTGACCTCTAACTAGTTCTGTCCCAACCCCCGACGCTCATCCTGAACGTGTCAATCGAGCTTTGCCTCGCCGATACCAGGAGACCCCCACTTCTGGAACCTTCGTCCTCGCGATTTTCGGATTCGGATTCGGATTCGGGTTCCGCGATGACTTGTCGGGTTTCGGGTTCGATTCCTCAATTTCGCTGACTCTATTGGTATCTTCTTTGCCGTCCATCTTTGTTTCTGGGTTTTGATTTCCTTTCTGTGAATATGGATCTGAGTTTTGTGTTGTGCTATTTATAGATTTTGTGCTTGGAGACGAAATTGCAGGCCCCGCGAAGCATAAAGAGGTAAACGCGCACATCAATATCCAGAGCAAGCGGTTCGCTTTGGTGCTGATTGGAAATAAGCGGCTTTACCACCAAAATACTCTATTTCGGTTTTGTGATTTTTTTAATACAAGTTTTTGCGTGATTAAAATAAGCTTTACATACAACTAGAAAATTTACAAAAAAAGATTTTTAAGTCTAGACTCTTGAGCGTGATTGAAAAAGGTCTCTTGTGTTGCGAAGAAGCTACTTTTGTTAAAACAAACACAATATTTTTTATCATGCTTTATGCTTGTGTTATTTTTTTTATTTTTAACAATCATTAATCATCTATCAATATTGTAGATTATAAGATATTTTATTAAAATGACGAAATTACGTTGATAGTATGGAAATATGAATGAATTGTCATTCTTCTAGCTCAGTTACAAAAGATTTTAGTCGTTAACTCCAAATGAACCACAAATCCTATATTTAGTCGTTAACTCCAAATGAACCACAAATCTCTAAAGTGCCAAAAGTTCTATTCTATTCTAACAAGCAGATTCTCTGTTAACTCCAAATGAACCACAAATCCTATATTTATCTGGAAACTAGAAACAAATCTCTCTTTAAATATTTACCTCATTGCACGATAGAGAGGCGTGTACCACACAACCTATGAAACATGGCATCCAAGTAGAGCATAGATCGATGAGAGCACAAATATTTTAACACCTGCAGTTTATGAACCTCATCGGAAGATCCTATTGGAAGAGCAAATTCTACATATAATTCACAAAATAACGAATATCACTATGTAAAGCTTATCTCCGCCTCTAATCCAAGAAATAATAACAGCAATTACTACATATCATACTTGAAAAACAGTTTACTATCAAAATATGACTAATTATGAAAAATGGATTTTTGAAATACTATTGTTTTCAATGATATTTTTGGCGGTTTTTATTCCTTATATCTTGAATAATCAAACACGATTTTATGAGATTTTAGTATAAAATATACATTGACTTATTGGGATATCAATATTGGTATAAACTATATCTTTCTTATACTAAAACTAGATTTCCATATTTTGATTTGTTGGGGATTTGATTTTCTAGTATTTTTAATTGAATCCAAAGGTGGGGGGTACTTCCTTATTTACATTGTAAACTTAAGTAAATGGAGAAATGAGCAGGCCTACTCAGGGCGAATCAGGCCATGAATGGGCCTTGATGGGCCAGGCTGAGGGCAGGCCGGAGGTTTCAAAACTTAAACCCAAACTCTACTCAACCTTAGAACAGGCCGGATGTTGGCACGATTCAGCTGCACCAAAATGGATTCAGCTGCATCCTCAACTTGTGATACTCGTAAGTGCATGAGCCGTTCGGTAATATAGCATATGTAAGTGCGAGGTCGATTCCACATGGATTGGTGATTGAATAATCCAATTCAGTTTTTCTACACAAAACAGAATAACAAGAAAGAAAATAAATAAAACAAGGAAGAAAGAAAAGAAAATAACTCAAGCAGATAAGTTCCCAAGTTCAATTAGATTAACGGATTGATTCTAGCTAAAGTATGATTAAGCTATGGTGTCTGGTCCTAACCTTGTATTCCTAATTCCCTAATTTGATCATCTGTTGTCTAACCTAAACTAAGCATTAGGAATCCATTAAGCATAGAAGAACGTTCTAAACAACCAAGTATGTATCTAATCCCTGTTGTTGAATGTCCATACATACTCTTCCTATTCATAGTTCAATTCGAATTAAAGCATGGTGTTTACTCTTAATTCAAACCAAGATAGCTAACATGCAAGCTTAAATGGTGATCAATCATTCAAACTAGCATATTAACTTATAAGCATATTGAATAAGAACAAAAACCATAATTGAAACTTGGAAACTAATCAAACTTGAAACTAAAGAAAAGAATTTACATAACAAAGAAAAGTAAAGTGGAACGAAAAACTTAAGAAGAATTTCAGCACAAAAATTTTATTACAGCAATTGAAAACTAGAAAGAGAAACTAAGAGAATTTGAGGGAGAGAAGGGAGGGGAGCTCTATAGAAGTATTTGAGAGCTCCCCCCCTTGGGGATGTGTCAGAGTGCTATAAAAAGCTTGAAAATGGAAAGAGCAAGGATAGTGGAGGTGAATCGACACTAGCTAGAAGTATTGCGGGACGAGAATAAGAACCTATTAAAGATGGTAGAGTTGTACTCTCGCGACATACGAAAGCAGCTGGAGGACCTAGACCGACCGAGTAAACGCAAGCAAGCAGAATCGCAAGAGAAGTTACACTCAAGCTAAGAGTGTGATCTTTGGGAGCTCGAGTGATGAACCCCAAGAGGCTGTGCTTGAAAGCCCAGAAGAGGACATCCAGAGGGCCAAACTAAAGGGTCCTACGGTTGAGACACCGAACACTGTGAAAAAGTGATTTCTAATGTATTATTGGTGTTTTTATTTTATTTTAGTTTTTTGGTTGTTTTTGTTTTTGTTTTTGTTTTTTTTATTATTTTGTTTCTGAAATAAAAGAGTAAAGTTGCAGAAGGAAAAAAGAAAAGGAAAAAGAAAACACACTTCCCAAACTTAAAAAAAACAAAGACGACAAACGGAAAAGAAAACACAGTTCCCAAACTTAAATAAAACAAAGACGACAAACGGAAAAGAAAACACAATTCCCACACTTAAATAAAACAAAGATGACAGCCGAAAGGGAAAGGCAAAAACACAAAGCACCAGAAAACATGGAGGGAAAAAAAAGTAAAGTGAAAGTAGAAATGCTCCCCCTTGAAGCGATTAGGTTGAGCATGCCTGGGAAATCCGAAATGGTGTCGACTCCCTCATCAGCATATGTTTATTTAAACCGTGTCTAGTGAAGTAGAAGAGTACCCTGCATTTCTTCCTGCAAATTCAAAGAAAAAAATCAAAAAATCCAGAAACAAAACAATAGCATCCTCATGCACTCACCTTGATGATCTCAACCTTGAGTTGTCCTTTGCACCACCGAATGCGTAGATAAAGGCTCCTCCAAACCCTGTCTTCCCAAACTCCACATATCATCATGGCACGGCCTCAAACTTTGCTGAGGCAATATCGAACTTTGCTGAGACAAGGCCGAGAGAGGGCAGTGCTGCCTGGGAGGCATGATTGGTAGTAAACTCACACCTGCAGGTCATCCTGCATATGCCACAGAGGTCCTGACAAGGCTGCGGTGTAGGAGTCCCACAATTTAACTGTGCTCCACGCGGTCTCGGCTACCAATTTGGGCATGCGATTACTGGCGAGGATGCGGGAGTGTGCAGCGATGAGTGAGGAGGTGGCTGCCTTGAAGGCTCAAGTGGCGGACTCCAGAAGCGGCTCTACCATGCCAATCAGCATGTGGAAGCACTGCAGAGGAAAAATGAGGACCATGTAGAGCTGCTGCAGATTCTACAAGTAAGAGCAAATATAGGCATGCCATGATGATGAGGATGAAGATGATGAAGATGTTGTTGTTGTTTTAAATTTACTTGAAAGTTTTTTTATTTTTTATTTTTTAAATTTTATTTTTATTATTATTTTATAATGCAATGTTTGAAGTGAAATAAAGTTTGTTTTTAACACTCAGAGGAAAAAAAAAACTAACACACCACGTAGAAAAAAAAACTGACTTAACAAAAATAATCAAAAATTAAAAAAACTTATTTTTAAAAAAACACACGAATATACAAGCAACTCACGGATGACCAGTTAAGGGCCTCATAAAACACAGCCAGGGGATCCGGGAAGGTTGGAGGGGTCACAATGGTCCCGCTTAAAACCCAAATTTCTTAGACACTGAAGGAGTCGCCTAAAGAACTCCTAGACACTGGATTGACGGAGGTGCTCACTAGAGTTACCAAAAGTTAGCTTATATGAAAAATCTTTCTTTTTTTATAAAAAGAAATAGAAACTTAACAAGTAAAGAGAAAGGATTGGAATGCTCCCCCTTGAAGTGATTAGGTCGAGCATGGATGCACTTGGAGGTCGCGACTTCTCCCACTGCTCCACACTTCCCACTCTTATGATTGAGGTTGCCATCTCTCTCCATTTGCTATCCCAAATTGCTAAAACAAACACAGAAAACTTGAAACAGAATTAAAGGATTAGGAAATAAAAACTAAAATGAAAAGGAAAATCAACACACGTCCAATTTCATGCTTCCAAGTAACAAGCAACAAAATAAATCAAACTAGCTTATGAAGTTTGTTCTTTCTCAAATATGATTATCCATATGGTGTGTGGTTTTAATCAAGTATTCAGAAAAAGCATTTAGCTATGATGTTTAGTCTAAACATAAATTCCGAACCCATTAAGAACAAAAAGAACAATAGAGAACTAAGTAGACTTTAAACATGGTGTTTGTCTTCAATATCTACCCATTCATTCACTAATCAGTCCAAGAGTCATATGGTGTTATGTAAACTTGAACAAGATATTTAATTAAGAGCAAGTGAATGAAACCATAAGCTAGAAATAATCCACATGCTACTTGAACCTTTTTTTTGTATTGTGTAAGTTGGGACTCAAACCCAATTCTCTTGCTTGTCAGGCAATTATCCTTGTCCATTGGACTTCAAACACAACTTGTCAATTAACGTCATTAACTTTAAAACATGAAACTATCCAGTTATAAATAAAAATAAATAAAAAGTAGGAAAACCAAATAGAATTAAGCAATGTTACCGATCCCCGGCAACGGCGCCAAAAACTTGTTGGCACGATTCAGCTGTACCAAAATGGATTCAGCTGCATACTCAACTTGTGATACTCGCAAGTGCATGAGTCGTTCGGTAGTATAGCATATGTAAGTGCGAGGTCAATTCCACAGGGATTGGTGATTGAATAATCCAACTCAGTTTTCCTACACAAAACAGAAAAACAAGAAAGAAAATAAATAAAACAAGCAGATAAGTTCCCAAGTTCAATTAGATTAACGGATTGATTCTAGCTAAAGTATGATTAAGCCATGGTGTCTGGTCCTAACCTTGTATTCCTAATTCCCTAATTTGATCATCTGTTGTCTAACCTAAACTAAGCATTAGGAATCCATTAAGCATAGAAGAACGTTCTAAACAACCAAGTATGTATCTAATACCTGTTGTCGAATGTCCATACATACTCTTCCTATTCATAGTTAAATTCAAATTAAAGGATGATGTTTACTCTTAATTCAAACCAAGATGGCTAACATGCAAGCTTAAATGGTGATCAATCATTCAAACTAGCATATTAACTTATAATCATAATGAATAAGAACAAAAACCATAATTGAAACTTGGAAACTAATCAAACTTGAAACTAAAGAAAATAATTTGCATAACAATGAAAAGTAAAGTGGAACTAAGAAAAACTTAAGGAGAATTTCAGCACAAAGATTTCATTATAACAATTGAAAACTAGAAAGAGAAACTAAGAGAATTTGAGGGAGAGAAGGGAGGGGAGCTCTAGAGAAGTGTTTGAGAGCTCCCCCCCTTGGGGATGTGTTTTGAAGCTTGAAGACTTCTCTATTTATAGTGCTAAGAGGGAGGAACATCATAATGAATTCCAACACCACTATTCCTCTTTTAATACAACCCATAACTCTCACTTCATCTTGTCTATGTTAGTGTGGTTGGAATCAATTCCATCCCATACTTCTTTTGTTGCACCTCAAGCTTTCTTCACATGGGTTATCAAAGGTGTTCAATTGTGGCTGCCTTTTGCTGCCAACCTATGTGGGTTTTCTTTTGGTTGCTGGAAAAAAAGATTCTTCTAAACCAGGCTTGGTGTAGGAAGGCCTGAGGTTTCAATATGTATCCAATGGGGCTCAAATTTGGATATGTTATAATAGACACCCATTGGAACAACTGTTATGAAGAATGTATTCCCATTTGAGTAGTACAAGTGTACGTTTTGGGCCTGGCAAGTTGACTGCCGAAAATATACTGGAATTAACTTCATATCTTTTCTTTCCTTTCTTTTTGCTTCACATGCATGCATATTCTTTCTCTTTAATAGCTCCAGCATGTACCAACTAATCCCACTAGCAGCCTGGAAAGTGCTTCTTGATTTATCCAAACATGTTTCACACAATGTCTTGTTTTTGCTCATTTAGACTTTCATAGCTGGAATGCCTATGTCAGCATGACAATGCACTGTAGTCAGCTTGTGGGCTTGTTTTGGGCTTGATCTTCCCTCCTACAAAATCTGGATCTTCAAACCCTTTGAATTATCTTTCCAAGCATATGCAGTCCAACTCAAGAAAAAATCGGAAAGACCTTCAAATGTCATTTTTGGCCCAGGAACGCAGATGCTGCCAAAATTGACCTTAAGCTGCCAAAACTTGTATAACTTCCTCTAGGAGATTCGGAATCATGAACCGTAAAATGCTCCAGAAACTAGACTTCTGCATTTTTCCAATGATATAGGGCTCATCATCTGGCTCATCCTGAGCAAGTACAGTCCAATCCGTGAAGTTGACAGATTTACAGACACAAATGAGCTAACTTGTCTCCAAAATGCATTTAATGAGTTTAAAGCTTATAACACTGAAACAAACAAAAAAAATATTAAAAGCACAAGTTTAACTCAAAAAAATTACCAAATCATAAGTTAGAAGGGTACAAAATGATATGTAATTATGCACCGATCACCGGACTCAGTGAACCTAATTATCGAATCGGACTACCCACTTCGGCTAGCTTGCCGCGAGCCAAATGATGACCCCTAGTTACGGACATATCATCCTTACTATTTAAATACATTACCAAAAGAAATTGGAAACAAAAACAAGGCATATCATATTTCTATTTACAATGATGTCCTTAACAATGAAAACATGCTATAAATGCACATAACCAAAAATGAGGGTGTGTGGGTGCAAAAAGTCTCATTTGCATATGAGCAAGACAAGTCCTATATTCAAGGGCATAATCATGAATTTTTCAATGGGTGGGCTAGCTAAAGTTATTATCTTAAAATGTTTTTCTAGAAATAAAAGTATACATTTTGATAAAACAGTAGAGAGTTAAAATCTTGAGTGTTTATTAAGAGATTATATTTCTTAATTGAGCAAACAAATTAAATCTAAGATGATTATAGGCCTATAGAATTGAGTGAACAATTTTAAAATACATGTAATATATTTTAATTTTAAAAAAAGGTAGCCCTCTTCATAGTTCCGTAAGTGCCTATATTTTACTAGACTATCTGAAATATTTTTCCACAAAAGTCATAATGCCCTATGTTAGTCTCCCCTAATTTTTTGTAAATAATAACTAACTTTTCCTCATCTCTATTGAAATAATTCCAATGAAAGGAAAAGAATATCCTTCTAAAAAAATAAGAGTATCCATTAATAACATTCTTTATTAATAATAGCTTACCAAGAATTCATTCGGCAAAAAAATTTGGAGGTGTCTCTTCATATATCGAATTTTGATTCTATTAAAATATAAAAATCTACAAAAGAGTCACAAATATAAATATGCGATTGCAATTTACGGTTTAACTTCGGATCTGATCATTGAGCTTTCCCTTTATTTTGATCAATTAAAATGTTCTTCCATTCAACAGAACCAAAAATTAAATTAGTACTTACTGGTACTTTTACAAGCAATTAGTGGCAGAAAAGACATGTAAAAAAAAAAATTTCAAATACCATAAATCTAACGCTACGTCAGTATAATCAATTAGTTTCCATATTTCTGAATAAAAAACGTGCTATTGAGAGAAAAAGGGAAGCACAATGATGTGGAATAGGATGTATAACTTCTAAAATGGACCAACCTGTTTGACACGTCTACCATACATAAAGAAATAAGACTTAATAAAGACACGAGGGAAGCATAACGCTCGCCATTCCAATTTAAATTTAAGAAGCAAGTTCATTAAACATCTCTAAGTCATCATTAATATATCATGTTGCATCAATGAAACGATCAACCATCATGATTTCATGAATGTTTAACACAAGGCTCAAAATCCATGAAATCAAAAAAAATGAAAAGTTATTTAAACTCTCAAAATATGAAGAAAAATATGATTTCCCATCCCCAAGCCTCATTTTTTTATGAATCAAACGCACATCTTAAGGGGAGGGGTTGGAGGTCAATTATAAGATCATAGCTAGGCTATTAAATAAATACATTATGGGAAAGATGCAAAAGTTTAAAAAATGGGAAGGCCAGAACAATGTAAAGGGACAACATTTCAGAACAATTTCAATACACTAAAAAGTTGTTGCTACGCCTATGCAGGATAACAATTGGAATGAAGTTCAATTTTGAGTATCCACCCCTCAAGATTGTAAATTTTACCTTTGCTGCCATTGCGCCTCTAGTTGTGTTCTATTAATAGGGTAAATTCTTGTTTTTCTCCTTAAAATACCCCGCGACCATAAATCTACAACTCCTAAATTTCTTTTTGGAGAGAAATCCTAGTACTCCTAATATTATTTTGGCTTAATTTTTGTTTTTCCCTTGACAAATCCAATAAATCTAAGCGTAGTGCTTGGTGTGTTGATTATTTTTTTTTTTTTGAAAAGGGAGTGTGTGTGAGTTGTTTATGTTAAGAATAGGCTAGATCCAATCAACTATATTTTTTTCGTTATAACTTTTGTGTAAGATTGTCACTGTGTCCCAGCACTCTGTTTTCTAGCCATACATTTATTATTAGATTCATCACCTTGTTATAAGGATCCGTTTGGGTGCACTAGTTTAATTGTAATTTGTGTGAATGATATATGCATTTTGAATGTTTAATAATGTAGCGTTATATGTTAAATTAAATATTTATTTTTTTGGTGTCAAATGTATTTAATTTATAAAAGAAAAAAAAAGAAACAGAGGAAGTTGACTTAAAATTTAAAAATAGGAAGAGAAAAAGGTTGAGAGTATTTTGATTTTTTCTTTTTGGGTTAAATCAACGTAATTAACTTTAATTTTGGAAGCTCAATATAATGCCTGAAATTAAAGTCTATAGTTGATTATTACCGAAGAAAAAGAAAATAGTCTTTTGTTGATTAATCAAATGTTGATTTACTTTCCTCCAATGACTCATAAATGGAACATGTTGTTCTGCTTTAAATTACATATATGTAGTTTATAATAACAAGACTGCAGTTGAAGCCAGCCAATTGTGCACTGTGGCCTGTAGCCAACTCAAATATGGAGTCTTTTTTTCTTTTTGGTGAAGACGATAATTCATTGGAAAGCAAGTAGGAAGCAAAAACGAACAAACGGAGGGAACGACACTTCCTCTAAGCAAAGCTTGTTGCATGATTTTTTATCAACTCGAGGGGATGAAAAATAGTTGCGTGCTTATTAGCCAGGTTCACATGAAATTTGCACCTCAAGATCTACAAGCTCGTTAGACCTAACTTTGTTATAATGGCTTGGTTTTTATTGACACAACTTATGAACTATAGCATTCTTAATAAGCTATTTATTCTCAATGTCTAAATCGTAAAATGGTATTTTTATTAACCTTTTCTGTTAAATGTAGGGGCAAACTGATATTTTTGTATTATTCAGATGGTGAAAAATAAGAATAATACAAAAATACCATTTTGCCTATGCATTTAACATAAAATATAACAAAATTGACGGTTAGACTATTTGTCCTAACGAAAGTGAAGACCACGAGAAAGATTTTTGAAATTGATGGACGGTTAGACCTAAAAACCCTTCAGTTTTTTAGTTTTGTTTGTTTTTGAAACCTATATGGAACCGAATTGGGTTTTATCCAATAGATCAGTACTTTCCCCTGTTTTAATTCTTTTCTTTTTGGCTATTTTTCAGACCATGAGCTTTGGGATGAGAAACTTTAGGTACATTGAAGAAATTAAAGAAGCACCGGAGAGGGAGTGCCCTGGAGCTGTTTCTTGTTCAGATATTCTTGTTTTGTCAGCTAGGGAGGTGGTGTTCGGATAATTTCCTTCACCTTTCTTTTTCTTCTGACCCGACTCTCTTGTGTAAAACAGAGAGAGATCTCAAGTTGGTACAATTTGGTTTTGATCTTTATTTAATAATTTGACAACAACTCTAGTTTAATTTATTCTTCCCTTTCCAGCTAAAAGATAAGAAGGATTTTTTCACAGATTTTAATCCATTTTGGACCACCAAAGCGGTTGTTACCTTTTTTTCTTGTGGTTTTAGTAAAACAGAGAAATGAAGTTGGCATACCGAGCTAAGAGATACGAAGTAGTTGTACAGATTTTAATTTGTCATGTAGAAAACTTGATCATATTTGCACTATAGTCTTAGGAAAACACGGAGAGAAAAAAAAACGAGGCAGAGAAGGTTGCCGTGAGTCCATGGATAGGAAATTTTGTTGACTTTGGCATGTACTGCGTTTTGGCTCACACTTTCTCTGTTGCGACTGAGCTTTCCAGGATGTTGTGGTAATTAGCAAGGCAGACAAGGTTGGGGAACCCACTGTGATCACTGCAAATTGCCCTAACAAAACTGGGTTGGGCTGTGATTTTTGCATTGTTATATTGCTCTTTGGGCGAAGCATTTGCAGAGGAGGTGACTAATTAATGAATTTTGAGTCAATGCTTACTTCATGCTGTGACAGACAGACGGTGTATTCAAATGCTTTAACAAAAAAAATTATATTATTGATTGATCTGAGGGAAATATCAAGTAATTGCCTTTTCTCACACCAAGAATAAAATTAAATAAATGAATAAATAAATAATTATCACCACACCAAGAATAAAAATAAATAATTGACTCGATCATTGACCCAAGAGAACCCGTGTTCTCGCCTCGCCACTACTCTCTCTTTCTTTCTCTGTCTCTTTTCTGAGGCTGTTAGCTTCTTATTGTTGGTCTTACCAATTCTCTCTGGCTTTGTCTCCATTTCATAATTGCTTTGTTCAGGTAACATTAAGATAAAGCATTTGAGTTTTTTTATTTGAGATGACATCGTAATTGGAAGTAGACATGTTTGCTAACATGGTCCAAATTGACATGTTTGCTTAGATGATCCAAATTAACCAACTGACTAGAGGATATTATACTCAAGAAACAAACAAAATCACGAAAAAAAGATGATAAAGGGTAGAACTTACATCAATGATTTCCCATTAAATAAAATCACGAAAAAAAGATGCTACCTCATGAAATTAATTAAAAATCAGATCAATCAGCTACGCTGATTAGGTCAAAATTTTCCAATAAGTAAATGATCATTGAGCTTTCCCTTTATTTTAATCAATTAAAATGTCTTTCATTCAACAGAACCAAAAAACAGCTTGATATTTCCCTCTATTTATATGATCAAAAAAATTGGATATGTATTAGTTACTATGGTAGGAGTGACGATACTACACTGGAAAATAAATTAGTACTTGTCTTTCAAAAATATTATAGTACTTAATGGTACTTTTACAATCAATTAGCTTACAGCAACTTGTGGCAGAAAAGACATGTAAAAAAAAAATCAAATACCATAAATCTAATGCTACATCAATATAATCAATCAGCAAGTTTTTTTTTTTTATTGAAAAATTTAAGAAGCAAGTTCATTAAACATATCTAATTCATCATAAATATACCATGTTGCATTAGTGAAATGACAAAAATTGAAAGTTAAAATTGCTTCAACGGAATAGTCAAATCCTACATATGAATTTGAAGGCTAAAAGAAATATGTTTAAAATAACATATCAAAAGCTTAATGTCAAATATTATTTTAATAATTTTTTAGTCATGGACCCCACTATCATTTACTAAACCCATTTGCTTTTAAAAATATAATAAAATAATATGATATTTGGCATTTCGGGTGGAGTTCAATTTTTTTCAAAGTGTCAAATTGCCATATAAGCCATCAAATTCAAATTTTACATTTTACATTTGACATCTCCCTTGGAGATGCTCTAAAGTAGTAGAATGGTAAAGGGACAACATTTCAGAACAATTTAAATACACTAAAAAGTAGTTGCTACGCTAAGCAGGAGAACAATTGGAATGAAGTTCAATTTTGAGTATCCACAACTTAAGATTGTAAATTTTACCTTTGCTGCCATTGTGCCTCTAGTTGTGTTATATTAATTGGGTAAATTCTTGTTTTTCTCCTTGAAATACCTGACGACCATAAATCTACAACTCCTAAATTTTTATTTTTATTTTTTGAGAGAAATCCTAGTACTCCTTATATTATTTTGGCTTAATTGTTGTTTACCTTGACAAATCCAATAAATCTGAGCGTAGTGCTTGGTGTGTTGTTTTTTTTTTCCTTTTGGGTTAAATCAACGTAATTAACTTTAATTTTGGAAGCTCAATATAATGCCTGAAATTAAAGTCTATAATTACCGAAGAAAAGAAAATAGTCTTTTGTTGATTAATCAAATGTTGATTTACTTTCCTCCAATGACTCATAAATGGAACATGTTGTTCTGCTTTCAATAACATATATGTAGTTTATAATAACAAGACTGCTGTTGAAGACGATAATATGGAGTCTTTTTTTCTTTTTGGTGAAGACGATAATTCATTGGAAAGCAAGTACGAAGCAAATACAAACAAACGGAGGGAACAACACCTCCTCTAAGCAAAGCTTGTTGCATGATTTTTTATAAAATAGTTGCACTTCAAGATCTACAAGCTCGTTAGACCTAACTTTGTAATAATAACAAGACTGCAGTTGAAGCCAGCCAATTGTGCACTGTGGCCTGTAGCCAACTCAAATATGGAGTCTTTTTTTCTTTTTGGTGAAGACGATAATTCATTGGAAAGCAAATAGGAAGCAAATACGAACAAACGGAGGGAACAACACCTCCTCTAAGCAAAGCTTGTTGCATGATTTTTATCAACCCGAGGGGATGAAAAATAGTTGCGTGCTTATTAGCCAGGTTCACATGAAATTTGCACCTCAAGATCTACAAGCTCGTTAGAACTAACTTTGTTATAATGGCTTGGTTTTTATTGACACAACTTATGAACTATAGCATTCTCAATAAGCTATTTATTCTCAATGTCTAAATCATAAAATGGTATTTTATTAACCTTTTCTGTTAAATGTAGGGGCAAAATGATATTTTTGTATTATTTTTGTATTATTCAGATGGTGAAAAATAAGAATAATACAAAAATATCATTTTGCCTATGCATTTAACATAAAATATAACAAAATTGACGGTTAGACTATTTGTCCTAACGAAAGTGAAGACCACGAGAAAGATTTTTGAAATTGATGGACAATTAGACCTAAAAACCCGTCAGTTTTTTAGTTTTGTTTGTTTTTGAAACCTATATGGAACCGAATTGGGTTTTATCCAATAGATCAGTACTTCTTCCCCTGTTTTAATAGATCTAAGAGATAGGAAGTACTTGTACAGATTTTCATTTGTCAAGTAGAAAACTTGATCATATTTGCACTATAGTCTCTAAGGAAAACGCAGAGAGAAAAAAAAAGGAAGGCAGAGAAGGTTGCAGTGAGTCCATGGATAGGAAATTTTGTTGACTTTGGCATGCATTGCGTTTTGGCTCACACTTTCTCTGTTGTCACTGAGCTTTCCAGGATGTTGTGGTAATTAGCAAGGCAGACAAGGTTGGGAACCCACTGTGATCACTGCAAATTGCCCTAACAAAACTGGGTTGGGCTGTGATTTGTGCAGTTATATTGCTCTGTGGGCGAAGCATTTGCAGATGAGGTGACTAATTAATGAATTTTGAGTCAATGCTTACTTCATGCCGTGACAGACAGACGGTGTATTCAAATGCTTTAACAAAAAAACATTATATTATTGATTGATCTGAGGGAAATATCAAGTAATTGCCTTTTCTCACACCAAGAATAAAATTAAAAAAATTAAAAATTAAAAAATTATCACCACACCAAGAATAAAAATAAATAATTGACCCAAGAGAAACCGTGTGCTCGCCTCGCCACTACTCTCTCTCTTTCTTTCTCTGCAAGGGTGGAACTATGAATTTTTTAACGGGTGGGCTAGCTAAAGTTATTACCTTAAAATTTAATGATTTTTTTTTTTTGGTACTTACAATTTCTATAGTCTTTCTAGAAATAAAAGTAAATATTAAATCATATAAACCAAGCTAGTTCATAGCTCCATAGACTAATTTTCAATAAGTTTTAACATAAATCAAATAGGGTTTAACACCATAGTGGATTGAACATCTAAGGCTTTTTACCTAGATTGACCTTAGGTTCCTTCATGCATTCATATCATATTTTGATTTGGTGGGAATTTGATTTTCTAGTATTTTTATTTGAGGGTACTTCCTTATTTACATTGTAAACTTAAGTAAATGGAGTAATATAAAATAAATAAAAGTAAAATGACAAAGACAACGCCACTGACTGAGCTAATATTGAAAATAAATTAAATATATAGGTTTTTTTTTTTCTTAGTGTGGTTCCGCCCTTGTTTCTCTGTCTCTTTTCTAAGGCAGTTAGCTTCTTATTGTTGGTCTTACCAATTCTCTCTGGCTTTGTCTCCATTTCATAATTGCTTTGTTCAGGTAACATTAAGATAAAGCATTTGAGTTTTTTTATTTGAGATGACATCGTAATTGGAAGTAGACATGTTTGCTAACTGACATGTTTGCTTAGATGATCCAAATTAACCAACTGACTAGAGAATATTATACTCAAGAAACAAACAAAATCACGAAAAAAAGATGATAAAGGGTAGAACTTACATCAATGATTTCCCATTAAAGACAATTGGAGGAGCTACGTCATGAAATTAATTAAAAATCAGATCAATCAGCTACGCTGATTAGGTCCAAATTTTCCAATAAGTAAATGATCATTGAGTTTTCCCTTTATTTTAATCAATTAAAATGTCTTTCATTCAACAGAACCAAAAACCACCTTGATATTTTATATATATAAAAAGCTTGATATTTCCCTCTATTTATATGGTCAAAAAAATTGGATATGTATTAGTTACTATGATAGGAGTGACGATACTACACTGGAAAATAAATTAGTACTTGTCTTTCAAAAATATTATGGTACTTACTGGTACTTTTACACCTTTCTTTTTCTTTGACAACAACTCTAGTTTTGATCTTTATTTAATAATTTGACAACAACTCTAGTTTAATTTATTCTTCTCTTTCTAGCTAAAACATAAGAATGATTTTTTTACAGATTTTAATCCATTTTGGACCACTAAAGCTGTTGTCACCTTTTTTTCTTGTGGTTTTTTTCATATTTATATTTCAAGGATCAAGCTAAGAGATAGGAAGTAGTTGTACAGATTTTAATTTGTCAAGTAGAAAACTTGATCATATTTGCACTAGTCTCTTAGGAAAACACAGAAAGAAAAAAAAAAAGGAAGGCAGAGAAGGTTGCAGTGAGTCCATGGATAGGAAATTTTGTTGACTTTGGCATGCAGTGCGTTTTGGCTCACACTTTCTCTGTTGCCACTGAGCTTTCCAGGATGTTGTGGTAATTAGCAAGGCAAACAAGGTTGGGGAACCCACTGTGATCACTGCAAATTGCTCTAACAAAACTGGGTTGGGCTGTGATTTGTGCAGAGTGATATTGCTCTTTGGGCAAAGCATTTGCAGATGAGGTGGCTAATTAATGAATTTTTAGTCAATGCTTACTTCATATTGGGAATATTAATAAGCCGTGACAGACATACGGTCTATTCAAATGCTTTAACAAAAAAATTATATTATTGACCCAAGAGAAACCGTGTGCTCGCCCCGCCAATGCCACTACTCTCTCTCTTTCTTTCTCTGTCTCTTTTCTGAGGCTGTTAGCTTCTTATTGTTGGTCTTACCAATTCTCTCTGGCTTTGTCTAAATTTCATAATTGCTTTGTTCAGGTAACATTAAGATAAAGCATTTGAGTTTTTTAGTCCACCCATTATTTGAGATGACATCGTATTTTTGTTTTAGACATGTTTGCTAACATGGTCCAAATTGACATGTTTGCTTAGATGATCCAAATTAACACCATGTTTGACTATCTAAATTTACCCAGTTGCTCTGAAACTTGTTCTGCTGCATTATATGCCTTCAAACGCAAGTAATTTTCCTCTGGTATATTAATTTTTCATTTACCAAATTTGAATTTCAATCTTTTTCATTTTTCAAGCCATTTATGATCATCTTCGTATTTATTCAGTTGAGTGTTTGGATTTTTGAATATTTAATTAGCGAAGTTCTTGTTTCATTGAGTAGTGTTTACAGCAGAAGTAGCAGATTTCCAATGGCGTTGAGCACCCAAAGAGACTCTGCTTTTCATCCTTCAGCTGATCAGTCGGCTCCTCCTCAATGGAACTACGATGTGTTTTTGAGTTTCAGGGGTGTAGACACTCGAAATGGCATTTTATCCCATTTATACCACGAATTGCAGGATAGGTGCATCAAAACATTCATGGATGATCCAGAGCTTGAAAGAGGGACAACTATTTCTTCTGAGCTCTTCAAAGCAATCGAAGAATCAAGGCTTGCAATCGTTCTTCTCTCGCCAAAATATGCTTCTTCTTCCTGGTGCTTGGATGAACTTACAAAGATTCTCCAATGCATGAAATCCAACGGCACAGTTCTGCCTGTGTTTTATAATGTGGATCCCTCCGATGTGCGAAAACAAAGCGGCAGTTTTGCAGGCGCGTTCGATGAGCATGAGAAAAGGTTTAGGGAAGACATGGAAAAGGTGAAGCGCTGGAGAGCTGCTTTAAGAGATGTTGCCAACTTATCTGGGTTGGATTCAAAGAAAGAGTAAGCAACTTCTCCATATGTCTTAATAAGACCCATATATACTTGGGTTTTTCGTAAGCCAATTTTCACTTTGATGTACCTTTAGACCTTGTTATATCTATGGCTTATACTTTTGACTTGATCATTGTTTTCCTTGTAGGTCTGAAAGAAAGCTCATTGAAAAGATTGTTGAATGGGTGTGGGGGAAAGTGCATCGCACATTCAAATTGTTAGATTCCACAGAGTTAGTGAGAACTAAGTTTATACGTGAGCAAATGGATTTGCTTTTAGATCCTACGACAGATGATGTTCGCTTTGTAGGGATATGGGGGATGGGAGGCATTGGCAAGACAACCATTGCTCAGCTAGTTTATGATAGCATTTCTTTGCATTTTGAAGTTAGCTGCTTTCTTGCTAATGTTAGAGAGGCTTCTGAAGGTAATCGTCTTGTTGA